>CM077018.1:67703077-68903077 GCA_039090855.1 Macrothele yani
ATACCTTTTGAGAATACTTTTTTCTTAAAATAATGCATGGTTTTCCCGTCAGGGGGCGTACAGGCATATCTTATTTTTGTCGATATCCCTGCTTCTAAGAGTCCGATTTGGAAAATTCTTTCTTTGTTGGAGAGCATTTTCATGGGGAAATGTTTCTCATATAATTTCAAATTTTTTTGTATCTCACAAGTCTGTCACCAGAGGGCATAAGTTCATGTTTCCATTTACAGCAAATATCTGTGGGACTAAAAACCTGTTTGAAAAACTTCTTTCTTCAATCCGATACTATTAACTATACAAACTGTGTGTGTATTTTCTTTCCAAAATAGTGCAGAATTTTGCCGCTAAGGGCGCATATGCTTATTCTGTTTTTCTCAATATCACAGTTTTTACATGTGCGATTTAAAAAATTCTTTTAACACCAGATGCCATTTACCTTGTAGAACACTTAAGGCTGGTATATGAAGAGTTTTGTAGTTTACAGTTCTGTCGGTAGGTGGTGTTCGTGTACTTCAGTTTGCAGCTGTATTGCCACTTCTAAAAATGCTATTGAGAAATTTCTTCTTCACTGTATGCCATTCGCTACAACAAAGATATCGAGCATTATCCTCCTTAAGTAACGCAAAGATTTCTCACTAGCTGCGTAAAGGTTGAACGCTTTTACCATTAAGAATAATCCGTAGTTATTAACGAATCAATGCCATTGTTGGATTATGTGGTTATCATGACGTTTTAACATACTGTCAGAGTATAAATACTTGTGGTTTAATTTACTGTTTCACACGTTAATATTGGTTTTAATCATCAAGAATCAAAGTTGTAATTCATCATTTCCAGAAAATTTTTTATAAACATAAGTTTGATATTATTTACTATCCTTTGGTAATAATAGGCTTAACAGTTATGGTTCTCGATACCATTGAGGTTAAGTGTTTCTTTTTATCCTTAGAAAAGAATGGTTACCTTGATGAAATCCAGGAATGTGAAGCATGGCATTGTCTTGTTAACATATTATTTCTCATACCAGTTTCAGCTTTTAAAGTATAAGCCTTCTTCAGTGAGTTTTTGTGCTATCATTTTAGTACTTGATGTTATTAGGCACTTAGCTGCGGCCTGAATGACTATGTTTTTTCATAGTTTTGTTGCCGTCTACATTCAAATGTCTCTCCTAGTGTTCAATATATAGCATCGCCATCTATCGTTCTTTATTGTCATTAAAGTCTTCTTTTTTTTGTCGATACATCTTTTCATAATTCTTTTACTCTCTGTTATCCTTTCTTGTTTTTGTTTTTTCTCTTGCTCTATGAGGAATTTCCATGCAAAGGGTAATTCAACAGGAGTGAGAAATCAGAGAAATCAGAACCCCTAAAAAATCTACCAGAACAACCAAAGAAAAAAGACAATACTGTGGCAAATTACGGACAATACAACCTATTAACAACATCCTTAGAAAAGAATGCAACAAAAACAATTTTGAGCTAGCTGAATCAAACTATGATATATCACAACTGCTAACCAACAATAGCAAAAAATCAGTTTTAAACTCAGCAGGTGTATACGGCATTCCCACCAAAAAAGCAGAAAATAACCACGCAGATCTCCTATACATAGGTAGCACAAAAAGAAGTTTCCAAACTCGCCTACACGAGCGCCTCAAAAACTGGAACAAAAAGGAAGAAAAGACTGCTTTAATACAACACTGTGTGCAAAACAACACCATCCCATGCTGGCATGAATCTAAAATCGTAACAATGCATGACACACATAAAAAACTCTTGACAGCAGAAGCAGTTTTAATTGAGAAAATGCGTGAAAATAATTGTAATAATAACACTCCTGTTGAATTGCCCTTTGCATGGAAATTCCTCATAGAGCAAGAGAAAAAACAAAAAAGGATAACAGAGTAAAAAAATTATGAAAAGATGTATCCACAAAAAAAGGCTTTAATGACAATGAAGAATGATAGATGGTGACGCTATATATTGAACACTCGGAGAGACATTCGAACGTAGACGGCAACAAAACTATGAAACAACATCGTCATTCAGGCTGCAGCTAAGCCCCTAATAACATCAAGTACTAAAATGATAGCACAAAAACTCACTGAAGAAGGCTTATACTTCAAAAGCTGAAACTGGTATGAGAAATAATATGTTAAGAAGACTATGCTGTGCTTCACATTCCTGAATTTGATCAAGGCAACCATTAACTGTTAATTGGCTAAAAAGAAACACTTAACCTCAATGGCATCGAGAACCATAACTGTTAAGCCTATTACCAAAGGACAGTAAATAATATCAAACTTATGTTTATCAAAAAATTTCTGGAAATGATGAAGTACAACTTGGATTCTTGACGATTAAAACCAATATTAACGTGTGAAACAGTAAATTAAACCACGAGTATTTATACTCTGACAGTATATTAAAATGAAGAATAATTTTCGCCTGTTTTCAACTTTTCCGCCAGCAAACATAAACTTGTATAATGTTTTCTTTTCTATATATTTCTTCTTTTGACTGTTCGATTTGAAAATCTCTAAAAATCTCTGTCTCTGGTACAGGGTGTCCACAGAATTATCAAACCTGACTTTCCCTGACCAAATATATAAGAAATCCCTGACCTTACACAAATAGGTTTATTTGAGTTTTTCAATATATGTGCCATGATAATAAATAAAATTTAATTGGATAATTTAGAAATTTATATTATTTAAAAATGTTTTTGTTTGACGTATAAAGTTTCCCACATAACTGATTCATTTTTTTTTATCGGCCTCCACCTTCCCAATAGCTGTCCAACTTACACCTTTTTAATTTCAAGTTAACTCTTTTTTTCATGGTTTTACATTTATTGAAGAAACACTCAAACAAACCCATACACAAAATTCAGAACAGTTACTATAAAAATATTACAGTAGGAACACAGTCACTGTTTTTATATTACACACCACTTTTCTTCTTTTCCCAATCTGAAATCTTCACCTGCAATGCTGCTTCTTCCAACTCTAGTTCCTTTCGTACTCTGTCTTTTTTCTTTCAATTCCTTTATTTCAGTTTTCTTTCTTCTTCGTTTTGAAGAACACTTTTTTTTTCTCAAGATAATCCTGATATCTTCGTCTGGAGGCTCTTACAGAAAGAAGAAGCCTTCTATTGATGGCAATGTGTTCTACTCCTCCCACATTTTTAATGGCATCAGAAACTGTTCTCTGACAAATCAGGGATTCTTCCAGGAGATTTTCCACAAGAAGAGACTTATTGACAGAAAATCCACCTTCCACTAAAGCATTTCCATGAGACATAATGAGACAAATTTTTATTGCATCCCAAAGTTCACCGAATTGTTTTTGGTTGTCAAGTAGAGCACTGTAAAATATGTCTAATCCAATGGAATCATCATGACTGTCTAAAAGTTCATCAAACTGAGACTTTAAAGCAGATTGAGCTTCTACACACAATGAAGCGTACTGTTTATTAGCTTTTTCAGCACAGTCATCTGAAATCCTGTTTGCACTAAGTAAAACTTAGAGCACAATTTCCACTCTTTTCTTGCCTAGACTCGGCTGCTGCACTATAATATTTGGGTCCAAACAAGTTATCCCATGGACAAACTTAAATTTTAGTGTGCTTTTCTCACGAAGTTTTTCAATCATACTGGTCACAAGTTTCCTAAATTCAAGCTTAAACTCTAATTTCTCCTTTTCTGAACACTTCACTTCTTTTAATAGCTTTTTAGCACTAAATCCAATATCAACTTTCCTCAATTGAGAGAAGATTTTACCTTTTTGATACATCTAAAGTTAACAGTTTTGAGATACTATCAGCTCCACTTAATTTGTCAGGCTTCAAGCTTCGTGCCATTAAATTTTTCATCAGATCCAGCAAATCAATGTGTAAGAAAGGAATTAAAGGCTTTGGGCTCTGGAACCTTCTCAAAAAAGATTCACACTCTGAAGCTATAGTCCTAAATGCAGCCAATTTGCATTTCAACAGTGGACTTTCCATGAATTCTGCAAGAAACGTGCTGTTTGCTGGAAACCGATGATTTTTGAACATATTTCTTGATATGATCGTAGACAAGCAATGCCCGCCCTAGTCAAATGTTTTCCAACCACCTTACAGTGCAAAATTTCAAAGGGAAATCTTTACATCCAGTAATCATAGTATAATTTGCATGGCGAGCAGGACTATCTTTTAAAAGGTAGTACAAGTTATGCAGAAAGTGATGTATATCCCATTTCACTGCTTCAAGTCCAGTTTTCATAGCTCCATTGACCACGTGAAGACCACATACTCCAGTGTCAACTAATAATTTACCATCTGGATTTTCCGTTCTAAGTTTATCTTTCAGCTTTTGAAGAAAGCTGAGATTAACGTTAGGTCCATCCATTGACACTTGTGCATGTTATCCAAGGGAAGAGGTGTACCTTTATTGAATTTCTCTAAAAGATCATTAGCTGTCACCCATCCTAAAAACACACTACTTAAGTACCTAGTGGAAACTCTTTGCAGATTGACGTCCCAATAACGAACAAACTGATCCATTTGCCCAAGCTGAGCAATTTTGTTTAGTGATTCATCAAAACAAATTACAAAGTCAGTGCACTGCTTCAGATCGTCCATTAAACACTCTTTTGAAATGTGGTGCCAATCCATGGTTTATCACATGAGATGCTTTGCCTTTGCCTAAAGTAAATTTTGAAGCTATCGCACTGTCAGGAAACATTAACTAAAATAAAATGAAAGTATAGTTGCTGTGAAAACAGACAAAAGTAAGTTGATTACTATTATGGATAAGAAAGATTATCTAGAAAAGATGGAAGAAGAACTAAAAAAACCTATGTATGAAGAAGTAAAAGAAAACCCACTACCAGATTTGATTAAAAAAGTCTCTAAGCTTATTTCACTTCAAAAAAAGAAAAACCAGCTTCCAGAAAACTATAAACAATTCTCAAAATTACAGTTCAGATTACCTCAAATATATGGAATAGTCAAACTGCATAAAGAACACCAACCAATTAGACCAATAATAGACTCAAAAAACTCTATTCTTTCAAATCTAAACTATTTTTTAAAGTCACACCTTCAGAATCTTTTAAAAGAGCCACCTAACTTGATTAAAAACTCAATGCAGCTAAAAGAAAAACTAGAACTTCTTCCTAAATTAGATTCTCCTAATATGGGTAGTTTAGATATAGTGTCTATGTATACTCACATTAATATAGATCAACTTATAGACTTTATAGCGGAAGACTTGGCAGACCTAATAGTTTTTCACAACAAGGAAAAAAACATATTAGTAGGAATTTTTGAAATGCTTACTTTCTCTTTGCAGAACAACTACTTTCAATTTGGGAAAACTTTTTCATTCAAAAATCGGGGCTAGCTATGGGCTCCCACTCTCCCCACTCTTAGCTAACTATTATGTGGGAAAACTAGAAGAAAAGATACTAGTACAACCCACATACTTCTGCTTATATAGCAGATACATGGATGACATCTTATTTATAATAGATAGCTCAGAAATTGTTCCAGAAAGAATTCTAGACTCATTCAATGAATTAGATGATTCCCTTAAGTTCACTATTGAACTTCAAAAAGAAAGAAGAATAAACTTCTTAGATATTACTATCTATTATGAAGATGAAAAATTCCTCACTAGTTGGTATAAAAAACCAATGAATACTAAAAGACTACTGGATTTCAATTCGTATCATCCAGTTTCTATTAAGAAAAATGTAGCAAGTCAGTTTTTAGAAAAAAATTAATAAAATAGTTTCTACTGCAGATAAAAAAGAAGCCCATAAAGAAGAGCTTAAAGTCATACTTGCAGAAAATAACTATCCTAAAGAAGAAATTGAGAAGCTTCTGAATTTTAATGGTAAGAAGAACCCACAAAAGCAAGAAGTAAAATTCACTAGAAAAATTTCTTATCACAAAGGTTTATTTGAGGCTTTAAAGAGAATTAGTAAAAAATACAATATTAGGCTAGCTCCAAGTTTAGAGAACAAAGTTAAAAATTTTTTCCCTAAAATAGTTCAAAGAGAAGAAGATATTTTAAAAATGCAAGGAGTAGTTTATGAAGTAAATTGTAGTTGTGGACTATCTTACATAGGTGAAACAGGTCGCAGACTAGAAACTCGTATAGCTGAGCATAAAGCAGCTATAAAAAATTGCTCAAACAAGACTGGATTAGATAGGCATGTTAGAGAAACTGGTCACAGCATGGATTGGAATTCCCTTAAAGTAATCAGTTTCCAAAGCAATTTCCAAAAAGAAAACTGAAAGAAGGAATAGAGATTGAGAAAAAAAAAAACAAAATTCCATCATCAATGACTGCAAAGGATTTTCCCTGCCTAACATCTGGCAGGATTTGGTGAAAAATAACCTAAACCGTCAAGGTTAACCGTAACCGTCAAGGTAAACCGTAACCATGATAGTGACAAGCAAAAAGTGACAACAACTAGAGAGCCTGAAGAAGGAGAAGAGTTTTCTCCGAAAATTTGCTATAAATGAAAACATTTCCTAGTAAATTCCCATAAGTTGCTTTAGATTATTAATAAAATGTTTTGTTAATCTGTGTACAAGAGTTCAGAGACATTCGCTTGGACAACACTTCCATGACCCATATTATTTCCAACTTTGTTACATCATCTTTCACTACATAAGCATATTAAGGTCACTGGGCTTCACATCGTCTTTCACAACATAAGTATTTGAGTCATTAGACTTAATATTTTCTAGAAGTACTGATTCCACATTCCCTGAGCTTGTTGATGGCCAGAGTTCATTATTACAAAGAGAGTTCTCTTTCACAGAGGAAGTGAAAGAAGCAAGACTAGGCTGAGACATTTTAGCATGGATGTTTTTCAAATGATTAGGGCCATTTCTATGGCTGGAGACTGCCCGAGGCCCCATGTTGCTAAGCTTGAAAGTTTTAGGGCACACTTTACAAAATGCTGATTCATTGTCGCCGTTCACAGCGGCTATCCAACCAGAAAACTCAGGATTTAATTGTTCGTCCAACCATTGTTCATTAAACACACAATGCTTTGATATTGCTGCAGTCTTTAATTGCCTTTTAACAAGGTATAACTTATATCACCAATTTTCTTCTACTCCTTTGACCTAAAACAAAAAGAGAAATGGTAACAAGTAATGTAACACAACTTACAATAATAGGTAGGAAATACAAGGTTACATTAGTAGGAAGGGGAAGTTAGTGACTGACTGCATCATCAAGTGCAAGTGTGTTGGTCGATGAGGGCGGCACTCCCCGACGTCGGGTTAAAACTAGTTGTAGTCTAACTGTGATTGAAATTTCCCTGACTTTTTTTTAAATATCACTGATTTTCCCTGACTTTTACCAACATTTCAGGCGTTTCCTTGACTTTCCCTGACCAATTTTCATTTCCCTGATTTCCCCTGACTTTCCAGAATGTGGACACCCTGTGGTACCTTCTCTGCAGTATGAGAAACTTTTTGTTCACCATTTGTTAATTTTCGTAACATGCTTTTTAGCTGCTGGTGGAACTAAGTAGATGTTTCTATTTCTGGATGTTTTATCGATTGTTGGAACCAGTTGATTGTTTTCCAAATTGGTTCCATTGATTTTGAATAGCTTTGATAAATTTAATTCCTGTCAGAATGGATTCAAAAGATGTGCTTATTACATCCGAAAATTTGGTGTCATCTTTCATGTTAAAAATGTTGTCAGATTCACAGGAACTTTCTTTCTTTCTTTCTTAATAGCTTGTTTTAAAGATTAAAGTTTTTCCCAGATCATTCTTTGTTGGGAATCTTTTAATTTCAGTTTTAATTCTTTTGTTTTTTATTTAATGATTTTATTTTCATTACTCACTTGTGCATTAAGTTGTGACATTTTATTTCCCTGCATCTTAGTAGAAAACTTATATTGTGCTAATCAAACGTTGCATGGATTTTTATTGTAATTTATTTTATTTGCATTGCCTTTTTCTTTCATCCCTTTTTTTCAGAATTGATTTATTTATGCAATTTAAAATATCTTTTTGGTTAGTTTTTTAGTAGCATAAGCATTTAGTGCTAATATTCTATTTATCACCATAATAAAGCTATCAAACCTTTCATAATTAATTGTTCTGTGCATCGTTGGTTTTTGCTCCCATCATGTATGTTGCATGCAAATTTACTTGCAATAGCGTCGGGTAAACGGCCACCTGCTTCTACTAATATTCTGGGATCTAAAATGCAAAAAGTTGTCAAAAATTCAAGGAGAGTTATTCGCAAGAATTTCCATGTCTAAAATTGTCTCAGGTATCCGAAAACCATAGGTTTTGTTCCCTGTATGCTGATGATTTTTCAACCACACACGGAGGAAAAACGATTGCGGTCTGTATTTTCACTGTAAAAAACAGGAGGAATAACCATAAGTGTGTGGCATCACACACTTATGACATAACATATTTATTAAAAGGTGGAGTTGAAATAGTACGTATTTTTTGTGTATTTACTCAGTTTTTTTTTTTTTTTTTTTCATTTTAAGGGTATTTAGGTATGTTGCAAAATTTATCCAAGTATTGTTCCCCATCCAGATTAAAATGTTGCTAAAAATGTAGCAGTGTACTCTGGGAAATACACGTGCTACCCTGCAAGTTTTAATGCGGGAACTTTACTTGAATTCACTACGGAAAAACTACAGGCGCCACGCACAAGGACTACTGATAACTTCCTTGAGATGTTGGCATCTGAATCAGTTTTGTGTCCATTGACATTTTGGTAAGAGCTGTTTATAAGAATTGCATTTACAGACAATATTGGAATGGCAAATAAACTTCTGGAGAAGCAAGAGGGATATGTCTTATGAAAAAGTTAAATGACAGTAGGATTTGATTTTACAACAAGGGGGTCTGTAGCTGAGTTTTAATGCATATTTGGGTGAATCTGATGGTATATGTACTATTAAAAGGAATGGAGCCTGTTAGCATGTACCTGATTCTGGCTGAGCAATGCATTAGAGCCTGAAACCCATTTCTGGCAACTTTTGTCACTTTACTGTCTGCTGTCCTGGAATCATTGGCCAAAATACCATCGGAACATTTCCAACAATTGTAGTTTCAAGCCACTACAACATTGTGTCTTGGAACTGATGGTTTACTGCTGTTATGAAAGCAAAAGGTAGACTTGCACATCATTGTGTGGGTATGTACTAGTATAATAAATTGTCCTTTCAGTGTGTGTGTGTATTTATTTATATATATTTATAATATAAATAGACAAAATACACACACACACACACACACACACACACACAGAGGGTGTCCAAGAATTATTGGACACATTACAAAATTATGTAAAAAAAAACAACTATGAGCATTGTCTGTTTTTCTATGTCACGTATTACTAACACAGTTTCTATATTGTACAGCAGAAGGCGATGTGTGTGTGTGTGTGTGTGTGTGTGTGTGTGTGTGTGTGTGTGTGTGTGTGTGTGTGTGTGTGTGTGTGTGTGTGTGTGTGTTATGGCTTGCGTAATTAAAGTCTGTTATTAAAGTTAAAAGATGGTACCATTTAGAGTATGGTTCTAATCCTCCGTCAATGAATTCAATTAAGCGGTGGATGAAACAGTTTAAAGAAACTGGCAATGTGAAACATGATGGAGAAGCCGGTAGGCCTAATGTCAGCGGTGAGATGGTTGACCAAGTTATAATGAAAGTTTCTGAAATCCATTCGTAAAGCAAGCAGAGAACTGTGCATTCCGAAATTGACAGTTCACGATATCTTGAAAAAGAAATTAAAGTTCCATGATTATAAAATTCAAATAGTGCAAAAGATGCATGTAAATGATCACACTCTGTGATACGATTTCTCTGTGAATATGCTGAATCCAGTGGGAAACGACAAAAACTTTCTCAGTACTGTAATTTTTAGTGATGAATCCGCATTTCATATGTCAGGTATTGTGAATCATCACAACTGTAGGATATGGGGCAGTGAGCCGCCTCATGCTGCTATTGAACTGGAATGTGATTCTCCAAAAGTTAATGTGTGGTGCCCCCTATCAAAAAGAGAAGTGATTGGCCCTTTCTTCTTCTGTGAAAAAACCATAAATAGTGACATTTACTTGGATGTGCTAGAAAAATTTGCTATACCCCAGATCAAAAGATATGACAACGTTGTTTTCCAACAAGACAACGAGCCTCCGCATTGGTCAATGTGTGTACATAAGTGCCTAAATGAGCATTTCCCCAACAGATGGATTGGGCGTGGTGGTCCCATTCCATGGCTTCCTCGCTGTCCAGATTTAACTCCATTGGATTATTTCATGTGGGGTTATGGGAAGGATCATGTCTATCAGATGCCTTGTACTGATTTGCAGGAACTAAAGCAGCATATCACAGCTGCTATTAATTCCATAACTCCTCAGATGCTTGGCAATACATGGCATAAAATAGAGTATCACTTTGATCTACTATGAGCAACCAAGGGATCTCACATCGAAATTTATTAACTTGTGTAGTTACATTGTAAGTTAGCACAGTCAGTTTCTTTCTATCTGTTTAATGTTTTGTTCTATATATTTTTGTAATGTTTCCAATAAATATATATATATATATAATATATACGGGATGTCAGGTCAGGCGATGCATAACATCACAGCCTCTCCTTGACAAATGTCAACCCCGCCTTCTCGTGGTGCATCCTGTTCCCACTAAAGGGGTTCTGACAACTGCCAATATTGGTATAACTATACCATCGGGATTAAAGGAAATGCTATCCCACACTCACAAACCCACTTGTCCAGCGTGGTGAGTTATGGCCAAACCCCTCCAAAATGACTCCACAACTGAAATCTTGGCCCTCAGTCTCCGGCAGCTGGAATGTACCTGGCCAAGGCAGCGGCCAGTGCGACATGAAGGCAAAGGGTGCTAAGAATCCCCGGAAGACCAGACTAAGCTGCCATATGCTGCTGACCTTGGCTACATATAATGGACGCTCCCTATCTTCTGATTCAAGGCTTCTTGAATTGGAAGAAGAACTACAAAGGATCAAGTGGGACGTCGTCGGGCTAAGTGAGGTAAGGAGAAAAGGAGAAGATCTCATTGAACTGAAAAGTGGACATCTCTTCTACTATCGTGGGACAGATACTGGCAGAACTAGTGGTGTTGGATTTATAATAAACAAGAAACTGAAGGATAAAGTTGTGGAAGTTGAAAGTTCCTCTGACAGAGCTGCACGACTCGTTATCCAACTCTCGAGAAGATACCAGGCTCAGATTATTCAAACTTATGCACCAACCACAAGTCATCCTGAAGGAGAAATTGAAGAATTTTATGAGGAAATTTGGCATCTAAATAATAAAGGTAAGCAGCACTTGAAGATAATTATGGGAGATTTCAATGCAAAAATAAGGCAACGACAACAGAATGAAACTTCAGTAGGTAAATTTGGTCACGGCAACAGAAACCAGCATGGAAATACTCTCTTTTGTTTGCAGAGGCAGAAGGGTTTTTCATCTTGAACTCCTTTTTCAAGAAAAAGCCACACAGGAAATGGACATGGAGACATCCAAATGGGACGACAAGTGAAATTGATTTTATTATGTGTAACAAAAAATTCATCATAGAAGATTGCAGTGTGCTAAGCAAGTTCAACACAGGTAGTGACCATAGATTGGTGAGATGTAAGATGCACCTCAACACTAAACTCGAACATGGCAAGCTCATAAGACAAACAAAATGTATTGACTTAACCAACCTTAAAAAACACCATAATACCTTCAAGTTGGAACTGAAGAACATATTCTCTGCTTTAGAAGGCCTAACATCAGAAGAAGTGGATATTTCTGAAGTTAACAGAAAAGTAACCAAAGCTCTTATGGAAACAGCAACAAAATTAGCTGGGTCTAAGAACAAGTTGCATGTGAACAAATTATCAGGAAAAACCAAAATGTCAATGCAAAAAAGAAGAGAGATGAGGACAACTAAATAAAAAAGATGTGAATTCCAAAGTGGAATATATAGAGCTATGCAAGACAGTACAAAAAAGTATCACTGAAGACGTAAGGAAATTCAACTGCGAACTAGTGAGGAAAGCAATTGAAAACAACCAAAGCCTAAAGATAGCAAAGGGATATCTCAGTAAGGGAAGAAAACAGATTATGGCACTGAGAAAAGAAGATGGTTCTGTAACAAGAAATAGATGCAAAATTTTGACAAGAGTAAAATATTTCTACTCCAAATTATATCAAAGGGATGATACATGTACTCCAGACATCATGAAAGGTACCAGAGTTCTTCCAGTCCTCCCAGCAGAAGTTGCACATGCAATCAAGAACATGAAGTGGGGAAAAGCTCCAAGAGAAGATGGAATTACTGTAGACATCATAAAAGAAGCGAGTGGAGAAATCGAAACAGTACTCGCCCAAATTTTCACTCGGTGCCTTAATGAAGGGAAGATTCCTGAGGATTGGAACAATGCTACAATGATCCTGCTACATAAAAAAGGTGACATTGAGGATCTCAGGAACTACAGATCTATCAGCCTCCTATCAGTGGTTTATAAAATCTTCACTAAAGTTCTTTCACACCGCTTGAAGGTAACACTGGACATGGCTCAACCAAGAGAACAAGCTGGATTCAGGAGTGGCTACAGCACAATAGATCATATCCACGTACTGAGAGTACTAATTGAAAGAGTGAGGGAATATGAACTTCCATTGTGCATGGCTTCTATCGATTATGAAAAAGCCCTTTGATTCGGTGAAACCATCAGCAGTTACAAAGGCTCTGAAATCCTGCGGTATTGAAGATGCATACATTAATATTATTAATAACATCTATGAAAATGTTAGTGCAAAGATTCGGCGGTTTGAAAATACAACACACACATAAAAATTTGGAAAGGGAGTGAGACAAGGTGACACCATATCTCCGAAGCTCTTTAATGCCACATTGGAAAATGTCTTTCAATCACTGAACTGGGAAAACAAAGGGATAAAAATTAATGGAGATTATCTAACCCACCTTCGTTTTGCTGATGACGTAGTCATTTTTGCAACTAACCCATCAGAGCTGCAGAGTATGATCCAGGAACTTGCTGACAAGAGTAAAGAAGTGGGATTAAAAATGAACTTTCAGAAGACAAAAGTGATGTTCAGTGCTTTTATAAGAAATGAAGATTTATCGATTGATGGAGAAAAGTTGGAGATAACAGACACATACGTTTATCTTGGACAGCAGATATCAAGTGAGGGTCACATTGATGAAGAAATTAATCGGCGTACAAAACTTGCCTGAAGAACTTTTGGAAGAAACAGAATAATTTTCAAGAGCAATATGCCATTATGTCTTAAAAGAAAAGTGTTTGATCAATGCATCCTTCCAGTGCTTACGTATTGGTGCAGAGACGTGGACCTTACCTAAAAGAGACATACAAAGGCTGCAGACAACTCAAAGAAGCATGGAGAGGGGCATGCATGGTGTATCCAGGAGAGATAAGAAGAGGAACTCGTGGATCCAAAAAATGACAAGAGTGAAAGACATCATGATCAGAGTTAAATCCCTGAAATCGCAATGGGCTGGACATACTGCCAGAAGGACAGACCATAGATGGACAGCTGAAATTTTAGATTGGATTCCAAGGGACAGGAAAAGACCCAGAAGAAGACCACATGGAAGATGGGTGGATGAAATTCGAAAGTATGCGAGAGTGACATGTAGGAGACTGGCACAAGACAGACCGTTGTGGAGAAAACTTGGAGAGCTTCGTCCAGTAGTGGATTGATAATGGTTGACAATGATGATGATGATGATGATATATATATATATATATATATATACAATATACACTATCTACCAACAAGTAATTGGACACCTGTGAGAGCAAAGGAGAACGAAGTTTATTCACCTTCAATAGTTGGTAGAGCCTCCACGAGAGGCGATTACAGCTATGACCCTCCGGAGCATACTCTCAACCAGGCGTTGTACGATGGCTAGCGGTATTTTCTTCCACTCAGCTTGGGGAAGACAGGTCAGTTCCTTCATCAATTTTGGACGGAGTGGGAACCCCTTAAGTCGACGTTCCAACTCGTCCCAGAGGTGTTTGATAGGGTTAAGGTCCGGGCTCTGCACAGGCCAGTCCATTCCATTAACCCCATTGTCACCATACCAAGCCATGGTGGACCTCGCAACATGACAGGTGGCATTGTCATCCTGAAAGTAACATGAGTCCACCCTGTAAAACTGCCACAACGTAAGAAGTGCATGGTCATCCAAAATGGTGCAGTAGGTCTCTCCATTGAGTCTACCAGGAATTGCGACCAAGGGTCCCGTGCCATACCAGAAGAAATGCCCCCATAGCACAATATCACCGCCGCCGAACTCCGCAGTTGGCACAATACATTCCGGCAGGAGGCTTTCTTCAGGCAGACTCCAAACCCAGACCCTGCCATCCGAACGGTAGAGGGTGAACCTTGATTCGTTGCTCCAGAGAACCTGTTTCCACTGTTCAACGGTTCACTGTCAACGTTCTTTGCACCACGTTAGCCAAGCAGCGCTATTGGACTTGGTGAGCAAAGGCTTGTGGGTGGCGGCACGTCCATGATAACCGAGCAGATGGGCTTCCTTACGCATGGTATTCATCGAAAGAACACTCCCGGATGCCTGTTGAAACTCCTAACGGATGTGGCCCATCGATTTGGTGTGCTTCTTCCGAATTTCTCTGGCCAGCACCCGTCGGTCTCTAACTCCCAGTTTTGTGGGTCTGCCGGGTCGGGGCACATTCCGACAGTTGCCTCTCATCTTCCACTTGCCAATCACGTAGGCCACTGTCGATTTTGGGTACTTCAACTCACTGGATATGCCACGTATGGATCGGCCATTTCTGTGATACCCGACGATTACACCTTTCTCGAAATCGGAGAGCTGCGAACTGCATGGCATCTTGCATGCGACTGGTTGCGTTGTTGTTTCCCACACAATATTTTTAACGACGGCGGCTGTGACGTGTAACAGGAATGCAGATATCGTCGATTGAAGGGGTGTCCAATTACTTGTTGGTAGATAGTGTATATGTATACGTAAAATTCCAAGAGTCCTTTTAAATTTTTGAATAGTGCTTAAAAAGTGCTAATTTTAATTCTTAAAAATGAGTATAAATCCTGAATAGTAGACAAATACAAAGAAGTTTTTTAGGTCTTAGCTGTATTTCTAAAGCTTATGAAATTAAAATAGATCATACAGTAACTCCTGAAGTATTTCCAGCTAGAAAAATACCTCTTCATTAGAGAAACCGACTCAAAACAGAGTTAGATAAAATGTGTAAACAAAAAATCATTGAAAAGGTAACACATCTATCAGAATGGGTTAAACCTATCATGTTAGTGGAAAAGCCAGGTAAAAAGCTCAGAATTTGTCTAGACCCACAAGAGTTAAACATGGCTATTAAAAGGGAACATTAACAATTACCAACAATGGAAAGAAATTGCCAGTAGATTATCAGGAGCCAAAGTATTTAGTTAACTAGATGCCAATACTGGATTCTGGCAAATCCCTTTAGCTGAGAACAAACAGCACAGAACTTACAACTTTCAATACGCCATTTGGCAGATACAAATTTTTACGAATGCCATTTGGAATTAGTTCAGCACTGGAAATATTTCACAGATGCTGTGAAGAAATATTTGAGGGACTGGAAGTTGTTGCGTTGTTTATAGATGATGTATTGGTATGGGGAAAAGATAAGGAGGAATATAATAGGAGGTTAGAAAATGTTTTACAAAGAGTGAAAGAAAACAGTTTCAAACTGAATAAGTCTAAGTGTTGTTTTGGTGTAACAGAATTAAGGTACTTGGGTCACCAGTTAACTGGCCATGGTCTGAAACCTGATAAGACCAAAATAGAAGCTATACAACTTATGCTAACTCCTAAAAATAAAAAGGAACTAAGAGAGATGTTTAGGCATGGTAATGTACTTAGCCAAGTTCATCCCCAATTTATCAAAAAAAAAAACTCAGGACTTAAGAATGTTGATAAAGAAAGATGTTGAGTGGAATTGGGATGAAAAACTAAGTGCAGTATACGAAAAACTTAAAAGGTATTATCAGTAGACCTGGTCTTAAAATATTTTGATGTTGATAAGCCAAGCACATTGCAAGTTTGATGCTTCGTTGAAAGACTTAGGAGCAGTTTTAATGCAAGATGGTCAGACCATAGCCTATGTATGAAAAGCACTTACTGAAACTGAGAAAAAATATGCACAAATAGAGAAAGAGCTCTTGGCTGTAGTCTACGGGTGTGAAAGATTTCATCACTTCCTCTACGGAAGATAATTCTTGTTTGAGTATGATCACAAACCGCTGGGGGCAATTAAGAAAAAATTGTTAGCTTAAGCACCAGCAAGACTACAAAGGTTATTATTGAGACTTCAAAAGTACCAGTTTGAGATAACATACAAATCTGGAAAACACATGTTTATCTGTGATACACTTTCTAGAGCTTCCCATGGAAGACAACAACATGAAAATAAACATTGGGATAAAGAAGAAATTCGAATATACGAAGCTATGAATTTGCTAGAAGTGGAATTAGAAAATCACCTCAACCTGCAGGAGAACGTATTACCAGTCACAGATGAAAAACTTAAAGATCTCAAAGATGCAACAGAAAAAGATGCAGAATCCCAGCAACTCAAGAAATTCATAACAATAGGATGGCCGAGTAATAAAAAGAAGGTACCATAGAACTAAGAAAATATTAGCCTTATCGATCGGAGCTAAAGGAAACTAAAGGACTATTATTCAAAGGAACAAAAATCCTAGTACCATTAGACATGAGGAAGAATGTGATGAAATTGCATCAAGGTCACTGTGGTATAGAAGTGGCATAGAAAAGACAAAAAGACTGGCTAGAGATATTTTATATTGGCCAGGAATCAATCAAATGATTGAAGATTATGTAACAAAGTGCCAAGTGTTTTGCAAAAAAGAAGAAGAAACCCTAGAGAACCTCTAATCAGTCATGAAATACCTACCCTACCTTCAGAAATAGTGGGAAGCGACTCGTTCTTCCTGGATGGTAAATCATATCTGATTATAGCAGATTATTACTCAAGATACTTGTGATAAAACAGATAGAAAACAAACTTCTGAAGAATGCATTCACCATATGAAATCAATATTTGCACACCATGGGATACCAGAAACAGTGAAAACAGACAACTGTCCTCAATATAGTAGCCAAAGAATTTTCTGAGTTTGCAAAAATGTGGAAATTTCAAGAAGCAGTCCTAACTATCCTCAGTCCAACGGTTTTATAGAAAAAATGGTAGGCACAACAAAGCAAATGTTGATGAAGTCTAAAATGGATAAGAGTGAAGTGTCTTTTGGACTATCAAAATACTTCTCTTAAGGATGAGTAGATGATCAAGATCAATGCTTCCAATAATAAAAGACCAATTTACTCCCAAAATTCACTATATAAAGAAATTCAGGAAGATTCGGAAAAAGCAGCAGCTGGTCCAGAAACATTATTATGAAAGAGGAACTAGGTACCTACCAGAGTTTCATCCTAATGACTCCATTAGAATTCAAGAAGGGAAGGATTAGAGTAAAGTAGTTGTAAAAGAAGTAGCTGAAACTCCTAGATCATACATAGTACAAACAGAAGGAAAAACATACAGGAGACAAATAATCAAGGAGCTCTCCCCAGAAATAGGTGAGCAACCGAGGACAATGACTGAAAATAACACAAGTGTCACCCCCTACGGAGAAGGAACCTTTGACTCTACTTGACCGTGTTCTAGACACTACAGGTAATTCACCTGAACAGTTAGAATCAACTAGAACAATTTTAAATAAAGAACAATCTAGCAATGACAGGTTGATAGTTACTAGAAGTGGCAGAGTAGTGAAGAAGCCAGCCAGATATCTGGAGTAGCAGTAATTTTACTTGTTTACATAAGACAGTAATATTTTGTAAACAAAGGAGATGTGACATATTGTACATAATTATATCATTGTTATATCATTAATATCGTAATCGTATTATGTCTTTAAGCTGTAATCGCGTAGTAAACACTGTGTGCTTGCAAGTCGACGAGTGACTAAGTAAAGTGTGTATTCTAGGATTAAACTCTAATAAAGTGTACATTAAAGTGCTAGTACTAGTGAGTAGCTAATAGCGATACATATAACAACACACAGGACACTTGGGGGGGGGGGACTTTACATTTTTTGAGTTACAAGGTTTTTCTTTTATTGAAGTTTGAGTTATGAAGAGTCTACTGTGCAGGGCCGTAGCTAGGTCCCAGAACTAGGGAGGGGGGGGGGCTCAAATTTTTGCTAGGCGTGGGCAAAGAGGGCAGTCGCTCACGCAGTTTTGCCGACTTGGGGGACATTCACTAAATTCAGGAGATTTCAGAATGGAGTTAGTGGCAGACATATTGTTTTTCGGATTTAGGACTTTTTCAGCAGATTTTTTAATGTTTTGAACGATTTCAGTAACTTTTTACATTTATGGTTTCAAACATTTAAAATGTTGTATTTGAAACTTCTTCAGTTCCGTAGTTTCCATAACTGTGATTTTTAATTCTTATAATATGCAATCCCTTTTCCCCTTTTATTTTTGACAGGCACAGAAAGCTTGCCTGTGCCAACTGAGTTATACTAGAAGAAAAAAATCTGTGATCCCTTAGGCCGTAAATATGATAGTGGTGTGATGGAATACTCCCTTCTCATTCGCTCGGAATGTAAGAGAGGCTGAGAGAGTAACAACGAGCAGTGGACTATGATGAAAAATAGGTTTTGGCCTGCTAAGATAATATCTTTTTTTTTTTCTCAGTAAGTTCTTTGAACTAGATTTTTTAGGCATTTCAAAATTATTAATGTTTTCCCTCCTCCTTAAGAACTATCAGATTGTGTTTTGTATGCTTTAGAATTCCAGAACTTCTCACCTTTAATTGTTTCCATCTTTGGAGCCCCTTCGCGTCACCATATGTGTTAGCAAGTGTCACACCAAGAAAAGCAAAACAAATGTACGAATTTGTTACCTCCAGCATAATGAGGGACCTTCCCTTTGAGGGCACGGAACAGACCCAACGGCAATAGGATCTCATGTGGTCTTAAAGTGCTTCGTTCACCATCAAGGGCAACATTCAATTGTCTCCTTAAAATTACAAAGGATGCAGCCTGGGACTTAAGCCCCCAAAGCTTCCCACCTACCTTTAATCCGGTCCCGAGTGCAAGTATGCCTCCACCCTTGATTACTTTCTTTTAGCTTGTTCTTCTAAATTTAACGTCCCCCCTCCTAAAATGCGTTTCTTGTTCCTTATAACTCCTACCGCTAGTAGACAATCACTAAAATTACTAATACAGCTGTTACAACTAATTCGCAATTCAAAAAGTCGAAATTTCTTTTTTCTTTTGAGTTACATTCATACTGCGTCGTTTTACTGTTACTTAACTTTTTAAAAAGTCCAGTATACGAATAAAGTACTTATGCCTGTGATGAAATATCAAAGTAATTTACGTAAACCATCGAAATAAAAGTCTGTCATTTTTGACAGCGCCAATTTTCCAGGGGGGGAGGCTCACTAGCCTTGTTGTAGGGGGAGCTGAGCGCCATCTAGCCCCCCACTAGCTACCGCCCTGCTACTGTGTTATAAATTATATACTGTAGTTTTGCTAGTGACTATTTTTTCTTTTTTTAAAGTTTCACTACTATTGTGGAGTCTTGCAGGTTACAAATTATTGCTTTAATATTTATAATGCTTACCAATTCTGAAAGTCCTAGCTGTCATTTTGTCTTATGTGTTAAGTGGTTTTATTTTTCAAATTTTTGTGAAACTTTATTTTTAACATATTTAGTAATGTTAAATATATTAAAAATTTGTATTTGCTGATTTAACTGTTTTTTTTAAACATATATTCATACAGCATTGCAAATGTCATCAAGCTGCTTAATTAAACAATTATTTTTTACTGTCTACATGTATAAAACTTTTGCTGGTTGAGTGTAATCAGAATTTCTGGTTATATTTCAAGAGTATTGGTCATTTAAGTGTAGAAGGAGTTTCTGAATTTTCCATGACAGTGTTTTTTGCATTCTTTGAAAAAATGGAGGGAGAAAATGACATGTAGAACAGCTGAAGGACCTGATGAAAAATTTCTTGCTATTAAAACATAACAGAAGTTGCTATTATTTTTCTACTACTTTTTAGAAAGAAAACTCGCATGATGGTGAGGATGCAAATCCCTTCTATCCTCCAAGAAAGATGTCTATTGAAAAACTTTCAGAGGTCACAGATATTTTGATGGTATGATACATTTTACTGATCAAACAAATTATGTGCCAATGCAATTTCACCATGAACACTTGTGACCGACCCTAAAAGAAATTACAGCTCATAAGCAGTTCACTTGCTCTCCATTAATGAAACCCTCATTATGATTCCTCCACAGAAATAAAAGATATTCGTAAAATGCATGCCAAGCTACAAGAATGTAGAAGAAATTGTTGCATAAAAATTAACAGAATTATATTTCAATTGATGAACAAGTTACATAATAAAAAGAAACACAAAGCTTATTTTAAGCACAGATCTGTTTCAGCAGGTACTTTCAACACATAAAATCATTTTATGTGTAAATGAAACTATTTTTATATAAAAGTATGTTATTTGAAAATTTTCCATGACAGTGTTTTTTACATACTTTCATCTGCCAACCATTTTACTTCTTTATTCATACGTGAGATAATCTCACAAAATTCCATGTAGCTCCAATAGGGATCAATATGAAAAATATGCATGACTTTCTGCATATCAAAATTAAGAAAGTTGCATTTTTGAAAGCTTTAGTTGTATGGTTGTAGCACAAGAAGTCCCTTTTAAAACCTTACTGATACAGCTGTGTAGGATACTGTGGGTATTAAATCTATAATCCCCCCACCCCCCATGAAAAAAGAACTGCCCAAAATTTTCAAGTTTAGTTTGCTATACTCAGCAATTTTTTGTGTGATATTTTTGGTTTTTACCTGATTTCTTGAAGCAACACTAGCTAAGTTAACTAAACAAATAATATATATATGCATGCTTGGTGTGACCAGGAAAGATAAGAAGAGGAACTTGTGGATAAGGAAAATGACAGGAGTGGACGACATCATGACCAGAGTGAAATCACTGAAATGGCAATGGGCTGGACATGTTGGCAGAAGAACGGACCACCGATGGACAACCGAAATTTTAGAATGGATTCTGAGGGACAGGAAAAGACCCAGAAGAAGACCCCATGGGAGATGGAAGGATGAAATTCGAAAGTATGCTGGAGTGACGTGGAGGAGACAGGCCCAAGACAGACAATTGTGGGAGAAATTTGGGGAGACCTTCATCCAGCAGTGGATTGATAATGGTTGATTATATATATATATATATATATCATCATCAACCTTACTGATACAGCTGTGTAAGCTACTGTGGGTATTAAATCTATCCCCCCCACCCCCATGAAAAAAGAACTGCCCAAAATTTTCAAGTTTAGTTTGCTATAGAAGCCTAGATGTCCTAA
This sequence comes from Macrothele yani, assembly GCA_039090855.1. Classification (NCBI taxonomy): domain Eukaryota; kingdom Metazoa; phylum Arthropoda; class Arachnida; order Araneae; family Macrothelidae; genus Macrothele; species Macrothele yani. The sequence continues at coordinate 67,724,618 of CM077018.1, forward strand.
GACTTTAGCATAAACATGAAGGTAGTTGGATAAGTGATAATAAGCTCACTAGTTACACTAAGAAACATTTGAAGAAACATACTGTAGATGACTTTCAATGAGGCTTGGGTCTTGATCACGTATGAAAACATAAAATGGATAAAATAAAAATCCATTTTTTTTTATATTAACAAGCAGGGTATAAAAAGGATGTTAACCATAGAAGACCTGATTTTTGCCACCCCGGTGGCGCAGTGGTCTAAGCGATGGCTTATGACCATTCGTCAGAGAAAGAGTCCAGGTTCGAATCCCTGTGAGGCATGGATGTTTTGTTTGTCTTACGGCACTGGCTGTCTCCTTTCCCTGGAACCAGTGACCCTAAATTAGGGACGGGTGACTGCTTATAGCCCATTGAGTTGCTCACGGTGGTCGTTAAACCTTAAATTAAAAAAAAAAAAAAACTGATTTTTCCTCTGTATTACTTTCTTATATGCATCAACAGTGCCTTTTTGGAAGAATGTTGTAAAAATTGCTTCTTTAGTGAACAAAAGGGGTGTATGTTTTTTGTGAGAGTATTGAAATCTGTACTTCTTCAAACTGTCAAACTGTACCTATTCTAACAATATTGATAGTCCTAATTTTATACCCATCATTTGGAAATTCCTCTTATCATTTGACAACCATAATGAAGTACTTGAAAATTCAAATCTAATAACCAGTCTCACTCTAGATGTCTTTTTCAATTTTTTCTTAATGTAAGTAGTGTGCATATTTAACTACCTCCATTTATTTGTTATGTGTGTATTGCATAATTTCTTATAGCACAAACTTTTTGGGTTTTCTTTGGTAAAAAATATTGGTGTACATAGTTATTGGCGCACCCATGGAGGAGGCTTTGGGAGCTTAAGCCCCCTCCAAGAAGATTAAGAGCAATGTATGTCACAAACTAAACATTCAAAAATATTATTTTACATGTTCAAAACATTACATAGTGTCTCCTATTACATGGTGTCTTCTCCCAAAGCCACGAAGAGATTAAGAGCGACGTACATCACAAATGAAACATTCAAAAATATTGTTTTACATGTTCAAAACATTACATAGTGTCTCCTATTACATGGTGTCTTCTTCCCAAAGAGATTAAGAGCGACGTACGTCACAAATTAAATATTCAAAAATATTATTTTACATGTTCAAAAAATTACATAGTGTCTTCTATTGCATGGTGTCTTCTTCCCAAAGCCCCAAAGACAGTAAGAACAATGTACATCACAAACTAAACATTCAAATATATTATTTTACATGTTCAAAAAATTACATAGTGTCTTCTTCCCAAATCCTCAAAGAGATTAAGAGCAGCGTAGTCCAACGTATGCCACACATTGTGTATGTATACTATATATCATCATCATCATCATCATCATTGTCAACCATTATCAATCCACTGCTGGACGAAGGTCTCCCCAAGTTTCCTCCACAACGGTCTGTCTTGTGCCAGTCTCCTCCACGTCACTCCCGCATACTTTCGAATTTCATCCACCCATCTTCCATGTGGTCTTCTTCTGGGTCTTTTCCTGCCCCTTGGAATCCAATCTAAAATTTCGGCTGTCCATCGATGGTCTGTTCTTCTGGCAGTATGTCCAGCCCATTGCCATTTCAGGGATTTAACTCTGATCATGATGTCTTCCACTCTTGTCATTATAGCCCCTCCAACAGGAATTCCTGGGTGCGCCACTGTACATAGTTACAAGATAAAATCATTTTGTTTCGCTGATCTAATTTCTTCAAACATTGTAATCTTCATGTACACTTTGTATTACACTGGCTTTGACATACTGATGGTAGTAGAACATCCATTGTTTTTTTCTAGCACACTTTGACATACATACAGGGGCATATGGATTCTGTGTAAGAAATCCATACACCCCTGCATATACCCAAAATGCTATAATACACCCATACATGTACCTAAAGCATGAACCCATAATGATAATACCTGTAGTTACGAATGATATTTAAAATAAACTCAAATTTTCATTTAATTTACTTAATCAAATATATCTTCTGTAGAACTTAAACAAGGTAGTAGTACATTTTTGAAGAGATCATGTGTTGGTCTGAATAAAAAAGGCCTGTATAATACCAGAATGCTTCATAAGTCTGTGTGAATTTTATTGTACATTTGAAAAATGATTATTATGTAAAAGACAAACCTTACATCTAGCAAAATACAAACTATCATTTTCAATACTTCACAGCCACCTGCCAGTAAATTGGTTAATTCCTATTTGATAACATGCTGGTCCATGAAGGCAAAAAAAAAAAAAAAAAACCTCTTGGAATCTGGTTTTGACTTCCTCCAAAGTTCTAAACAGTTTGGGCTTATGTACTGGGTGATGAACAGTTCTCTAAGTTTTCTGGAGTTTTTTTATGACAGCATGCACTGCAGTGAGTGGCTTGAACTTGTTTTGATGGAAGAGTACAATTAGTGCTTGGGCTTGTTTTTATTCCTTACCAATCCTGGGTTCCACTAAAGCATCATTTGGTCCATATACCCAGTTGTGCTGAGTGCAAGTTGGCTTCAGTGGTAGGTCCACTTTAAGGGGCACTACACATCATCCCCTTATAGCTTACAGGCCCGTGCACCGGATTGTGTCGTCACTAGGGTAGTCGGGGAGAGGGAGATGCTGGGAGCGGTACGTTGATGTGGGAGGTGAACGTGTCTTTATGCACACCAACTAAACAAGTCACATGTTCTTTAGAGTTTCACTGTATTTAAATAAGGACATCTGTGTTAGTTTTTTTAAATAACTGCAGAGTTTAGACGTTTGTTTTAAAATACAGAAAAAAAAAATTACGGCGTAAAATCTAGCGTAGCATTAATTTCGACGTAAAAGTGTAAACAAGACAGATTCATCAACTTAATGAAAGCATCGCTGTCATTTCACTGGAAGTGATAAACCATTCCTGTAATCGAAATTATAAACTGTCGTCATAGTTTCACTTGAAGTTATAGTGTCATCATAGTTTGCCGAATCATTATTGTACTTGTGAACAAATCATTCTTGTGCTTGAAAGATTAGTTTGAGGGCCCATTACGAAGTACCAACGTCATTTTAAAAGATGTCAATTGACGAATTTAAGGAATCAGATTTTTCATTCATTGCAAACTTAGGACTACGAAATATTGAGTAATGAAATAATTCCTTTAGTGAAAATGTATTTTCATATCAGAGTGAATCAGACAGTAACTAGCAATTTATGTGCAATCTATGTTCACTGATATATAAAAAGAAAGGTCAAGAAGAAAAACTGAATTTTTTCTTGAGTGTTTTTAAATTATTACCAAAGGCCCAATAAAATACTTTTTAACATACATACAGTGAATTGCTGCTTGATCCACTGATTGCATCAAATAAATTAAGATTTTAAGAAAATTACTTAATTGTTACATTATTAAATGTACAATAACTTCATTATAATGACATAACACGTTTTCCTAATTTTAGTACCATCTAGTTACGTGTTTGAACAACTTCATTTTGGAAAGCAAATATAAAGTTTATAATTTTTGTCTTCCACAGCACTATTTAAAAAATGATACCTTGTCAAAGTTTAAAACATCTGTATTAAGTATATTTGTAGCATTAAACAAAACTATTTGGATCCAGAATATAAACATTTCTTTTTACACTGCTGGCCACCAGTGGCGGCCCGTCAGATGAGGCAAGTGAGGCGCCGCCTCACCTGAAATTCCGCAGAATGAGAAGTGAAAAAAAAAACTTCGGTCAGTAACGAAGATATAAGAACTTTGCAGGATAAATGAAACACTGAAATTTACATTGTGATTCATGAATTAGGTTAAAAAAAGGCTTTCAAGAAGAGGAATGAATCATTATTTTTGCAAAGCAGCTGCATGTTTTAAGCGCTTAGAGGCGACCGGCTGAATCGTCTCGATGAGAAGCCGGTTTTGGGAACTGGGGATCAGAGAAGAGCCCTACAGAGTGAACCCCCCACCCCCACGGTCCGAGGTCTACCTAAGGAGGTGCCGGACTTCCAGTAAGAGAAAGGAAATTTCTGAGGCGACCCTCCATTTCGCTTAAACTGGAATCGCATCTCTGCTGTTATTGGAGAACCCAAGGATTGTGTATCCAATGGGCGCGGGAAAATGAGCAGATGACCTTGGTAAAAAGTGGTTTTACAGGCGATGACGCCGTTCGCCTCTATATGCTTTGAAGTAGGATGATTTCTACGTAGCTTTAACTATTCGTCAGAGTATATTTGAGTCTAACTTTTTGTAGTGTGTTTTCAATCCTCTCTTTTGCGGGTGTTGGCTAGTTCATAGTAATGTTGAGTTTTTCTTCTTTTTTTATTTTGTTATTGTTACTAAACAGCATATTTTGATTTGGGTTGGAAAATATGAATGGCCCAATAAACGACGTGATTTGTGTTCTGGAAGAAATTCCTTTTAAACATTGGAAAGATTATAATAAAAGGGATGTTCTCATATCTGGAAGACCGACACCTGTAATAAGTTCAATATCTAAAGATAAGTGCGGCAAATCGTTTCTTAGGTCTTTCAATAAATCATGGTACGAGATTTTCCCCTGGCTTTCTGGTAGCTATTACAAGCAAACTCTCTTTTGCTGGCCATGTTTACTTTTGAGCAATAAGAAAAATGTGTGGAATACAACGGGTTATTTTGATCTGAAAAACTTTTCTCGTAGTGCAAAATTGCACGAAAGCTCTAAAGAGCATATAACTAATCACGTAGGTCTGAAACGGATGGAAAAAAATATAAACACTATTTCTGATATGCTTCATAAAGCTAAGTTTAATGAAAAGGTCAGACTAAATAGGCTTTTTATGGAACATATAATCGATTTAGTTGTCGTTCTAAGCAAGCAAGAACTGCCTTTTCGAGGACATGATGAATCTATTTCCTCATTAAATAAAGGTAATTTCAAGGAGATGTTCCATTTGTTACTTCGTAGGAGCACCCCAGAATTAAAAGCACATTTTGAAGAAATACGAAGCTTATTTTCTGGACAATCTAAAACGATACAGAATGATTTACTGGAGTGTATTCATGAATATATAAACGAATGTGTTAAAAGCGAAATTAATGAGTCAAAATTTTTTTCAGTGCAAGTTGATGATACAACTGATATTACTCAAAAATCACAGTGTTCAATAATTGTCAGATACATATTGGACTCAAATTGTGAAGTAGTTGAGCGCTTCCTTGGTTTTTATGATATCAGCACTGACAGGACTGCTGTGGCACTGTATGATCTGCTAGCATCGGTTTTGGAGGAGTTTGATTTTAAATCAAAGTTAGTAGGCCAGTGTTATGATGGTGCAAGCGTTATGGCTGGAGAGTTGAGCGGTCTGCAGAAAAGAGTCAAGGTAGAAGCCCCGCAAGCTTTGTTTACCCACTGTTTCGCCCACCGCCTTAACCTTGTCCTACAACAGGGGTGCAAAAGTATTGTAAATTGTCGCATATATTTCGCAACTGTATCCAGCATGCCCTCATTTTTTCATAAATCTGCCAAGAGAACCCACGTAGCAGATTCAGTTGTTGGGAAACGGATTCCTCAAATAGCGGAAACACGTTGGGCATCACTTTCACACATTTTGCGTTTAATTGTAAGCGAATGGGGCAAACTAAAGAATGTGTTTGAAAACATAATGAATGACCCGGAATCAACGGCAGAATCAATCAACGGAGCCATAGGATATTTGAAAAATTTCACTAATTTTGAATTTGCTTTTTTATCACTGATTTTTGATGACATTTTTGGAATTACGGATGTATTATTTGATGTTTTACAAAAAGACTTTAGATATCAGTTATTGCCAAAGACAAATTAAACAATGTTGCGAACGAATAAATAAGAAAAGGAATGTAACCACTTACTTGAAACATTTCAGTGAAGCAATTAGTTTGAGTGGAGGTCCTAAATGTCGCCAAAAGAAACATTTGACTGAAAAAGAAGTGGAAAACTATTACAAAATTTTGTTTTACGAAATCGTTGACAGCATAATAATCCAAATAAATACCAGATTTGAAGATATGGGAAAGCTCGAGTTTCTGCAGCTAGTTGACAGCTCAAAATACCATAGTTATTCAGAGTCATTTCCATCCAGTGCCCTTAACACTCTCAAAAAAATTTATCCAAACATTTTTACAGACACACAACGACTAAAAAACGAATTAGATTTTTTATATAATGATCACAACTTCAGGGAACTCGGTGTTCAGAAAACCTTGAAAACAATGAAAGAAAACGAGCTGAAAGATGTGTTACCAGAAGCCTACAAATTATTTTCTCTTGTATTGACACTGACATCAACAAGTTCTTCTGCTGAAAGGAGTTTTTCTTGTTTGAAGAGAATTAAGACTTACCTCCGTAATACAACGGCACAAGATCGTTTGTCTTCACTCGCTAAAATTTCAATCGAGAAAGAATTGCTGAACCATCTAATGTCCACTCAACCATTTTATGATCTGATCATAGACAAATTTGCAGCCAAAAAGGATCGCAGAATTGAACTTATTTATAAAACATAAACTGAAAGCATTCTGTTCGAGACCAAAGCAAATTAATATCGCATTCCTCTGTTTTTAATTCCAGGTTTAAATTACCTAATACTTTTTTTTATATAGAAATGTGCTTCCTTGACTTCTCCTGGACATTAATACAAAACGAAGCTAATAATTATCACGAGCCTGGACTTCAGTTTATGACCCGTGCTAAATGCACCTTCACTAATATGCCAATCGAACTGTGACTTTTATTCAAGCTCAAGAAACATTTCGTAAGAAAACAATTTCTATTCAAATGATTTACTTTGAATTTTTTAAGAAGTGGATCTCCGACTGGCGTTGGGATGTGAGTGACGCATTGACTAGCTAAAGAAACCGCACAAATTGCGTATTTTCGCTCAAGTGTATTACATAAAAGAATACAGGTGAAATATTTCTTTCTTTGTTGTAAAATTATTGAATAATTGTTTTCATAAAAATATTGTTGCAAAAGTAGCGTATATTACACACACACACACACACACACACACACACACACACACACATATATATAGTGGTATATGCACATTTTTCCTCTAAAATTTTTGGATTTTTTCGTGAAGAAAGACTCCCCACGCCGTGTTTCATATATTTCTATAATTTTATTCCATTACTGTTGAATAATATTTGTATATAAGGGCTAAATGGCATGGGATGGAGCCCTAAGTGATGGGGTTTACAGCTGTTTATAACAAGGCGCCTAACCGAGACCAATGGCTTAACGAGACTTCCGAATCTCAGTGGATTTTAATGATTCAGCCGACTCGAACCCAGGACTTCAAAGATATCCGATGGGTGATACTGCCTTTGACATGAAACTTTTGAGGGGGGGGGGTTTCTGCATTTATGCTGTATAACTGTGTATAAGTACATGTAACAATTTCGGGGGGGGGGCGCTTCGACAAATATTTTTCTATTGGTACGTACGCACATCTTGGACATTAATACAAAACGAAGCTAATTTAATAAAATGAAGAAAATGCAATAAATTATAGTTGTTTTAATAAAAAGTTAATAAAGCAACTTCTTTGGCTGCTTTGCTTTACTTTCTGTTCTATTATCAAGAAATTGCATTGATATTATGTATCAATGTAATTTATTTGTATTACATTGTAAGTTATGTAAAAATCAATGAATTTAAATAGGGAAATTATCTATAAAACGTGCTTAGAAAAAGTTAACTGTCTCGCCTACTTAGGGGGTGCAAACCACGACCCCCCGGCTACGCCACTGATATATATATATGTTCCTATAACGTTATACGAATTTATATATTTTTCAATAACATATGTGTTACTGTTTTACATTTACATCAAGACCGTTCGCCTCACCAGCATTTTACACCACGAGCCGCCACTGCTGGCCACCCAAAATGCAATACCAAGAAGGAAGCTCTTCATCCGATTGGCCTGAAATTCGCAGCATGCGTTGCCCGCGAGAGGATATGCAAACGATTAGCACTGCAGGGCATATGTAAATCATGTGCATCCGCCACGCCACCGAGAAGCACTATAAGAAGGGTGCACAGATGGCGGTAAGTAGTGGAAGTGTGTTGTGCTGCCGGACCTGTGCGTGGGAAGCTTCCTGATGCCTCGTCACAGAATATGGCAGTCATTCCAGCATGTTTCGGAGTTCGACAGAGGATGAATAGTGGCTTATCGCGACAACGGTTTATCGTACCGAGACATTGGTGCCCCGTGTGGGACGACATCCAGCCACAGTGAGGCAAGTATGGATATTCGGTGGGTGCAGGAGGGACGGGCGGACCGACGTGAGCGATTGGCGCGGCACACCACCGAACGAGAGGGCCGGCATGTTGTGCGGCGGGCATTGACGGCTCGCACCACCACATCACGAATGTTAGCGCAGGAATCGGGGTGTGTTGCGCAACAACCTGTGTCAGCTTGTATGGTTCAACGTCGTGTGCAGGATCAGGGACTATATATAAGCCCCTAAAGGTATGTGACGTCGCATCCAGAATCGCCTGTTTTTGAGGCTTCAAGCACAACCTGAGTGCCATGCAAGAAAGCTCGTGGTGAATGCCTGATTCTGCAAGCTCAGTACCTCGGCAGTCATCACGACTGATTTACATATCACAGTGCTTTCTGAGGCCATATGTCATGCAACAGGGCGACCAATTCCATTCGTCTCGACAATTGCGGGCGTAACATGACTCCAGAAACAGGCTGTGGATGACTGCTGTTGTACTGCGATTGCAGCATCAGGAATCCACCACGCGCTTCCCTGCATGACACTAGGGTTGTGCTTGAAGCCTCAAAAACAGGTGATTCTGGGTGTGACATCATGCACCTTTAGGGGCTTATATCTGGAAAACTAAGCCCAAAATGCAAAAATGTCATATAATATTTTATGCTTGAATTGACCCAAGGAATCACCCAGTGGGGTGTTTATGCGGTCATTTCTTTCCACCCTGTATATACAGAACATGTATGTTTTTTTGTATATGTTTGTATTTTTAATGTATTTTTAAATTTGTGTGTGTGTGTGTGTGTGTGTTTTCCAAGATACTACTTCAACCAGCAGACCATGTTAACTTCAGGCAAGAAAAAAACAACAAATCAAAATTGAATCTGTCACTTGAATAAACTTCTTTTCATGTACTCACTGTTTCAAGGCTGCTGCTTCCAGTTGTTTCGTCATCCTGTGATTGACTTGTACTGTCTAAAAAAAAAAAGCAAAAAACCACAGAGAAACAACTGATGAACTATAATTAAATGATGCAACTTCAAAAGTCTGAAAATATAATTTTTTAGCTTATATACCCTACACTTTCCAAACCCAAATGAGTCATATTATACATAAACAATACAGTCTAGTCTCTATAATTTGCCAATGCGTGCGATTCGTTAAAAATGGTGCGTGCATTATACGTACTTACGTTATTAAAAAATCTAAAATTTCTAATTTAATGCTAAAAAAAGTGTGCTTGTTTTTAACATTGTGGTTACTTATTTGTTGCAAAATTGTTACAGTGCTTGTTATTGCTTCTTCCTACAAAGTGTAATGAATATTAAGGGCAACTCATCCTTCAGTATGAAAATCCATGGCTTTTTTTGTTTTGTTTTTATGTTCTTTAGTTTACTTTGACCACTATTTCATCATAAGCAATTTTTTACCACACCAATTATGGAACTGTCTCGAATTTTATGCTGTTCATCTTGGTTGAACTGGTGGTGTGTTTTTACAACATTCTTAGAATGGCATTCACATCAGGGCTATTGTTGGATCAGGTCCTGATCAAGTTTTCATATGCACTGTCTTCAATCTCATCCCAAGTGTCTCCCCTGATAATCAGAAACTTCTTTGTGACTTCACTATGCTAGGGGTATAAAAACCTAAGTTTTCTGCAAATTTCTAATCATTATCTCAGTCAAATAATTTTTGAAAACTAATTTGTTGTTAGTAGCAATGCCTAAAAATATAAATGTCAGGGACTAAAATATTTGCATGTAATGATTTTAAGGATGAGATACAGAAATGAAATGAAATGAAATATGATATGTTATGATTTGATTTGACTGCTGCACACCTTAATGTTTAGAGGTTGAACATTTTTCTAAATGTCTCAAGTACCTGAATTGTCAGATTCTGCACACTAACATATCGTTTTGCTATGTTTTCTTCATGGAAAAAGTTAGTATGAGATTAGTAAAGAAGTTAGGATATGTTTTTCAACAGTTCTCTATATAGTTAAAAGGTATGAAAAATGAGGAACGACAGCTCAGGCTGCCACAAGATTTTAGCTGACAGTCCAAAAATGCTGTCAGATAATATCTTTAATATTTGAATATGAGTGAAAACAGCCATGAAAACGCAATAAAAATTTAATCATTGAATGAGTGCTAAGAGTAGCCATCCACACACACCAGTGATATGATGAAATCATTGCCAAAACATCAAGCAAACGTGTTGTACTTCCACCATTAGGTATGTTCTTTGCAAGGCTAATTACCATATAGGTTGTCTAGAAAAAGATTTTACATCAATGAATTAAACAGGAAAAAAGCTGACACTTTGATTTGCTAAGGTATATCTAAAGAGACCCACGCATCTCTAGTGAAACATCTTATTCTCAGACACATATTCAACATTTCGGGGTGTGATGAGTATAAAACTACTTGGCATCAACCCAATACTGAGTTTGATCCAAAACAAATTAGTGCTACAGTTTAATGTGGAGGTGGACACATATTAAAGAGGTGGGAGGTGTATGTAGTTTAGTTATATGGTGCCCACAACTTAAAACTTATCAAGGGAAATATGAATTCCCAGGAGCAGTGGTGTGTACCGAAAAAACTGGGGGGGGGGGTGGTTTGCTTTTGTGAAAATCTATTAGCTTTACTAAAAATTTTAAGTTCCATATTATTTTCTAGTTTTTATGGGCATTTTAATAAATTGAATTCTTTGGAACATACAAGTATTTTTTGTAAAACCGAAATTATTATACTTTATTGCCCAAAACAAAAATGTGCACATAGTGATTAAAATGATTGCCTTAGTTTTATACCAATACAAAGCACCATAAACCCCTTATGCCAAAGTTATTCATATCATCAGATTTTATTCTTTTAGTGAACTAAGGCCGGCCTCTTTGAAATGACTCACAATCACATACACAAAACATGTAACTGCCATGTGACAGTATCTGCTGACCTTTCAGATTTACACGAAAATATAGAACATAAGCAAGCAAATAAAGAATTAGAAATTGTAGAATAAAAAATTCAAAACTACTTATTTACTCTTGAATATAATAAACAGACGCAACACAATGTTTTGCACATAGCAGAAAATTTTACCTTGACTCCTTTAAAAAAAAAAAAAAAAAAAAAGAAAGAAAAAAACAGGTCTCTGCTCCTTCATTACCACTTAGAATACCTTTCAGTTCATTATATTCTGAAAAATGCCTAGTTATGTGCAAACAACTGGAATACATAACATCTTAACTCATTGGTATAAAAAATCACTCATTAAACTGATATTTCTTTCACTTTCTTTGTAAATTAATATACTTGCATAATAAGAACTATTGCTATGGCTGTGAAAAAATGCCTAAAGTAATCTTGCAATAGCTGCCTCCCTGTCATCCAATTTTTATGAACTAAAGCAGCGACGATGATTTCTAATTATTTTACTTATTTACTGAAGAAAAAAGCAAAAATTGCTTTTCTTTTTAATACTTCATTCAAGGCTGTCTAAGTTCCTGGCTATTTCTTTAACCAGTTTGATATGAAGTTTCCAAAGAAAATTTTATAAAATCATTTTGCTAAGGTCTAGAGGCCCTGTTAGCCACGACTCCTACCCCCCCCCCCCCGCAATCGGGGGTTGCGAGGGGCTATCAGTACCCCCTACCCAGGACTCTCTATACCAAAATTTTGTGGCACAATTTACTGGATGGTGCCAACAAATTAGGTATTGGGGAAACATTCTTATTTTTTCAGGATAGCAACCCAGAAAATAATATGAGTGGTTTTGCTGTATTAAACCTCACCAGTGGTGTTTCGCTGTATAATATTAAAAGTTTAACTATGGCCCCTGAATATCGTGGTATAAATATAAAAGAAAATCTGTGGCATATTTTGAATTTAAAAATCAGTAAACACCACATTTTCAGCAAAGCAGAGATTGCAATGATTATTAAAAGAAAGTGGGCAAATATGTGTGTCAAAAGTACTCAAACTTAGTCTGCATTCAATGAATAGACTTCAGGCAATTATTGATGCTAATGACTTGCATACAAAATTTTGAAATTTATTTTAATTACTTGAAAGCGCAGGCATGCAAGTGCTTCTTGTTTACAATATATTTCTTTTTTTGTGAGGATGAAGTAGCAAATTTACCAAACTTGTATTAAATTTGCTTATTTTTAATAATGTCACTAAAAGGTTTGTTTTTTCCACCCTCATTAGTAAGAAATACATGGTTATTCAAAATGATTAATTGGATTTCAAAAGAGCCTAATTCCATGCCTATCAAATGTGATGATCTTGACTTATACCAAATGAAAGAGGAAATATCAAAATTTTAGTATGTCATGACGAGAGGGCTCCACTGTCATTGTGGCTTCACAGCAGACAGTGTGTCAGAAAATGGTGATCATACAGTCAGATGGCTTTGTGTGTACTGCAGGTTTTCAAGGTGTGAATTGGTGGTAGTCATAGTGCAACACGAGTTCCATAAACTTTATGGAAATGATACACTGCATACTCAGAATATCTGTTGGTGGTATTAGCAGTTCGAGGAAACAGAAAAACAGAATGTTTGTGTAAAGGCAAGGCACAGGACGACCATGCATGTCTGAGGATAATGTGCATAGAATCCGAGAAAGTTTCCTATGGTAGCCCAAGGAAGTCAACCAGCCCTGCCAGTTGAGAACTGGGAATTCCTCGGATGACTTTTTGGCATGTTTTGAGATGATTGATTATGAAGCCATACAGGTCGCAACAGTCGCAGGCTCTATGGCCAGGGGACAAGTTAAAGTGACAGAACTTTTGCCAACTCATGCAAGATGCTATGAAAGATGACTAATTTGCTCCCTGCCTAGTGTTCAGTGATGAAGCAACTTTTCATTTTTAAGGCTGTCTTTGAATGAGTGTAACAGAAATTCTGCCCTATATCTGTAATGCAAATTCTTTTGTACACATTTTCTCAAAAAATATTACTTTGTAGAGTTTGAAATTTTGATCACAAATAAAAATGGCCCGTAGCTAATACGTGTCAGTTATTTTTCCGAAAAATTTGTTAGAATTTTTTAAAAAATTCAATTTATCTGACTCGAAAGTATTCCAATTTGGCGCTAGATGGTGCCAGAAGTTAGCTTGGCAATGTATCTGTGTGGAAGAAACTAAATCTCTCATTTCCATCTGATTTTTTTAAATTATCTAGGCCAAATAGAAATCAAAGAATGGGCACTGAAGTGAGATTGGAATCTTGTCTTCTATAGATCATCTTAAATTCTACTGTACATTCATTTTTTGAAGAGAAAATGTGTACATTACCAGAAAACACTTGAATTTGAGACATAAACTATGCTTACCTACTAAGCTCTACCCCCCCCCCAAAACAATGATGTCACTGGTTAAAACGTAACAGTGCATATTTTGTCTTTTAATTGTGGAGCCAACTAGAGACCACTTCCATTCTGAATATGGTGAGGTCTTCAGTCATTCGCTGACCCCAACTTCTGGGACAGTCTCTCAAGGTGTAAAAGCCATGCCCAAGGAGTGATATTTTGCACCATCTATCACAGAAGATGAAGCCTAACACTCATTCAAAGACAGCCTTAAGTGGCAGGGTGAATCATCATAACATTCAGTTGTGGGGCATGGAAAATCCATGTGCATCAATTCAGCACAAGCATGACTCACCTAAAGTTAATGCCTTCTGTGCCGTTGCTCGAGCAAAAGTTTATGGCCCTTCCTTTTTCGTGGAAAACACAGTGACTGGTAACTCCCATTTGGATATGCAGAATGTCTGTTTCCACAACTGAACTAAGATTCCGGCCTCTACATTTTCCAAAAAGATGGAGTGTCACCTCATTGTCATTGTGCTGTTCACTGTATCCTCAACAAAGTGCTACTTTGCTGAGTCATAGTAGACCCAATAACTTTGTGCTCTACAGCAAGTTTCCTAGGTCACTGGATTTTATGCTGTATGACTTCTTCTTTTGGGGGTACATTAAGGATACTATGTACATACTACCATTGCCTACAGCCTGGATGAACTCAGAAAAACACATTGTTACTGCAGTGGAGTCGTCGTTGACAACGGACATGCTGGAGCGAGTATGGAACGAAATAGACTGTCACATTGACATTGCTCATGTAACTAAGGGAAGTTGCATAAAGCACTTATAAGGTGAGAGGCAAAACTCTGACAGTGTTTTTTTTTTTTTTTTTTTTTTTTTTGGTTGTTGTATCATTACTCACTCTGTAAATGTAAACTTTGAAAAATATAGTCATTTGAAATAAGATGAGTCATTTTGAATAACCCTGTATAATAAAAACATGGGCCACACAGAAGCATTTAGGTTCACCGTAACTTCTGATCTCAATAGAAATGATACTGATACTTCAGTTACTCAATATATAACATCCTTTCCTTAACGATTCAAATAGATGATGATATCATTGTTCAGGGACGTGCCAAGCAGGGTTCAATGGGTGCAAAGCACCCGGGCGCCAGATTCTGGGGCAGCAGGATGCCTCAATCAAATTTTAGAGTTGATAAATTAATATCAGTGAAATGGGAGAAGTTAATAAAACGTTTTACTGTGACAAATAATAATGCTACGTGGCACATTTAGTTTTTTAGTAAAAAATGATTCGTGTATTTAATTCAATAGAAAACATCTTAAAATCATAGAATCATTTTTATTGTTTTGTTCAGTAATGGGTACCATGAGCAAAGGATTAAAAATTATTTTTCTAAATTTTCTTTAAATCTTAAAGATTGGGCCAATATGAAAGAAAAACACAATGGACTTCAAAAAAGCACAATTTTTCAACCTAAAACCCTTATGCATTTTATGTACTTTGAGCGACTCATACTTTATATCTGGTCGTAAATAACGACGAAAACATTTCTCTACAGATTTTGAACATTTCATGTATATAACTTTTTTACCAGTAAAGAGGATTTTTGTGTACATTAACAGAGAGAGAGAGAGAGAGAGAGAGAGAGAGAGAGAGAGAGAGAGAGAGAGAGAGAGAGAAATAGATAAAGAGAGAGGAAGCTGACTTCTTAGATTATTCGCAGCAGCATCTGAAGCAGAGTTTTACAGATGACACTACAAATAATAGCTTTTTTCTTTTTTATTCCTTTAGTTTTATATGAGACAATTGTGTTTTATGAAAACTCTTAATTTACAGGAATTAGAAAATAATAATGCTGCTAAAGATATTTATTTCATGTAAAAATGAATAAAAATTGAAAAATATTCTCGTACAAAGCGGTGGCAAATCTGGGCTTGCTCCCAGGCAGCAAATGTTCTTGGCACACCCTGTCATTGTTCTTTGGTGCTGCCTCACATAACTGCATCACGTTTAATGTATATTTTCTACTTAAATATCCCAACCACCCTGGCCCATTTGCAGTACCATGCTGGTGATATTAGGTGATGGTAACACAGCACAGATATTATGATAGGTTAATTGAAGGATGGCACAATGTCTAACATCAGCAGAGCCTTGTGAGAAAGATTTTTCTCCTTTAAAATTTTGCTTTTGGGGACAAGTTCTTAGAGAAAAATGACACATGACCTCTCCAAGCACTTTTTTACACTTTCCAACTATAGGTTGAAGCGTATATGCTCCAGCTTTGTCTGTCTGTCTGTTCGTCCGTCCGTCCACACGATAACTTGTGTAAAAATAGTTCGATTTCGATGAAATTTTAGTATGTGGTAGGTGTACCTGGGGACAAACCTTATTCAAAATGGGCGAAATGTGGTCTAAGATCAGGACATAGGAGTGGGATCCATTCCATTGCACTTACGCATCATAACTTATTAGATGTGCAACTTAATTCTCGGCCACAGGCACAGCATGTTGACAGCAAATTATAGCAAATCGAATACGTACCTAATCAGGGAAATAATCCTTGTCCTGTTGGATACATTTGAGCCATCAGTCAGGGAGCTGCCGAATGCCACTGCGGAAAAAAAAAAAAAGGGCTGTTTCGAGTTGACAAAGTCATCAATACTTGTGTGGACCTCCTCGACAGCTAAGTGAAAAGCGTATCACTCAGGTGATGTTGCAGGGAGCGAAAAAGGTGATAATCCAATGGGGCAAACTCTGGAGAATAAACAGGGTGGGACAAAATCTCCCATCCCAGGTCGGTGAACATGTTTAAAGTCATTTTCGTGGTGCGAGGACGTGCGTTATCCTGAATCAACAGGACTGACCTTCTGTCCTTGCTGGTGTATGGCCTATTCACCTCCATTGCGTCACTCACACTAATGAGTTCCTGACAATAAAGCTCAGCATTGACCATTTCACCAAGTTTGAGCAACTCATAGTGTACGACACCGCACTGATCCCACCATATGCACAGCAACAACTTCCTGGCATAGGTATTTGATTTGGCGGTACTAGTGGTAGGCTGACCTGGATAAACCCACAATTTGTGCCGCTTAGGATTATTGTAGAGGATCCACTTCTCATCACAGGTCAAAATTTTGTTTAGAAAATCCTTTTTCTTGAATCTGGAAAGCAAGGACACAGCAACATCGTAGCGCCTAGACTTGTTCACAGCTGTGAGTTGGTGGGGCACCCAACTTCCCTCCTTGTGAATCCGTCCAAGCTTGTGCAGGCACTTTGCAATGGCTTACCGTGTTACTCAGAGTTCCTGGGCAAGCTCTGATTATTTGCGGCAGGGATCCGCTTTCAACAGTTGTTCCAGTTCCTCATTGTCAACTTTCTGTGGCTGTCCCGGACATTCTGTATCACGGAGATCAAAATTTCCCTGCCTAAACCGCTGGAACTACTTCTTACACGTACTGTTAAGACACACCTGCCTCACCCAAAGCAGCACAGATCATTTTCTGGGCTTCTGTGGCACTTTTTTCAGCTGAAACGCGAACAGGAGGCATTGCCTCAAATGTTGCTTCTCGAACGACATTGCTTTCACCGTCAACTTTCATCCATTCTGTCACTACAGCTGTGAGCGGTTATGGTTGCCTGGAAAGCTGTTGGATGGCGCTGCAATCAGCCATTATCGCACACAGCTATTTGCATTTGCCGACGTTCTATGATCGCTTGCGGTTAGGGGCCGAGAATTAAGTTGCACACCTAATACATAAAAATTCTTCTGTTGCAACAAAACTTTAGTATGTTGTTCTGGAGGTATACTGAACTGGTTCTGTTGAATATCATCAAAATTGGGTCAAAGGTCAATGACACAGGGGTGAGATTTATTCCACAGCCATTATCTTCATAACTTGAGTAATGATTTCTGGTATGTTGGAAAGCGTATCATAATCAATGCATTGCATGATTTTACTAACTTGTTTGAGCTTCACATGACATATGTAAGCTTATCCAAGAAATGTTTTTAGGCCTGAAGTTTAGATAATTTGGCAAAAATTTCCAAAAACCAATTTGCAACATCTGGAAATATGACAGCAAGTGAGTGTAGTTACTCTTTCTTTGCTTTGAGCTGAAACTTTTGTTTGTTGGTTAGAAGCTGGAGCTTCAGATATGAGCTTTTTGTGCTTTCATTTGAAGCTGCACATTCTGTGCTTCCATCTAAACTTGTCTCCTCACAAATATACGAATGATCAGTTTCAAGGTTTTTATTATGCGTGAGGTTTTGTGATATATTACAGAATGTTTCAACAGCTTTTAAGTCCAGTGAAAGATTTTCCCCACAGTTACATTTTCTCCCATTTGTCTAACCAGTCTACAGTAACTATAAAATCAGTATAACTATCTTCAAGTTGTTACTGTTATTGTTACACTGCTTTAAAGAAGAATTTACTAATATTTAATGAATGATCCATTTTACACTAGCTGGTTGACTTGCAGCTGTCGGTCTGATACTGAACCTTTCACCCATGGTGCATTTCAAATGGAATATGGAAGGGGAAAACTGGCAATTTGTTTTAACATATATTAGGTGCACAACTCCAATATTAAATGAGAATTTTTCAAATAAGCACCAGCAGCCAGGCTTAATTAAAAAAATTCTACTTTCTTTTATTTTTCAAATCTTCTGGATCCAGATTTTCCTTTCTGCGGTCAAGTTCTTATGTTTCTCCAAATTCCGCCAACATAGTACAGACCAATTTCCCCTCTTCATTCCATTTCATGTTATCTGTGTTTCTAAACACAGGGTGCTTTTAAACTCCTTCAACAAATCAAGAGGGGTGATAGTACACATCAAGATGAACATGCTGTACTTCAGTGGAGCCTCGCCAAATGTGTTGTGCCTTAAACCATGTCAAAAGGAAAGGATACTATAGAAACTGGGAATCCTATTAACACTTTGAATGAATCTCTTTAAGAACTAGACCTCAACTGCTTTGATATTGCTATATTTTATTTCATTTTATTTCATTTCAATTTCCTTTAGTTTGTTATTCATTTTATGTATTTATTTTTCTAAATACTTGGCATCAGCAGCTACTGTTAGCTATAATTTTTATTTCGATTAAATTTAAGTCAAGTAATATTTGAAATCTGATGTTTGAATCCTGGCACATTAAAACAGAATTCTTCATTCCCCATTGTTATGTTGTCAGTCCCTGTTAGTTAGCAAATCTTTGGCATCTGTATATTTTGTTAGCATGCATGAGTAAACAGATTTGATATATGCTCTTTTAATATTGATTTTGGTGCATAAAATACACTTGTAATAAGTAAAAAAATAAAACACATCAAAGACATGGGCACACACATAAAACATGACAAAAACAGTAATTTTAACAATCACAATGGCAACAGAAAATCACTTGTTAAAACTGACAGAAAATCCAAGTAAAATTAATTGAGAAAATTGTCAAATTTTACTAACCAAAATTAACAAATATATCAGGTAACCACAAAAATGTTTGCTGTTTTCAGAGACTGAAAGAAAGCACAACACATATGTGGTAGAAATGCACTTTATTCATCAAAATAATTACCATGGGCATCAACAATGTTCTTACAATGTGTTAACAACTTATATATACCCCTGCGGTAAAATGCCGGGTCATGGAAAGAGAAAAAGTTTTGGAGGGCAGTGTGCAACTCAGAGAAGTTGAAAAAGTTGTTTCCATGCAAATGATTGTGGAGTGAAAGAAACAAGTGATAGTCTGAAGGAGATACAGTGATAGTCTGAGTATATCTAGTGAGTAAGCTGGTTGACATAAATGCTCCCACCCAAGTTCTTTTATTGCATTTTTAGTCAATGAAGCAAAGTGGGCACGAGCATTATCTTGAAGGAGCCAAACTCCCTTTCTGTTGACCAGTGCTACTTTCTTCTTTTTCAGGCCCTCATGCACACATTTCAATTGTTTACAGTTCACTGCAGCAGTGATCGTTTGGCCACATTGTGAGAGTTCATAATGAACATCACCACATGCTGTCCACCATACACACAGCATAACTTTATGTGGATACAGTGCTAGCTTTGATGTATGAGTTATTGGGTCACTGGTGGACAACCAATGTCTGGAACATTTTGGGGTGCTGTACTGGATCCACTTCTCATCACATGTGAGTATTTTATCCCAAAATGGTTCATTGTCATAGCGAGACAGCAACGCAAGACAAGCTGAGACATGTTGCTGTTTGTTGACTGTAGATAATTTGTGGGGGACCCACTTAGACAATTTGTATGCCTTACCTATTGTGTGCAGATGTCTTTGGACAGTTTCATCACTAACATCAAATTGACTGGGCTAGTTCCTGGCATGTTTGACTACTGACCTGCTCAAAAGCAATTTTCGGGACTTCTGTGTCAAGGCTGACAGGACAACCACTCTGGGACTTGTCTTGAAGACATTCATCTCCATCTCTGAACTTTCGAAACCAATTCCGAGTTGCACGCTTCTTCACAGCATCTGCCCCAAATTCTAAGCAAATGCAATGAGTTATTTCTGCAGCAGATGAACTGAATTTAAATTCTTATAACAAACACCCACGAATAATCTCCACTGATACTGCAATTGTAATCACACTTCTTTCCACTACCAAACTGCTTATGCATCTGATTCATATGAACAGGGCATCTTGGGACTTTAGCTGATGATATACTGCAGGCAGAACACCATCTCTCTACAAACTCAATCATTACAAGGTGTTTCTTTTGATTCCTCAAAAAACGGCAAATACTTGTGAGGTTACGTGATACATCTGGTTGGAAAAGGAATGAGGGAGAACACATATGCTTATAAATCGATGAAACAAAGTGAAACCTAAATAGCAAACAGATAAAGATACTTAAAAATCAGTACAACCTCCCCCCCCCACACACACCTTCCCAATTGCAAAAAAAATATATAATACCAGTCATTTACACAAACGAGAAAAGATACAATTTACCTCTTAACTCACTATATGGCATTTAAAAGATGATTTCTTACCAGGCACAAAAGAACTAGTCAATTCAGAGTAATAAAGGCACTCAGGGTCTGTATTATTCAGATGGCCAGGCTCAAAGCAATCGCGGCATGTAATAATGCCATACTGAAAACATAACGTGTCTGAAATAAATATACTTAAGAACATTTGGGAAACACTGCTAATAAAAAGTTTGTATCAAGTGGATATTATATGAAAACATTTGATACACTTATTAGTATTTGAGTAGTGTGTTTTCCACGTGAAATATAAAACCAAGCCCTACCTAATATTCTTTAAAATTAAAAAAAAATACTGTTTTGATACTCTCACTTGCAATTTTTTCAGTGTGTAATTTTTATCAGTAGCTAATCAGATTACATTTTACTCAGTGGTGCTTGCGGTAACTGAGTTTGTTGTAAAGAAATTTGAAGTGAAACTGGCATTTTGAATTAAACTGAATTTCTGTGGTTCCTGGCTTTTTTAATAATAAGAACTTTATGAGCAGCAAAAACTTGCTATTCTGATATTTGCTATATTTCGGCATTGACAGACTCAAACTCTTTATTATACAGCAAAGAAGCTGGAGATGCAATGCTGGGAAGATAAACACAAAAACTGAATAAACAGCTTCATCTTACAAATAATAGTTGAACATGAAGCTAACAACATTATCAAAAAATGCATCAATAATCCCATGACTGTGTTCTGCAAATGTTCATCAAATTCCTAAAATAAGAATGATCACTGTCTTTGTGAGATGACTTGCATGTTGATGCTACTAAGAGGGTGCAACCAGAATAGGGTTTTTTAAGTGTTCAAATTTTCTCCAGAGCCCAGAGTTGATTTTTTTAGGATTATCATTAGCAGTCAGTTGTGCTGTCTCCTATGTCTCTGTATAAGCTTGATTCAGTGCTTCTTTCAGTACACTCAGCACTCCTAAGACAAATTGTAAGCATTCTGCATTCCAACATTGTCAGGTCTTATATCTGTAACCTGATCCTAAAATACAGATAACACATTTACTAGACTTTTTTCCACTGCCTGTATATCCCATTGAGACAAAAAAGGGGATAAATCCGTACGTGTCTGACCAGGGTCAGGGCTGTTATAACCCTCTAGGGTATGAAGCCCCTACCCCTAGCTGTTCCTGCCCTAGGGTCTGGCCCCCTAGCATAGACTGGAGGAATTTTAGGATTTTCTGTTAACAGCTGCTCAGCACTTTTTTCATCTGGCAAAGTGGATGTCTGTGGTCAGGCTTTCAGGTCCTTATCCAGCCCCTTTTCTGGAAGTAATTGTGAGCAATAAAACATACCACCAAAACTAATAAAAAATAAATGAAACACAATCGTCATTGGTCATTCAGACAATAGATACCCCGGCAAAACATACATGTTTTCTTCTTATAGTTATATTTATGATAAAGTGCTTGCATTATTTATATCTGATTATTCCTAATGTAATTTATTATGTCATCTTTTTTATTATAAATTACTTTAATTTCTGTACTTTGATTTGCTCAATAATGATGCTATTTTGATGATACCAATTAAATATCTAGCAAGACTAATTAGTGCAAAAATTTCCTTCCCCCAAAGATATCGATATTGCATGAAAATTGTTGGTGCATTGTTCATATAGTTTTCATCAAGAGCCGTAACCCCACCCAGAAAAAAATTCTGGTTGCACACCTTATGTTTCTACAGGCTGAGCAACTAATTTAGTGAATTCAGTTTAAAACTAAAACATATATATGAACTTCTGTTTTGCTTCTCTGCAGGCTTGTAATCACCAAGTAAGGAAAGAAATCAAAGAAAATGTAATCACCAAGTAATGAAAGAATTGCAAAGAAATCTTTATTCAAAGTTTTCGACTAATAAGATCCACACTACATACAGTACATTTACACCATGAAACATCTGAATAACTATCCCTGCTAGGACCAGGAAGTGAGACCGTTGTTTGGAGGTTAGGCCTAAATTAATATTGTTTGTCAGTTGTGTTTGGGCTGAACAAGTCCTGGAAGTCAATACATAATTGGAGACAGATGTGGTCATTGGCACACCCATGGAGGGGGCTTTGGGGGCTTAAGCCCCCCTCCAAAAAGATTGAGTGACGTATGTCACAAATTTAAACATTCAAAAATATTATTTTACATGTTCAAAACATTACATAGTGTCTTCTATTACACAGTGTCTTTTTACCAAAACCTCACAGAAATTTAGAGTGGCATACATTGTGTGTGTGTGTGTGTGTGTGTGTGTGTGTGCGTGTGTGTGTATATCTATCTATCTATATATATATATATATATACACACTATCTACTAACAAGTAATTGGACACCCCTGCAATTGACAATATCTGCAGTCCTGATGCACGTCACGGCCGCCGCCATTAAATATCGTGTGGGAAACAACAACAACGCAACCAGTCGCATGCAAGATGCCACACAGTTCGCAGCTCTCTGATTTCGAGAAAGGTGTAATCGTCGGGTATCATAGAAATGGCCGATCCACACGTGACATATCCAGCGAGTTGAAGTACCCAAAATCGACGTGGCCTACGTGATTGGCAAGTGGAAGATGAGAGGTGACTGTCGGAATGTGCCCCAACCCGGCAGACCCACAAAACTGGGAGTTAGAGACCGACGGGTGCTGGCCAGAGAAATTCGGAAGAACCGCACCAAATTGATGGGCCACATCCACGAGGAGTTCCAACAGGCATCCGGGAGTGTTCTTTCGATGAATACCATCCATAAAGAAGCCCATCTGCTCGGTTATCGTGGACATGCCGCCTCCCACAAGCCTTTGCTCACCAAGTCCAATAGCGCTGCTCGGGTAACGTGGTGCAAAGAACGTCGACAGTGGACCGTTGAACAGTGGAAACAGGTTCTCTGGAGCGACGAATCAAGGTTCACCCTCTACCGTTCGGATGGCAGGGTCTGGGTTTGGTGTCTGCCTGGAGAACGTCTCCTGCCGGAATGTATTGTGCCAACTGTGAAGTTCGGCGGCGGTGGAATTATGCTATGGGGGTGTTTCTCCTGGTATGGTACGGGACCCTTGGTCGCAATTCCTGGTAGACTCAATGCCGAGACCTACTGCACCATTTTGGATGACCATGCGCTTCCTACGTTGTGGCAGTTTTACGGGGTGGACCCATGTTACTTTCAGGATGACAGTGCCACCTGTCATGTTGCGAGGTCCACCATAGCTTGGTATCGTGACAATGGGGTTAATCGAATGGACTGGCCTGCACAGAGCCCAGACCTGAACCCTATCGAGCACCTCTGGGACGAGTTGGAGCGTCGACTAAAAGGGTGCCCCCACCGTCCGAAATCGGTGAAGGAACTGACCTGTCTTCTCCAAGCTGAGTGTAAGAAAATACTGCTAGCCGTCGTACAACGCCTGGTTGAGAGTATGCCCCGAAGGGTCGCAGCTGTAATCGCCGTTCATGGAGGCTCCACCAACTATTGAAGGTGAATAAACTTCATTTTCCTTTGCTATCACAGGTGTCCAATTACTTGTTGGTAGATAGTGTATGTGTATATATATATATAGCCCCCTACAACAGGAATTCCTGGGTGCACCACTGGATGTGGCCATAAGCTGTGGCGATGGTAAGATCAGAATGCAAACTGCATTAATGTTAGTTAGTCTTCAGAAACCTGAGCTCAGATCAAAAGTACAATTGTTCAGATTTTGAACAAAGGAAAATGCAACTGATTGTTTGCAATAGTTTAAATGCAAAAGTTTTTCTCTGTCTCCACCTAGTGTTCACTGGAATGAGATGCCCTACACCTAAACTTTCACAATTAATAATGCTGTAGAGGATTTTAGGAAGGCAGTGTCTGACCCCTGGTCTTAAACAACCCTTAGAAACAGCAAGCTAGGAGATTCAGGTTAGATGCCCTATAGGAAAATAAAAGAGGAACAGTTTTAAGGACAGTGAAGTGTAACTGCACGGTTATGCATCCTTGTGCAGGAAAGCAGGAACAGAACTTACAGGGACCAAACCAAGAAACTTTGCTGGGAAATATTTCAGGCACCAGCATCCAACCCCACTGGTTTTGGTGTGAGACTAAGACATACATGGAAGCTGGAGCTCAAGTACTTACCATCGCATGCCAAAAAAAAAAAAACTTACTCATTTCTTTTAACTTAAGAAAGCCACAGTGCCCTCCGTGCTGGTACCACTTCTGTCCAAGACACAGTATCTTTAACAACATTTTTTGCCCCTTCTTACTCACCCACTGAAGTATAGCAGGAGCTAAGTAAAATTCTAAGGGACAAGGTATCCATCAGTCTTCAGTCTATACTGGCTGAGGTGTCCATCGACCACTGTTAAGATGTTCTGTTGTTTGGATGTTATTGTTAATGTCAACCCTACCACAGCTGTTATGTATCAACCAAAACTCATCATTTTGTACAGGTTACCATTGTTTGGAGGTGTCCGTTAATGGAGGTTTCACTGTATCTATAAAAAACAGTTTTTCACACATTTATGCATCTACAGACATTTTCCAACAATGTCTTAAGAGATATAAATTATTATAAAACCATAAGTTGTAGTGAAAAATCTGATGTACATATACAATAAAAGTAAGCCTATGTTTCAATGCCTTTCAGGGCACAAGTGCTCAATTTAAATACATTTTTGGTAAGGTTTGACCTAACATTAAACAAAAAGAAAAATGTATGGTCAGCAGAAATGCAGAGAATTTAATCACACTTAAGGTGAATCACTCAGCAGAAAGGTAAATAAAACATATGAAAACAGATATCACACATAATAACCAGATTTTAATGCACCAGTGAGTACTGGGTCATAATAAGAGGAACATGAATATTTTATTTACAGTAACTACAGGATTCAATTTACTTCCGATATTGGAGGTTATATTTTTAGCGTGCATTAATGCATTTGCATTTTTGAACTTCCCTTTTAGTTGGTAAAGTTCGATGAACACTTACCGCACGTGGGGCTTGGCTTTCAATTCTTATTTCTGTTATGTGGATGCGGCATGGGGTTTTTTCATCTGGTCACGGGTCCACTTCTTTTTTTTCCGTTGGTATTTTTTTGGCCTCGTCACTAAATGAGTTTTTTTCCTTTGCTGCATCCTCATTTACTTCAATAATTTTTCATAACCCTAGTACTTTCAGTAATGCTCCATTACCGTCATCGAGGGGACGTTTTGCTCCAACTAGCACGGACCGTGTCAGCTGTGCATTTCGGTGGTTCTTGCGGGCTGTTTCTGTCATCGGCTATCGCTTCTTCTTGGGCATTGTGGCGCCATCTCTTGTTGGTCACTGATCTCATTTTTCGAACTTTTTCATTTTTTTTGCTCAATTTTAATTAAATTTCTCCAGCTGTTTCTCAAAATATTAGGGTCATTATGGTTGCAAACTTTTGCCCTATTTTTTTCAATCAAAAATATGGTAATAAAAAATAATGAAAAAATGAAAATGTTAGAAAAAGCAGGTATTTACTCAATTCCTATTACTGAAAATCCTCCAATGGCTTATATAGGAAGTACCAAAAATAAGCTTAAACACAGATTAAAACAACACGTAAAAAATCGGCAGAAAAAAGAAGAAAAAACAGCACTTATTCAATACTGTCTGGATAACCAAAAATATCCTAAATTCGAAAATATAAAAATCATTAAAAGCTGCAAATCCAAAAAACACCTCAGAATAGCAGAGTCGGTAATGATTGAAAAAAATAGGGCAAAAGTTTGCAACCATAATGACCCTAATATTTTGAGAAACAGCTGGAGAAATTTAATTAAAATTGAGCAAAAAAATGAAAAAGTTTGAAAAATGAGATCAGTGACCAACAAGAAATGGCGCCACAACGCCCAAGAAGAAGCAATAGCCGATGACAGAAGCAGCCCGCGAGAACCACCAAAATGCCCAGTTGACACGGTCAGTGCTAGTCGGAGCAAAACGTCCCCTCGATGACGGTAATGGAGTATTACCGAAAGTACTAGGGTTATGAAAAATTATTGAAGTAAATGAGGATGCAGCAAAGGAAAAAAACTCATTTAGTGACGAGGCCAAATAAATACCAACGGAAAAAAAGAAGTGGACCCGTGACCAGATGAAAAAACCCCATGCCGCATCCACATAACGGAAATAAGAATTAAAAGCCAAGCCCCACGTGCGGTAAGTGTTCATCGAACTTTACCAACTAAAAGGGAAGTTCAAAAATGCAAAAGTAACTACAGGAGTTCATCAAAATAATGGAAACTCTGACTGAAGTACAAAGCGGTGCGCCATATTCAAATCACAGGGATGACATAACCAACGATGTGAGGTGCATAAAGAGGTGCAGTGTACGCTATCACATAGAAATGTCACAGTAGCAGGTGTAACAGCTGTTGTGAAGTAATTGTTGACAATGTTAGATCTCGGTGACCTTAAAAAAGGCATGATCACTGGTACGGGTGTCTTGCTGGAGCTTCAGTAACTAGAACAGCAGAAATAGTTGGTGTAACATGAGGAACTGTATTGAAGATTATGACATCCTATCAAAAAGGCCATGGCATTGCTCCAAATGTGCAAATTGTGGATAACATACGAAGTTGTCAGATAGAGATAAGGTAATGTTGCCACAGACTGTATAATGGAAGCACAAGACCATGATGGCAAATAGCAACAGACTTGAGCAACAGTCAGAAAGATCTGATTTCTATCATAGCAGTTTGTAAGGAACTCCATTGTGCCAGTATTTATGGCCGTGCTGCAATCCACAAACCTCTGATGAACAACATCAATGCCACAAACATGTGAGGTTGTGCAAAGCACATAAAAACTGGGAGGCTAATGACTGGCAACATGTCATCAGGTCTGAAGAATTGTGTTTTACATTGTTTTCCACAGCTGGTACAGCGTATGTCGTACAAATACCTGCAGAAGTGTGCCACCCTAACTGTTTGGTTCCAGCTGTGAAGTGTGCAGGTGGATGCCGTTGGGTGTCATATCATGGCATTCCTTAGGGCCATTGGTTATTCTGCAGGGTCATGTCCAAAGGCTGATAGAACAATGGAATGGGGGTTGGGGGTGCATTTAATCCATAAAGAAAAGACAAAAGCTAAATTTAAGCTATATAGATAAATATATATGTGTCTGTATACACTTAAGTGCCAGAAAAATGAGTACAGACGAGCTTACGCAAAATACATAGCAACGTCACCTATGCACGTACTTGGTTGCATCCGCCACTGCGTATATAAAGCGATAGACATCCTTGCCAGCTGTCAGAGCTGTTTTTGGCATGAGAATGACAAGAAATAACGATTTAAGCGATTTTCAATGGGGTGTCATAGTTGGCACTCGTGAGATGGGCCATAGTATTTTGGAGGTAGAAACGAAGTTCTAATTTTCACGGACGACCATTGCAAGGGTGTACCGTGACTACAAGAATTCCAGCAAACCCTCCAACCTATGATACCAGTGTGGGCGTAAAAAGACATTGGGTGAACGTGACCATCGTCGGCTGTCAAGAATTGTTTCACGCAATAGGAGTGCAACACTCTCACAGGTATCATCAGAATTCAATGCTGGAGCCCCAACAAGCATCAGCATCTGGACTGTGCAACGTACCCTGCACAATATGGGCTTTGAGAGCCAACGCCCAACTCGAGTCCCCTTGATGGGTGCACGACACACAGCTATGCATCTCGCTTGGGCACGGCAACACCGCCACTGAACACTTGATGACTGGAAACAAGTAGCCTGGTCTGACGAGTCGCATTTCCAACTGTATTGGGCAGATGGAAGGATTCGTGTGTGGCACAAACCTCATGAAGCCATGGATCCCACCTGTCAACAGGGAACTGTACCGGCTGGTGGTGGGGTGGGGTGGGGTGGGGTGGGGGTCCGTAATGGTATGGCGTGTGTTTAGCTGGACTTCACTGAGACCCCTGGTACGTCTACAAACATCTGTGACTGGCCAATGCTATGTGCGCATCCTTTCTGACAAGGTACACAGTTCATGTCCTGCATTCATGCTGATGGGTTGGGCCTGTTCCAACAGGACAATGCACCTCCACACAAGTGTCGGGACACCTCATTATGGTTAAAGGAGTATTCATCTGAGTTTGGGGTGTTGCCATTGCCACCCAAGTCCCCAGATCTGAACGTGATAGAACACATTTGGGATGCCACGCAACCCGCTATCGAACACAGGAATCCGAAACCTCGGAATACACCCGAATTGCGGAACGCTCTGCAGGAAGTATGGTGTGCATTGCCTACAACATATTTCCAGAAGCTAGTGAAGTCCATGCCCCATCGTATTTCTGCAGTCCAGCACTCCTGTGGGGGACCTACCAGGTATTAGACTGGTGTACCAGTATTTCTGGCAGTTCAGTGTATATCTATGTATAAAATATGCATCATTTCATCATCATTGTCAACCATTATCAATCCACTGCTGGATGAAGGTCTCCCCAAGTTTCTTCCACAATGGTCTATCTTGCGCCAGTCTCCTCCATGTCACTCCTGCATACTTTCGAATTTCACCCACCCATCTCCCACGTGGTCTTTTACTGTTCCTTGGAATTCAGTCCAGAATTTTGGGTGTCCATTGGTTTTCCATTCTTCTGGCAACATGTCCAGCCCATTGCCATTACAAGGATTTTATTCTGATCATGATGTCTTTACTCTTGTCATTTCCCTTATCCACGAGTTCCTCTTCTTATCTCTGCTGGTTACACCAAGCATGCATCTCTCCATTCTTCTTTCAGTTGTCTGTAGTCTTTGTATGTCTTGTAAAATGTATATCTGTTTGTACTGTATATGTATACAGGGTGTCCACAAAGTCTCTTTACAACTTTGCACATTTATTATGGATAACCTGTACTATGTAACTTAATGGTATTTGTTGTATAATATACTGTAAATATCACAGTTTTAATTGACATTATCATTTTTTGTTATAAGTCCCTCACTGACCTAGCAGGTGGTGTTCTATGAAAATGTGGTTCAAACAAGAGAGTGCAGTGCATTACTTGGTTCATCGAAACAAAATCTCATGCACAAATGCAATGACATTTCTGGACAAAGAATAGGAAAATCTCGCCATCTTATCCTAGTATCCGCCAACAGCACCAGAAATTCATGAAGACTGGGTCCGTGTTGGATCAGGATTGTAGTAGACGCCCACGAACATAGAATGTGTTCATGATTCATTTTCACGAAGCCCAAAGAAGTCCATTTGTTCTGCTGCCAGAGAACTACAAATGCCATGGTATACAGGGTGCTACATAGACATCTATGCTTATTTGCATACAAGGTTCAACTGTTACAAGCACTTGAGGCAAATGATAGATCACGATGAAAAGAATTTGTAGTAACAATGCTGGATAGACTAAGTGAAGATTCCGAGTTTCTCACACATGTTTGTTTTATGGATGAGGCAACTTTTCATGTCTCTGGGCAGTTAAACAGACACAATGTCAGGATTTGGGGTCTGAAAATCCTCGTGCGTTTATGGAACTTGCAAGAGACGGTCCTAAAGTGAACTTGTGGTGCAGTGTTATGCATAACAGAGTCCTTGTACCATTTTTTTCAGTGAAAAACAGTGATGGCAAACATTTACCTGGATCCTTATATTCACCAATTGAATTACCTCAAGAGGTTAACAAAAATCTTCATTATTTAGACCTTTAATGTATTCAGAAGGCATGATTCTAATAGATTACGCTGTTTATCGAAAACCATGTTTCGTGCCTGCATTAATATCATCAGATTCCGCACACCCATGGAGATATAAGACAGCTGCATTCCAATATTACATTAACAGAGCTATAATGCATTCCTCTATGGCAGAGTTCAAACTTACAGAGATACAATGGATTGAAAATATAGCTGAACATTTTGGATACAATAAATGTTTGATTAATTCAATATACAACAGTCTTAAGAATAATCAAAACCAGATGAAACAAAAGAATATATATAAATCTTATATCTCCTTTCCATACTTACCACCATTGAGTAACATATTAAAGAAAGAATGTGTTTCGAATGAAATCATTCTGGCAGAAACCATCATTGATAATGGCTCATTACTAACTTCTGGTATTAACAAAAAATCCATCCTAGATCGAGCAGGAGTATATGCCATTCCAACCAAGACAGACAATCAATAAGATTCCATTTATATCGGAAGTACAAAAAGACGAATGATTACGAGATTGAAAGAACATATTCAAGATTGGCAAAAGAAAAGACCAAGAATGGCTCTGATACAACTTTGCATAGAAAATCAATCGACGCCCGACTGGGAGAATATTAGACATTTGACATCACACAAGACTCATAGACAGATCATAACACTGGAAGCAGTGGTCATTGGGAAATTTGGAAATAGATGCTGCAACACTAATTCACCAATTGAATTAGCTCATGCCTGGCGATATCTGATCGAACAGGAAAGCAATCGAGTTCAAAAGGCTAATAAACACAGGTTCAAAGATCACAGGTGCGGAATGGCAAAAGTAGACCAAGAGGAACACAATGCCATAGATGCCGCCACTAACAGCTTGCGCAGTGATATGCAGTTGTCCATGGTCTGCGATGACGAAGGCTGAAGGCAGAGCGATACAAGACATTACATCAGTCTTTCGAGGATCATTGACGAGGACTTAGTGCCCACGTACACCTTAATGTTTCCACTGAGGAAAGCAAAATTCTTGCCGAAACATGTTTGGAAGTGTGTTGCGGTAGTGAAATAAGTTTGGGTCCATCTTTTATTCCTTTGTGTCTTTTTATTCATTTGGGTTTTTTAACTTTCACGTTTTTAATCATCATTCCTTGCAAACACCTATACAAAGGTATAGAATTTTAACTCGAAATAGTGTAAATGAATTTATGGCACCTCTATTCATATTGTACTGTGGAATTAACTTTTTTTACGGGTCTTATAGAGGTTATTATTAAAAAAAAATTTGGTAGCAAGAAGAAGAAGTACCACAATTAATGATAATTGCAGTTGGACTCTTCCAACTGAGTGGCACTCTAGTGATATAGTCCTGATGACAAACTAGGCTTTAGTTCGAAAATTTGCCCACCAACTTTTTTGAATAATAACCTCTATAAGACCCGTAAAAAAGTTAATTCCACGGTCGAAATAGTGTTTTTTAATCTGTGAATCTTCTGTTCAGACAGAACTTGAATCTCATGTAAATAAGCAAATGTCCATTCTATCAAGCAGAAGCTTTGCCACAGTGACAGAAAAATGCAGAAATTATTAATGAGTAAAATTTTTTTACCATTAATGTTCACTTTGTATTTTCATATCATTATATGGACCTAACTACTACACCCTGCATACTTAAACAAAATATATGTGACGAACAGTATTGTCGCTGCTTTTGATAGCAGTTCTACATTTGAAATTTACCAGAATGTTTTACATGAGTATGTTGTGCCACAGTTGGAGGACCTTCAACTAAGCATGATATTCCAATGGGATGGTGTGCCACCACATTGGGGACGGCACGTTCAGGATTTTTTAAGCACATTCCTTGGGATGTGGATTGGACTGGATGGTCCAAATTGCATTGCCACCCTGTTCTCCCGATGTCACACCTCTGTACTTTTTTGTATGGGGATATGTGAAGGATATCGTGTATCGGACAAAGGTGCAGGACATCGATGAGCTGAAATAGAGGATCAACAATGCCATTTAGATGATTACTGAGGACATGCTGCAGCTCACATGGTTAGAACTGGAGTTTTAGCTAGATGTTCTATGCGCAACAAATGGTACGCATATGGAGTTTTTGTAATGAGGTGTAGAAAAAACTTTAGTGTTTGCTCTTATGTGCTCAACCACATTTGTCTATCTCGTACAGTGTATCCGTAATAAATGTGCAAAGTTTTAAAGAGACTTTGTGAACACCCTGTATATAAAATATAAGCACAAACAGTAGATTCCAGTTAATTGGGAGATGCTGGAGCTAGAACAATTTGGCCCAATTCAGCAGCTGCTCCAATTTGCAACGCTTTATCCCAAAGAGCTAATTTAGGATGTTCTTGAAGAAATGTCCCAAATAAATTACTGCCCTGATTAACCAATGACCCAATTAACTGGAATCTACTGTAGTTTTGTATTTATATAACTCAATTGTTATTTGTTTTGTTTCAAATATTACATTAATAAAATCTTGTTTCAGTTGATTTTTATCTGGAAATTCAAATATTTCATCTGCATATTTTTGCAAAAAAATTCCATGTCTGTTTATTTTTAAGGGGGAGGGGGAAATCACCTTATGCTGGAAGCTGGAACTGCCACTGGTCATGTCACATCTGTGATGTATGAATCTATTCTTCTGTACCCAATGTTGCAGGCATTGCTCCCTAATGACCATTCCTGGTTCCAAGCTGATAATACACCCATTTATTGTGCAAAATGTGTTAAGTTGTTATTAACATCGGTTCAAATGGTTATGCCATCTACCTGAACATGGCTTATAACAATGAATTTTGATGAGATATCGTAAAATCTTGTCATTCTTCTTCATGGCTGATAAGCATTCACAATAGTTACTGCAGAATGAAGATTCTGAAGTTCAATTTACTGTTTCACACATTATTAATTGTTTATATTTTCAAGAGGTGACTCAGTGCTGTATCATTTCATTAAAATTTGCATTTGTAAAGTTACACAGTAAGATTTACATTTTATTCAAAATATATTCTCTAACAACTATAACTTAGTTGTAAATGCATTTATGGCACCTCTATTCATAGTGATTGTGGAATAACTTTTTTTACGGGTCTTTTAGAGGTTATTTTTAATGAAAGTTGGTTGTCAAATTTTCGAACTAAAGCCTAGTTCGTCATCAGGACTATGTCACTGGAGTAGTTGCTGCCACTCAATTGGAAGAGACCATCCGCAATTATCGTTAATTGTGGTACTTCTTCTTCTTGCTATTTCGATCCCTTCTTCTAGTTTTCTCTTTACTAAGTTTGACTGGTGGGCGATTATTTTCACTGAGTCCCAATTTATGGAGTGTCCACTTGCTTGTACATGTCTGTCTAGCCCTGTTTTGTTCCCAATGTTCCTAATAGCTGCTTGGTGTTCTTTCATTCGGACCTTAATACTTCTCCCTGTTTCTCCTATATAGCTGAGTCCGCAGTTACAGTCGATGCAGTAAATTACTCCTTCCTGCAATTGGATGTCCAATTCTTTCTGCTTTAAAGCTGGCAGGAATTTCTTTATTTTGTTATTAAGATCTGGAGCTAGCCTGATATTATATTTTGCTCCGATCCTTTTCAGTTTCTCGAAAAGTCCCTTGTGGTACGTAATTTTGCTGGTGAATTTGAAGTTGGTTTTTTCCTGCTTCTTTTTTGGCACTTGTTTAAATATTTTCTCAACATATGGGGAGGGGTAATTGTTTTCTGCCAACATTTCCTTTAATTCTTCTTTGTGAAGATCTTTTTGAGAAGCTGAAGAGACCAGGATTTCAATTTTTTCCAAAAATTGTCTCGCTGTATTCGATTTAATATAATCAGGGTGGAATGAGCAGAAGTCTAACATCTTCCCTGTGTTGGTGGGTTTTCTAAAAAGCTGAGTGAATATTTTCCCTTCTCTTGAGGTCAAGGTTAAATCCAGGTAATTGATGCTATGGTCTTTTTCCTGTTCCAGGGTGTACTTCAAGGTATTCTCTAGTAAGTTAAATTCTTCCAGAATCTGAGAGGGTAGAGATTGGTCCACAGTATCTACTATAATTAGGACATCATCCATGTACCTTACATAGAGAGCAAACAAGGAGGGTTGTATAAGGATTTTTGCCTCTAGTTTACTTATATAATAATTTGCTAGCAGAGGTGCTAGTGGAGAACCCATTGCAAGTCCTGAAGTTTGCCTGTAATATTTCTTTCCAAACTGGAAGAAATTATTCTTGAAAGAAAATAGGAGCAGTTCATATATGCCAAGTAGTATTTCTCTATTGTGATTATGGAATACTATTTTTCCGCAAGGTCATCTGCAATGAATTCCAGTAGGAG
Organism: Macrothele yani; assembly: GCA_039090855.1. Classification (NCBI taxonomy): domain Eukaryota; kingdom Metazoa; phylum Arthropoda; class Arachnida; order Araneae; family Macrothelidae; genus Macrothele; species Macrothele yani. The sequence continues at coordinate 67,759,270 of CM077018.1, forward strand.
GTCCAGGTTAATGTTGGTATACATAGAGACTATATCCAGGCTTGCCATTACTGGATGAATTAATTCTGGCAAGTTGTCCAGTTTTCTTTTTAGCTGCATGGAATTTTTTAGTAGGTAGGGAGGAGAAGGGAAATATCTCTGAGGTGACCAAGCAAATAATAATTAATGTTGGAGAGTGGCGAATTTCTAGTGTCTATTATAGGTCTTATTGGATGGCCTTCTTTGTGAACTTTTATCGTACCATAGATCTGTGGAATTCTTGACTGGATTTTGGAGAAGTTTTTGAAGAGCTCATTAAGCTGTTTTTATTTCTTAAAGAGCTGATTAATTTCTTAAGATTTTTTACAGTTTGATCTATAGGATTACCATTGAGTTCTTCATAATAAGGCTTGCTCAATTCAGCTAGAGAGAAGTATTACAATAAAATGGAAGCTGAATTGAGCAAGCCTTATTATGAAGAACTCAATGGTAATCCTATAGATCAAACTGTAAAAAATCTTAAGAAATTAATCAGCTCTTTAAGAAATAAAAAACAGCTTAATGAGCTCTTCAAAAACTTCTCCAAAATCCAAAATCCAGTGACACTTAAGGTGTTATCCACTTGCAGCAACTCTCACTTTCTATTGATGAGCACTTGGTAGCATTACTACAGAGCATCATGAACCAGCTACAGTTGTTTGGCATAGAGGTTCCCACCCACAGCATGATGATCTGTCACAAGTTCTTCGTGCACAGGACCTTCATAATTCCACCAAGTACACAATATAATTTTCCTCTTAAACCACCCTCTTTGCACCACTAGCTGTGCTTCTTGGTGTGGCCTCAGCCATTGGTTCCCAGTGGTAGGATAACTTAAGAATATCCACTTTCCATCACTTCTGACGACATGATGCCAAATCAAATCTGTGGATTTGACAGCAATATGTAGCTGTTGGGGTGTTAGTTGATGGGGAACCATTTGATGGTGCCTAGAGGAGAAACTAAGCTTGTGCAGGGGATGAATGATGGTGGATTCAGAAGACCCCACCTCAGCTGCCAATTATTGGGTACTAGTTTTGGGGTTTGCTGTCACAGCTTTAACCAGAGAGTTAGTGTTGGTGGTTGTTAGATATCCTGACCCTCAGTTTGTCTTCGAGACTGGTTTCCCCAGCAGTGAAATGCCAGAACCATTTTTGTGCAGTGCTTCTGTCCACTGTTTCCTGGCCTTCAACTACACAAATTTCTCTTGCTTCTGCTGTGTTTAACCCTTTATTCCAATAATGGCATGGGAGCATTGAGCAGCATGTTTATTGACTTCTATTCTCTGCTTACCTGACAACACAACATTGCTTTGTGCCAGATGCATGTGATCACTGCACCCAGATGACCTTCACCTGTTTCACTCAGCAGTGGAGGCCCAACATTATGTACAGCTCAAAACGGGACCAACTTTTGACTCGCCCTGGTATTAAATAACCCATCACATATTAAAAAGGGCCAAAAGGTTAAACCACTCAACTGCAATATGGCATCATCAAGTTGCCACTTAACAGTAACTTTCTTCCTTTGAATAAAGCTTGTGTTGAGAATTGGCTTCCTAGTTTCTTAATTCATTTACTAATTAAAAACTTCTATTATGGGCATTCTTACTAGAATTTTTTTATTTTAATTGCAAATTTTCGGAGAAAACTCTTCTCCTTCAGGCTTTCTTTTGTTGTCACTTCTTCCCCTCACTATCACGGTTATTTTTCATCAAATCCTGCCCGATGTTAGGCAGGGATAATCCTCTGCAGTCATTGATGATGGAATTCTGATTTTTCTCAATCTCTATTCCTTCTTTCAGCTCTCATTTTGGGAAATTGCTTTGGAAACTGATGACTTTAAGGGAATTCCAATCCATGCTGTGACCAGTTTCTCTAACATGCCTATCTAAACCAGTCTTGTTGGAGCAATTTTTTATAGCAGCTTTATGCTCTGCTATAAGAGTTTCTAGTCTGTGACCCATCTCACCTACGTAAGATTGTCCACAACTACTTTTAACTAACTATTATGTGGAAAAACTAGAAGAGAAGATACTAGTACAACCCACATACTTCTGCCTATATAGTAGGCACATGGATGGCATCTTATTTATAATAGATAGCTCAGAAATAGTTCCAGAAAGAATTCTAGACACATTCAATGAATTAGATGATTTCCTTAAGTTCACTATTGAACTTCAAAAAGAAATAATTAACTTCTTAGATATTACTATTATGAAGATGGAAAATTCCTAAAAAATCAATGAACAGTAATAAACTATTGGATTTCAATTACTATCATCTAGTTTCTATTAAGAATGTGGCAAGGCAGTTTTTAGAAAAAAATAATAAAATAGTATCTACAGCAGATAAGAAAGAAGCCCATAAAGAAGAACTTAGAGTCACACTTGCAGAAAATAACTATCCTAAAAGAGAAATTGAGAAGCTTCTGAATTTTAATGGTAAGAAGAACCCACAAAAGCAACAAGTAAAATTCACCAAAAACATTTCTTATCACAAAGGATTATTTGAGTCCTTAAAGAGAATAAGTAAGAAGTATAATATTAGGCTAGCTCCAAGTTTAGAGAACAAGGTAAAAAATGTTTTTCCTGAATTAGTTCACAGAGAAGAAGATATCTTAAAAATGCAAGGTGCTGTCTATGAAGTAAAATGTAGTTGTGGATTATCTTACATACGTGAAACAGGTCGCAGACTTAAAAACTCTTATAGCAGAGCATAAAGCTGCTATAAAAAATTGCTCCAACAAGACTGGTTTAGATAGGCATGTTAGAGAAACTGGTCACAGCATGGATTGGAATTCCCTTAAAGTCATCAGTTTGCAAAGCAATTTCCAAAAATGAGAGCTGAAAGAAGGAATAGAGATTGAGAAAAATCAGAATTCCATCATCAATGACTGCAGAGGTTTATCCCTGCCTAACACCTGGCAGCAAATAACCTTAACTGTCAAGGTTAACCTTAACCGCAATAGTGATGGGAAGAAGTGACAACAAAAGAAAGACTGAAGGAGAAGAGTTTTCTCCGAAAATTTGAAATTAAAATAAAAAAAAATTCTAGTAAGAATGCCCATAATATTAAGAAGTTTTTGATTACTGCATATACTCACGTATAAGTCGACCCCCCACTTTCAGAGGGAAAAATCGTAAGAAATCGGAAACTCGCGTATAAGTTGATCCCGGAATGAGATCTATGCCTGTGTCATCATCACTCATAAAAATCTCATTATCCTCTGTGCCATCAAGTTTGTTACTAATGCAACATTTCCGCAGGTATCGCATCCCAAGCATCCTTGACCCATCGCGCAATCAAAACAATATCCGGCTTCTTTAGATTTACGCCCTTGGTTTCAGTCGGCAAATCAGAACTTATCCAATCTGCCCAATACCTTCGCACATTGTCCTTGAAGGGCTTATTAAGGCAGACATCTAGTGGTTGAAGAACAGATGTCAACCCACCTGGGATGATAACAAGAGTTGTTTTTGAAATTTCTGCAGTTTTTTTCACTTCTGCACAACGGTGTGCAACAAACATATCCCACACCAAAAGAGAAGGTTTCCTCAAAAGTGCACCTAGCCTTTTGTTCCACACATTCTTTAACCAGTCAATTGTTCCGGATTCGTTCATCCATCCTTTTTCATGGGCATGAACGAGCACACCAGATGGAAAGACAACGCTTTTCGGCAGAGTTTTGCATTTGAAAATAATTACCAGAGGTAGCTTACTGCTGTCGGCCAAACAGGAAAGAACAACCGTGAAACTGGATTTTTCGTGGCCAGTCGTTTTGATCAAGATATTTTTTTCGCCCTTTTGGTTCACCATCTTATTTCCAGGAAGGTCGAAACACATGGCGGTTTCATCCATGTTCCCTATTTGGGAAAGTTCAAAAGCAGTCTCTTTTCTCTTTTGAATTACATACTTTTGAAATTCCATTATCTTTGCTTCGAGGTCATGAGGTAATTTTTGTGCAATTTTGGTGCGCTGGCGTAGACACAACCTATAGCGGTTCATGAACCTTGTGCACCAACCTGGTGAGGCATGAAAAGTGTTATTTGCGGCTGCAAACTTTTCATCTTTTGCGAGCTTCATTGCTCGCAAACATATACCAGTTCGCGTTACAATGTAACCATTTTGGCTGCAGCCCACAATCCAATCATTCAAGACACTTTCCAGCTCTGGGAAAGATGTCGTTTCATGGCGCAGCGCCTTTTGCGATTTTGGGATTTTCACCAAGTCCAGTTTTTTTTACGCCAATCTCGAATCAGTTTTTCTTTAATGCCAAATTGACGTGAAGCAGCACAGTTGTTAGTATTTTCTGCAAAAGAAACCACTTTCAACTTGAATCCTGCGTTATAGGACATCCGTTTCTTTACACAATCCGTGTCACCAGGGCCCGATTTACTACATGCGAGGCCCAGGGCACAAAACATTTCCGGGGGCCCCCCTTGTTATTCTCTATCGACCAAATAATAGTCACTGTGTGCAGAGTAGCAAAATGTAGGCGTACGTGCGTACGCTGATAGTTTCCAATACATTAACAGGTTTGCAGATAGTTTTTGCATGTAGATTTAAAAAATTAAAATGTTAGGCCTATATACAGCAATTAAAACACTTACTCAACGCTTTATGCAGATTAATATACTTAATTCTATTTCAACTGAAGAACTTAATTTTTTTTCACATCTTCTGAGTTCTTTTGTTTTTACAGACATTTCTGGCCTCTAGATTTTATCAAGACCTTGTTCTCAATGTATACGAACTGTATTAAAGGTTTTGTTTACACAGAATTTAAATTTTATTGCCAGGTTCCACTTTCAGTTGCCAATTAAATAAAAATAATCTCCTTATGCATTTTGTAAAGTCCAGTATTTTTGAATTAACTTGTTGAAAATCATATTTATAATTTTTGAAGGTTCATTGATATAACTGTTTTTCTGGATATAAAAACTTTCTTTAACTAATCTCTTGTGTTTATGAGGTTCGTAGTCCAATATTTTGCCATAAAAGTCCATTTTACACACATTGCTGCACATTCAATGTAATGTACTTATTTTGTCCTCATTGGAATCTGTAATGTTCTAATATTTATTTGTTTTATTAATTTTCCCTTAAATTATCTTATTCTATTGTTATCATGGTTTGTGGGTTTGCAGCGAGTTTTTGTTTCAATAGCTGTGTACGCAGATAAATTTTATTTTTATACAACTCTGGCTGTGCGGGGACAACTGGTTGATCAGTTGTTTGTGCTGTTAATGACCCCCATAGATTCTAACTATAACAATATATCTATGACAAAATGGATGGACATCTTAATTTTAGTGAATATTGTGGTCTTGCAATGTACTGATTCTTGCATCTAGAACACGAGAACAATGCATCCTACAAAAAATGTGAATTAAAACAAGAAAAAAATAATCCATGGTGACCTCCACTGGACCTTATCATAAATAGAGATATGAAACTGCATAAACAATTGAAAAAGTGCTATGGGAACTCCTACTTCCAGCTTCCCGGTTTCTACCAAGATCAAATCAGCACATCATGATCAATATATCAGAAAACTGCAAAACATAAAATTTTGTGTTGATGGGGAAAAGTCTGAGTTAAACATTATAATCTGAAAAGCTGAGGGGAACATCTAGTACCGGTTCAATTTTTGGTAAATGTGTACTTCAGCGTCCTAAATTATTTCGTCAGAAAATTTGCAAAATTTCAAAAAAAAAACAACAAAAAAAAGTCATATTACAGATGTTTACCGAAAAACTTACCTCCAAGTACGATGAGTAAACACACGCCGCGACGACGACCTGAAGCTTTGCTCCGTTGAAAGGAAGGTTTGCTGTGGCGGAGAATTCATGGACAGAAGAGTACAACACGAATCAGGTACGCTCTTGTCAGGAAAGAGTAACAGAATATACTTCTATGCTAAAGAATGTAGTTTGAAATTTCTGTCTCACTTTTTAAAGAAACATGCAGAGATTGTCTTCGTTCTTTGGCATGTAATTCCGTGATACGAAATAGTAAGTATGCACATTCCTTTCTTGTTTCTAGAAAAGCGTTAGAGTAGGTGTCGCATTCTCTCCAACGGAAGTTAGATGGCAAGCCTCAATGTAAAAGTTTGATTACTAAATAAAAAAAAAGCTTCCATGGAGAAATGAGTTCATACATTCAGCATCAAAGAATCCCATGGGAAAAAAACAACAAACTCTCCGACTGCGATGTCAATAACTGACACCGAAATTAACTATTTTCTGTAGCGTAGCACTACACTCTTTCCTGACAACAGCGTACCCGGTTCCTGTTGTACTATTCCGCCCGTGAATATCCTGGCTGCAGCGATCCTTTCTTTCAACGGAGCACAGCTTCATGTCAACGCCGCAGCGTTGTTTACGACCTCCCGCAGTGTCTTCTGACTCGTCATACTTGGAGTTCAAGTTTTTCGGTAAACATCTTTAATATTCATTCTGACGATGAAATTTGTTTACCATTTCCCCTTAAATTGCATATTTTAGAATCTGTACGTCACACTTTTTTCGAAATTTTACATCTTTTCCGACCAAATAATTTAGGACGCTAAACTACACATTTACCTAATTTTTACCAAAATCTAATGAGCACATAATGACATGAATGTATAAGTTGTCCAGTGTCAAACAAAAATGACAATACGATGACAAAGTTCTGTGTTTGGGCACCAGATCTTTTTATTTGTAATAACTCATTTACTATTCTTTATTTTTAGGAATGAATAAAAAGAATTGAAAATTTACCTCCTATATCAGGACGAAACAGTTGGGTTGAATATTTTCTTCTACATTTCCTAGATGCAAAGTCATGTATTAGAGAATCATAATTCAAAGACTATGTCACATCACTCTCCAAAGACAGCAGAGCTAATGATGCCAGTTTTGTTTGTCGCATGGTTGATCGTAAGGGATTTTTCAGTCTTTTCAGCAAAGAAAATGATCTCTCACTTGTACAATTTGAAATCGGTAATGTCATGAACATTCCAAGTGCAGTCTCAGTGTTCGGAAATGTGGCTTCTAAATTGCTTACCTTCAAAGTTTGCAGCATCTGGGGAACGGTTGCATGCTCCCCCATCATTGAGGAGAATTGCAAAAACTCATCAGCAAACTGGTCGTCAAGGTCATTGTTATAGTATTCCTGCAATGCTTTTGCCCCTTCAAAAATTTCAGATCTTGATTTTTTTGTAAAAAATTCAAATTTTCTCATTATATTTTCATAAGCACTTTTTCTGCTTGAAAGCTGAGTGATTAAAGCATCACAAAGCACATAATGAACCTGAGTTCTAAATATATCCTTTGCACTGAGCTCTATATGTTCACTGTAACATTCATCTAGGAGTTTATTCTTGGGCACTTTCTTTCTTCGGAATTCATGACCATGGTATTGCACATTTTCAGACACTAATGTTTTAGCTTCCTCTTCATAGACTTCAAAATTTTCCCTCACGAACTGAATGAATTCAATTAACGACTCAAAAATTTTAAGTACTTCAGAAATATTTCCTTTTGGATTCTGGCAAGTTTGATTTGCGCAGTTTAATCTCTGAAGTATTGTGTCCCAAACTACTGTGCTGATCGATATTTCCATTGTTCGCATTTTCTTCAGCAGTGATTTTGCTTCATCTCTTGTCTGTCGAGAATCATCTACATTTTCTGACAGAAATACTAAAACTTTCTCTATTTCACGATAATTTTTCCTCACTGATCGTGTAGCTGCAGCATCTGTACACCATCTGGTAACTGACCGACTCTTCAGTGTGAGTGATGAATTTCCATGTGCTTTCTGGACTTTCTCCTGAAGTATCTTCCAACGGTGAGTTGATGCAGAAAAAAGCATAGAGTTTTTGCAAAAATGTGAAAAAAGAAAGAACTTTACCACAACTATTTATGCTATTCACACCAACTAAATTTAAAGTGTGAGCAGAACATGGCACATATTCCCCTAGTGGATTGATTTCCATAATGCGTGTTTGAACACCAGAATACTTCCCAGACATGTTGCTGGCATTGTCGTAGCTTTGGCCTCTGACATTCATAATATCCAGGCCAGCGTCCTGTAGAAAAGATATAATGGTATTTGTAATGTTTTCTGCAGTATATCCATGGAATGGAATAAATGTCAAAAACCGTTCTTTTGCTTCACAATCTTTGTTGACATACCTTATGATAAAAGCCAGTTGATCTATGTGTGTAATATCTGGAGTAGAGTCAACTATGACAGAAAAATATTTTGACATTTTTCTTTCATCAGTGATGGCATTAAAAACACGTACAGCCATTAATTTAACAAATTCATCCACACATGTTGAAGATAAGTAACTGGTGTTACCACTTCCTGGATTCCCACATTTTTCCAAGTGTTGAGCTAAGAATGGATCAAATTCTTTAATTCTAAGCAGCACAGGAAATTTCCATTCTGAACTGATCCAATTGTTTCATGATCACCATACATTGCCAACCCACTAACTGAGAGATACTTAACTGTTGCAACAACTCTATGCAAAACATCTTGCCGCCCCAGTGGCGCAGTGGTCTAAGGCAATGGCCTCTGATCATTCGTCCAAAAGGGGTCCGGGTTCGAATCCCGGTGAGGCATGGATGTTGTGTTTGTCTTACGGCACTGGCTCTCTCCCTTCCCTGGAACCAGTGACCCTGAATTAGGGACGGGCGACTGCTTATAGCCCATTGAGTTGCTCACGGTGGTCGTTAAACCTAAAAAAAAAAAAAAAACATCTTGCCAGTACTTGGATTCCTTCCGATACTGCATAACTATCTGACAGTCAATGCGTGCAGAAGCATTCATGCGTGATGAATAGTCACATACTGTTTGCCTGTGTATGTGTAAATTTGCATGCTTCCAGTCAGAAAAACCTGTGGATCCTAATGCTGTAGTGCTCCTAGCATACAATTTGCATATCCGGCAGAATAGTAAACAAGTTAATGGGGATAAAAGAAGAAAGTCGCGTTTTACCTTCTCATTATTTTTTTTTATTCTGAAAAAATTACCTTCTGTTAGGAAACGATTTTTACCACAGATATCCTTCCCTGTGAATGCCAGCAACTTCAAATTTTGGACTGGTGGATTGCTCAAAAAGCATTTGCGCATTTCTTCTGTAATTTCTCCCCATAAGGCAAGATCCAGTGCATTCATTGTGGAACTTGTGCTCTCTTCATTAGATGAATTCAAAATATTTCCCAAATCAGGAGCACCTGTGATGTTAGATGATTCTGAAGTCAGATTACTGGCTTCCAAAGACAAATTACGCTCAAGAGACTCACCAGTAGTAAAATTAGAGGAATGTGTAGGAATTTTGGGACCAAGTGAAATATCCAATTTTTTAATGGCAAAACGTTTAATGCTACCATGCTGCAGGTCATTATCCTTCAGTTTCAATTGTTTGGCTTTCCGTTTAGCACTGCTGGATAAATATGTTTGTTTTGACATAATTTAACTGTTAAATAATTCAACTTAAATATATTGTTACAACTAACTAAATTTGATTATATATAAAATTAACATATATCCAACATTCCATCAGACTACAATAAACGCAACACAAAATACAACCATGCCATCGCGTTTGCGGTTACAGTTACGAGTTACGACAATCCGTGTGCAGGAAGTTGAAGGATCAGTTAAGTTTAGGTGCGTTCGGAGAAGAAAGAAAAGGTCACGTGAATCAATGAAAACAGTCCTCCTTCTCAATGGCCACCTGAAGATTATTAAACCACTGAAACTCATTAATGGCCACGTGTTTACGTAAAACTCGAAACTCAAACTCACTGCATGTAAGTACCACATTTATAAACACATGACTCATGAGCATGCAAAAGTAAAAAAATAAATTTTACATATACACACACAAAATTCCCATTAACTAAGTACACATTTAATTCAAATTTGGGGGCCCCCAAAATCGGGGGCCCTGGGCACGTGCCCCGTGTGCCCTCCCGTAAATCAGGGCCTGCGTGTCACCCATAATAGGAGAAGCGAGACACGTGCAATTAAGAACAAGCAGCACCTAACACTGGCTGTCGCATTGCTCCGTTACCAAAGAATATAAACGCTTCGCGTGATATTCCTTGCAGTTACGTCAAAGATCAGTGCAATCAACTGGTAGTCGGAAGGGCGGAGCTTTCTATGCGCGGCTGTGACTGCGCTGTGGATACGCAAAGCCAGGAGAGAGGAGACTTTTCAAAGCACGGAGAAATTCGGAGGGTCGCGATTTCGCAATTCTACCACATCGGTGTTTTTTCTTTCTTTCTTTCTTTCTTTTTTTTTTTTTTTTTCGGAGGGTTGCGATTTTGTAATTAATACCGCATCGGCATTTTTATTTTTTGGGGGATTCTTTTTTTCACGGGAAGAACTTTTGGACTTAAAATTTTTTTAGACCCCGCATTTAAGTCGATTACTTTGAAGCTCTCATTTTATCCCAAATTTCTCGACTTATACGCTAGTATATACAGTAGTAACTTTCTGTCAGAGTAACTACAATGTCAAATCATGGGATGTTGAAAACTGAGAATTGATACATTAAAATGATAAACTTTGATTGTAGACTAAAAATCAAGTTTATATGAACTTGATACACATATAACAACTGAACAAATATTCTAGTTGAACTTTTCTGATGCTCAATATTCTGTTTTGTGGAGCCTGATTCATGCAGAAATCTTTAGCACAAAGAATTCATATTTGTTAGAGTTTCCGTGAGAATTTTGCATACTTTTGTTGCCTACCAAATGGGTTTGATTTGCATACTTCTGCATATATACATACTACCATAATGCATGCTTTCCTAAGTTAACGTGCCTCAGTAACTATCAACAATTGCCGACATGAAAAGCATATGCTACTCTAAAAAGTTGCATTTTATTTCAAAATCTCTGAAAACTCTAGTGTCTTTATCATATTTTGTAGAAGCCATTACACTATTTCATAGTCAATTATACTTTTTTCAATTTCTAGCTGTTTAACATCAAGTATATTTGTAGATGTTTTGTACCTGTTGATAGTGATTATGAAATTATTGCCTCAATGATAGTCCAGGAGTCTTTCCCATTTATAGAAATTAAGGAAAAAATATTCCTCAGAAATACATGGGGAATTCACTAGATAATTCAGAAAAATCAGAATTGTGTAATGAATTGCTTGTAGTTTACTGGTCTCCATGTAAACTTCTCCCCAGAAAACTTGAAAATTATATCTCCTTGGAGTGGGAATCAAACCGCATCTCCTGATTTCTGTTCAACCATGCTATCCATTACATTTTCCCCATTTATGCTTGTCAAGCAATGTTCTTGAAAGTTACCCATCACATCTTTGATTTCCATGTTGCCCTTCTCAATCTTTCTGTTCAAATCCAGAAAAATAACATTTTCTTCTTGTCTAATTAGGACACCATATCTAAACCCTCAAGAAAGAAATCCATGTCTTCAGCCTTCTAGTGGCCCACAGACTGCCATAACTCTTATGACTATTCTATCCTGTGTGAAAACCACTATCCACATAGTACACTCATGAACAGACTTCCACCAAAAAGCATACCAGTCCAGCTCCTTCAAAATAAATAAAATAAAACTTCTCAATGATGTAAACCACACTTAGATTAAAGCTAATTCTATGGCTAATTTGACCTATTTTCCATTTATTTCTTATGTTTTGTGTTCTTCATCCTCATGTTTGCCCTTACATTTTGGCAAAAACTTCTTCTGTAGATGAATTTGTTACTTTAGAATTCATTTTATCTTTGAGTGATTAACATATGGGAGGAAGTTAATGCCACCATTTTTGTAGTTTCCAAGAATAATGCTGCATCAAGTAGAACACATCAGTTCCATTTATCTCCTTAGTTTGTCATTGGGAACATGCAGCACCCAGTTTAAAGCTGCAGGTAAACATACCTCAAAGGAATTTTTATTTGGTAACCATTCTGAATCAACCCCTACTGACATGGTAGCACAGTACATTGTATGATTTTTATCAAAAATAAATGAATCAATGAAAGGAGGTGTTAGGAAAACTTTTTATTTGTAATACACTTTAAATCACCTGTGCAACTCACATCTAATAAATAACATCAGAAGTGGAAGCACTGTAGCTGCACGGAAAGTTATACACTAAATGACAGTCCTCACTACTACTTCATTGCTGCACTTGAATATTCAACTCTCCCTCCTACTGGATAAAATACCTTCACACCCATTTACAGGAGATAGAAGGGTCTGAAAAACCTTCAGTGTTTCAGCAAGAGGTGTATGTTATCAATCCCAGGTGGTTGGAGTGAATGTTGTTGAGTCTGTGGGTGACACCAGTAGTGGCTTATTTGTTTATAAAAAGGAAGATATGATTATAATTTCATGTGTGAGGAATGCAATAATGAAGGAAAATTTCACACTCATGATTTATTACGTAATTCACATTAAAATTCTGTTAGATCTTTCTGCTGAACATTGGCCTTCACATGAATACTTGGTTGCAAGTATTCATGTGGTAGACATAGTTTCTGTAACTGTTGCCAGTACAGACCCTATAGTGTAAGGAAAATTTGTTTACGAAAGGTGTAATCCTTTTGTTGCTGGTCCAGTTTGGACCAGCATCTTCATATTGTTGTATTCATTAAATTATGTGAAATTTCCTTTCTGCCAATGTGTGAGGGAGTGTGTGTTAGTGGAAGCACGCATAATTTTGTGGTTTTCTCTGTTGCAGGCTTACTGACTTATCATACTACCTACAAGACTGTAAAGAAATTCACGTTTTACCTTCCCGAGCACAACATAAGGAAAAAAACTGACTAAAGGTAGCAAAATTTATTAATCCTGAAAAAAATGTTAAATTTCCAACCACTTTTATGCAAAATAAATGGTCAGATTAAATCTTTGCCATTCTCCAAATTGTCTATTCACATGTGATTGTAATTGTTGACACAAATGTGCCATATTTTTGTTGTTTCCATGTAGCAACGTCTTCAGAAAACTTGAAAATTACTTTCCCCTAGTGCTGGAATTGAACCCACATCTCTTGCTGATTTCTGCTTGAGCATGCTATCCATTACACCTCTCAGGACAAGGACATTCCAAGCAACCGAAGCCAGAAGTTCCAAGCAAGTCTGAATGGTTCTCAGATTTCTAAGCTACATCAGCTTAGCTTCAGTTGCTTGGAATTTCCTTGTCCTGGGCAGTGTAATCAATAGCATACACAAATGGAAATTCTTGCTCCAGGGAAATTTAATTTTCAAGTTTTCTGAAAAAGTTGCTACATGGAAACAGTGAAAATATGGCACATTTGTGCCAACAATTACATTTGTATTGCCTTCCATGTATTTGTGAAGAATTATTTTTCTTCAGAGAGATTCATTTCCCACTGATATGTATGACCTATTCACATACAATTATGCAGGTTTTGAAACTTCATTTGCACAATTGCTAAACACCCTTGCTGATAAAATCAGTGAAGAGTCCGCACTCCAAATTCTTTATAGATCAGTGTCTGCCACAAATGATTCCCAAAATGATTTGTTTTAATATTGTGATGATAATTGAAATCTGTAAACGCTACTGAAAACAGTTATAAGCCACACCTAATTAAATGGCACCTTTCAGAACCGCATGTCTAAAATCAAGTTTAGTGCCACAGCATTATAAGAAAATGCAGTAATTATGATAGTACTTTTGACACATTCTTGAAAGTAAATAGTTAAACTGTTCACACTACCTTGTAACACTTAGCTCTTGGCATAGTACTGTGCACTTTGATATGGCATTGTGCCATAAGAGTAACATTATGTTGGGACCATTATGTCCAGCCAAAGTTTAAGGTCATAATGCAATCTCTATTACAAAATTTTTATGCACTGAGAAATTTCACATGAGAAATGAAATATCAATTTAAAATTTTAACAGGAACTAGCTCATAACCATATCTGAAGAGAGAAAAAACCATCAAGAAAAAGAATAAAGAGATGATAAACACAATAAAGAAAAAGAATAAAAAGATAATAAAAAAAACAATAAAGAAAATACATGGAGGACCAGATATGACTGTTACTACACTTGGAAGAAAATAATTCCACTGGAGTGTCAATAATGTGAAGTAAACTCTTAAATCATCACTCCCCTCCCCCAAAATTTGTTGGAATGTTAAGTCTTACATTTTCTGTAACTTGTGTATCTAAATCACTGATGGTCATTTTTTTCAAAATTGCAAAAAATTCTACCTACCTCTCTTTTGTAATGATGAAAAATTGCTTTCTATATCAGAACACATGAGTGTGTCTATTTAAAACTGCTCAATTTAGTGTTTCAAGAATACATGGAAATATACTATGATGACTACTTACTAGCTGATAAGATTTCTGTAAGTTTTATGGCAAAATAACTCACCTCTAGAAGAGTTTGAAGACATTCAGAATGTCCTACAGATTGCATAGTTGTAGAACTGACAGTGGGCTCTAAATGGAAAAAAATACTCTAATTTGTTAAATATTGACAAATACAATCAAATGACAGGATTTGACTGATAAAAAGTAACATAACTAGATCAAAACATAGCATACACTGCTGGCCACCCAAAATACAACACTAAGAAGGAAGCATCCGATTGGCCTAAAATTCGCAGCATGCATCGCCCGCCAAAGGACATGCAAACGATTAGCATTGCAGGGCATATGCAAATCATGTGCACCCGGCACGCCACCGAGAAGCACTATAAGAAGGCTGCACAAAAGGCAAGGTGTAAGTAGTGTAAGTGCTGCCGGATCTGCGCGTGGGAAGCTTTCTGATGCCTCGTTGCAGAATACGGCAGTCATTCCAGCACGTTTCGGAGTTCAACAGAGGACGAATAGTGGCTTATCGCGACAGCGGTTTATCATACAGAGACATCAGCGCCCGTGTGGGACCACATCCAGCTACAGTGAGGTGAGTATGGATTCGGTGGGTGCAGGAGGGACGGACGGACCGACGTGAGCGATGGCCGCTGCACACCACCGAACGAGAGGACCAGCATGTTGTGTGGCGGACATTGACGGCTCGCACCACCACATCACGAACATTAGCACAGGAATTAGGGTGTGTTGCGCAACAACCTGTGTCAGCACGTACCATTCGACATCATCTGCAGGAGCGGGAACTTGTCGCACAGCGCCCATTGCTCCGATTACCATTGACGTTACACCACCGGCGAGTGCAGTGGCCCGTTGACTGCCGCACCTGGACTACGGAATGGCACGCCGTTGTCTTCTCCGACGAATCCCGCTTCTACCTGCAACACCACGATGGTCGGATCTGCATGTGGTGGCACCACGGCGAGAGACTGTATTACGCCTGTATTATGCATCACCATACCGGTCCGTCGCCTGGCGTTATGGTTTGGGGCGCAATTGGATATGACACCCGCACCTCTCTGGTGCACCTCGCCGGTACACTCAACAGCCACCGCTACATCTCCGGTGTTTTGGAGCCTGTAGTTCTCCCTTACCTGCATGACCTGCCAGAGGCCACATTTTAACAGGACAATGCGCACCCGCATGTGGCACGCATCGTGCAACAATTCTTCATGGCCCACCAAGTGTCACTGCTGCAGTGTCCAGCCTGTTCTCCCGATATGTCGCCCATCGAACACGTCTGGTCGCTGATTGGCAACCGAGTGGCCCGGCAAGCACCACCCGCGGCTACGCCTGATGAACTGTGGCAACGTGTGAAAGCAGCCTGAACTAACATACCCCAGGCCCACATCCAAAGCCTCTTTTGTTCGATGCTGCAGCGTGTAGCGGCCGTTATTGCCAGCCATGGAGGCCACACGAACTATTGGTGTCTGCATGTTCCGCAAGTCGTACGAGCCTGTGAGCTCAATTGTTTCATCTTTGTATCTGTTGTTATGTGTCCAGTAAATCTGGCTTTGCTATCTTGTGTCCTTCTTGCTGTTGCATTTTGGGTGGCCAGCAGTGTTTAATAACATGGCCATGAAATACACAGCAGGACTAAGACATTTTGAATATTTTAGAAGTTATGCAAATATGTTCTAGGTGGTGCCCAATTAAACATTTTTGCCAAGTGAATAAACATACAAATTCTGATTTACTTCATGTAATTTCTTGCAAAGATGTCTAGGCACAAATATGTAATCCTGATATGCCCTACCCCTCCTGAAAACACACTTTTGACACTCAGCTGCTTTTCCACTACCTTTCTAAGGTTCTTAATCAATACACTTCAGTAAACTCTGCATGCAACACTAATTATGTAGATGTCTTGATAGTTCCTACATTTCTTTTTTGCAGAATTGCACTATCAAAAATTCCTGTACACCCTCAGGAACCGGTCAGTCAGTCTGCAACATTTCTGTATTCTTTATGCACTGAATAGTTGGTCCAGCTGTAGATTTTACATCAAAAAGTTGGGTAACAAAAATTTATATGTACCAGATGGTAACAATTATGTGGATGGTAATTCATGCATTCTTGTGAAGCACATTTGTCAGATCAGGTAGCATAAATGTATTTTTATGTTTAATAAAGAGCTATGTCTCAAAAAGCTGGATTAGAAAAATTATTTTATATTCAACAGATGGAACTGTGATATATTGTCCTGTATTTTCTGTTTTACCCGCAGTACCATTTTTTAAGAAATGATAATTCACTTTGAATGCAAGAGAAGTCCAAATGGTACACAGATGGACCAGGTGAATGAATTCGCATATCTGAGAAGCATGTTTGACAGAGAAAAACAGATAAGATGGTGAAATTAGTAGTTGAGAGAATGCATCTTTGAAAGTCATAACTGTTTAGGGAGATACAGGACTACTAGGTTCTGAAAAAGGTTCCAAATGGCTCTGTACAGTGTTGTATTCAGGCATCTTTTTGGGGGTGCTTATCCCCCAAATCCATGAATGTCCCTACTCCGTAGGTTTTTGAACGATCTTCCCTTGTATTTAATCTAATTGTTTTTGTTTATAGCTGTATATTTGGAGAAATTAATTAAAAGGAAAAATATTAAGAAAATGAGGGAAAATATTATAATAATAAAAAAACAACATCCACATGGACTTTAGTCTGAAATTTCTATCATCCTTCAATAAAACCTTAAACAGTGCTCACTGAAGGGGCGATTTTTCAAGCACTGACAACTCGGACTACTTCCGCAATAAAAACCCAATGCCACAAAGTACAGATGTTTGCACTGCAAAACATCATCATATTTGGGGAACTGGCATTCAGCTTTGTTTCAGTCTTCTGGATGCTGATTTTCCATGTATACGGTTAAGCCTCAGTGTAGCTAACGTGATGCTAGTGCTTATAATACAACAACATTTTTGCTAACTAACTTTTAACAATATCAAATTATGGGAAATTGTTCCCATAAAAAGGAGGGTTTTTTTCCATAGCGGTGGGTGATTTACGCTCTGTGACAAAAAAAATAAAATAAAATAAAAAAAATCAGGGCACCTCAAACTGTCATCCACACACACACACACACACACACACACACACACACACACACACACACACACACACACACACACACACACACAAACGGTTAGTTTTTCTTTTGTTTTTTACTATTGGCTCATCTAAATAATCTAAAGGGGCTGAAACCAAATGGCAGTGAAATAGTTTACACCATACGTTTTCAGGTAACATTGTAATGATTCCTTGGTAATCAGAAACATGCTTGTAGTAAGGCAAGGACATTTTTATCACTCCTAATGTAGGGAGTGGGGGATTTTCTCCAGCAGAGCATTACTTTACTAGCATCCTCAACATTTTACACCACCCCATGGTGAAATCCTGGTGCATTACTGAATAAAAGCAAAGATATAACATTTTTACATTTTTAATCCTATTTATGTGTAGATTTTTTGGAATTTGTATTCGCGATATACGAGCATAAGAAAAATTTTATACTCTATTTAAAATTTTTATATGTGTTAATGTTTATATAAATAACAAAATTGGGGTTATATGTATATAAATCAGTCAACAAGTTTCAGCCCCCCCCCCCATTTTTTAATTGCCCCCCCCCAGAAGAAGCTCTCTGAATGCAACACTGCCTCTGTATGAAAGTGTAATTACCTACTCTGATGTACAACAGTGAAACCCAAGTGCTGCAGAAGAGACATAGGAGTCATTTTTGTGCCAGAGAGATGCTTTACTTTCAGGGGGGTTGTGGCAGGGCACACTCTGATCATGTGAGAATGAAGATGTATTACAGATATGTAATCTGAAGCAAAATGTTAGTCAAGTGGAAACAAGTATTCTGAGGTAGTTTGGCCATGTTGAAAGAATCAGTGCTGAGATGCTCACTAAGATAATTTATTAAACCCAAGTAACAGGAAAGAAAAGTGGAAGAAGGCCAAGGAAATCATGGGAGGACCAAATTCAAGAATGTCTGCATGAGAAAAAGATAATGAGTGTGAAGCATAAAAGATCTTGTATGAGACATACGATGGATGTCAGTGAAGCTCAAGTTGTGTGCCAAAATGGCTGTAAATGGAAACTGATACATCAGCAGAAGTAAAATGTAGCACTATCTGTTTTAAGCTTTAATCTGACATAAGCTTTCTTTGAGTACGTAATCTCTGAATCTCAGAGAACAGCTTAGGGACATGTTTGCAGATAATAGACACATCTGTTCCTGTAACATGCATTTATTTAATAATTTAGTAATTAATATTAAGGCAAAATAACTGTAATTTGGCTATGGTTATTCAGATAGTTGAATCTTTTCAGGTGCCAAAGAGACGATATTCATTTTCTGCTGAAGCAGTTCCTCGCCTCTGTGTAGATGAAAAACAATGAACTCTTATCTAGCATGATGGCTGATCTCTTTTCAGTAAGTTTTATAAAGTGACTTTTCTTTAACATTAACGCTTTGTTATTTCTTTTTTAAAACTTATGTTGGAATAGTAAATTATCTTCAGTTCATTTTAGTGAAAATTGTTTTAGCCTATAATTCATCCTTTGTAGTTATGAGAATCTAATATATCATAATCGCTGTGGCAAATAAATGT
The DNA here is from genome assembly GCA_039090855.1 of Macrothele yani. Taxonomy (NCBI): domain Eukaryota; kingdom Metazoa; phylum Arthropoda; class Arachnida; order Araneae; family Macrothelidae; genus Macrothele; species Macrothele yani. Next base: position 67,778,316 of record CM077018.1, read on the forward strand.
TAGTTATTTCATACTTATCAATTTTCAAAAATATGAGTAATCACTATTAGAATGATATATCCAATACATATCAGGCAGATATTCTTTAAAGATATGTGGAACTATATATCTAAACATTTTAATGCTCAAATGAATATTACACACCATTCTGTGCTACATTTTTTAATAACTGATGCAACTTTAAGGGGATATAAATATTGATGGGATGTAAGGTCAGGTGATGCGTAACATCACAGCCTCTCCTTGACAAATGTCAACCCCGCCTTCTCGTGGTGCATCCTGTTCCCACTAAAGGGGCTCTGACGACCGCCAATAGCGGTATAACTATACCATCGGGATCAGAGGAAATGCTATCCCACACTCACCAACCCGCTTGGCCAGCGTGGTGAGTTATGGCCAAACACCTCCAAAATGACTCTACAACTTAAATCTTGGCCCTCAGTCTCCGGCAGCTGGAATGTACCTGGCCAAGGCAGCAGCCAGTGCGACATGAAGGCAGAGGGTGCTAAGAATCCCCGGAGGACCGGACTAGGCTGCCATTTGATGCTGACCTTGGCTACCTATAACGGACGCTCCCTATCTTCTGATTCAAGGCTTCTTGAATTGGAAGAGGAACTACAAAGGATCAAGTGGGACATCGTCGGGCTAAGTGAGGTAAGGAGAAAAGGAGAAGATCTCATTGAACTGAAAAGTGGACATCTCTTCTATTATCGTGGGACAGATACTGGCAGAACTAGTGGTGTTGGATTTATAATAAACAAGAAACTGAAGGATAAAGTGGTAGAAGTTGAAAGTTCCTGTGACAGAGCTGCACGACTCGTTATCCAACTCTCGAGAAGATACCAGGCTCAGATTATTCAAACTTATGCACCCACCACAAGTCATGCTGAAGAAGAAATTGAAGAATTTTATGAGGAAATTCGTCATCTAAATAATAAAGGTAAGCAGCACTTGAAGATAATTATGGGAGATTTCAATGCAAAAATAGGGCAACGGCAACAGAATGAAACTTCAGTAGGTAAATTCGGTCACGGCAACAGAAACCAGCGTGGAAATACTCTCGTTGAGTTTGCAGAGGCAGAAGGATTTTTCATCTTGAACTCCTTTTTCAAGAAAAAGCCACACAGGAAATGGACATGGAGACATCCAATTGGGACGACAAGTGAAATTGATTTTATTATGTGTAACAAAAAATTCGTCATCGAAGACTGCAGTGTGCTGAACAAGTTCAACACAGGTAGTGACCATAGATTGGTGAGATGTAAGATGCACCTCAACACTAAACTGGAACGTGGCAAGCTCATAAGACAAACAAAATGTATTGACATAACCAACCTTAAAAAACACCATAATACTTTCAAGTTGGAACTGAAGAACAGATTCTCTGCTTTAGAAGGCCTAACATCGGAAGAAGTGGATATTTCGGAAGTTAACAGAAAAGTAACCAAAGCTCTAATGGAAACAGCAACAAAATTAGCTGGGTCTAAGAACAAGTTGCATGTGAACAAATTATCAGGAAAAACCAAAATGTTGATGCAAAAAAGAAGAGAGATGAGGACAACTAAAGTAGATGTGACTTCCAAAGTGGAATATATTGAGCTATGCAAGACAACACGAAAAAGTATCACTGAAGACGTAAGGAAATTCAACTGTGAGCTAGTGAGGAAAGCAATTGAAAACAACCAAAGCCTTAAGATAGCAAAGGGACATCTCAGTAAGGGAAGAAAACAGATTATGGCTCTGAGAAAAGAAGATGGTTCTATAACAAGAAATAGAGGCGAAATTTTGACAAGAGTGAAAGATTTCTACTCCAAATTATATGAAAGGGATGATACATGTACTCCAGACATCATGAAAGGTACCAGAGTTCTTCCAGTCCTCCCAGCAGAAGTTGCTCATGCAATCAAGAACATGAAGCGAGGGAAAGCTCCAGGAGAAGATGGAAATTACTATAGACATCATACAAGAAGCAAGTGGAGAAATTGAAACAGTACTCGCCCAAATTTTCACTCGATGCCTTAATGAAGGGAAGATTCCTGAGGATTGGAACAATGCTACAATGATCCTGCTACATAAAAAAGGTGACATTGAGGATCTCAGGAACTACAGACCTATCAGCCTCCTATCAGTGGTTTATAAAATCTTCACTAAAGTTCTTTCACACCGCTTGAAGGTAACACTGGACATGGCTCAACCGAGAGAACAAGCTGGATTCAGGAGTGGCTACAGCACAATAGATCATATCCACGTACTTGAGAGAACTGATTGAAAGAGCGAGGGAATATGAACTTCCATTGTGCATGGCTTTTATCGATTATGAAAAAGCCTTTGATTCGGTGAAACCATCAGCAGTTACCACGGCTCTGAAATCCTGTGGTATTGAAGATGCATACATTAATATTATTAATAACATCTATGAAAATGCAAGTGCAAAGATTCGGCTGTTTGAAAATACAACACACATAAAAATTGGAAAGGGAGTGAGACAAGGTGACACCATATCTCCGAAGCTCTTTGATGCCACATTGGAAAATGTCTTTCAATCACTGAACTGGGAAAACAAAGGGATAAAGATTAATGGAGATTATCTAACCCACCTTCGTTTTGCTTATGACGTAGTCATTTTTGCAACTACCCCATCAGAGCTGCAGAGTATGATCCAGGAACTTGCTGACAAGAGTAAAGAAGTGGGATTAAAAATGAACTTTCAGAAGACAAAAGTGATGTTCAATGCTTTTACAAGAAATGAAGATTTATCGATTGATGGAGAAAAACTGGAGATAACAGATACGTATGTTTATCTTGGACAGCAGATATCAAGTGAGGGTCACATTGATGAAGAAATTAATCGGCGTACAAAACTTGCCTGGAGAGCTTTTGGAAGAAACAGCATAATTTTCAAGAGCAATATGCCATTATGTCTTAAAAGAAAAGTGTTTGATCAATGCATCCTTCCAGTGCTTACGTATGGTGCAGAGACGTGGACCTTAACTAAAAGAGACATACAAAAGCTGCAGACAACTCAAAGAAGCATGGAGAGGTGCATGCTTGGTATAACCAGGAGAGATAAGAAGAGGAACTCGTGGATCCGAAAAATGACGAGAGTGGAAGACATCATGATCAGAGTTAAATCCCTGAAATGGCAATGGGCTGGACATACTGCCAGAAGGACAGACCATAGATGGACAGCCGAAATTTTAGATTGGATTCCAAGGGACAGGAAAAGACCCAGAAAAAGACCACATGGGAGATGGGTGGATGAAATTCGTAAATATGCGGGAGTGACATGGAGGAGACTGGCACAAGACAGACCGTTGTGGAGGAAACTTGGGGAGACCTTCGTCCAGCAGTGGATTGATAATGGTTGACAATGATGATGATGATGAAATATTGATAAGATAGTGCTCATGTATCATGATGCCGAGGTGTAGTTGAATGTACTTTCACCATATTAATCAGATGATAGGTAAACTTAATGGAAAACTACAAAGGTATGGCATCTACCTATCACACTGTACTTAAGTGAAAAATGTTCCTCAGCAAAGATACTGCAGAGAACCAGAGTAATTCTATATAGTCACCAACGATACTGATTTAACCTTCTTGATGGTATTAGGCTTATAGTCAAGTAAAAACGTGTAGTGAAACTAATTACTGTTTGTTCAGTGGTGCAAATAAACGTTGAATCAGGGGAAGATTCACGATTTTCGTGGGGGGGGTTGCTAGTGTCGGAAATAACTGGGGACCTTTCTGATATTTTTCCTCAAAATGAAAAAGTGTTCTTAGTATGTCTATAAATTCTTCCAATTAACTAAGGACCAGTGGCGTAACCCTGTTTCAAAATCTGGGGGGGGGGAGGGGTCAGATCACACATACACAGTGATCTGACCCCCCTCCAGATTATATGTATACATATATATATACAATAATATATACATACTGCATAAAATAGTTTGGGACCCCCCTCCTACACACACACATGCAGGAGCAAAACAGTTGCTGAGGCGCGATCTAACGGGCGAGACATAAGCGCCTTTGCTGGCGAATTGCGGAACTTAGCGAACACAACTGTAAAACTATGATAGATAGGGCAGAAATGTAAATTACAAAGTTGTAGAGCTGACTTTGCTTATTAGGAATCAATATCGCTGTTTTTATTAAGTACACATTATACACGTGTTTGCATTCTATGTAAAATCACATCATAAAAAAGTGTGCATTATATCTTTATATTCCTGAAAATGGGGGGGGGGGTTCCTTTACATGGGGGATCCCCGACTCTGAAAATCTGGAGGGATCCTGCCCCCCCCCCCTGATTACGCCTATGGTAAGGACAGTAATATACTTTTAAGTAATACTTTCTTTCATGAAAAAATATTCAATTTGCTATTAAAACCTAACAAATTGAAGCTTTTTCTTGGTCCTGAGGGGAGGGCGCATGCCCCAGCCCCCCATCTCTGGATCTACCCCTGCATTGAATACAACATAAGTGCAACATTTACTTACCATGGTTCTCACAAAAGGAACAATATGCTTCAACAAAGGCACTACAAAGAACAAGGTAGGGCCAGAAATGTATTTATGAAATTAAGTTTACCTATCATCTGATTAATTAGATGAAAGCACATTCAACTATACAATGGTATCACAATACATGAGCACTAACTTATTAACATATGCACCCACTTAAGTTGCATCAGTTATGTAGCACAGAATTGTGTATAGTGTTAATTGGAACATTAAAAATTTTAGATATGTGAGTAATTCTCAAAACTATGTATATCATTCATTCTTTGCTTACAAAAATTTTCTGCTTCTTACCTTAGCATTGTAACGATAACTCAGATTTTGTAATGCTTATTTTACTATTACTTCAGTGAGGTACACAATCACTCCACAGAGTTGTGGAAGTGAATTTCCCCCTTTAATTATATGCTGGGTATTTTTGTAAACTATCTGAATTTTACCATGAAATTCCAAACATTTGATTTTATCGACTACTAGCAATCATACCCATTCTCTGAACAGTGAATCTATAAATTTACATGGCATGTTAGAAGGAAGGTAGTCAGCTTCTGTATTGCATCAGTGACAAAAGTGCTTGTTGAGTGATCAGAAGAATGCAGTCAAGGCATGGGACAATTACACCCTATCGTTTTTTCTGGTGATAAAATGAGATAGTATAGGTAGTAGCTTGCGCTGGGATTTTGCTTGGCCTCTCTGTTGCACATATATACAGTGTAATTCAAAGCTTTCTGGGCTGTTAAGAAGATGCTCAGTACTTTGACTCAGTGTTCGTCAGAAAGATGTGGAGAACCACCTCATTCGGAAACAACTAAAATGAAAGAGATGGAGAAACACAAACACTCAGTATGATTTAAGAGATGCCTTAAATCATACTGAGTGCGTATTATAAAACCCTCTAAGAACAATAGTTTAACTATAAATCTCTTCTGGAATGTGATGATAATACATATATGATATGATATTATTGTATATATTTCCATTGTACCAAATGTTTGTCACTACCACTATTTCTTTTGCATCAAATTTTCTGGACCTCTGCCCTATGTTAGCCTAGCCTGCTTCCAGATTGGGGATCACAGCAATATCACTACCAATACTGAAACACACCACAACTATTTTCTCATGTAGCAGTTTTGCTTGTGGGAATATTAATACCTTTTGAACAATAAAAAACTATAGCACCATTAACACCGGTGTAAATGACAGTGCACTGAACCTGACCACTGATGTGTAATGGCAGGAGTGTTGCTACACTAAGAACATTGTGGATACTAAACAGGGCTTAATTTTTAAATTTGGGGGGGGGGGCTGAATGGAGCGTAATTTTTTCGTTACCTTGTACTTACATCCTTCCCTCTTCCATAATGAAAAAAAAACAACAAAAAAAACTGCAGAATTTTAAAATTGATAGCTTTCACTTTTAATTTACTTTCATTTTAAATTTAAAGTAAACAAATAAGTCAATTTAATTTCACTTACAACCACTGTAACGTAGTGAGATTTTCAGTTTTAGGATTAATTTTAACACAGTATTAATATAATTTAAATGTTGATCTTTTCTCCATCTTTGGTGGGTTTTTGAGAATATGGAGATGGTCTCCAGATGCCTTACTGTGGTGAAGAGTATGGAGCAGTGCTACAGTGGAGTTAAGGGTGTTTAAGAGCATTAAAGAGTGGGACCAAACGCAGGCTAAGAAAACTAGCCCTGTAACACCAAATTCCTCATACGAAACCCAAAATTTCGAAATTTTGAATTGATCTCCACATCTGCCATGTTTATACAATGTTGCCAGCTCTTGAAAAGAACCTATGGTTGAAAAGTAAAAAAATATATATAAATTGCATTACACACCCTATGAACTGTGGGACATGTCCTTTGGTAGCATATAATGTTTAAATGTAAATTTGCTGCTGACCATAATAAATAACATTCCAAACTAAAAGCTTAGACATTTATGCTTTTTAACTTTAATGAAAAATGTATTTGCAGATTACTGTAAGATTATTAGGGGACTTCAGAAATGATTAGAGGGACTTCAGCCCCTCCCCCACATGAGATGGTCTAGCAACACTTTTGATATACAGTAAAACCTCGAAAATCCGGCATCGACGGGACCATATGAGTGCCAGATTTGTTAAAATTCCGGATTTCTGAAGCTATCCGAAAATTGCGTAACAGGCGTTACGTAAAGCACGTACTTACATGTAACAGGTCACTTTAACAAAAATGTGTGTGTCTATGCCTTATAAATATGCAGGGGTCGCGCTGCCGACCACATTCTTCGCAATCTGCGAAATAAAATCGTTTTAGCGATGGCAAATGTTTTGGTGAAAATATTGGCGATTTTTGTACTATTTTTACCTTTTTGTACTATTTATTATAAAACTCCGTCAAAAAAAATATTGAATTTGGCGAGTGGTAAGGCAAAAACTACAAAAAAGCCAGAGCAACCGCCAGAGCTGGGCGATTTATCGATACATCGTGGAGACCCGATGTGAATATCACATCAATGTTATGTTTTTTGGACTGATGAAACTACGATACATCGCAAAGGAAATTCCCACCATGCATCATGCAGGCGGATGTAGATGTCCTTACATGATCAAATCCACATACTGCCACCACCAAGCATAGATCATCATCACACGTTCGCTGCGCATTTCAAACGTACATGCCGATTCGTTGCCTCATTGGTCGACGTCGCTTCAGTGCAGCTCAGTGAGACAACGAATTTGAGAAACTTCCCAATGTTACACATAGGCGGCTATCGGCAATTCGCATGCTGAGATCGGATGATGTTGCGATGTGTTGTTGAGACGGTACATCGAGAGATTTCCATGGTTATTGGTGAAACATCGGATGTTCTGACAAAAACGAAATCAGAAAAGTGCCGGATTTCTGAAGTTACCGGTTTTTTCGATGCCGGATTTTCAAGGTTTTACTGTAGATGGTTAATCAGGCAACTGTTTTAAGGTTCTTGTTTTCTGGAAAATAGTTTTACCTGGAATATTTAAGTATCTGCAAACTTTCAGTTTTATTTTCAGACTGGATTTTGAGATAATTGTAAAAAAAGAAACTCTTATGGAAAAAAAAAAACACCAGTTCTGTAATATCCAAATTTCCATACCTGGAGAACTGCCCCCTGCCACATCAGTTCGTTCAATTTCATCAGCCATTGTATCTAATGAAGCAAAGAAAGATATTAAATTTCATGAAACAATCATACATTTTCTTATGATAATCAAAAATCTGGTGAATGTAAGATAACCATCCTGATAGCATTACAACCACCATTCTAATGCAGGAATGGACTCTGATTAAAAATCCCTAGTTGTTCAAATTGTATCATCGTCATCGAGAAATTAGTGAAGGATAAATCGTACCATGTACTTGACAAAGCATGCAAGCATATTGCTTTAGCATATATTTCTTGGAAAATTGGGTAATGTCTTAATACAAGCAACTTTGAAATCCACCGGGAGATGCAGGGAAGTCTTGCGATGTAGATTATGGGCAGACCCGGCAGCACTTTTCCCTGATGACTGACAACTGTGGGAGCCCTAAAATGCCCATCTACAAATTTCATTTGTAACAGTAACCTAGGAAACACCACACAGGATTGTCAAGGGGTAGCATTCAAATTCAAATCTGACTTACTACATTTGCATACAGGCCCCTTAGGGCTCTTAGAGTTGACCAGTCATCAGTGAAAAAAGCTGCTGTCTGCCTGCAATCCATGCCGCCACAAGAGACTTTGCATCATCTCCTGGTGGGTTTCAAAGTCACTTGTATATTAAAACTGATGTATATTAAAAATTCAACATACATGAATTACAAAGAACATAACAAAAACAGTTAAATGAGATACAAATTTATTCAGTTCTTTCTGAAAGACCATTTTATTTGAAAACCTTACACACAGAAAGGAAGATGGGGGAAAGTATATGAAATTATACAGGCCATGTAAGCTACGATCTCAGATTTCCTTTAAATTTGGTATGCTTATTCTGTCTGCAATGGATGACAAAAAATGTAAATTTGATGAAAAGCAAGCAACTGATTTAGGACCAGAGCTATGGATATGTGACTAAAAAAAGAATTGTTCATCAATGTAATTTTCTGAAATGTCTCTCTCTCTCTCTCACTCTCACTCACTCACACACCAATTGATTGAACTGATATTTGTATTTCTTCTTTTTGTATGTGCAAATCACAGTTATTCTGTTATATGAAAAGAAAATCCAGTGCCAAAATTGAAATCTTGAACGCATAATTTTGACTTTTGTTTTGCAATTCAAGCGATGAAATGATTTGGTGCAGTATTCAAGTCTGGAACTTGTAACCTTAACTACAGTTTTACAATTTACATTCTTTTTGTTTCATATGATTATTCACATATGAAAACTGATTCAACCAGCAGAAATTCAAATTTATTACATACACAAACTTAAACTGTAAGTCCTTAAAAAGTGCTTACTTTTTGTGAGACAAAAAGAGTGGGAACCCTGTGCACTGATTAAACATTTTTTTTAAAGACATAATGGCATATTGCTCTTAAAAATTGTACTGTTTCTTCCAAAAGCTCTCCATTCAAATTTTATATGCCAATTAATTTCTTCATCTATGTGACCCTCACTTGATATCTGCTGCCCAAGATAAATGTAGGTATTGGTTATCTCCAGCTTTTCCCCATCAATCGATAAATCTTCATTTCTTGTAAAAGCATTGTACATCAGTTTTGTCTTCTGAAAGTTCATTCTTAATCCCATTTCTTTATTCTTGTCAACAAGTTCCTGTATCATACTCTGCAGCTCTGAAGGTGCAGTTGCAAAAATGACTAGGTCATCAGCAAAACGAAGGTAAGTTAAATAATCTCCATTAATCTTTATCCCCTTTTTTTCCCAGTTCAGTTATTGAAAGACATTTTGCAATGTGGCATTAAAGAGCTTGGGAGATATAGTGTCACCTTGTATTACTCCCTTTCCAATTTATAGTGCTACTGTATCCTCAAATATCCAAACCTTTGCACTTGCATTTTCAGATGTTATTAATAATGCTAATGTATGCATCTTCAATACCGCAGGATTTCAAAGCCATTGTAACTGCTGATGATTTCACGGAATTGAAGGCCTTTTCATAATCAATAAAAGCTGTGCATAATGGGAGTTCATATTCTCTTGTTCATTCAATTAGTTCTCTCAGTACATGGATATGATCTATAGTGCTGTAGCCACTTCTGAATCCAGCTTGTTCTCTTGGTTGAGCCATGTCTAGTGTTACCTTCAAGCGATGTGAAAGAACCTTAGTGAAGATTGTGTAAACCACTGATAAGAGGCTGATGGGCTCTGATGGGCCTGTAGTTCCTGAGATCTTCAATGTTAAAATTTTTATGCAGCAGGATCATTGTAACATTGTTCCAATCATCAGGAATCTTCCCTTCATTGAGACATCTGGTGAAAACTTGGGTGAGTGCACTTTCAATTTCTCCACTTACTTACTTGTACAATGTTCACAGTAATTCCATACTCTCCTGGAGTTCTTCCTTGTTTCATGTTCCCAATTGCATGTGTAACTTCTGCCAGAATGACTGGAGGAACTTTGGTACTGGTACCTGCCGTAATGTCTGGAGTAGATGTATCATCCCTGTCATACAGTGAAATTTGAACAAGGGGAAATCTTTCACCCTTGTCAAAATTTCACCTGTATTTCCTGTTACAGTACCATCTTCTTTTCTCAGTGCCATAATCTGTTTCCTTCCCTTACTGGGATGCCCCTTTGCTCTCTTCAGTATTTGGTTGTTTTTTTATTGCTTTTCTCACTAGTTCACAATTGAATTTCCTTATGTCTTCAGTGATACTTTTTCGTACTGTCTTGCATAGCTCTATATATTCCACTTTGGAAGTTACGTCTTCTTTATTTGTCCTCATCTCCCTTCTCTTTTGCATCAGCATTTTTGTTTTTCCAGAAATTTTCTTCATATATGTATATATATATATTAGATGTGCGGCGCACACCCACACAGAGTCGCAATTTAACCTACATTATCGATATTATTTTTTCGGATTTATTTCTAATAAAACTCACTAGAGTTCGTCCTAAGGCTTCCAGTGATGGTTAAAATTAATTTTCTTATATAATGTTTTCATTAAGAGGAGAAGGTCTGTTCAGTAAGCATATTGCATTTGTGCTAAGATCCTTGGGTGTGCAGTTCTGCATGCGCACATCCTATGATGTCAAGCAACTGTGAAACGAGCTCTTCCCAGATGGTGCTGCAGGTCACATTTTTATTTCCCTTTGGTTTCAAATGTAACAACAAAACTCGGGGTGTGCTAGCCAAAATGAGCACCGCTTGCAGTCCCACGGAGCAGTGCAATTCAACGTTGTGATAAAAGTTGCTGTTATAATTTTTTTTTTATGTATTTCTAATAAAATTTGCCAAAGTTTGCCCTAAGGCTTTGCATGTGTGGCTAAAATTAAATCATTTGTGCAACATTCTCGTGAAGAGAAGAAGGTTCGTTGCTTCATTCAGTAAATAAACCATTGTATGTAATATTTGCAGCTATAGGAGTGCTGTTTTACCTGCGGATACTCCAGGTCATTATAGCAATTGTAATACAAAGCTCTCCAGTTGTTTTTATTGCCTTGTGGTTTCAACACAGATGTTAAATTTTGCAGGGTGTGTGCTCTTAAGAAAGCACCATTGGTCATACTTGGTTGCCTTTGGAATAGCGTGGAGTAATGAACACAATTAAGCATTCTGCTACGAGTTACTCTTTTTCTGTCTTTTCATCGCTGTGTGAAGAGATGTGTTTATGAGCACAGATTTAAATATACAATTTGAATTTTGATATCCATTTAGGATGGGGAACAGTGTTGATGATGTACTAAGTGTCCCATTTTCTGCCAGAACTTTTGCAGATTGTGTAAATATAGTTAAAGAAGGTAAGCATCCTGTATTTAAAAATCATTAAAAAAATACCAAAAATTTGTTCATCACTCTAGTATCTGCACAGGAAATACAGATTTTTCTTACAATGTAGTGTATGTAAAGATCTTTATCATAAGTAATTAGACGACCGCTAAATAAAAAAATGCTTTCGTACTTGTATGTTCAAAATCAATGCATGGATTTTACAGCTCTGGATACATAATAAAAATTTTCTGGGGTTTTTTTCCCCATAACAGCGCACACCGAACCTAAATGGGCATGCAGTGCCACTGATGTGTGTGTGCGTGTGTATTATTGTGGTTGCTATTTCAAAGCACACCACCAATGTTATGGTCATGGCCGAGCTATTATTTAAATCCAAGATCACAAAACATTGTCCTAGACATGAAGACTGAATTTTTAGGCCAAACACATAGACAATTAGAGTTGACTACATCCACCCAAAAAGAGGGTGAGAAATTACTATTTCTGCGCAACAGAAAAATTATTTATTAGATAATAAAAAGGCACAAAATTCTTGATTATGAATAGATGCTATTGTGGTTTTTAGAAGTCCTTTTGACCGTCAGACATCTAATTTTTTGATTCAGAGTTCAGCTATTGGAATTAACAATGAATTTCACTCCAGCATGCAAAAGTTATGCATATGATTTTGAACCACTTCCTCATCAGTTATCTATCGTACTAGAAATACTAACAAAACTTCTGTACTTACAAGTTTGTCCTTTGGGTTAATTGTTCCAATAAGATCACATTAACGCACGTTAATATTACTCTGCAGGAATCTCGCTGGAAGGTTTCTCAGCAAGAGAATTTCTCCCCAAACACACACACGCCCAAGAACCCCGCTGAGTGGGGAGGGGGTTGGACCCTCTCCACAGCTCCGTTCTCTCTTATTCTGTCCGCCTTCCGTCGGGGTGAATGACCACACCCCCGCTGGACACCTTTCATGGATCTTTGGTGCTTGGAATCTTTCAAACTCGTGCTAGCTTTTTCTGACCAGCATTTCCTTATAGAAATCTTTTTGAAGATTGCTATCATACTTGAATATACCACCAAGCCTTTTGACTTTCTTTGCAAGCAGTGTGTGCACCTTACTGCCTTTGTTATGAGTTGCTAGGCACATTATTCCAATGCCATGGAATCGCTCCATTTGTCCGGGATGTAGCAGACTCCGTTCTTAGGTCTCTTTCCATCAGACGTAAAACAGCAACTGAAATTTCTTACCTCTCTTCATCGTCAAATGCAGTGATCTTCTGTACAGACCAGAACACACAATGAGAGCAATGGTACTTGAAATACACTTAACCAATTCCACTTAGTAGTTCTAATTCTGACTATTATATAGCTCTAATTATTGTACTATTCTCTTTTACGTGCGATATTTCAAAGTAACTTGTACAGAAAACTAGCGGATAATGCTTACCTTGGCATTCCTTTGTAGCGACGGGGACATTTCACGCACGTGTTTTCCGGTCTTTGTTGAGGTTATTGTCCTAAAGTCCGTTGTATGCGATGACTGGCTTTACTTCTCACACTTTTTGCTGGGTATACTCATTGGATCTTTGCTTTAGGATTCCAAACATCAATTTTTACCGTTCTTTATACTCGAAATTTTCGCCCATACTCTGGGCATCTTCAGGAGCGTGGCGACTTTACCACCGATGTTCGTGGCTAACTTCGCGCTAATGGAGTCCGATACTCCTTGTTGCCATTCGTCGGAAAAACTTTCCTGGATATATTTCGTTAACAAGCCCGGCTGGCGCCATCTATGTTTAGTTAAGACCACTTTTTTTTTTCTCCGTAATTTTTTTTTTTTTTTTTTTAATTTTTTTAATTTCTTCTCCTATCCTGGTTTTCTTGTCTTTTTTGCCTGTTTTTCTTTTGTTGTTGTTTTTCTTGTCTTATTAGTTCTTTCCACAGGCCCGATAATGTGCTAGGGTCGTTCTGGTTACATACCCTTGCTTTATTTTTGTAGATTAATATTGCTTCTTCCCTCCTCATTTGCCTTTCCGATTTTTTATTCTTTTTTAGCATTTTAATTTCATCGAACTTTGGGAATGTCCGGTTTTCCAAGCAGAATTGCACTAAAGCCGTTTTGGCTTCTTTTTTTGCCAGTTAGATATGTGTTGTTTAAGTCTTTTTTTTAATCTGTTTTTCGTACTTCCAATGTACGATATTGGGGGTATGTGTGCTATTGGAATTTCGTAGGTTCCTGATTCTTCTAGCATTTTTTCCTCTGTTTTTTTGTTGACAGTCATACTTTTCACGATGTGCACTGAGCTTCCTAGTTGTAAGTCATATTTAGCACAGTGCCTATTGATTTCTTTACTCACTCCTTCCAGCCTCCTTTTCCCCTTACACCCTAAAAGTGGCTTGTAATGCTACACTTCAAGCCATCCCTGATGTTTAGTCTATGCGTCCCCTATGATCAACATTACCGAGATTTATGACCTAACAGCATTAGTAGCTCCAGTGGTGACCCCAGGTATGGGCATACCAAGCAACTGCCCAGGGCCCCACATGCAGAGGGGCCCCACACTGCCACTAATTATTTAGTAGTTTTTGCCTGGTGTCACCTAAAATATTGTAGTTGTAGTTTACGATCATATACAAATAAAGGACTAATTTTAATATTTCTTTACTGCTTTTAATTGTAGTGACATCAAAAAGTTACTCTGTTAGAAAATTTTTTATTTTTTTGGTCAAACATTTTTTCAGCAGGAAAGCTGTGGAGAAATGTGTAAATTTAATTTTTTTTTTCAAGATATTTTTCATAGGAGTTTTGCCGTGATTTCGGGTACAAGTAGTATATATATATATATAAGGGGTTATTACGATTGCGAAGTGCCCCCGTGAACAGCCATTGCCCGAGGCCCCACAAGGGCTACGGCCGCTACTGAGTAGCTCCGACCACACAAACTGCCCACAAGATTCCTTCCCATTTCTCCGTCTTTTCCCGAACAACACTTTCTCTGATCTTTATATTTTGAATCTAAATTATTTAATAATTCGATACATTCACTAATTCTTGAATTAATGGGGGTTAGATTGTAACAAGGTGTGCGTGCGCGCCCCTGTGTGTGTGCATGCGCGCACGCTACTGTTTATTATTTTTCATTTTTTTAATTGCTGTAACTCTCGAAGAAGTTCCTTGAAATTATTGGGTTTCGCTGCCCATGACCATGTGCAACTCTTGGGGATTTGAGCCTGGGTCCAGCTTATGTGACTAGCCAGAAACTTATACCTCTTATCACTTGGGCACAGGGTAAGCCATTTGTATTTTCACCGAAACAACTTTGTTAGTACCTACAAGCACGAATTTGCATAGTGTAAGGTGAAGGCAGTCCATCACGGATGTATACACATGCAAGACATAGTTTAAAACTAAAATGAACACCAAAGGAATTACTGTTATCTATGAATTTCATGAATGAAAGTTTAGAACCTATGTTTCCACATTGTTTACAAGTGGCATTGATAGAGCATACAGCTAATTGTTTGCAGAAGCGTTTTGAAAAGATCTAAATTTTACAATTGAAATATAAGCCCACCAATGTAATATAACAATGTAAAACATGGAAAGCACTGTTCTAGTATCTAAGTTTAGGTTACTTTCAGATTTTTCAAAAATGACTGCATGTGTGTGTGTGTGGGGGGTATCACTGCACACATATAACATGCGCAAAAGTATCGTACATGTACTTTTAAAAAAATGTTAGAGAGAGAGCACATTGTATGATACTTTTAAAAATTAGAATACTCTGAAAATCAGAGTACAGTTGCGCCTGTTTGTAACAGTCATTAATAACGAATTTACAGTTATAGCGAAGGAACGGCCATTCTGCTTGATTTAGGTACAAAAACACATGGTAAATTATTTATTTATAATGAAGTCAAAATTCCCAGTTGCGGATAAAACGAAGCGTTGCATATCCTTTAATGTGCTTCCCAAAATGGAAAATAAACTGACGAATGTCTTAAAAACAAAGCAGATTTTTGCAAAAGACATTACAAGAAGATTACACACAAAAACAAAAATGTAACGAGGTTTTTCTATGCTTCACGAGTCTCTCTCTCTCTAACTAACTGATGCTAAAGAAATAACCAATCAACAGCAGGTGCAGCAACTCGGGTCGAAGTTTAACAATCCTGGCATTGGCAACACCCTATAGGTCATGACCTTCAGCTTCCCCAAAAAGGAATGATACGTGCCACTCTTGCGTTCCCTGAGGTCACTGTTACAGCAATCCGGCTCTGTTGGCTACATTGACTCGGAGTATAGCATATCGTGTGCGAAATTTTGGGATGTCTCAAAAGCGTAAAGTGCTAACTTTGGAGGCGAAAGGGAACATAATAAGAAAGTGTGATGGAGGCCAAAAGAAAACAGAGGTGGTCAAAGAATATGGGATAGCATAAAGTTCTTTATCCACAATTTAAAAAACCAACAAAACATTTTAGCGAAATCGGAAAGTGCCACAAATCGGAAGAAGGTATGCTCAGCTCCGGATGTAGAAGATGCTCTATTGCACTGGTTTAGAGCTGCCTGGGTCCAAAACTTGCCAGTGAGTGGCCCAATAATCCAAGGAAAAGCTAGAGATCTGGGCTTGGCTTTGGGGTATGATAACTTTAATCCGGGAACTGGCTGACTACAAAGATTTAAAAACTGTCGCAACATTACTTGCAAAGCTTGGATTGGAAAGTCAGGAGAAACAGACGTAGCCACAATGAATGACTGGATAACAAATAAGATGGGCCACATACTTACAGATTATGCAAGGTCAGACATTTATAATGCTGATGAAACAGGACTTTTTTTTTTTTATCAGATGCTGCCATTTAAGACAATGGACATTCATGGAAACAAGTGCGAAGGTGAAAAGGCAAGTAAACAACATATCACAGTGATGCTTTGTGTTAACATGGATGGTAGTGACAAATGAAAACCTTTGATTATACGCAAGTCTGTCAAGCCAAGATGTTTTAAAGGAGTGGATATGTCATCACTTCCTATCATTTAACACAACAGAAAAGCTTGGATGACCCAAACACTGGGCAATTGTTTAGGACATAATGTTGCACCTGCATTGACAGCAGTGAAATTGATATTTTTACCTCCCAATACAAAGTCCAAATTGCAGCCCCTGCGCCAAGGCATAATTACAAATTTTAAAAGCATTTACAGGCAGTTTATCGTTGAACACCTCCTCCTGAATTTGAACAAAGGGTCCAATATGAAAATCGACATACGAATGGCTGCTGTCTTTGATCACCATGCATGGAATATGGTAACCCCACTGACGATACAAAATTGCTTCCGAAAAGCAGGCTTTTCCCCAAGAGCTAACAATGAAGAAATAGCTATGGGGGAAACAGATCCTGTACTTGTTCAAATGTGGGATAGCATTGTGGAGAAGGAACTAAATGATGGAGTAAAGCTCTAGGATTTTTGTATTTCTGATGATGATGTTGCAGTGGCGGCCCGTCAGATGAGGCAAGTGAGGCGCCGCCTCACCTGAAATTCCGCAGAATGAGAAGTGAAAGAAAAAAAAAAAAACCTTCTGTCAGTAACAAAGATATAAGAACTTTGCAGGATAAATGAAACACTGAAATTCACATTGTGATTCATGAATGGTTAAAGAAAGGCTTTCGAGAAGAGGAATGAATCATTATTTTTGCAAAGCAGCTGCATGTTTTAAGCGCTTAGAGGCGATCGGCTGAATCGTCTCGATGAGAAGCCGGTTTTGGGAACTGGGGATCAGAGAAGAGCCCTACAGACTGAACCCCACCCCCCCCCCCCCCCACCCCCACGGTCCGAGGTCTACCTAAAGAGGTGCCGGACTTCCAGTAAGAGAAAGGAAATTTCTGCAAGCGACCCTCCATTTCGCTTAAACTGGAATCGCATCTCCGCTGTTATTGGAGAACCCAAGGATTGTGTATCCAATGGGCGCGGAAAATGAGCAGATGACCCTTGTGAAAAGTGGTTTCACAGGCGATGACGCCGTTCGCCTCTATACGCTTTGGAGTACGAAGAGATCTACGTAGCTTTAACTATTCGTCAGAGTGTATTTGAATCTAACTTTTTGTAGTGTGTTTTCAATCCTCTCTTCTGCGGGTGTTTGCTAGTTCATAGTAATGTTGGGTTTTTCTTTTTTCATTTTGTTATTGTTACTAAACAGCATATTTTGATTTTGGTTGGAAAATATGAATGGCCCAACAAGCGACGTGATTTGTGTTCTGGAAGAAATTCCTTTGAAACACTGGAAAGATTATGATAACAAGGATGTTCTCATATCTGGAAGACCGACACCTATAATAAGTTCAATATCTAAAGATAAGAAGTGCGGCAAATCGTTTTTTAGGTCTTTCAATAAATCATAGTACGAGATTTTTCCCTGGCTTTCTGATGCTATTACAAGCAAACTCTCTTTTGCTGGCCATGTTTACTTTTGAGCAATAAGAAAAATGTGTGGAATACAACGGGTTATTTTGATCTAAAAACTTTTCTCGTAGTGCAAAATTGCACGAAAGCTCTAAAGAGCATAGAACTAACCACGTAGGTCTAAAACGAATGGAAAAAAACAAACACTATTTCTGCTATGCTCAAAGAAAATGCTGCTCTTCATAAAGTCAAGTTTAATGAAAAGGTCAGACTAAATAGGCTTTTTATGGAACATATAATTGATTTAGTTGTCGTTCTAAGCAAGCAAGAACTGCCTTTTCGAGGACATGATGAAACTATTTCCTCATTAAATAAAGGTAATTTCAAGGAAATGTTCCAAATGTTACTTCGTAGGAGCACCCCAGAATTAAAAGCACATTTTGAAGAAATACGAAGCTTATTTTCTGGACAATCTAAAACGATACAGAATGATTTAATTGAGTGTATTCATGAATATATAAAAGTCCAAATAAATACCAGATTTGAAGATATGTGAAAGCTCGAGTTTCTGCAGCTAGTTGACAGCTCAAAATACCATAGTTATTCAGAGTCATTTCCATCCAGTGCCCTTAACACTCTCAAAAAAATTTATCCAAACATTTTTACAGACACACAACGACTAAAAAACGAATTAGATTTTTTATATAATGATCACAACTTCAGGGAACTCAGTTTTCAGAAAACCTTGAAAACAATGAAAGAAAACGAGCTGAAAGAGGTGTTACCAGAAGCCTACAAATTATTTTCTCTTGTATTGACACTGGCGTCAACAAGTTCTTCTGCTGAAAGGAATTTTTCTTGTTTGAAGAGAATTAAGACTTACCTCCGTAATACAACGGCACAAGATCGTTTTGTCTTCACTCGCTAAAATTTCAATCAAGAAATAATTGCTGAACCATCTAATGTCCATTCAACCATTTTATGATCTGATCATAGACAAATTTGCAGCCAAAAAGGATCGCAGAATTGAACTTATTTATAAAAAATAAACTGAAAGCATTCTGTTCGAGACCAAAGCAAATTAATATCGTATTCCCCTGTTTTTAATTCCAGGTTTAAATTATTTTATACTTTTTTTATATAGAAATGTGCTTCCTTAGCTTGACTTCTCCTGTACATAGTTATCACGAGCCTGGACTTCAGTTTGTGACCCGTGCTAAATGCACCTTCACTAATATGCCAATCGAACTGTGACTTTTATTCAAGCTCAAGAAACACTTCGTGAGAAAAAAAATTATATTCAAATGATTTACTTTGAATTTTTTAAGAAGTGGATCTCCGATTGGCGTTGGGATGTGAGTGACGCATTGACTAGCTAAAGAAACCGCGCAAATTGCGTATTTTCGCTCAAGTGTATTACATAAAAGAATACTGGTGAAATATTTCTTTCTTTGTTGTAAAATTATCGAATAATTGTTTTCATAAAAATATTGTTGCAAAGTAGCGTATATTACACACACACATATATAGAGAGGTATATGTACATTTTTCCTCTAAAATTTTTGGATTTTTTCGTGAAGAAAGACTCCCCACGCCGTGTTTCATATATTTCTATAATTTTATTCCATTACTGTTTAATAATATTTGTATATAAGGGCTAAATGACATGGGATGGAGCCCTAAGGGATGGGGTTTACAGCTGTTAATAACAAGGCGCCGCTTACCCTGGACCAATGGCTTAACGAGACTTCCGAATCTCAGCGGATTTTAATGATTCAGCCGACTCGAACCCAGGACTTCAAAGATATCCAATGGGGGATACTGCCTTTGACATGAAACTTTTTGAAGGGGGGGGGGTTCTGCACTTCTGCTGTATAACTGTGTATAAGTACATATAACAATTTGGGGGGGGGGGGCGCTCGACAAATATTTTCCTATTGGTACGTACGCACATCTTGAATATTAATACAAAATGAAGCTAATTTAATAAAATGAAGAAAATGCAATAAATTATAGTTGTTTTAATAAAAATTTAATAAAGCAACTTCTTTGGCCGCTTTGCTTTACTTTCTCTTCTATTATCAAGAAATTACATTGCTTTCCGAGTTATATAAAAATCAAAGAATTTAAATAGGGAAATTATCTATAAAACGTACTTAGAAAAAGCTAACTGTCTCGCCTAATAAGGGGTGTGCAAACCACGACCCCCCCCCCTGCTACGCCACTGATATATATATATATATATATATATATTCGTATAACGTTATACGAATTTATATATTTTTCAATAACATACGTTTTACTGTTTTACATTTACATCAAGACCGTTCGCCTCACCAGCATTTTACACCACGAGCCGCCACTGTGATGTTGTTGTAAGCCCACTTCTAACAGATGCTGAGATCCTGGATCAAATTCAAGGGAAGTTAACTGACACTTCGGGCTCTGACACTAAGGAAGAGGGTGCAACTACCGGAAAGACAGTATCGGCTGCATCTGAAGTATCTTCATTGGAAATAGCTAGATTTTTGATGTCACATAACATGTACACTAGTAGTGAAGCAGAAAAACTAGACTCCATAGAAAAATTAATAATGTCATGTGCTGAAAAGGAGAAGCAAAGTTCTTTAGATTCATGGATATTAAAAAAGCAAGTCTCTACAATGAGTTTTCTTGTCTTTATGAACTATGTACATACGTACTACGTATTATATATACTGCATTTAATCAATATTATAGTTACTGCATATACGTACAGTACTTTTTTTTATGTGAAGTTACGGGTATAACAAAGTTTTCTCCAGGTCCCTTGGACATCGTTATAAACGGGCGCGACTGTATTCCAATTGGAATACTGAAAATCAGGATATCCAGAGTAACACTTTTGCTAACTGAGGCCATAATGTGAAATGAAAATTAAAAAAAAAAAAATAAGAAAAAAAAAGTTATTTTTTTTAACATTTGTGGTAGATCCATCACATACTTCTTTAAATAAAATTGGTGGTGATCAAATGGCACATTTTACAATGGGCTGCATGATATGAAATTTAATGATACATACCTGACACTAAGTATTAATAGAAGAATGAGCCAAAGGAACAGTGTTCTCTGATATATTTTCAGAAAGAAAAATGCTCGGTGCAACATATTGATGTACTGAACATTTTTTCCTGAAAATGAAATCCTTAACATGTAAAAAGGCTTTGGATCTGAATGCTTTGGAATAACCTAGAAGTTTATGTGAAGAAGTCTTTCCTCTGCAACACTGTATTCAAAGATTTACAGCAGTGATACACCCAGGATTTGTAAAAGCTTGGGGAGGAAAACTTTTCCCAATACTGTTTTAAATGTGTGATATATTCACATAAAATCAGCCATTCTTAATCCACTGCTGGATGAAGGTCTCCCAAAGTCTCTTCCGTGTCACTCCAGAATGCTTTTGAATTTCATAAAACCTCCTCCTTCATGGTTGTCTTCTCAATCTTTTCCTGGACCTTGATATCCAGTTTAGTAATTAATTTGTCCAATGGTGGTCTGTTTTAGCAATATGCCCTACCCATTGCCACTCGAGGATTGTTACTTTGATCTTGATGTCATCCTTTCATACCATTTTCCTGATCCACGAGTTGTTTTTGCTAACTTTGTTGGTACACCAAGCATTCATCTCTCCATGCTTGTGTATACCATATTTTCCATAGTATAAGATGCACTTTTTTTCCCCAAAAAAATTGGGTGCCAAAATCCCTGCGTCTTATATACCGAAGGTGATTATTATCATCATGTATTTTTACATAGGAATGCTGCTATAAAGACAGCTGAATGAGTTTAAAATGTTATTGCTTTATCTTAGGTACAGTAACTGATATTCTTCTGCACTTTTTACACAATATCATTGTATAATGAATGTTTGTATATATACTATACTTTTATACGTTTATCCATTGTTAACTACACATGTGTATTTTATGAGCCAGGCCTACTATCACACTAGATATGAGTATTTGTGCCTGTGTGCATACACACCTGTGCATTCGTGAGCTGATGTCAAATACAGTTTAAACACATTCGACATATGTTGTACATAGTGATCTGAAACAGATATAGGAGGACTATCAGAAATCCTTTAAAAAGCAAAGTGATAGGAAAAGAAGGGAAAGAACTGTATGTCAGAATGAAGCATCACAACAGGCACTTATGACATCCACCAGCATACTGGGGTGCAAATGTTTTAGTGCCAGCTGCATTATTGCTCCTGCAAGTTCTTTGGTTTACACAGAACTTTGTACACAGAATGCAAAAATCTTATTAATTCACAGTAACATAAATACTGTGGAGTCATAATTTTTAAAAAAATCCATTCGAGAAACGTAGAAATTTTACTGGAAATTTTAGCTGGGGGGATGCACTTTTATTTGCACTACATCTGACAGTCTCGCATACTTGCTGTTTGCCAACAATGCACAGAGGTTAGCCCATTCACTTCTTTGACAGTATTTTTATTTTTATTTATTTTTATACAGTTCGGGGAAAGCTTTAGATTAAAAGAAAAAATGTCCAGTTCCTAGAAATTGTTTATATGCATCAGAATGCCATAGACTTTGACCAAGGCCATCTTATCTTGACATATCAGCCATGCAGTGAGGATGACCATCCGAATCATTAACGAAGGCTTTTGGTGCATGAAGGCATGACATGGGCAAATCCTGTTTCTCTACGTTGTTTTCTTTAGTGGTATCGCACATTGCGAATTTCACAAAGTTTCATACGCTGCTGTTTTTACGCATTTTTTTTCTTAAAATATCTTTAAAATGCCATTTTTTTCTTAATATTTTTCAAAAAGTAAGGATGCATCTTATATTCCAAAAATGCTGTATGTATGCATACTTGTATATATAACCAAGGCTGAAGTGGATCAACTACCAGGCTGTAACATTAAGCGAAAACAGCGAGGACAAAAGTTAAAAGTTGGGGCGCAGTGCCGTCAATTGACGTTTGACTTAGAAACAAGCTCATTGTTTCTGTATCATTATTTACATCATTCGAACAGACGGATTTTACTAACATTTTGAACTCATGTCATTGGGCAAGAGGAAAATCTGTCTTCGTTTAATACATCATAAAACTATTACATAGTTTGCTGAATGAAACGTGCGAATTGGCTACTTTTTTCTATAAAATGCATTATCATGGCTAGCTAGGCCTAACATGGCTACTGATTAAGAATACATGATAAAATCTGTCATTAAAGTAATTCCTGGGAGTATTTGCAAAATGAACTCGTAACTCTGTATTATGCAAGTATGTTATACTCCCTTTTTTCATTTTTGTACTAGAACAGTAATCTGCAGCACTCCTTCTCTTAAGAGCACATCTGCTATCTTTGTAGGAGACACTGTCTATATGATGTGAATAACCTGGAAATATATGGATGGCACATCTCCCTTCAGTCGCTCGTACCACATGCTTTGTACATAATTATCAGAATGAAAATGCTTACCACAAAAAACTACTTGATGACGGCTTGTAATTTGGCTAAAAATTTTGCCGAGATATTGCTTTCATCCACAGTCGCTTCAGGCCTGACCTGAAGGGAACTTGTTTAATAACATTCCCACATTTTTCTGTTTTGAAGACATGCACATCAGCAAATAGCGGTAAAACCGTATTAAAAATGGATTACATTTTGTGGTAAAAACAAGTCATTGTTTTAAAACTTCAGCGGAGTTTTCTTACTAAACATAATCTAGCCATTCAAATAACACAGAAACTGCATTGTTTATACCTTGGGACGCAGTGCCATCTAACGGCAGAAATTATCTTTAACGACGCCCGTTGGCCAATCACCTAAAGTCTATTGTCTTTAAGGTTAATGTTATAGCCTGTTCTTCATCCAGTTCAGCCTTGGTATAACTATTTCTAGGATATTCTAAAGAGTACCCAAGTTTTTAAACTTTAGTTTCTGAAGCACAACATAATCTTTTGAGCTCAGCAGCAGTTATAGCTTGTTAAAATACTCACACTTCTGTCCAAAAGTAAGTTTCCTTACTTTGCTTATGAATCAGTAAACAAACAAGAATGTAGAATGATTATTTTCACATCCCTTATGTAAACTGCTGGCTTCAAACTTGAATCAGGGCAGTAACTAGAGAAGATGTAGCCCCTCTGTAAAGCAAAAAATCTTCCCTGGAAAATGGATGTTGTTGTCAATGCTCTGAACATTTATTTTTGGTAGTTAATGACGATTGCTTTTGTATTTCATTTTAAGTATAAATACTTTATGCCTGTTTCTTTCTAAAGCAAAATTGAAATAATACAACTCAAATGGTGAACTAAAAAAAAAATTACTTCTCAAGGTTAATCAGTTGGAACAGCTGTTCCAATGATTTTCTGCCACATGAGCACAGGGTTTATTGGTGTTTGTGTCAGGGCAGAGAAAAATGCCCATTTCTTTTTTTATGAGGATACTAGAAATATGATGAAATGTTGCCAAAAGAAAAATATGGCATGGGGTGGGGAGGCATAGTTGTACAGAAGGCTAAAGTACTGTTTGTCACTTGGTTAAGTGATTATAAGATGCTATGCTGCTGTTAAAAAAATAATAATAATAATTACCTACAAGTGTTGTCATGGAGACATTTTAGTTAAATGAAGATCTCTAGGCATTAGAAAGCAGTATTACATAAAAATCTTTGTACGAGAGAGAGAGAGAGAGAGAGAGAGAGAGAGAGAGAGAGAGAGAGAGAGAGAGAGAGCATTTGTGACTTTTTTCAGTTTATTGCTTTGCTGTCAGTAGCAGTGTTTTCACAATGCTTTGCGTGGCAGAAAAGGGCTTTGTTGGTAAGAATCTGAGGGCTCTTGATTTTTGAATGGGGAGGAGGAGTTTGGCTGTCGAGCATAATAAGAAGTGGCTTCCTTGAGCAACGGCAAAGGGCAGTGCACAATTGAAGCTGGAGAAAAACTGGAACTGTGATGAAGTGGAGTAGAAAAAGGTTGAAATATGACACAAACAGCTCCTCGATGCCGTTGCATGAATCCACAAAATGAGACCAGAATAGTAAATTGAAAAAAAATTAATTAATAGTTTTTTTCATTTCATTTGATAGGTTTTTGCCTTCAGAGATAAGTAACTTGCAACTCTGCCACCAATAAGCAAATACAGAGAATAAGATTTATTTTTTTATAAGTCAAAGATCAGTATTCCTTCTCCCCCTTTACTTTTTAAAGATATTTTTATTATATTGATTTTAATTTTTGGCATGAAGAAATTATTTTTGAGTGAAGTAAATTAACAACACAAGCAGAAAACAAAAAAGTAAAACTTGCATTTGTATTTGTGGAAAAACATAGTTTGTAGGTGATGACAGAGGCCTTCTGCCTCCCTTGTGGGACTTGGTTACTTTGCCCATAACCTGATTACCACACAGGTCCTTATGGTCTACCCCTAGGCCCCCAATGCAACAGGGTGTCATTTTCTAAAATTGTTTCTAGAAATGATTTAATCACTATTCAACATATCTTCATTATTATTATTACTGTGAAAATCCTATTTCATATGGGATTATGTTGCATCCTCTTATTGGGGGCAATCTCAATGCTTTCATTAAAGGAACAGTTTCAGTTTTTACTAAACCCTTTGTTACTCTTTTTAGAAATTGCTACCTTACTTCAAGATCACAATCAGTTTTATTTTAGAATATATTACAAATTCTAAGGTTATAAAAATTATTATTACAAATTCATAGATTATATAAATCAAATTCTGCGACTTTTCAGCTATTACACAATCAAATTTGCGATATAGAATGAAATATGAAACGTCTCCCACCTTTCGTGTAAAAGTTAAGTAAAAAGGAATATGAATATTTATATATACATACTGCCGTGTGCATCACGTGATTTTTCTAGCACTATACACTTT
The DNA here is from genome assembly GCA_039090855.1 of Macrothele yani. Lineage (NCBI taxonomy): Eukaryota > Metazoa > Arthropoda > Arachnida > Araneae > Macrothelidae > Macrothele > Macrothele yani. Next base: position 67,804,093 of record CM077018.1, read on the forward strand.
ATATGATTTCACTTCAGTGGTGAGCCTAGTTATTTTCCTGGCCCTTGGACGTCTTAGTCCGACCCTGACGACGCCCATAACTCGAATTACATGAATGAAAGAAACTACCTCTTTTTATGTAGAAGTTTTTTTTTTTCCAGTTTTTTTTTACAATAATGCGTTTTTGGGGTATTTTTTATTTGAGTATTTCCACATAGGAATTTAATTTAAACTGTGAATGAATTACGTAGTACATTCTAGCTTCGAATCAGCTGACGTATTCAGCATATTTGTAACTTTCATCATGCTTTCTATGTGGAGAAAAACGCGATTTTTATGGTTGCTGGAAAATGGGAATTCACTTTCTTAAATTTATTAAGAACATGTTATTTACATATCTCTATCTAATAATTAAAGGGGAAAGGTCAATAAAGGAATTTTTAGCGTGAAGTAAACATACATATTTTATGCTACTGATCCTGTTACATTTTTACTTTGAACATTGGGCGCAAAGATTACATTTTTCGTAAACATTACATTACAAATACTCCAAATTTCAGGAATACTTACTTACTTACTTTTCGATAAACCCAATGTAGTTAGGTAAGTTAATCCTCTCGTCGGAGATTCTGTCGTAACTCAACACAGCCCAAATTAAGCAGTGACTTAAGCTTACCTACTTACTGGTCTTCAAAGAACCTTGCCTACTGGTGGTTCAGAACATTCGTGACGTCACTGCGAGCTCTCGAGATGATTGGTTTTTTCCATCTCTACAGGACCAGCTTTTAAGGCGGTGCAACGCAGACGTCGCACCGGGCGCCAAGCTCAAGGAGCAGCCGCGCCAAACTTTGTTTTTCTTTGTGAAATGATAGTGTGTATATACAAAAAAGAAAAATACCCTGGGAATCTGGGATAATTGTAATTCGAGGCGATGAAAGGTATAGCTGGCGCCAGCAGAAGGCATGTTTTCCCCGATTTCGTCGTCCCTTCGTGAACTTTTCGCTGGAGAAAATTTACGTGATGCTTCCGAATATGCATTTTGCTCTTCCGCCCTTCAACCCCAAAAATTTGAGATAAGGTGTTTTGCCTTTTTAAAGTAATACAGTGACATAAATTGTCACGTGGTAAATGATAATTTCATTCACATTACCAGATCTGGAAAAAAAAAAACTCCGCTCGTTTATAAAAAGGAACAAAATTGAAGTTTTAAAAGCAGAGCCCATTTAAGAGGATGCTAGGGGGCTACAGCCCCGGGACCCACGTTTTCAAGGGGCCCCAGAATTATGCAGGATGCTTGAAGAATTGACAGATTTCTACAGTTTTTTTTTTTAGTAGACAGCACAACAGAACTATAAGAAACTGCTTTGTGAAAACAAATGTCTATTTCTTTCCGATTTTTTAGGAGTCTGCAAAAAAATATAGTCGCCCCCAGTCCATCCTCAAATCTTTCGAAAGCAGTACAGAAGGTTTTTTGTACACACCTGTAATTGGAGGAAATTTTCATACATTAAGAATTCGTTTGAATCATGATATTTGCATCATATTATTTTTGCCCACTACTTTGATATAATTTCAACAAGGTGAACCCAACCCCGGGATGACTAAAGCAGAAGTGAACTGGTATCGATTTTTCAACCATTCATTTTTACATTTTCTTGCTATCACTGATTCGTCCATGAATCATGGAATACACACTTCAATATGGCGGTGATATTTTTATGGCTTCCTCATCATATTTTGTTAATATTTTCTCCTGGGTAGTTTTATTCTTCGACCCATATTGAAATCCTAAATGTGCCACTAAAGCTGGGGCCCCAAAATACTGTCTAGCACCGGGCCCCCTGTCTCCTTAAATGTGCTCTGCTTAAAAGACATCGCTTTCAGTCTTTATTCGTGTACAAAATACGTATTAACACCTCTTAGATTTGCTTCACATAAATTATACGAACACTGTTGTTTGGTTCCTCAGTAAAAGACACATTGACAGAGGCGATAAGCGAGATGGCCTGTGGCCAAACAGGGGGCATGATAAACTGATCAGTACCATTTTGGGGTTTATAAACCACTCCGTGTTTTCCTCAGCTGTAAAACACGAAGTTATACAAATAGGAGAAACAATTTTTTTTTCCCTCAACATGAACCACTTAACATTAACAACGCAACTCTTACAAAAGTTTAAATGACCCCACTCTAGTCAAGGAGCCTCGATGCTTTGCTCACAATCTCTGGAACAATCCAAATCATCACAATTGCGTATTGCTACGATTAAAATCAAAAACAGGAGAGTTGATTTTGGTGTTGACCTTGGGATCAATGCGCATCTTCTCGCGCTTCTGCTACCCTTGCAGAAATTTCGTCTCTCACGTCCATGGCTGCGAGCTTCAGCCAATAGAACGCTATCTAGCTTGTGACCTGGCATTGGCGCAGGGCTTCTCGAAAGTTCTACGGATCTAGGGCGCCTAAAAACAGTTATAAAAGACAGCCATCTTCTTACAAGAGTGGATTGCCTCGAGATAGATCTCAGGCATGCTGAGCCACACCGAACACCCGCACAGCACCAGATGGGCCGCCGGCCCTAGAATATTGAACCCTCCGCCCTGAGAGTGGCCGAATGGTTAGAGCAACCCGCCGGGTTCCAAGCAAGCTCAGGCGCTCCGAATACCAAGCACTCCGCAGCTCGCCGGATATAGGCACGACAAGCCATCAAGCCCCCTACCCCTGGCATTGTACCCCCAGCCATAAATAAACAAGGCCAGCCGCCGCCCCGGTGGCGCAGTGGTCTGAGCGATGATCTCTGATCATTCGTTCGAAAGGGGTCCGGGTTCGAATCCCGTGAGGCATGAATGTTGTGTTTGTCTTACGGCACTAGCTCTCACCCTTCCCTGAAACCAGTGACCCTAAATTAGAGACGGGCGACTTTTTGTAGCCCATTTAAGTTGCTCACGGTGGTCGTTAAACCTCCAATAAAAAAAAATAAATAAGCAAGGCCATCTGTTTCCCAATCTCGGAAGTGCCCGCATCGACGTCACAGCCCTGAATCCCCAACCCAGCATCCCCGCACACTCCTCATCTGAGACCTTAGAATTAATCCAATGCAGCTTTGCTCTGATTCGCAGCACAAAAGTCCCATCGGACATAAGTAGTTGATTCAAGAAATTGCTGGGTCCTCGATACCGTGGAGACAGTTCGTGAGTCATCTTGATATATTTCGCACTTTATGTATGTGAGAAATTTTGGCCCAGGCTGCTGATACTGTTTTTCAAATAACATTAATATTTACCTAAGGCTTACGCATTTTCTGGGCTAATAATACCTGGAACCATAACTTGAAAGAATGGCCCCAAAAGGGTAACCAGGAGCACAAACACGAAGAGAAAATTGGCCAAAAGAGAAGCACAAGAACAGAAAAGCTGGGAAAAGCCTTCAAATTTGTTTTACAAATTGATGGAGCATCTAAGAAAGATGTGATAAAGAAGATGGGTCTCAGGATTTTGCACATTTTGAATTGAATCATCTTTTTCTTCTATTGAAAAAGACATTGAAGACGATTCGGCTGCTGTACTAAATCAGAATGCTAGTACAGAATCTGCTTATCACGTTATACCTTGTCATCCTTCCTGTACGATCCAGCACTGTGGAAAAAAAAATATATATATATATATATATATATAGAGAGAGAGAGAGAGAGAGAGAGAGAGAGAGAGAGAGATGAGAGTGAATGAATGAATGAAAATATTACAGAACAAAAATAAAAAAAATTCAAAACAAGTGAAAACTGGAACAGGTTGCCGTTATCAGGAGAGCATCAACCTGTGGGAGTGGCCTTTCTAGTACCAACAAAACGACAAGGCAAGCCAAAATTGTCGGTTGGTCATGCTCTCTAGGCCACAAAACCAAATTCTAATAAGCACAAAAATTCAAGAATCAAATTTATAAAACTAAAAAAAGGAATTAAAAGCTTACCGGCAGAACAAAACCCGCCATGACAAAAAGTCAAACAAGCCTGAACAGAGCCAAAACCCCCTAAAGATTAAGAAAGCCACCGAACTGGTCTGTGATGTCAAAGCTTGTGGGCCGACCGGCTCGAGCCTCAAGCTCTCCGCTCCTGAAAACGCCGACGAAGTACCGCGGTGTTTACGCAGAGAAATAATTTCTCGAGTGCGATTCTAGACAATTTGCGCACACAACAATAAATCGACCGGGTTTTTTTTTTCTCTTTATTTTTTGTCCTTAGATAACATCAAAAGATTACATCCTTAACTTTTTTTTTCTCAGTTTCCAGCGATGATATCCGTAAATCTGGGAATTCCAAAGTTTAGCTCTTGTGCTGGGAAATAATTTCATGAAATTGTTCTTTTAGTTTTCAATTTGGCTTTGGAGCCAAAAAAATAAGTTTTTTCACGCATAAAGTACAAAACCCAGCATTTTGCGTTAGGCATTTTTGCAAGTACACTCTTTTTAATGCCAAATTGATCTTTTTAATGGCAATTTGCTTTAATGGCAAATTGGTAGGACTGTATGAACATAATCATTTCACTTAAAACATTTGGAAATTCCCTTCGCGTTCGATTTATTTAAATGAAAGCAAAAAAGAAAAGGCTTTTCCGTAATTACATAACGAGCGCGAAAGCAAAATTTCCGATTCAGTTGAGTATATTTACTGAAAATACGGTAAAATGTGTGCTCAAATCTTGCAACTATTTCTAGAAGGTAAAAAAAGAAATTATAAATTAAAATCATTTAGAAAAAAGTTATTTGTCAAATGAACATGGAATATATTAATTCCGAATTCTTATTTTAATTAGGACTCTGATACACAGCAATTTTATGAAGAAAAATGACATTTGTTTTACGGAAATGAAATGTTGATTAATAAATAACGTAATTATTTACTGTCAGTTTCTTTGCCTGGTTAACCTTAGTACTTGATGCGCTGATAATATACGTACATCTTTTTTTCTTCCAGCAGAAGTTGCACTTGCAATCAAGAACATGAAGCGGGGAAAAGCTCCAGGAGAAGATGGAATTACTGTAGACATCATACAAGAAGCAAGTGGAGAAATCGAAACAGTACTCGCCCAAATTTTCACTCTATGCCTTAATGAAGGAAAGATTCCTGAGGATTGGAACACCGCTACAATGATCCTGCTACATAAGAAAGGTGACATTGAGGATCTCGGAAACTACAGACCTTATCAGCCTCCTATCAGTAGTTTATAAAATCTTCACTAAAGTTCTTTCACACCGCTTGAAGGTAACACTGGACATGGCTCAACCGAGAGAACAAGCTGGATTCAGGAGTGGCTACAGCAGAATAGATCATATCCATGTGCTGAGAGAACTAATTGAAAGAGCGAGGGAATATGAACTTCCATTGTGCATGGCTTTTATCGATTATGAAAAAGCCTTTGATTCGGTGAAACCATCAGCAGTTACAATGGCTCTGCAAACCTGCGGTATTGAAGATGCATACATTAATATTATTAATAACATCTATGAAAATGCAAGTGCAAAGATTAGGCTGTTTGAAAATACAACACACATAAAAATTGGAAAGGGAGTGAGACAAGGTGACACCATATCTCCGAAGCTCTTTAATGCCACATTGGAGGGTGTTTTTCAGTCACTGAGCTGGGAAAACAAGGGGATAAAGATTAATGGAGATTATCTAACCCACCTTCGTTTTGCTGATGACGTAGTCATTTTTGCAACTAGCCCATCAGAGCTGCAGAGTATGATCCAGGAACTTGCTGACAAGAGTAAAGAAGTGGGATTAAAAATGAACTTTCAGAAGACAAAAGTGATGTTCAATGCTTTTACAAGAAATAAAGATTTATCGATTGATGGAGAAAAGCTGGAGATAACAGATACGTACGTTTATCTTGGACAGCAGATATCAAGTGAGGGTCACATTGATGAAGAAATTAATCGGCGTACAAAACTTGCCTGGAGAGCTTTTGGAAGAAACAGCATAATTTTCAAGAGCAATATGCCATTATGTCTTAAAAGAAAAGTGTTAGATCAATGCATCCTTCCAGTGCTTACGTTATGGTGCAGAGACGTGGACCTTAACTAAAAGAGACATACAAAGGCTGCAGACAACTCAAACAGCATGGAGAGGTGCATACTTGGTGTAACCAGGAGAGATAAGAAGAGGAACTCGTGGATCCGAAAAATGACAAGAGTGGAAGACATCATGATCAGAGTTAAATCCCTGAAATGGCAATGGGCTGGACATACTGCCAGAAGGACAGATCATCGATGGACAGCCGAAATTTTAGATTGGATTCCAAGGGACAGGAAAAGACCCAGAAGAAGACCACATGGGAGATGGGTGGATGAAATATGAAAGTATGCAGGGGTGACATGGAGGAGACTGGCACAAGACAGACCGTTGTGGAGGAAACTTGGGGAGACCTTCGTCCAGCAGTGGATTGATAATGGTTGACAATGATGATATATATATATATATATATATATATATATATGTATATATAAGAGCAAAACTGAAGACTAAGGAAAAACTTTAGAATTTAAAACGAAAGTTGCAAAATAACCTGAAGATCAAAACGCGCAACGCAGCAGTTTTGAAAATTCAGAATTCACATTCTATTAAGAAGATACCTAAGCAAAAAAATACATATATAATTTTGACTCACACCAAGTACAACATAGAAAAGGTTATGTATCTACCTGTGTGAGTAAAAGGAGAAAAGATAAAAAAATAAAATAAAACAACTGAATGTAGAAGGTGTCGAGAATACTGAGCCTAGGCTTTATCAAGGACCAGCAAAAACTCTGCATTTTCTCACTTCCACAAAGACCTAGTTGGAAATGGGTTTCTGCAAGGCCATAGATGCAAGTAACATTCCCACCTAAAATTGTTTTAAAAAATATATATATAAGTCATGTCCTCCGCAGAGTTGTATGACCTAGCACTAGTTAACAATTTCGCTTGCATCCATTAACCTTCCTGGCCCGACCCATGCTCATCATCTGTTACTATTAAACAGAGAGAAGAAGATTAAAGAGAACTCAAGCTGTGAGAGTGACATAATAATTAGAAATAATTTTCAGCTATAACGAAATGCCAAGTTCGTTTGAGAGAGAATTTAAACCTGAAAATCAATGCAAAAGAAATCCAAATTTTTACATTGCAATTAAAAAAGGAAATATTAATTTTTAAAAAACAGATTTTTGAAAGAAAACTTGAGTCTAAAACCCCCTACTCTACAACTTATGACAGCACGAAAACGAGAATAAGTTAAAGACAATAATTAACTAAAGAAAACTTCGTGAAAGTTATATGACTTAAACAGTTAGTTGCAATATGTACAAAGTATTTCAGCAGTGCTTTAAGTGCATAATTAATTAGTTATTAAGAACTTAACTACTTTGAAAATACAGCGCATAGAAAAGGAACAAGCTTAGCCATCTTTTGTTCCTATATATATATATATATATATAGGGATGTAAGGTCAGGTGATGCGTAACATCACAGCCTCTCCTTGACAAATGTCAACCCCGCCTTCTTGTGGTGCATCCTGTTCCCACTAAAGGGGCTCTGACGACCGCCAATAGCGGTATAACTACACCATCGGGATTAGAGGAAATTCTATCGCACACTCACCAACCCGCTTGGCCAGCGTGGTGAGTTATGGCCAAACCCCTCCAAAATGACTCCACAACTTAAATCTTGGCCCTCAGTCTCCGGCAGTTGGAATGTACCTGGCCAAGGCAGCGGCCAGTGCGACATGAAGGCAGAGGGTGCTAAGAATCCCTGGAGGACCGGACTAGGCTGCCATCTGATGCTGACCTTGGCAACGTACAATGGACGCTCCCTATCTTCTGATTCAAGGGTTCTTGAATTGGAAGAGGAACTACAAAGGATCAAGTGGGACATCGTGGGGCTAAGTGAGGTAAGGAGAAAAGGAGAAGATCTCATCGAACTGAAAAGTGGACATCTCTTCTACTATCGTGGGACAGATACTGGCAGAACTAGTGGTGTTGGATTTATAATAAACAAGAAACTGAAGGATAAAGTGGTAGAAGTTGAAAGTTCCTCTGACAGAGCTGCACGACTCGTTATCCAACTATCGAGAAGATACCAGGCTCAGATTATTCAAACTTATGCACCCACCACAAGTCATCCTGAAGAAGAAATTGAAGAATTTTATGAGGAAATTTGTCATCTAAATAATAAAGGTAAGCAGCACTTGAAAATAATTATGGGAGATTTCAATGCAAAAATAGGGCAACGGCAACAGAATGAAACTTCAGTAGGTAAATTCGGTCACGGCAACAGAAACCAGCGTGGAAATACTCTCGTTGAGTTTGCAGAGGCAGAAGGGTTTTTCATCTTGAACTCCTTCTTCAAGAAAAAGCCACACAGGAAATGGACATGGAGACATCCAAATGGGACGACAAGTGAAATTGATTTTATTATGTGTAACAAAAAATTCGTCATAGAAGACTGCAGTGTGCTAAACAAGTTCAACACAGGTAGTGACCATAGATTGGTGAGATGTAAGATGCACCTCAACACTAAACTTGAACGTGGCAAGCTCATAAGACAAACAAAATCTATTGACATAACCAACCTTAAAAAACACCATAATACCTTCAAGTTGGAACTGAAGAACAGGTTCTCTGCTTTAGAAGGCCTAACGTCGGAAGAAGTGGACATCTCTGAAGTTAACAGAAAAATAACCAAAGCTCTTATGGAAACAGCAACAAAATTAGCTGGGTCTAAGAACAAGTTGCATGTAAATAAATTATCAGGAAAAACGAAAATGTTGATGCAAAAAAGAAAAGAGATGAGGACAACTAAAGAAGATGTGACTTCCAAAGTGGAATATATAGAGCTATGCAAGACAGTACGAAAAAGTATCACTGAAGACTTAAGAAAATTCAACTGTGAACTAGTGAGGAAAGCAATTGAAAACAACCAAAGCCTAAAGATAGCAAAGGGACATCTCAGTAAGGGAAGAAAACAGATTATGGCACTGAGAAAAGAAGATGGTTCTGTAACAAGAAATAGAGGCGAAATTTTGACAAGAGTGAAAGATTTCTACTCCAAATTATATGAAAGGGATGATACATGCACTCCAGACATCATGAAAGATACCAGTACCAGAGTTCCTCCAGTCCTTCCAGCAGAAGTTGCACATGCAATCAAGAACATGAAGCGGGGAAAAGCTCCAGGAGAAGATGGAATTACTGTAGACATCATACAAGAAGCAAGTGGAGAAATCGAAACAGTACTCGCCCAAATTTTCACTCGATGCCTTAATGAAGGAAAGATTCCTGAGGATTGGAACACCGCTACAATGATCCTGCTACATAAGAAAGGTGACATTGAGGATCTCGGAAACTACAGACCTATCAGCCTCCTATCAGTAGTTTATAAAATCTTCACTAAAGTTCTTTCACACCGCTTGAAGGTAACACTGGACATGGCTCAACCGAGAGAACAAGCTGGATTCAGGAGTGGCTACAGCACAATAGATCATATCCATGTGCTGAGAGAACTAATTGAAAGAGCGAGGGAATATGAACTTCCATTGTGCATGGCTTTTATCGATTATGAAAAAGCCTTTGATTCGGTGAAACCATCAGCAGTTACAGTGGCTCTGAAAACCTGCGGTATTGAAGATGCATACATTAATATTATTAATAACATCTATGAAAATGCAAGTGCAAAGATTAGGCTGTTTGAAAATACAACACACATAAAAATTGGAAAAGGAGTGAGACAAGGTGACACCATATCTCCGAAGCTCTTTAATGCCACATTGGAGGGTGTTTTTCAGTCACTGAGCTGGGAAAACAAGGGGATAAAGATTAATGGAGATTATCTAACCCACCTTCGTTTTGCTGATGACTTAGTCATTTTTGCAACTAGCCCATCAGAGCTGCAGAGTATGATCCAGGAACTTGCTGACAAGAGTAAAGAAGTGGGATTAAAAATGAACTTTCAGAAGACAAAAGTGATGTTCAATGCTTTTACAAGAAATGAAGATTTATCGATTGATGGAGAAAAGCTGGAGATAACAAATACGTACGTTTATCTTGGACAGCAGATATCAAGTGAGGGTCACATTGATGAAGAAATTAATCGGCGTACAAAACTTGCCTGGAGAGCTTTTGGAAGAAACAGCATAATTTTCAAGAGCAATATGCCATTATGTCTTAAAAGAAAAGTGTTTGATCAATGCATCCTCCCAGTGCTTACGTATGGTGCAGAGACGTGGACCTTAACTAAAAGAGACATACAAAGGCTGCAGACAACTCAAAGTAGCATGGAGAGGTGCATACTTGGTGTAACCAGGAGAGATAAGAAGAGGAACTCGTGGATCCGAAAAATGACAAGAGTGGAAGACATCATGATCAGAGTTAAATCCCTGAAATGGCAATGGGCTGGACATACTGCCAGAAGGACAGATCATCGATGGACAGCCGAAATTTTAGATTGGATTCCAAGGGACAGGAAAAGACCCAGAAGAAGACCACATTGGAGATGGGTGGATGAAATTCGAAAGTATGCAGGGGTGACATGGAGGAGACTAGCACAAGACAGATATATATATATATATATATCATCATCATCATCATTGTCAACCATTATCAATCCACTGCTGGACGAAGGTCTCCCCAAGTTTCCTCCACAACGGTCTGTCTTGTGCCAGTCTCCTCCATGTCACTCCCGCATATTTACGAATTTCATCCACCCATCTCCCATGTGGTCTTTTCCTGTCCCTTGGAATCCAATCTAAAATTTCGGCTGTCCATCTATGGTCTGTCCTTCTGGCAGTATGTCCAGCCCATTGCCATTTCAGGGATTTAACTCTGATCATGATGTCTTCCACTCTCGTCATTTTTCGGATCCACGAGTTCCTCTTCTTATCTCTCCTGGTTATACCAAGCATGCACCTCTCCATGCTTTTTTGAGTTGTCTGCAGCCTTTGTATGTCTCTTTTAGTTAAGGTCCACGTCTCTGCACCATACGTAAGCACTGGAAGGATGCATTGATCAAACACTTTTCTTTTAAGACATAATGGCATATTGCTCTTGAAAATTATGCTGTTTCTTCCAAAAGCTCTCCAGGCAAGTTTTGTACGCCGATTAATTTCTTCATCAATGTGACCCTCACTTGATATCTGCTGTCCAAGATAAACATACGTATCTGTTATCTCCAGTTTTTCTCCATCAATCGATAAATCTTCATTTCTTGTAAAAGCATTGAACATCACTTTTGTCTTCTGAAAGTTCATTTTTAATCCCACTTCTTTACTCTTGTCAGCAAGTTCCTGGATCATACTCTGCAGCTCTGATGGGGTAGTTGCAAAAATGACTACGTCATCAGCAAAACGAAGGTGGGTTAGATAATCTCCATTAATCTTTATCCCTTTGTTTTCCCAGTTCAGTGATTGAAAGACATTTTCCAATGTGGCATTAAAGAGCTTCGGAGATATGGTGTCACCTTGTCTCACTCCCTTTCCAATTTTTATGTGTGTTGTATTTTCAAACAGCCTAATCTTTGCACTTGCATTTTCATAGATGTTATTAATAATATTAATGTATGCATCTTCAATACCACAGGTTTTCAAAGCCATTGTAACTGCTGATGGTTTCACCGAATCAAAGGCTTTTTCATAATCGATAAAAGCCATGCACAATGGAAGTTGATATTCCCTCGCTCTTTCTATTAGTTCTCTCAGCACATGGATATGATCTATTGTGCTGTAGCCACTCCTGAATCCAGCTTGTTCTCTCGGTTGAGCCATGTCCAGTGTTACCTTCAAGCGGTGTGAAAGAACTTTAGTGAAGATTTTATAAACTACTGATAGGAGGCTGATAGGTCTGTAGTTTCCGAGATCCTCAATGTCACCTTTCTTATGTAGCAGGATCATTGTCGCGGTGTTCCAATCCTCAGGAATCTTTCCTTCATTAAGGCATCGAGTGAAAATTTGGGCGAGTACTGTTTCAATTTCTCCACTTGCTTCTTGTATGATGTCTATAGTAATTCCATCTTCTCCTGGAGCTTTCCCCGGCTTCATGTTCTTGATTGCATGAGCAACTTCTGCTGGGAGGACTGGAAGAACTCTGGTACCTTTCATGATGTCTGGAGTACATGTATCATCCCTTTCATATAATTTGGAGTAGAAATCTTTCACTCTTGTCAAAATTTCGCCTCTATTTCTTGTTATAGAACCATCTTCTTTTCTCAGAGCCATAATCTGTTTTCTTCCCTTACTGAGATGTCCCTTTGCTATCTTTAGGCTTTGGTTGTTTTCAATTGCTTTACTCACTAGCTCACAGTTGAAATTTCCTTACGTCTTCAGTGATACTTTTTCGTGCTGTCTTGCATAGCTCTATATATTCCACTTTGGAAGTCACATCTTCTTTAGTTGTCCTCATCTCTCTTCTTTTTTGCATCAACATTTTGGTTTTTCCTGATAATTTGTTTACATGCAACTTGTTCTTAGACCCAGCTAATTTTGTTGCTGTTTCCATAAGAGCTTTGGTTACTTTTCTGTTAACTTCCGAAATATCCACTTCTTCCGATGTTAGGCCTTCTAAAGCAGAGAATCTGTTCTTCAGTTCCAACTTGAAAGTATTATGGTGTTTTTAAGGTTGGTTATGTCAATACATTTTGTTTGTCTTATGAGCTTGCCACGTTCCAGTTTAGTGTTGAGGTGCATCTTACATCTCACCAATCTATGGTCACTACCTGTGTTGAACTTGTTCAGCACACTGCAGTCTTCGATGACGAATTTTTTGTTACACATAATAAAATCAATTTCATTTGTTGTCCCAATTGGATGTCTCCATGTCCATTTCCTGTGTGGCTTTTTCTTGAAAAAGGAATTCAAGATGAAAAATCCTTCTGCCTCTGCAAACTCAACGAGAGTATTTCCACGCTGGTTTCTGTTGCCGTGACCGAATTTACCTACTGAAGTTTCATTCTGTTGCTGGTGCCCTATTTTTGCATTGAAATCTCCCATAATTATCTTCAAGTGCTGCTTACCTTTATTATTTAGATCACGAATTTCCTCATAAAATTCTTCAATTTCTTCTTCTGGATGACTTGTGGTGGGTGCATAAGTTTGAATAATCTGAGCCTGGTATCTTCTCGATAGTTGGATAACGAGTCGTGCAGCTCTGTCAGAGGAACTTTCAACTTCTACCACTTTATCCTTCAGTTTCTTGTTTATTATAAATCCAACACCACTAGTTCTGCCAGTATCTGTCCCACGATAATAGAAGAGATGTCCACTTTTCAGTTCAATGAGATCTTCTCCTTTTCTCCTTACCTCACTTAGCCCGACGATGTCCCACTTGATCCTTTGTAGTTCCTCTTCCAATTCAAGAAGCCTTGAATCAGAAGATAGGGAGCGTCCGTTGTAGGTAGCCAAAGTCAGCATCAAATGGCAGCCTAGTCCGGTCCTCCGGGGATTCTTAGCACCCTCTGCCTTCATGTCGCACTGGCCGCTGCCTTGGCCAGGTACATTCCAGCTGCCGGAGACTGAGGGCCAAGATTTAAGTTGTGGAGTCATTTTGGAGGGGTTTGGCCATAACTCACCACGCTGGCCAAGCGGGTTGGTGAGTGTGGGATAGCATTTCCTCTGATCCCGATGGTATAGTTATACCGCTATTTGCGGTCGTCAGAGCCCCTTTAGTGGGAACAGGATGCACCACGAGAAGGCGGGGTTGACATTTGTCAAGGAGAGGCTGTGATGTTACGCATCACCTGACCTTACATCCCATATATATATATATATACGTTTATTATATATATATATATATATATATATATTATTATTATTATTATTCTATAAAGAAGATACCTAAGCAAAAAAATACATATATAATTTTGACTCACACCTAGTACAACATAGAAAAGGTTATGTATCTACCTGTGTGAGTAAAAGGAGAAAAGATAAAAAAATAAAATAAAACAACTGAATGTAGAAGGTGTCGAGAATACTGAGCCTTGGCTTTATCAAGGACCAGCAAAAACTCTGCATTTTCTCACTTCCACAAAGACCTAGTTGTAAATGGGTTTCTGCAAGGCCATAGATGCAAGTAACATTCCCACCTAAAATAGTTTAAAAAATATATATATAAGTCATGTCCTCGGTAGAGTTGCATGACCTAGCACTAGTTAACAATTTCGCTTGCATCCATTAACCTTCCTGGCCCGACCCATGCTCTTCATCTGTTACTATTAAACAGAGAGAAGAAGATTAAAGAGAACTCAAGCTGTGAGAGTGACATAATAATTAGAAATGATTTTCAGCCATAACGAAATTCCAAGTTCGTTTGAGAGAGAATTTAAACCTGAAAAACAATGCAAAAGAAATCCAAATTTTACATTGCAATTAAAAAAGGAAATGTTAATTTATAACGAACAGAATTTTGAAAGAAAACTTGAGTCTAAAACCCCCTACTCTACAACTTATGACAGCACGAAAACGAGAATAAGTTAAAGATAATAATTAACTAAAGAAAACTTTGTGAAAGTTACATACCTTAAACAGTTAGTTGCAATATGTACAAAGTATTTCACCAGTGCTTTAAGTGCATAATTAATTAGTTATTAAGAACTTAACTACTTTGAAAAAACAGCGCATAGACAGCGCATAGAAAAGGAACAAGCTTAGCCATCTTCTGTTCCTAGGTACCCCAAAAGACGCTCAAAGTTACAAAGAAAAGAAAGAGTTAAAACCCGCAAAAATGTTAACAGACAAACCAATGCCTAAAAGCTGAAAAGCTAAAAAACGACAGAGAAAAGGTACATGAAGTACAAACATTGAACTTATAAAACCTAGAACCCAAAAACAAGGAAGAGAGCTTACCTCTTGTGTGACAAAAACTTTTCTCCTCACAAGAGAAGAACATGGCTGACCTCTTCCGCCACTCCCTAGACGCTGGGGGCAGTGAGGGTGGGGCTGATGGCCTCCTCATACAGCAAGAAACCAACGCGCGGAGATTTTAACCAGAGAAAAAAATATATAAACTTAAGACTGTGGATCTGTATGATCAGAAAGAGCAGAATTAACTCTCCAGAATACATGAGAAATATTATAAAATACACGAGCAGTTTATTTAATAATCTTTGCATGTATTAAATCACCTTAGTGAGCTTCTATAGATTAATCAGAATCTTATTAATTTTAATGTTGGTTTTACTATTTTTAGTGTAGCTATCCTAGTGATGAATAACTAGTTTTCTTTTTTATTTGTTTTTATTTTCTTTTATAAACAGATTTTTAAGCTTTTTTTGTGATTTTGTTTATATTATTTAATTTTTTGTTTTAATAGGACCGTAATATCCATAGCACTAAGGTTCCTTTAGGTAGTTAATAGGCATCCTCTAGCCAACTTCCTTAGGGCTTTGATTGGTCAGAATCATATTATTAACTGTGTAGAAAATTAAAGCAGATCTGCCAACCTTACTCTATTATTCAGAATAATTTTTCTTAAAGTTCTTTTGATGAAAGAAGAAGGAATTTCGTTCTCTAGAAAACTTTCTAATAGTATATTAATGTGGTAATTGAAGTCCAAATTGTTGCTGCAAATTCTTGAAATTCTTAGGACCTGAGAAATTAGTACATTCTCAATTACTTTGGTTGAAATGTTATTATTCCAGTGTAGATATTTAATTACTTTGAAAGGAAAATTAACTCTTTTATCAAAGAGGCTAATAGATGGGTTACCTCTGTTGAGCTTAATGCTTAAGTCTAGGAACTCAAGTTCCTTATTACTGTGGTTGGTTTTACATAAGTTAAGAGAGCTAGGATAGATATTATCAAAATCACTCTCTATAACTTCTGAATTATTGATACACAGCAGATCATCAATATATCTAAAAGTGTAAAGGTAGTTATCTGAGCAGGTGGGGTGATTTTTAATGAATTTATATTCCTTAAAGAACAGGAATAGATTAGCGATATTCGTGGACGTTGATGTTCCCATTGGAATACCGTTCACTTGCTTATAGAGAGTATTATTATATAAGATATGGTTATTTTTTATGCAGCAATTGAGATAAGAGTTCCAAGTTCCTACATCAACAAATTGGTTAAGTTTAAATTCTGCATACAGCTCTTTAAAGGTAGTGATTATATCTGATAGAGGCAGATTAGTATATAGGTTTTCAAAATCATAACTATTAATATCTAGGGGACAAACTTTGAGTATAGTAGAAATTACTTCTGCATTATTATTAATTATCCAAAAATCTCTGTACATCAAGTTAGAACAGTTTCTAATGTGTTTCAAAACCTTCTTTAAGACATCTTCAAAAGCAAGATCTATTTGCTTTTTATGACTCCTTACTCCACTAGCTATGAACCTGAACTTCACAGGATCCTTATGAAACTTAACCGTTGCAAAAAGAAATGGAAATTCAGGCTCATATCTTCTAGTTTGTGGAATTTTAAGTTTCTTGAAGAATGCCTTAAACCGATTTTCTAACTGCTTGGTAGAATAACTTACGGGCTCGTATGTTACTCTATTATTGAGTTCCATAGTTAACAATTCAAAATAGAACTTCTTACAGATAATTGCAAAATTATTGCTAGCTTTATCCGTAGTGGTAAAAATAAATTGGTCTTGTAGTTTGGAGAGTGACCTTTTAGCTTCTCCAGAGAAAAAGAGATTTCTGTCGAAACAAAAGTCCAGACCTGCCAACTCACCGGTGAAGCTATTGATTATATTATATTTCCATTCTGCGAAGGCCTCAATAGGCTGATTGTACGTTAAACTGGTTTTTACGATGTACTTATTTACATCTTGAGTGAAGCTCTCAAGAATCCTTTCTTTGGAAATTGTGAAGGAAGGTCTGAATTTAGAGCCATACTCTAATAAATTCCTAAGCTTTTCATTTTCAACAAAACTCAAGTTTCCGGTGATAATATGGTTGTAATTCTTATCATAGTGAACTGTTTCTTAATGTTCATCACAAGAACAAGTAGTATATATATATATATATATATATATATATATATATATATATATATATATATATATAATATAAACGTCTTTTTTCAAAAATCTTTAAGAATAGACACCAATAAATTGGTCATTGGAGAGGTTTTATGTCAATTTTATTTTCATCGGAGCACAGATTGACCTGTAGGGAGTCTTCTGATGAACCGTTTACGGCAAATGGATATTTTTTTGGGAATAATACAACCAGTGCTCGAAATGGACCGATATACTCCGGTTTGGCATACCGGCACTTTTTTTTTTTTTTTAATTTTAGTAGTGGGAACTGCAGAAATGATTTTTTTTTTTTTTTTTTTTTTTTTTTTTTTGTGTGTGTCCCTGACTTACGAGCGCGCGTTCTTAAACATAGAAACCTTACGTGCCCCCTTGCTCTTGAGAAATAGCTGTGTGGGAACCATACAGGGTAGAGGAGTGGTGTCACACATGAGCTTGTAAGTTCAGTTCTTCAAAGGATGGAAATTAAGCCACCCATAGCATATGATCACATCTTACCCAAGATTACCCCGCTAAAGATATCGGTAATTATTATATCATTAATTTAATGTATTCAATTTGAAGAGCTTCTTCATAGAATGAAGAATTGGGAGCAATAGATTAAACACAAATTTTAGTTTTCCAGCAATGAGTATAAACTGTTCCACTTCGGACTTTTTTCTTTATTTGTTGAGGGTGGTGAGATCACTATTAATATAAAATGGAATATTCATTCTGATTGCGGAGATTCTAACTGCCGGATTTTCTACTTCATGAAAGTCCCTATTGGAAGGAGGCTGCCTTCTAGGTTCGAGAACTGAAAGTGTTCTGGGTTCAAGTCCAGCTGAATCACTAATGATTAGCTGAGGTTCGGAAGTCTCGTTAATCCGTTGGTCCCAGGGTATGGACTCCTCGTGGTAAACAAGTCTAACCCCAGTCCTCGGTGTAGCATAAGTAGTGCTCAATGGATCCACACACCAACCAATTGAAATCGACCGCTATCGTTTCTGACTTACGGTGCAATAGTATTCTAAGGATTTGTCAATTACATTTTCAAACAAAGGAGTTTTTCTTCCAGGGTTGTTTTTTTTTTTTCACTTTTTCAGTTCTGGATATTTTTTTGCGAAGGTATTTTATCCGGATGATTTTTAGCTAAATATTAGCATACCGGCACTTCAAAATTTCCATTTCAAGCACTGAATACAACTAGTTGGCAAGTTCGATGATGTAATCCTAGAGAATTTGAGATGTGTTGGTGCCAAGGTGAATACTAATCACTATCTCCAAAAATGCGCGCAGAATGAAATAATCAATCTTTTAGCAAACCCATGTGGTTATGATATTTAGCAAACCCATGTGGTTATGATATAACATTTTGAGCTTAGTGAACATTTTATTAATACTTCGGCAGGGCCGTAGCCAGCAGGGAGCTAGAGGGGGCTCAGCTCCCCTGCTAGGCAAGCAAGCCCCCCCTGGAAAATGGGCGTTGTTGTATATTCTCTGAACTTATATACCCTTTCGGTGGTTTATGAAAATTTCATTGTAAGCATAAATACCTGACCATATATATATATATATTCGTGTATTGCATGTTTAGAAAAAAAGCAAACTTTAAATGATACAGTACGAACGTTGAATAATACAAAAGAAATGACTTCTAGAAGTAAATCAGTAGGAACAGCTGTGCCAGGTCATTCTCTGCCACATGGGCACCGATCGGACTTGATGCCGCTGAGGATCATAGAAGAGAGGAATTAACCTTTTTTTTTTTTTTTTCTCTCTTCTGGAGAGGCATGAAATATAAAAGAAAATAAAAAAAAAAAAAAAGGAAGAGAAAGAAAGAAACAGAGAGACAGGGAGAGGCGAAGTTGGGAGCGTAGTTGTGTATACAGAGAAATCACAGTTCGTCACTTGTTAATTGACTATGAGATACTAAGCTGCTGTTAAAAAACTTCCAGGTGGTTAATTGCCAACAAAGAAGTGTTGTCGTGCAAACGTTTTAGCTAAAAGTGTCCCTCAAGGTAATGTAAAACAGTGCTAAAGAGAAACCTTTCTACAAGAGAGAGAGGGGGAGAGCATTCAACTTCTTCGTTTGCACTGTTGTGCTATCAGTAGGAACAGTTCTGCGATGCCTGTGTGAGAGAAGTGTTTACTGGCCGAAATCTGAGGGCTTTTGGTTTTTAAGTGGGAAAGGGAGTTTTAGCTATTGCCCACGGTAAGAAGAGACTACACCTTATTGCCATGAACATATGGACTGTTAAATGCGTTTAAAATGTTATCGCTTTATCTTAGCTATAGTACTTGATATTGTTCTGCACTTTTCCTACAATGTTCTCGTATCGTAAATGCTTGTACACTACTGTTTGTGAAAATTACAACACCATGAAGGACTGCTGGTATTAACTTGGAACTTACAGGTAAGGAAGGACATGCAAATGTTTAAAATGTCAGTGAAAATGCGCATGCAGTTTCGGAGGAGCGCCATCTGAACTGTCCAGTCTTGTGTATAAAGAGCTAGCTCAAATTAGATGTCGCAATCAGTGAAGAGCCGACATTGAGTCGAAAGGGTGTTTCTTGTGTCTCACTACGTCCCGTCGCCGAAGAAGGACGCATGATGAACACCTGATGGACTTTGAGCGAGGAAGGATTGTTGGGATGCGAAAAGATGGATTTTATCACCGCGAAATTTCCACTCGCACAGGAGAAAACGCAGTAGTGTGAACGTGGCGTCAGTGGACAGATAAGGCTCAGACGCACAGAAATCCGCGAAATGGACAGCAAAATTTCACGACTGCACGGGGTGACAGGCACCTCTACCGCATGGCAGTGACCGATCGCACACTGACGTCCACGGTGTCGCGCAGCAGGGGCGCACTCTTACAG
The DNA here is from genome assembly GCA_039090855.1 of Macrothele yani. Taxonomy (NCBI): domain Eukaryota; kingdom Metazoa; phylum Arthropoda; class Arachnida; order Araneae; family Macrothelidae; genus Macrothele; species Macrothele yani. The sequence continues at coordinate 67,823,944 of CM077018.1, forward strand.
GTCATGTTTTGTCTTCCCGCACAGTTCGACGTCGTCTGCTTAACAGAGCACTGGTCGCTAGCAGCCTATTGCTGCGCATTCCTTTGACCCTCAACCGCACAGTCGCCCCAGGCTGCAATGATTGCTCGAACACAGACATTGGGACGCTGATTGGCAACAGATCGTATTTTCTGACGAGTCACGATTCAACTTGATGCACCATGATAATCGTATATGTGTTCGAAGACGTCGTAGTGAAAGACAACGTGCATTTTGCAGCGTCATACAGGTCCAACGCCAAAAGTCATGGTTTTGGGCGCTATTGCGTTCGATTCGCAACTCGCCTGATACGAATTGGAGGAACCCTCAATAGTCAGCGATACATCAGGGTTGTTTTAGAGGCAGAGGTGATATCCTTCCTTCAGAGTTGTCCTGGCGCTGTATTCCAGCAAGACAATGCACGGCCATGCACATGTGGCTCGGAATGTCCAAGACCCCTTCCATGCACGGCAGATACCGCTACTTCCTTGGCTTGCACGTTCGGAAAATTGGCGAGAGTGTGTGAGTGAGAGAGAGAAAGCACCAGAGGCGAAGCGTTAGGGTAGACTTTGAGACTAGGTCTACCCAAGAGTAAAATGCCAGAACTGTTTTGTTATTACTTATTATATTTATTTAGTTTTTTCAGAAATACAATGGAAAGGTATCTCATAATTAAAGGTATTGTTGAACAATTTATTTGCAAATTACGTTATGTCCACCATTTCCTTTCAATCGTATTATCTGGGAATGAAAAGTGAGACTCGAAATCAAGAGTCTCGCAGATGAACAAACCAGTACAACTGCCGATAGATAGAGATAATTCCTATCTGAGGTTGAGAGACCCGAACCCTCAGCGCTCTGCGCCTTTTGTCAGGTGAAAAAGAGAAATATTAGATGTTTGGGAACAGATTTCCCTGATAGAATAGTACGAAAGAAAAGTATGGAAATATTAGAGGAGAGGGAGTAGACGGTTACCCGTTAAGAAGTGAAGTTGTAAGCTGCCCTACATACTTACCTGTAACAACAAGCCATTTCAAGTGCTATTTCTCTCCGCAGAAAAATGCCCGGTACATCTGTGCCACAGAAGAGCACAGGGGGAAAGGAAGGAAAGGACACGGGAGAGGGGAACCTGGAAAAAAAAAATCATCATCACACAGAACATCTTTCCCAGAGAAGAATCGTCTTTGAACTCCGGGTAAGACAAAACTGGCCATTTGCTCAGTGTTGCTCGCCAGCCAATGAGAGAAAAGATTTTTCCTCATTGGTTTACAGAATTTTTTCACTGGTTTACTTTTGTTGATTCTTGACAGGCATGTCAGATTAACCATAGCTGAGGTGGTGTGATCACAAAGTTACACCGATCGAGGTTTCAGATGCAACATTTTGCTCGGCTCTTAAAAGGGCCTTTTTTTTTTTTTTTTGGTTTTGTTTTGTTTTTTTATTTAAGGAAAAACAACAACAAATTTTAACATAAAAGGCAAGACCAACAATACCTTGTTTTTTTTTTTTTTAAGGGCAGGGATATTTAGTACAAAAAAGATCAATCTTTTATGCAACATTTTGCTCGGCCCTTAAAAAAGCCCTTTTTTTTTTTTTTTTTTTTTCTCATTTTAATTTAACTAGGTTTTTTCACATGGGTGAAGTATGTTTTCAAAACAGAGTACGGCTCTTAGAGGATCCCACCCCCCCCCCCCTTTTTTTTTTTTTTTTTTTTTATTTAACGAGATTAATTCACATGTGTGAAGTAAATTTGCAATCAGAGTAAGGCCCTTAAAAGAGCCTTTTTTTTTTTTTTTATCAGAAATTCTTCATAGGTGAGAAATAACCTCTAAACCTAGTCCCAATTATTGTTGTTTTTTTTTTTTTTGCTAGGGTAGCTGTGAATTGGGTTAAAAAATTCTGTGAATTGGTTTACAGAATTTTTTCACAGGTTTACTTTTGTTGCTTCTTGACAGGCATGTCAGAGTAACCATAGCTTGGGGTGGTGTGATCACAAAATTACACCGATCGAGGTTTAAGATACTCGTTTAGAGTATGCAACATTTTGTCGGCCCTTAAAAGAGCCTTTTTTTTTTTTTTTTTTATTTTTAATCAGAGAAAAACAGCAACAAATTTTAAAATAACAGGCAAGACCAACAATACCTTGTTTGTTTTTTTTTTTTTTAGGGGCAGAGATATTTAGTACAAAAAAGCTAAATCTTTTATGCAACATTTTGCTCGGCCCTTAAAAGAGCCTTTTTTTTTTTTTTTTTTTTTATCAGAAATTATTCATAGGTGAGAAATAACCTCTAAACCTAGTCCCAATTATTGTTATTTTTTTTGCTAGGGTAGCTGTGAATTGGGTTCATTTCTGGAACTTTATTCAAGATAGTTTTTGGCCTTTTATAACTGTCAGTTTCATTGACAGTATAGTTAATGGCCGCTCTGACTAGAGGATTAGGATGAATCTTAGCTTTTTCATAGTATCTATAAGCTAAGTCATACATCGTGTAATGGATGGAGTTAATATTTAGCATGCTTCGGATAGCATGGTTTGAAGTTCTTCCATCAAGTCCAACCATATATCGTAGGGTTTTATTTTGAAATGAGGTAATCTTATTTTTCTGCTGTTTGTTGCAGTTACCCCAGATAGGACAGGCATAAGTAATAACAGGGCTGATACAGGCTTTCCATATCAAAGTTTTGTTTTTCCTGCTAAGCCTTTTATTTTTTATTATTGGCTGGAGACTTCCTCTGATCTTGAGAGATTTGGACACAGTTTCTTTAATATACTTGTTCCAGTTTAGGTTGTGGTCCATGAAAAGTCCTAAGTATTTAACATCATTTACCCAAGGTATTTTTTTTATACATTTCTATTTCAAAGTCTGGATTGTGATTGCATTTAATCCTAGAAAATAGAATTGCTTGAGTTTTTTCGGTATTGATTTTAATTTTCCAATCTAAGAAATATTTCTCAAGTTTTTCAACATAATGTTGCAACATGAAAGTTGCTTGATTTTTATTTTTGGAAGTATAAGCGAGTGCAGTGTCATCAGCATAGAGAGCTGTAGTCAGATTCCTGTTATTATAGTTGGGAAAGTCTGACGTAAAGATAGAATACAGCGTTGGTGCGAGTACACTGCCTTGAGGTACACCAGCTTCGATTTTTTTTTTAACGATTTTTTCCCATTGATTTTTACACAGAATGTTCTGTTAGTGAGGTATGATTTGATTATATGTATAATCCAGGGTGGGAAATCATGTGCTATTAGCTTGTAGATAATTGCCTCATGTGGGCATTTATCGAATGCTTTTGCCACATCCAGAAATATGGCTGCTGTGTGTTCCTTTTTTATAATTCCTTCAGCACATTTTTCAGTTATTCTAGAGAGTTGGTGCACCGTGGAGTGTTTATCTCTAAAACCTCCTTGAGTAAATGGAATTACTGGGAATTCCTCACAGAGTTGTTGCATTCTAATAAGAATTATTTTTTCAAAGATTTTTCCCATGGTTGGGAGCAACGAAATCGGTCTGTGATTTTCAGGAATTGCCGGGTTTTTGCCTGGCTTGGGTAATAGTATTACCTCTGCTGTCTTCCAAATATCAGGGAAATAATTTAATTTAATGGCACAATTGTATATTTTAGTAAGGGTTTGCACATACTCTTCCGGTAATGTTTTCATAATTTTATTATTTATGCCATCATTGCCTGGTGCCTTTTTATTTTTAAGATTGTTAATATGAAACTTAACTTCCCTTTCACTGATGGGTAGTGGTTTTTCAAAGTCAGGAGGAACAAAAATTTTTTTTGGCCCTTAAAAGGCCTTTTTTTATTTCTGATCTTTTCAGTTTCTGGCGTTCCGGACCCGCGAGAGGTCGTAGCACCTTTAACTTGTCTATCGGACGTAAAGGAGACCGTAGCATTTTGTACTTTTGGCTGTTGTTTTCTTTGCCTTGTGCTTCTATTTTTTTTAAAAGAGATTTTCTCTTTGCTTTTAATTGGGGATGTTAATACAGGTTTTTTTTTACTAGTAAATTCTTCATAGAGTTGTGCACTTTGGGCGATGACTCTAGAATTTTCTACATCCTCCGCGTGTCTAAAATAAGTATTCAGGGCCTTTTTCATTTTAATGGCTACATCAGTGTCAGGGATGTCATTTATTTTAAACTGTTTTTCTAGTGAGTTTGCAAAAATTTCTGCTTTTTCTTCGTCAGTTCTAACTACCGTCCCATCTTCTTTTTGAAGGGGTGGGAGTAATTTGACATTTTTATTTTGCAAGCTCGACGTAAGATTCCATAGAGTCATTTTGTTTTTTTTATCCGAATTTTCAGAGTAGTCAATATGAGCCTCCTCTAATACTTGACCCCATGACCCATTCTCGAATTTTCTGATTTCTCTTTTAATTTGTCTATTTATGCAGCAATAAAGGTCATAGAACGTTTTATTTCTTGTTCTTTGCCACTTGCTTCGGTACCTATTTTTTTCTTTTATAAGTTCCAAAATTTCTTTGGGTAAATAGTACGGATTTTTTTTTCTCTTTAGCAGGAGTTTGACATTCTTCCATAATTTTTTTAATGGCGAGGTTAAAGAGTTTAATAGCTGTGTCAGTTTCTTCTTTGCTATTACAGTCTCCGATTACTGGGGGTGGCACCAGTTTAATTTTCCCTTCAAATTGCTTGAAGTTAGTGACCATTTTGGGTGCTACCTTCACAGTTTTGTCAGTATAAAGCTGGAGGTGAACTGGATTGTGGTCAGAGGAGAGTGCCGCCTCAGTATAAATTTCAAAGTAATATTTATTATTCTTCAGGAGTGCAAAATCTAGTATATTGCTAGTTCCTCTGAGCGCCATTCGTGTGGGTTCAGAAGGCGCCCCCAAGTCAATGTTTTGGTTTAAAAGATATCTGAAAATATTGTTCCCACTTTTATTAGCTCTTGGGCAGTGCCAATAGCGGTGTTTACTATTAAAATCTCCCGCAATGACCGTAGGAATATTTTCCTCGAAAAGCTTATCTAGAGCTTCCCTGGTAATAGTGTGTTTGGGATGATTGTATAGCGCCGTAAATTTAATCGGGTTATTTTTTGTTTGAATTATAACCGAGTGCGCTTCCATGCCATCCTCTGTGTTGCATATCGCTTCACTTTGCTCTAGTTTATCTTTCACTGCAATCAAAATTCCCCCACTTTGGGAGGTTTTGTCTTTTCTGTAAACCTTGTAGTTGGGAATTTTGAATTTAATTCTGTCCATTAGCCAGGATTCATTAATTAGCGCAATGTCAATTTTTTTGTATTTTAGGTAGGCTAAGAATTCTCTATGCTGCCTTTTGATGCCTTGCGCATTCCAAATTAATATGTTAAGTCCATTTGTTTCAGAGGAAAAAAATTCATCCTCGGTTTTTTTTTCATCATTTTTTACTGTATCAATTTTATTTATATTGCTGTTAATTTCGATAACTTGGTCAGAATTACAATTGATTGCTTCCTTGCTTTTGACCAGTTTGGCAGCTAATTCTGCTATTTGATTGATGGTCCATTCACCATTTTTTTGTTTTTTATCGGTTTCTCCATTTATTTTTTTTTCCGTAAGTTTCTCACTCGTGGACATTCCTTTAACTTTTTTAATTAATAGGTCAAATTTGCTTTCTTCCTCAGAGAATGAGGGAAAGGTTTCACTAAGAGGGCGTTTTTCTTCTTCAGAGAAGGAGGAAAATGAAAATGATCGGCCCCTAAAAATGCCGTTGTTTTTTTTCCCCCTTTCCTCAGAGAAGGTGGAAAATGAGAATGAACGGCCCCTAAAAATGCCGTTGTTTTTTTCTCCCTTTCCTCAGAGAAGGAGGAAGATGAGAATGAACGGCTCCTAAATATGCCTTTGTTTTTTTTACTCCCTTCCTCAGAGAAGGAGGAAAATGAACGGCCCTTAAAAATGCCGTTGTTTTTTTTCCCCCTTCCTCAGAGAAGGAGGAAAATGAACGGCCCTTAAAAATGCCGTTGTTTTTTTTTCCCCCTTCCTCAGAGAAAGAGGAAAATGAACGGCCTCTAAATATGCCGTTGTTTTTTTCTTCATCGTTGTTATTAGCATACTGCAATTGAGCCTCTTCATTACAGTTATTTTTTTCTGCCTCTTTAATTTCTTTGCTAAGCCTGCCAGCGAAATATTTTGGTTTTTCCACGGTTGGAGTAACCAGTTTTTTTTGCTTATGCGTAGCATTTTCATCTATATTTTTATCAACATCAACAATTAATTTCTCTATCACTTTTGTGTTTTGGAATTTTTTTTTGCGATATTTTTTTATTTTTTCTTGGGGCACAGAATTCTGTATCAGGCTCTTAAAAGGGCCTTTTTTTTTTCTCGCCTAGATATTTGTCAACATCGGCAATCAATTTCTCTGTCACATTTGTGTTTTGGAAATTTTTGCGATGTTTTTCAATCCTTTCTTTTAGCACAGAGTTCTGTACCTTGCTTTTAGGGACAACTCTTTTTTTCTCTGTGTAATAAATTAATATTACGCAGGTATTTATTTGTGTCATTTTTCATTAATTCTGTGTCATTTACAGCATTCTTTATTTTTGAGCTTAACTTATGCTCATAAGATGACTGAGGTTGTTCTTTTATTTCAACCCTTTTTGTGTTTTGTATTTGCACAGTAACTTTATTGAAAAAAGTACTCGGCCCCAAAAAGGGCCTTTTTTTTTTTTTTTTCATTGCAAAAGCCTGACGCCGAAGCTGTCTCAGGTCTGTTTACTATAAAACCTTCCTCTTGGGTAAGGTTGTCCGGAATTTTCTCGGACTTTTCATAAATCATATCTGGTATTTTCTCAGATATTCCATCGCCCGGGCATCCCACCGGTGTTTTATTGAAATCTGAAAATTTTACAAATATCCCATCGCCCGGGCATCTCTCCGGTGTTTTAATGATATCTGAGATTTTATCAGATATCCCATCGCCCGAGCATCTCTTCGGTGTTTTAATGATATTTGTAATTTTTTCAGAAATCCCATCGCCCGGGCATCTCACCGGTGTTTTTTTCATATCTGATATTTTCTCAGATATTATGTCTGGAATTGGCACAGACATACAAGAGTCATCGACAACTTTTTTGTCAGATGACGTGCCTAGAATTTTCTGAGGCACAGAATAAGAAAGTTTTTTACCTACTGCCGCAGGAATCTTATTTATAGCTCTGTGGCGTCTGTGAGGGTGGGCCAGAGACTAGTTTCAAATGAAAACGGATGCCGCCGATTGGTTGCTCCTTGGTCGAGGCATTGGGGTCCGAAATCTCCGCTCTTTGCTGTAGCCTGCAGTAATCATGGCTCACGGGTTTGTTTTTGTTATGTGAAAGTGGAACTTGTGACTGACTAATGGGTGTGTTGTCAGTGTTGTGTGTTTAATTTTTATTTTTTAAGCTAGAAATGTGCGAACAAGAAAAGCTCATGATTCTTCTGATACAGTTAAATATCTACTGGAAAATCCGATGTCTACTATATCTTACGAAAAGAAATGTGAGTTAAAAAATGCCGCTCTTTGTGGGCCTAAGTTATACGAAATGGAAATCGTTACCTTTGTTTTTCGTTTTCAGGAACAGTTTGGCAACAGTTTAATTTGCTAACAGTCTGATCTGGGATTAGGTTTCTCAAGTTGCGAAAAGAAAAATTGAATTTATGTAGCAGAATTTTTCCAAGACACAGTACAGCAAACAATGACAATGGAAATCAATATGTTGGTACTAAAATATTTACATGAATATAATATGCATTTTTGATAGCGTGCTATATATACGTTAAACCGAAAAAAAAAAAAAATTTTTTTTTTTTTTTTAGTTTCCCCAACACAGTGCCACGCTTCGCCACCGGAAAGCACTCCCTTTTTAATGCAAAACGAAAGTTGTGCATGATAATAATTAAACACAACAAAAATTGCAAACAAAGACATGTTCACCGGGTATGTCCCCAATCCAACATGTCTGAGACTTGGTAGCTAAACGACTGACCTGTGAAGCGCCTCCGCCATTCCCCGCACGGGGATAACTGGTTTTCCAGTTATTTGGGGAGCGGCGCCCCCACGGCCCGAGCTGACCTTGTGACTGGTCACCATCTGATGTCACGCCACCACTACTTTTTTATTTTGGTGTTTGCAGGGACAGCTGTTCATCCAGCTGTTGGGGAGTCGCGGCCCCACGATCCCGAGCTGGTCTTGTGTCTCGCTTTTTCGTTTTTATTTATTTTCTCCACTGGCTAGTTGCCCGTGTTGTATTCTCTACCTAATCGCTACCACGTTATGTACTAACACCCCGGTCTTGTGGTTTTGTTACCCTCCACCACTAACTGATTTATATTAACCGCTCAGTTCGTAGGTTGCTGAGATTCCGTTTAGGTTCCCTGCCAGGATTTGTCTTCTTTGGATTTCTTTTTTTTTTTCCTTTTAGCTGGTTTGGGTGCTAGACCTACCTGCATGTTTGCCGCGTGCGGAGACCCGTGAGGCGGAAATGGGATGTCTGGCGGCTGAGGTCGCAGGAGACCGGTTAAGTGCCTCCTGTGTACCAACACTCCTCTTCGACCCCGGCTTCGCTGTAAACGGGAGGCTAGAGACTAACCCACCTCTAGTCAGAAGTCTTGTACCAAGTTGTGTACAGGGCTTTAGCGGCTTTTTTGTCGTATGGCACGGCAGGGTGAGCCCGAGGGCTGTGGGATCATGCCAAAGGCGTTGGCATGACGGTACCCGGAGGCCGAAGTGTCCGCCGAGTGCGTGTGATCACAGCCAACGGACTATATTTGCAACTAAGCTCTAGAACTGTGTCTTGCGTCATGTGTTTGGCTTGCGGACCTCCAGTTCTCCCCTGTTGGGCTCGATTGTGGGCGGAGTACGTTGCTGATGAATTTTTTCTTACTCCCATGGGGAAACATAAACCCTCCTCAAAATTTAAAAAACAACAGGATATGGTGATTGATCAGGGGCCAAATTTGCCTCAACCACCTCCCACACATAACACACTGAAGAGAACTTTCGTTGAAAAACGACATCACCGCGACGTATATTTAGATCCAGGTGTTGAGCCGTCAGCTCAGAAACGTCGCATTACACTTGCAGATTCGATACCTCAAGCTACTTTTCTCGTCATTTCTTCTACTGACCAGATGTTGAAACTTTCCTCAAAGTCTCCTTTTTTCATCTCGAAGGCACTTGCGGGTGTTGCTGGCTCTTTGAAGTCAGTGAAGAAGCTACGCTCTGGTGACCTGCTTGTGGAAACTTGCACTCTCTCTCAGAGCAAATCTCTTCTGCAGTTGACCAGACTTCAGGATATTCCAGTTCAAGTGACGGCACATCCGTATCTCAACACCTCCAAGGGAGTCATTTCTGAGCCCGACTTGTTGGTCTGCGATGAAGATGAACTTGTGTGTGAACTTGCTGATCAGGGTGTCATAGCTGCCCGCCGCATGACTTTCAGGCGCGATGGCGCGCTGATCAAATCACGAAATGTTATTTTGACTTTTAACAGCCCGAAGGTACCTACTGAAATAAAGGCTGGTTACTTGTTATGTGCAGTTCGTCCTTATATACCAAATCCTCTACGCTGTTTTAAGTGCCAGAGGTATGGACATTCCCAGCGGTCCTGTAACAGTGTTGCGAGGTGCGCCAATTGTGGTTCCCGCGACCACGAAGGGACTGGATGCACTTCAGAGCCCTGCTGTGTAAACTGTGGTGACTCCCACGCTGCTTATGCCAGGTCCTGTTCGAAGTGGAACGACGAGAAGGCGATCCAGCGCCTCAAGACCCTGGAGGGCCTCTCGTACCCTGCTGCCAAGGCCAAGTTGGGTATTCCCAACAACCGACAGCGTACTTTTGCCGCAGTTGTTCAGTCTCAGCCACAACCCGTGCAGCCTTTTGTTCCGCGCCCTGTAGCTCTCGCCGCACTTGCCAAGCGATCTACAGCTGAACAAGCGACACAGGTGGATTTCACCGAGCTCCAGCTTATTCGACCAGCTGCGTCTTCGCCTTCTCTTTTGAAGACGCCCGCCTCTTCCGGTTCCCAGCAGACAGCCTGCACGTGCGGAAGACCCGGCCCTCAATCCGCAAAGGTGTGCGGTGTCCATCAAACTGTCTCGGCCTCAGCGAGGTCCCCACCCTCACCCAACATTATAGAAGAACAAGGGGGAGGAGAGTGACAGTTCGTCCCCAGCCTCTACCAGCATTGCAGAGGAACATGGGGGGAGGAGAGTGACAGTTCGTCCCCGCCCTCTGCCAGCATTGCAGAGGAGTGTGGGGGGAAGAGAGTGACGGTTCGTCCTTTTCCATTAGTAAATATGTTACTTTTAATAAACTTCATTAACTACCTTTTCTTCACTGCTTTCTTCATACTCTTTTTCAACTTTTACCAAGCCTGTCTGATCTTAATCATTTTCCACGTTTTTAAAAATCTGTGGCTGATCGTTCTTTGTCTGGCGCTCTTTGGCCAAACCTGGCCCTTGCGCCAATAAAATCCAACAACCAACCAACCAACCAACCTCCGCCATTCACCACAAATTAATTCTGGTCTCGCATAGAAGTTGCCTAGCAGGCTATTTCCCCTGGATCATATGAAAAACCTCTTCTTCCATTCAGTGCCACCCCGTGTAGTGTGTTGTTTTTCGAGTTGGCTTCCCCCGATCAATGATGTATTGTAGAAGAGCCTTAGCGCGGCTTACCGACGCTAAGGCACTTTTTCTGTAAGCTTAGCGGCGCTAAGGCACTTTTCGTGATAAGTTGGGGAAAAAATCTGGATAAAGAAACTTTGTAGATGATCATGTAAAAAGTACATTGATTTATATGAAATGATCGTGTAAAAGAACACTGATTCGTACCTAACAGAACGTTCGTGTTGCAAGGACCTTTGTCTACGTAATCATCCATGTAGACAGATCGACAAGTGGTCCCTACGGTGGCGTAGGCTATTCACCGACTTTGCACAATATATTTAATTAAAAAAATGACAGATATTTACATATTTAAAAGATTAAAAACCCATGAGTACTTTCGGGTCGACAATCGGACCCGCTTTCAGATGGAGGAGAGCTGTTGCTGCCATTGTGCTCACATATACACTGAAGAGCAATTAAATTAGAGATACCTGTCTAGTAACGTGTAGCACCACCTTTCGCGCTGATGACGACGGCGGCGACGATTCGATTCGTCTCGGCATGGACTAGACAAGACACCGGAAGCGTTGGGAAGCCATACGGATCCACGACCCCTGAACATGCTCCCACAGTTCACGAAGATTTGATGGAGGGTCGAACATCTCTCTCGATGCCATCCCAGATGCGCTCGATGGGATTGAGGTCAGGTGACCTAGCTGACCAAGGAAGCGAGGTCACGTCGGTGGAGTATTCATCCAACCGTTCCGATACAATTCGGGAGCTGCATTGTCTTGTTGCACGATGAATTCCCCAGTGGGATGTTGAAGACGCACAAACGGTAGCAAATGGTCGTCCAGGATATCCCGGAAACGTTGACCTGTGAGGGACAAAGTCACACGTACCAGGAGTCCCATTTCAGTTCACGTAAACAGTCCCCAGATGAGAATGTCACCCCCACCAGCTTGAAGAGTACCCTGCTGGCAAGAAGGATCCATCGCTTCATGTGGTCCTGCCATCCGCATGTGCCAACGTGAATCTCGACTCATCAGTCCAGGCAACATTTTCCCACATGTCTAGGGTCCATTGGCGATGTTCCCGCGCCCATGCTAATCTTTGCACCCTGTGATGTGTGGTCAGCAGCGGTACCCTCGTGGGACGATGGCTTCTGTACCCCATAGCGAGGAAATGGTTCTGGATGGTGTGGCTGCTTACACGTTTTTGTGCACCAGCGTTAAACTGCCGAGTGATTTCTTGCACTGTAGCCCGTCTATCCGCTGTTACAATGCGAGATAGCCGACGATGACCCCGCTCATCCACACGCTGTTGTCCACGGCAGTTGGCCCTTGCAGGGATGGTTTTACCGGAATCGATGTACTCACGGTGCACCCGTGACACAGTGGATCGTGAAAATCCCAGTGCCTGCACGACTTCCGAAATGAAGTGACCATTCGTCGGGCCCCAACAATTTGCCCACGATCAAATGCGCTTAGATCCTTCGTCTTACCCATACTGTGTCCGACTCTTACTGATTCCCGTCGCATCACTCCTTATATTATCGGATCGCTGCATACGTCATGTCGTTTCCGTTTACAGGGCCGCCCACAGCGCCACATTTGCATAACGCTAGATGTCTCTAATTCAATTGCTCTTCAGTATATATGTCCGAATATGATGACGTGCCAGGTATGGACTAGCGTCGCAAGGGTGTCACTGTTGCCATCATTTCATGGCTAAATCACAAATTAGACGAGGTCCATGTGGGAATATGATAAACAGGGTGCAAAAATATACGGAATGTATGTATTTGTTATAATTCACATATTTAACAAGAAATGTTATGTAAGTTCATAGCTGTAATGAGTGTTTTCCATATCTTGGGTAAGTCACTTTTCGTGATAACCCAGAATATGGAAAAGATAATGACTTACCCAGGATATGCAAAAGACTCATTACAGCTATAAACTTACATAACATTTCTTGTTTAAATACACTGCTGGCCACCCAAAATGCAACACCAAGAAGGAAGCATCCGATTGGCCTGAAATTCGCAGCATGCGTCACCCGCGAGTGGACATGCAAACGATTATCATTGCAGGGCATATGCAAATCATGTGCGCCCGGCACGCCACCAAGAAGTACTATAAGAAGGGTGCACAGAAGGCGGGGTGTAAGTAGTGGAAGTGTATTGTGCTGCCGGACCTGTGCGTGGGAAGCTTCCTGATGCCTCGTCGCAGAATACGACAGTCATTCCAGCACGTTTCGGAGTTCGACAGAGGACGAATAGTGGCTTATCGTGACAGCGGTTTATCGTACCGAGACATCGGCGCCCGTGTGGGACGACATCCAGCCACAGTGATGAGAGAATGGATTCAGTGGGTGCAGGAGGAACGGACGGACCGACGTGAGTGATTGCAGCAGCCGCGGCACACCACCGAACTACAGGACCTGCATGTTGTGTGGTTGGTTGGTTGGTTGTTGGATTTTATTGGCGCAAGGGCCAGGTTTGGCCAAAGAGCGCCAGACCAAGAACTATCAGCCACAGATTTTTAAAAACGTGGAAAATGATTAAGAGCAGACAGGCTTGGTAAAAGTTGAAAAAAGAGTATGATGAAAGCTGTGAAGACAAGGTAGTTAATTAGGTTTATATAAAAATTTATTAATTGACTATTATAATTATAATTTTTTTTTTTTTTTTTTTTAAACAGAACTACACAAAGGATGAGTCACTCTCCTCCCCCCCACACTCCCCTGCAATGCTGGCAGAGGGCGGGGACGAACTGTCCCTCTCTTCTCCCCCATGTTCCTCTGCAATGTTGTTTGAGGCTGGGGACGAACTGTCACTCTCCTCCCCCCTATGTTCCTCTATAATGTTGGTTGAGGGTGGGGACCTCGCTGAGGCCGAGACAGTTGGATGGACACTGCACACCTTTGCGGATTGAGGGCCGGGTCGTCCGCACGTGCAGGATTTCTGCTTTAAACTGGAAGAGAGGGTCGGCTGCAAAAGAGAAGGCCCAGAATCAGGTAGTCGAAAAATCGCGAGCTCGGGGAAAAACACCTGTGTCGCTTGGTCAGCTGTAGATCGCTTGGCAAGTGCGGCGAGAGCTACAGGGCGCGGAACAAAGGGCTGCACGGGTGGTGGCTGAGACTGAACAACTGCGGCAAAACTACGCTGTCGGGTGTTGGGAATACCCAACTTGGCTTTGGCAGCAGGGTACGAGAGGCCTTCCAGGGTCTTGAGGCGCTGGATCGCCATCTCGTCCTTCCATTTCATACAGTTGCGGGAGTAAGCTGCATGGGCCTCACCGCAGTTAACACAGCAGGCCGCAGAAGTGCAACCTTCCCCGTCATGTTCACTGGAGCCACAATTTGCGCAACGAGCGGAACTCTTACAGAATCGTTGTGAATGCCCGTACCTCTGGCACCTGAAACAGCGCAGAGGACTGGGAATGTACGGGCGAACTGCACAGACCAAGTAGCCTGCTTTGATTTCTGTCGGAACTTTCGGGGAGTCAAAAGTCAAGATGACATTTTTTGACTTAATCATGGAACCATCACGCCGGAACATCATACGACGTGCAGCAATAACACCTTGATCAGCAAGTTCAGTCACGAATTCGTCTTCACTGCATGGCAAGAGATCAAACTCCGAAATAACACCCCGAGAGGTGTTAAGAAACGGGTGAGGTGTCACTTTCACAGGAATGCCTTGAAGACTAGTGAGGTTCAGAAAAGTGTTACTCTGAGAAACACTGCAAGTTTGGACAAGCAGGTCCCCAGAGCGAAGCTTCCTCACAGACTTCAAGGGGCCAACCGCAGCGTCCAAAGCTTTAGAAATGAAAAAGGGAGATCTGGTGGACAGTCTCTCATTCGGATCGATGGATTCTACAAGCAAGTGAGTAGCATGCGTAGTCACAGCAATTGAGGGGAGACGACGCTTCGGAGCGACTGGTCCAGCTGCCGAAGAAGAGGTTCCACATTCTTGGTCCAGGTCAAGGTCTAAAGACCGTTTAAGGGTATGAGACTTGGTAGGTTGAGAAGACGAAGGAGTGTCGTTGGCAACTATCATTTTGTCAGGTGACTTAAATTTGGAGTTTTTGTTCTTTTTACCCATGGAAAAAAAGGAGGAAGATTCGTCTGCAGACTACTCCACCCACCACCGAGCCCTACAAGGGAGAACTGGAGGTCTGCAAGCCAAGAAAATGACGCTGGACACAGTTCTGGAGCTTATACGTTGCAGATATAGTCCGTTGGCTGTGATCACACGCACTCGGCGGACACTTCGGCCTCCGGGTACCGTCATGCCAACGCCTTTGGCATGATCCCACAGCCCCCGGGCTCACCCTGCCGTGCTATACGACAAAAAAGCCGCTAAAGCCGTGTACACAACTTGGTACAAGACTTCTGACTAGAGGTGGGTTAGTCTCTAGCCTCCCGTTTACAGCGAAGCCGGGGTCGAAGAGGAGTGTTGGTACACAGGAGGCACTTATCCGGTCTCCTGCGACCTCAGCCGCCAGACATCCCATTTCCGCCTCACGGGTCTCCGCACGCGGCAAACATGCAGGTAGGTCTAGCACCCAAACCAGCGAAAAGGAAAAAAAGAAATCCAAAGAAGACAAATCCTGTCAGGGAACCTAAACGGAATCTCAGCAACCTACGAACTGAGCGGTTAATATAAATCAGTTAGTGGTGGAGGGTAACAAAACCACAAGACCGGGGTGTTAGTGCATAACGTGGTAGCGATTAGGTAAAGTATACAACACGGGCAACTAGCCAGTGGAGAAAATAAATAAAAACGAAAAAGCGAGACACAAGACCAGCTCGGGAACGTGGGGCCGCGACTCCCCAACAGCTGGATGAACAGCTGTCCCTGCAAACACCAAAATAAAAAACAAGCGGTGGCGTGACATCAGATGGTGACCAGTCACAAGGTCAGCTCGGGCCGTGGGGGCGCCGCTCCCCAAATAACTGGAAAACCAGTTATCCCCGTGCGGGGCATGTTGTGTGGTGGGCATTGACTGCTCGCAAAGCCACATCACGAACGTTAGCGCAGGAATTAGGGTGTGTTGCGCAACAACCTGTGTCAGCACGTACCGTTCGACGTCGTCTGCAGGAGCGGGGACTTGTCGCACGGCGCCTATTGCTCCGATTACCATTGACGTTACACCACCGGCGAGTGCGGCGGCAGTGGGCCGTTGAACGCCGCACCTGGACTACGGAATGGCTCGACATTGTCTTCTCCGACGAATCCCGCTTCTGCCTGCAACACCACGATGGTCGGATCCGCGTGTGGCGGCACCGCGGCGAGAGACTATGACGCCTGCATTATGCATCGCCATACCGGTGCGTCGCCTGGCGTTATGGTTTGGGCGCAATTACATATGACACCCGCACCCCTCTGGTACGCATTGCCGGTACACCCAACAGCAACCGCTACATCTCCAACGTTTTGGAGCCTGTAGTCCTCCCTTACCTGCATGACCTGCCAGCGGCCACGTTTCAACAGGACAATGCGCGCCCGCACGTGGCACGCATCGTGCAACAATTCTTCACGGCCCACCAGGTGTCACTGCTGCCGTGGACCGCCTGTTCCCCCGATATGTCGCCCATCGAACACGTCTGGTTGCTGATCGGCAACCGATTGGCCCGGCAAGCACCACCCGCGGCTACGCCTGATGAACTGTGGCAACGTGTGGAAGCAGCCTGGACCGACATACCCCAATCCCACATCTAAAACCTCTTTCGTTCGATTCCGCGTCATGTAGCGGCCATTATTGCCAGCCATGGGGGCCACACGAACTATTGATGTCTGCGTGTTCCGCAAGTCGCACGGGCCTGTAAACTCAATCGTTTCATCTTTGTATCTGTTGTTATGTGTCCAGTAAATCTGGCTTTGCTATCTCGTGTCCTTCTTGGTGTTGCATTTTGGATGGCCAGCAGTGTATGTGAGCCGCCCCGGTGGCGCAGTGGTCTAAGTGATGGCCTCTGATCATTCGTCCGGAAGGGGTCCGGGTTCGAATCCCGGTGAGGCATGGATGCTGTGTTTGTCTTACGGCACTGGCTCTCTCCCTTCCCTGGAACCAGTGACCCTAAATTAGGGACGGGCGACTGCTTTTAGCCTATTGAGTTGCTCACGGTGGTCGTGTTAAACCTCCAATCAAAAAAAAAAAAAAAAAAAAAAAAGTGTATGTGAATTATAACAAATACATATATTCCGTACATTTTTGCACCCTGTTTATCATATTCCCACATGGACCTCATCTGATTTGTGATTTAGCCATGAAATGATGCAACGGTGACACCCTTGCGACGCTAATCCATACCTGGCATGTCAACATATTCGGACATATATATGGGAGCACAATGGCAGCAACAGCTCTCCTCCATCTGAAGACGGGTAGATTGTCGACCCGAAAGTACTCATGGGTTTTTAATCTTTTAAATATGTAAACATCTGTCATTTTTTTAATTAAATATATCGTGGAAAGACTGTGTATGCTTTTTAATGTATTTTATATGCACGACATCTTGATTAATACTATTCACCGTTCGTCTGCGTGGGCCTGGGTTAGAGTCTTAGGCGAGGCATAGGTAATGCGTTTGTCTTACAGCACTTTTTTCCCCCTTCCGTGGAGCCAGTGACTCTAAATTAGAGACAAACGACTGCTTATATCCCTTAGAGTTCCTCATAGTAGTCGTTAACCCCCCCCCCCCCCACACACACACACATACACACATACTATTAAAGAAGGGGACAACTGACAAGTGTTTCATGGTTGAAATGGGCATTTCAGCTAAACTCGTAAGCGGCTCCAATAAAAGTAATCCATTGAGCTTATTGTGTGTTATGTTTCGAGAGACAATCTCCTGGACTACCTCCACTAAGTACTTAGGACTCCAACTAGATTATCGAATTTCGTGGGTAGCGAATACCAGCTACCACACGAATAAAGCTAGCTAGCTAGACAATGCCTTGGGCAGCTAGTTCCACTACTCCACCGGAGAAGCTTTCTTACAGCACGGCACAAAGTACTGCTGTACAAGACAATCGTCAGGCCAGTGCGCACCTCCGCCTTCCCCATCTGGATAGGTATTAATAGGAATCGGCGAGACAGAATCGAGAAAGTGCAGAGCCGAGCACTTCGTATGCTCAGTGGGGGCGCCCTCCTGGATCCCACTTCGGAACCTGAGGAACAGACTTGGAGTTGAGAAGGTACATGAGTTTTCCACAAGACTCACCAAGAAGTTCTTCAAGAAAGTGGAAACCCACCCTAATGAACTAATTAGGGGTGCGGTTGACTACGATCCCAGCGAATTACACTGGCGGAAAGTGAAAGAAGAGCACCAAGAAGGAATTGGCGGACGATCATGAAATTTACATATGTTAATGGGGTCGAGATTACGTAGGTGGGATGTTAATTTCGGGACCAACCGGTGAGCGCTTACGCCACAGCACCGCATAATATTAAAATTGTCGTCGGTTGTATTTAAGGAGTACGGCGAAGTGAATGTAATCATTCGTCGGCGTACGGACACGTGCGAAGACCCTGAAGAAGCTGCAATGCCTGGACATGGAAGGCGTGTACGATTTCAGCAGTTATCGGACTTTGAGCGAGGTCGCCTAATCGGACTCCGCGAGACCGGGTGGTCGTATCGTCGTATTGCGGAACGAATTGGACGGGAAGTATCGGTGATGGTACGATGGTGGCGTAGATGGTCCGAGGAACATTTCCACACGAGAAGACGTGGAACCGGGAGTCACAGACCGATCGACGCATAAGAAGAGCGGCGTTGTCAAGCAGAACATCCACTGCGACGCAAACCCGAGCTGCCGTTGCACCTGAGGTGACTGTGCGAACAATCCGCAACCGTCTACTGGATACAGGACTACGTGCACGTGTGCTTCTGGCATGTGTACCTCCGACTCCAGCCCACCGTCAGGAACGGCTGCAGTGGTGTCGCCAACGTCTGCACTGGAGAGCGCAATGACGATCTGTCGTGTTCAGCGATGAAAGCATATTCTGCTTGGGAGCCTCCGATGGCCGTATGCGTGTTCGCAGACGCACAGGGGAGCGTCTCCACCCTTCTTGCATCCGCCAGCGACACACAGGGCCTACACCTAGTCTCCTGGTGTGGGGAGCGATCAGCTATCGCTCCCGTACACAACTAGTGTCTGTACCGGGTACGTTAAACAGCATCTCCTACATCAACAACATCACCCGTTGTTGTGCCATTTGTAAGGTCGGTCCATTGTGGTGCCAGCAAGATAACGCACACACGGCACGTGCAACGCAACATGCACTTCAGGGTGTGAGACAACTTCCATGGCCTGCACGTTTACCGGATTTGTCCCCCATTGAGCACGTGTGGGATTTTATGGGACAACGACTTATCCGGTCTCCACGGCTAGCCACGACCATCCCCGACTTACGCGTCCAGGTTGAGGATGCTTGGAACTCAATACCCCAAACTTACATCCAACATCTGTACGACAGACTCCATGCCAGAATTGCACAGTGTGACGCAGTTCATGGCGGTTCAACCTCGTACCAACCATGTTACATGGAAATGTTATTTTTCAGTTTACCAGCAAATACAGCTGTATTTTGCCATAATGTTTTGATCACGTTGTCCTCTGTATTCCGTTATTATGCTGTATAAATTTCGTTGGTATCAGACGTCTCCTTCTTGGTGTTCTTCTTTCACTTTCCGCCAGTGTATTTAGGTATCCCTGAACTAAGGCGGCTATCTTTGTACCCCCTACAGTGACTTGGGGGAAGGGCAGCACTGTTGAGCACTGCTTCCTGGGATGGAGGCCTTGGATCGGATGGAGAGTAAGTGTGTGAACATTGGTGGGTGCTAAGACAGACCGTCATCCCCTTCTTTTTCAGGTTGGTGTTGAGAATACTGATTACTGTTCCGGCATACGGATGTGGTTTCTGTGAGTTTCAGCCTCCCCCCCCCCCCCGAGCGTCGGCGGCTGGGTGGTGGTGTGGTTCACTGTGATGGTCCCCCTCTACTCTTACCCTCTCTCCCTTTCCGCCCCGGATTGGTGTCGCTGTTTACTCGAAAGATATGCCCTTTCTCCTTTCACTCACTCATTTTTTCTGTTTATCTTTCCTATTGAATTCACTTACTCAGATCTCCTAGCTTCTTATTTCTAAGGGCAGTTTTAGACCTGGGGTCAGACACTCCCTTCCTAAAATTTCTTCAAACGTAGCGTAGCGTATTTTGCGTTTTCGTATGAGCTAAGGCGAAAGTCCGGAGTGCTGGGTCCGGAGTGCTGGCCAATTGCTTGTGATGGGATCGAGCTCCAGGCGAGGTATGGGAGTTGGGCCAGCCCTATGGCGCTGGCCATTTCCGGAACCAGTGGCTCCAAATCTGGGTGACTATGGCCCTAGATGATCGTGGTGGTCGTTATATCCGGAAAGAAACAAAAAGCAACACGAAAGATACCCGCCACTCCCGCTCCATAATCTTAAAAGGGGTGACATCTAAGTTATATGTATTCAGTGTGACTGATACGTATTATTCATACTGAATATTTGGAACCGCATCTAAACGGAAACTTAACATTCCTTAGAATCTGACTCCCACGTAACTTTTATCTTTTATATAAAATTGCACCAGTTATGCAATTTTAATAAAAGTTGATAAAAATAACTAATAATAAAACTTTAATAAAAAATACTAACTGATGTAAACAACAAATGTAATTCTAAATTGCTTTTGAAAATTGTAAGGTCCTTTCTGGGTATGTTTCACTTAATGAGATCCCCACTAAGGCACATTTTTTCTTAGAACTACATCAGTGTACACGATATTGAGTTTTGATGCGAACATTTTTTGTATAGCTCTACAAATGTAATCAGTTATCTCCTGTGACATGAGGAATCCGGTATGAATTTCATTTGAATGGCGTGATTCTTTCTTCATGTTGCAATTTTCACAAAACAGTATAGTGTAATAAATACTATGCTTGTATGTTTATCCATTGTTAACTACGCTTGTGCGCTTTTCATGAACAGGGCTTACTGCTATCTTGCTATAGACATGTGTATATTTGTGCTCGAGCGCATACCCGTGCATTTGTGAATTAGTTATTTGAAACACAGTTTAAGCAGATATATCGTACGTTGTATATAGCGATCTGAACAGTTTAAGCAGATATCTCATATGTTGTGCATAGCGACAGTAGGACTATCACATCCTTTACAAAGCAAAGTGAGCCGCCTCGGTGGCGCAGTGGTCTAAGGCGTTGGCCTCTGATCATTCGTCCGAAGGGGTCCGGGTTCGAATCCCGTGAGGCATGGATGTTGTGTTTGTCTTACGGCACTGGCTCTCTCCCTTCCCTGGAACCAGTGACCCTAAATTAGGGACGGGCGACTGCTTATAGCCCATTGAGTTGCTCACGGTGGTCGTTAAACCTCCAATCAGAAAAAAAAAAAAAAAAAAAGCAAAGTGATAGATAAAGAAGGGTAAGAACCGCATTTCAGGACGAAACATCACAACAAACGCTTAAAACATCTAGAGTTTTGAAGCGAAAAAATGGAGGTGCAAACGCTTTAGTGCCGGTTGAGACCTAGCTACGACCTTGTACTCCAGTCGGATAGAGGCGTGGGGACAAGAAATAAATTTATGGTAAAATAAGGTATGGCTTGGCCATGCGACAACAATTGTCTGGACATAATAAGTATGTTATTTTAGGCTATAAAATAACGTAGCTATATTTGCACGGTATTTGAGAATACCCTTCATACTGTGTGTCTTTTATGTGTGGCTGAAACACCATACAGTCCAACATTAAGAAAAAAGAAAAAAAAGCTTGTGGAGAGCTCTAACAAATATTGTCGCACCGAGTGCCACGAATGCTAAAGCCAAGCCCTGTAGCTCTACTCTATAATTGTGGCCGTATTATTGGGTTGGTGCTACTAATAAAGTGTCCGGCAAAGGACCAGCACACGTTGCCTGCGAGAACGGAAAAGTAGGACAACTTACCCAGGCAAAATAATCCCCCTCGGCATCGACACATAGTTGCGATCTGTCCGGCAAGGCCACGATCCAGGAACGAAAAAAGTCTTGTGGCTGGGATCCGAAGAAGTCATCAACTGCACATTGAACTTCGTTGTCTGTCGTGAACTGTTTCCCGGACAGGAAGCGATCCAGGCAACGAAGCAGATGATAGTTTGTCGGAGACAAGTCTGAAAAATAGGCAGGATGATGTAGTGCTTCATAGCCCAAGGCACTTAGTGTCAGCATAGCTCGTTGTGTGACATGAGGGTGAGCGTTGTCCTGTAGCAGAAGAAAACCATGTCTGTTGACCAAAGCCGGTTGTTTCTGCAGCAATTTCCGGTGCATCTGGTATAATTCAGCACAATAACGTTCTGCAGTGATGGTTTGGCCTCTTACCAAGAAACTCCGATGAATTATCCCGGCTGTGGACCACCAGACAGGGGCATCATCATCTTGATCTGTAGGGGTGGCTTCGGATGCCGTTCAGCAGGCTGTGCCTTGCTTAACCATTGTACAGATCCTTTCCAATTATCATAAAGGAGCCACTTCTCGTCGCAGGTGACGATTTGATGTAGTAGAGGTGCTCCTTTTTATTCCTGGCAAGCAGCGACGTGCTGACTACCAAACGCCTAGTCTTGTTGGCAGTTGTCAACTCATGCGGCAGCCACATGTCCAACTTTGTGACCTTAGCCAGCAAAGTCAAACGCCGAACAACTGTCGTGTGGTAGACAGCTACCCGTGCAGCTATCTCACGACACGTTTTTCGGGAGTCCGCTTCAATCACATGTAACAGAACATCGTCAGAAACAGGTCGGTGATCACGTGCTTCGTTTTGCAGGTCCGTATCTCCGCTTCGAAACTTCACAAACCATCGCCGAACGGTTCGTTCGTTGGCTGTGTTCTCCCCAAACGCTTTGTTAACGTTTCGAGCTGCAATTCCTGCAGAATGGCCCAGTTTAAATTCATACAGGAAGATGACTCTCAAATCCGGCGCGTGCATGTTTCCTTTGCGAGCCACGTTACGTCCAAACAAACCACGCTTGAAAGTTGTTCTTCACACACGTGCTAGCTATTTATAGTTACTCTGTGAAGACCCACAACACCTGTGGGTGGTTCCATTCCGCTGTGGTGGAGGCCTGTCTCCACTGCGCGTTCACGCCGGACTTTCATTCGCACCAACCCAATAAATCTTGGCACCTCTAAAAAGAAAACTCTTTGCCTAAAAATAGACCTGCACCCGACACTTTTACTCATTTGCAGAGCAGCAGCAAGTGAAGCAGCACCCGTTTGTTAAAAAAAAAATCTATAGAATTTATTTAGACATATTGCTTAACTTAATTGCAGATTAATGGGTGGGACCAAAAAAGTTATATTAAATCACATCACTTCAAACATACTTATGTTAAGCCTACGATTCATATAACTGTTATCTACCAACACGCTTCGTACGGGGTGACCAATATTATTTCAGTTTCAAATTTCATAAATTACTTCGACATGCAAGGGAATAACTATTTGGATGATGTCTTACCCTGAGTTTTCTACGTAGCTGGTTCTCCTATGATGATGGTGCTTCGGCGTCAGGAAACTGCTTCCCTCCTTCGTCCATTAGATGGGGTTGGTATCCTCCGTGGATAAGACTCAGTCTTACCCTTTGCTTCAAGAACCAGGCGGCGGGTGGCCTAGTGGACAACGTTCGTGACTGCCACGGAAAGGACCTCAGGTTCGATCCCAGGCAGGTTCGAACGCTCGATCCACTAAATATCCGCCGTGCGTCGGATGGGCACGTTAAGCCGTCGGACCCCGGGTACTGCCCCCCCCCGGTAGTAAATAAGTGCGTCTTCTACCTCGCTTCCGTGTGACTTTCCTATCGGGCACTCTAGCCCAAATCTCCTAGCTTCCTATTTCTAAGGGTTGTTTAACACCTGGGTCAGACACTCCCTAAAATCCTCTACATATGATCAGATCTGATCTACTAGAGCATTGAATGGGCACGTTAAGCCGTCGGACCTCGGGTGCTGCCCCCCTTCCCCGGTAATAAATAAGGCCGTATTCCTCCCCCTTTCTTCTTCGCTTCCGTGTCACTTTCCTATCGGGCAGTGTAGCCCAAATCTCCTGGCTTCCTATTTCTAAGGGTTGTTTAAGACCTGGGGTCAGACACTCCCTTCCTAAAATCCTCTACATATGATCGGATCTGATCTACTAGAGCATTGAATGGGCACGTTAAGCCGTCGGACCTCGGGTACTGGCCCCCGGTAATAAATAAGGGCTTATTGCCCCCCTTTCTACTTCGCTTCCGTGTCACTTTCCTATCGGGCAGTGTAGCCCAAATCTCCTGGCTTCCTATTTCTAAGGGTTGTTTAAGACCTGGGGTCAGACACTCCCTTCCTAAAATCCTCTACATATGATAGGATCTGATCTACTAGAGCATTGAATGGGCACGTTAAGCCGTCGGACCCCCGGTACTAAGTAAGGGCGTCTTCTACCTCGCTTCCGTGAGACTTTCCTATCGGGCACTCTAGCCCAAATCTCCTAGCTTCCTATTTCTAAGGGTTGTTTAAGACCTGGGGTCAGACACTCCCTTCCTAAAATCCTCTACATATGATCTGATCTGATCTACTAGAGCATTGAATAGGCACGTTAAGCCGTCGGACCCCGGGTACTGGCCCCCGGTAGTAAATAAGGGCGTCTTCTACCTCGCTTCCGTGTGACTTTCCTATCGGGCACTCTAGCCCAAATCTCCTAGCTTCCTATTTATAAGGGTTGTTTAAGACCTGGGGTCAGACACTCCCTTCCTAAAATCCTCTACATATGATCTGATCTGATCTACTAGAGCATTGAATAGGCACGTTAAGCCGTCGGACCCCGGGTACTGGCCCCTGGTAGTAAATAAGGGCGTCATCTACCTCGCTTCCGTGTGACTTTCCTATCGGGCACTCTAGCCCAAATCTCCTAGCTTCCTATTTCTAAGGGTTGTTTAAGACCTGGGGTCAGACACTCCCTTCCTAAAATCCTCTACATATGATCTGATCTGATCTACTAGAGCATTGAATAGGCACGTTAAGCCGTCGGACCCCGGGTACTGGCCCCCGGTAGTAAATAAGGGCGTCTTCTACCTCGCTTCCGTGTGACTTTCCTATCGGGCACTCTAGCCCAAATCTCCCAGCTTCATGTTTCTAAGGGTTGTTTAAGACCTGGGGTCAGACACTCCCTTCCTAAAATCCTTTACATATGATCTGATCTGCTTCAAGAACCGTCGGTACTTGGACATCTCCGCCTAACAATTTTGCATTTTGGCTACTGCGCGCCTAAGAACCACTTTTGCACCTCTCTCCGCTCCTAACAATATTTCATAGACAAAACTACACGAACTATTGTTTCTAAGGTAACATTTCACTGCGTTTCTGTCTTCAGAAACATTCACTCGATCACATGAAATAAATCAGGGGTTTCTTCTTCACTTTAGAGTTTGTGAAGGGCTTCATGCATTACTTTAAACAGAATGTACTTTTCGTGTGACGAGTTAAAGGGATTTTTATCGTTCGCAGCAGTAAAACGTGAGTTAGCAGTGCTTTGAAAGGAAAGAATAGAAAACAGTGGTGATATTACAGACTACATCCATAAATGTACATGATATTTTTTCTTTTCGCAAGGCGGCTTTAAAAGTGTTAGCCTGCCTATATTGTTAGGTACGTAATTCGATGGGAACGCAATCAGAAGGGTAACATAAGATGGCTACCGCTCAGAGCGTCGGATTCAAAGCTTTACGTAGGGCTTGCTTGTTATGCTCCCTCCCTTATTCTATCCTCCTTGGGGTAAACAAAGGAGCATGTGACGGCCATGAAACGATATAAATAACACCCGACACTGAGCTCTGTTGATCAACGCTATTCTTGTTCTTCACATAGAAAAAGCAGCGGACTTAGAGTTTTAAAAGGCCAAATTGTAGTGGCCAGACGACTGGGTTAGAGCATTTCCAACACAGCAAAACTTTGAGGTGCTTACAGTCAGACGTGGTGTACTATTTTCAAAAAGTGGTCCGAGGGGGGCCAGCCATTGCTCATCAATGCTGCAGGTGAGCGAGGGCTGTCCCGTATAGTAACTAGCTAACAGAAGGGATATTGTGACAGAACTCGCCTGTAATTTGAATGCTGGCGACATAAGTAATGTGTCACAACACACAGTGCATTGAACCCTGCTGAAAATGGGACTGCTACCGCCGCTCTGAGAGGTGCTCGAACTAACCTCGCTTCACCGTCGAAAGTACTTAAAATGGGAGTGCGAGCATCGAAATAGGATCTTGAATGATTGCAAGAAGGTCGTCCAGTCCGACGAATCTCGTTTCCTGTTGCACTATGTGGACGGCAGGGTACATATCATTTACGAGTGAAAGTGTTCGCGCCATTATACACCATGAGATGAAACCAAGCCGGTGTAGAAAGTGTAATGCTTTGGGAAATTTTCTGCTGGGAAACCCTGTGTCCAGTCATTCATGCGCAGGAAACTATGATGCCTACCATCTACCTAAACATCATTGCAGGTACATCCTTTCATGGCAACGGTATTCCGCTCTAATAGCGATTCCTTTCAGCATGAAAATGCGTCATGCTATACAGCCCGGATTGTACGAGAATGGTGCGTGGAATATGAGGAAGACTTCCAGGTATTTGGAAACTTTCCTGGCCTGCAAATTGCCCAGACACCAATCCCATCGAGCATCTGTGGTTTGTGTTGGAACAGCAAATCCGGTCTTCGGCGGCTCAACCACATAACTTACAGGAGTTAAAAGATCTGCTGGTAAGGACACCTTTAGAAATCCTGTAACGTTCGTGTCTTAACGGGTAAGAGCTGTTTTAGAGACAGCAAACTGCCTGTCTGTACCAAAAGCATCTGGTTGACGTGTGAAAGCTTGGAAACTTTGATTTCTGCTCTACGCCAAAAAATTCGGATCACTAGTATAGTTATATTATTTTGAGTATAGTTAATGTACAGTTCCTGTTTATTAAAAACCTTTATTTCCCGATAGAAAAGATTAAGACATTCCACAATAAAGACCAAGACGTTCCACTCTTGCCCCCACCACCCGCTTTCTCGCACAAAGTGATCTCCACTTGGTTGGATTTTTGCTCAAGAGAAATTTCATCTGCGCACAAACTGTCAAATTCAAAGACAATTTTAATAAATATTAAAAGCGAATGTCTCTTTACCTTCTCTAAGCCAACAGTTTTGAGAATCCTTAAAAAAAAAATGCCTAAAAAAAAAAACACTCACAGAAAAATATCCACGGAAGGGATGCCCAAATCTCGTACATACGCAAAAATTCCCATCGTATTTCAGCATAACAAGTATTGCTTAGCTTTGATTAAGTCTTGGTTTACTGGGTGCAATGTAGCTTAAATTTTGAAGTTGTAAATCAGTTATAGTTTCTGTTAATTCCTATCACATGCCTTCTCAGTAACTGTGCATGTTAATAAAATGTAGCAAAGAGAAAAGACAGACTCACGATTGACATATTTTTGATGCTTTCATGTATTCCCGAAACATACATTTCACAATTACGTTAGATATGTATGTGAAGGAGACTAGGTGATGAGATTTTTTTCCCTTTTCATAAAAAACAGTTAACAATTTGTCCACTTGTTTTTGATGGGATATCTTTTGCATTTAATTCTTACACAAAAATTTGTTCGATACGAACACTGTTTCACATGTCACAGTACGCTACCGTGAATGGTTGCAGCAGTGAATTGAAAATTTTGCTAGCAGCTCATTTCTGAGCTTTAGTCACATAGACTCTTAAAGAAGCATGAGACACACACAGGCAGGGCGCCCATATGAGTAATTTTAGGGGGAGGGGGCTAAGAGAAATCCTTACCTCCTTCAAGGCTGTCAAACATTATAGTAAATGTACAAGATACTAAAATACAACAAAAAATAATTGATACAATCAGTCATTAATATCTTATTATTTTTAAAAATGCTTTGAAAAAAGGTTTCGTCTACTTAGTGTTTTAAATTTATCAAAAATTTGGCTATACCAACGGCTGGGGGCTGTATACCCCCTCCCATTGAACGCCTTCGGCTACATTGGATTCCAAGAAGGGTTTGACACCTTGTAACGTACTAGAAGATGTGACGTACCTGCCAGAAGGACGCACACGACATAAAGGCAGATAGGAATCAGAATAAAACGTCTGCGTAGCTCAGTTGGTAGAGCGACTTGTTCCGGAATAAGCGGCCTCGGGTTCGAATCCCGGCGTAGACCAAAAATGACGGAGGAATTCACTTCGTTATACACTGAAATGCTAGTTTGCTTTGATTCCCTTATTGCAGCCATCCAGCTGTCAGCTCCGTTCCAACCAAGGCTAACTAGAAAGACAGGCTCCGGTGCAGAGGAATCACGTGATCACGGTAGTGCCGTCTGTCGCGAGGCTGAGTCAGTGGCTGACGCTATCGTCTGTGTGCTGTTGAAGTGTGTGCAATATATAAATCTATTAAACATCCCACACATGTGCTTAAAAGTGCATGTTCACTCATAAGGATTACACAAAATAATTTTGGTAAGTAGAAAAGTGATTTTTTTTTTGTCTGTAAATGGGTTTAGAGTTGTAGCACATTTAGGCCTAAACGTTACTTCACTGTCTGTGCTAGTCAGTTATTTGATAAGAAACTGTTAGTTACAAAGAATGGAAGGAACTTTTTTTTTTTATTTCCGTGGATTGGACTCTTGTGGTGTTTTTATTTTATTCTAATTGCAGCTAATAAACTATTTTCATTTACCCTAGCGACGTGCCTCAGTCAGGCAGTCGAACACCACGTTGTTGCATATTGTTTTGAAGTTTTCAAAGTGTAATACGTTCTAGTATTGCTTTGACTCAATGGATTTACGGGATAGTTAGATTATAATTAAATTCACAATATTTCGAACCAAAGCGATAATTTTTATATCTTGTGCAGTTTTTTTTTTCTTTTTTCACGAAATGCTGACTTGTTAGACATAGCAACATACATATAACTGAATAGAGTTCAACGATTGCCTTCCGTTTGAACAAATGTTTTATACCATTACCTGTGGTTATACAAATTTAACATTCGTTTAGCATAGAAAGACTCGATTTAGGATTAATTTTTACTATTTTCCTTAACTTGCAAGACAGTCAACAAGTAGTACTCTAGTGATTTTCCTGCTTATTATCTACACTTAAAATTTTGGCTTCATTTTTAGCAGAAACACCAGTATCGCCTGTTTGTTACTTTGATTTTCCATTTTGTGTGACAAACATGAAATAAGGCAACAGAATGTGTTCTCACATCAGAGAATTTAAAAACATTTGGTTCTGGTTATAGTGAAAAAATAAACCCTAATTTCTTTATAGACTGTATTTAATGTGTACAGAGATGAAGTAATATTTGGCCTCCTGGGGTTCATGTTTCTCCTAAGGCCTTTAACAAGTTAAAACAACATTCCTGAATGCTCTTTTTTTTTTTTTTTTTTAAACAACAGATTGATAAATTGAAGCCCAAATACAAGAACAGATCAAGCCCAGAACTTGTAGTGTACTTGGTTGCAAATCAAACTATAGAAGCCAGAATGAAAAGGTCTCTACGTTTCAGTTGCCAAATAAAGAACCCCTAAGGAGTCAGTGGCTTAGAAAAATTCCCACAGATCTTACATGTAAGAAAAATCCAGTTGTTTGTATCAAGCATTTTCATGAATCGTGTGTAATTCGTGTCGACAAACTGGTTGTCAATGGAGAGTTAAAAGAATTTGAGCGACAGGTGCCAGCACTGCGGGATGGGTCTGTGCCCACAATATTCCCTAACGCACCACATTATTTAACTGCTGCACCTAGTACAACTCGAAGGCTTGCAGATGTGGAAGAATCTCACTTTGAGAATGCTATAAAGCAAAGTCTTTTAGATCACAACAAGTATTTGGAGAAAAGAAAAATTAATTGCTCTCAGGATCTGATTACGCATTATCTTGAAAACAAAGACAAATTCAAAAGGAAATGGACAGTTGTAAGTAATGATTGTAAAACTATGTTTTGTTATGTTGATTTTACATGTTCTTTACCTTGTCTTGCAGGATCCATTGTTGTATTTAATGATCTTGAATTTGAAATTTATGCAGGTAAGATTAAGATTAGTAAAAACAGGTTGCCTAAGAGTTTGAAGGTTTTGAATTCTCTAAATGATTTTGATGAATTGGTAGTATTTGTTGAAAAACAAACAGTTACGCAGGATGAAGTAAATGTTGTAGATTCAGCTATTGTCGCGTTACAGTCTTCTGATTCACCTCAATTACAGTTTTTTTGTAAGCAGTTAAAAATTCACATAGCAATAATACCATGGTTCTAGCATCTTCAATATATGTCCACTCTTCTTCAACGTACTATGCCCTCTACAAAAGTAAATGTTTGTACCTTCCACATCCCCGTAACTTGCAAAAACTAATTAACAGATTTTCCATTTCAGGCAGTACTCTTCAAGGCAGTGTTACATATTTGAAAAGTAAAATTCAACACTTAAAACAACACGAGCTTGTTGTGAACTTGTTATTAGATGAAATATACATTGAACCACAAATGAGTTTCAAAGGTGGATCAATATTTGGTAGTAGCCAGTTTGATGTCAGCAAAACTGCAAAAACTGCACAAGTCTTTATGATTTCAGCTTTGTTTTCAAAATATAAAGATGTGGTAAGTATTACACCTGTTCACAGTTTAACATCTGAACAGTTAAAATTGATGATTTTGAATGTAATTGTTGAAATTGAAAAGGTTGGCTTTCAAGTTCTTTCTTTGATTTCTGATAATAATGCAATTAATAGGAAAGCATTTGAACTTTTAACCCCTAACAAAATTCTGCAACCAAATATTAGTCACCCTGTTGACAGTTCCAGGTTATTGTTTTTTATATTTGATTCTGTTCATATAATTAAGTGTATTAGGAATAACTGGATAACAAAAAAAGGTGAGAATCGTTGCATCATATTTCCGGATATGGTCAACAATGATTTGCTTTTAAAAGCTGAATATAAACATCTAGAATTATTATATGAATTAGAAAAAAATTCTCTTGCTAAATATGGTCATCTTTTGTCTGCTAAAGTTTTGTATCCTTCAAGTGTACAAAAGCAAAATGTGAAATTTGCTCTGCGAATAATAAATGAAAAAAATATTGCCGCTCTAAAGTGCATTGCAACAAGTAAGCATGCCATGTTCCCTGGTTATGAGGCAACTTGTCAGTTTATAGAGATTTTTTCTACATGGTGGAAAATAGCAAATGTGCAGAGTGCATTTGAAGGTAAGCGATTTAATGATAAATATAGGGAACCAATTAGAGAGAATGAAGATTTTCAATTAATTTTTTTGAAATCCATGTCTTTGTGGTTAAAAAAATGGAGGACCACGGTCCCCATTGCCGATGCTTTAACTGCACAAACATTTCAGTCATTAATTACAACTACTGATACTTTTTTAGAACTTGTACCCTATCTTTTTAAAATGTATAAAGTTGATTATCTGTTACTTGGGAAGTTCCAGAATGACGATTTGGAAGGTAGGTTTGGAAACTACAGGCAGCTGAGTGGAGCAAATTATTATATAAGCTTTGTGCAGCTTCTTGAAAGTGAGCGGAAACTAAGGTTCAAAAGTATGGTACTTTTAAGTTCCCTCAATGGTAATGTGCACTTGAAAACTCTACTTCCTTGTAAAGAAGACTGCACTTACAATGTTGATGTATCTCCCTTTCTTAACATGTTGGATGAAGATTTCACATTAGAGAGTGTGCCCAATGATATTTTAATAAATTTAGCATACATTTGTGGTTTTACAGTTAGAAAACAGTTACAATTACGTAAATGCATTGAGTGCACATTTTGGTTACAGTCTGATAAAGAAATTGATATTGAAGTTTCCTCAGTACCTTGTGAATTGATTAAAGAATTAGACAGAGGTAAGTTAATTGTTCCTACTGAGTGTGCTTTATATGCTACTGATGTAGTCTGGCATGTTTTAAAAAAATGAGTCCTTTGCTGAAAAATTTTACAGTGTTCAAAATCACCTCTCCCTGTTGTACAAACTGAGTGCTATTAAACTTTCACAGCATGATATTTTTTATGCCGATTAACAGAACAATTCATCTGTAAAAAAAACCTTCGTAGTGTATTAAAAGGCATATGTTTGCGTTCGAGCAAAATTATGATTAATAATTTAATTAAAGTTAGGAATGATTTTAGAGATAGTGATAAATGTACTGCTAGAAAAATTTAAAAATTGAAAAGTTAGTATGTGTTTTTATTGTAAATGAAATTGCAGGTTAGTATTAAAGTGTTAGCTAGTGGTAAAATTGTAATTTTAATGCTGGAGTATTTGGGAATGCATTGTCAAATTTCTTTGTTACCAACCTTGATTTTTCACATGGTTAGTGTTTTATAAAATAAAATTGCTGTGTGTGTGTGTGTGGCAAATTTTGATGATGCAGGTTCCTACAACCTGATAAGGAAAAACATAAAGTTGGGGGAAATATTCTGAAGCTGAATACAGTTGCAGCTAGTGATGACCAGCACCTGCCTTCTTTGAAACTATTTGAAATAGGCATTTGTGGCACATATGTAAAAATTGTGCCCATCTGTCTCTTTTTGATAGTATTTCTTGCTTCATGTCCCAGAAAATTGGAAGACAGCCGCCTGAAGGTAAGTTGATTTTTTTTTATTATCAAAAACTAATTAAAACGCATAAATTCTGTGAGCAGTGACTGATTAGCATGAATTATGTGTACAACTATGAATGAAATAGTCAATGGGAACATCTTTCATAGACTTGCAAAATGTATTATGGGTGTACGCGGGAGCACTCTCCGTTAAAAGTACGTCTCCACCGCTGAAGCTTCAGTGTCTAGCAGTGGCCATCTGGGCTTAATAACCAATACCGCTCGCGCTGTTACACGTGTCCTGAGAAACGCTCGTTAGGTACTTTAATCTTTGAGCTCCATATTTTATTGCTTGTTCGTGTTCACCTGTTTGAGTTTTCCATTCTATTGCTCACGTTTGTTACTTTGTTCATTAAACAACGAGGTTGTGGTTTGTTGTTCGATCGTTGGTTATGGATTATTTTATTCCTTCTTTTGGAGTATAACTGGAAAACGTGTATTCCAAGAAGTTTGGTTAGAGAAACTTTGACATTTCCAACATGGGTGTATCTGGATTGAAAAGCCGCATGAAAGTTAAAATACATTTGGAACTTGATAAGTGTGCAAATGCTGCTATTTCTACACGTACCACCATTAGTGATTACATGAAAGTGCAATGCCACGTGGGAAAGCTGTCTCCCACCGTAAGCTCATGAAAAGAAACGTAAGCTTCAAGCTGAAGCAATTCAAATGTGGGAGCTTTTGTGACCCCACGCGGAATATCTGAGATCAGAGGTGCTGTGGGCTATGAAACTTATATATAGCAACTATTCATATAACCAGAGTTGTATAAAAATAAAATGTATCTGCGTACACAACCCCTGAAACAGAAAACTTGCTGCAAACCAGCGAAGCACAAACCATGATAAAAATAGAATTACATAATTTAAAGAAAAATTAATAAAACATTAAATAATTACTAGAACATTACAGATTCCGATGAGGCCAAAATAAGTACATTACGGTTGAATGTGCTGCAATATGTGTGAAATGGACCTTTATGGTAAAACATTATAAATAGCATTTTCACCAGCTTAATTCAAAACTAGTAGACTTACAAAATACATAAGAAAAATCTTTTAATAATTGGCAACTTTAAGAAGAACCTGGCAATAAAATTGAAACTGTTTTTGTGTAAACAAAACTTTTGATACAGGGCTTATACATTGAGACCAGGTCTCAATGAAATCCAGAGGCCAGAAATGTCTGTATAAACAAAAGAATTGAAAGTTTTTCAAGTTAAAATCAAATTAAGTATATTAATCTTAGTAAATTATTGAGTAAGTGTTTTAAATGCTGTAAATAACATTTTCATTGTTTTTAATCTACCAGCAAACACTATCGGCAAAATCCGCTAACGATTTGGAAACTATCAGCGTAGAGCATGCGCTCTTACATCTACATTTTGCTACTCTGCATATAACTCGTGCAAACAAAAAGACAAACTTTTTTTGCCATATTTCCTGACAGCCGTATAGCAAAAGACATATGGTGAAAATAAAAATGCACATCTTTGTTGTTATGCCATTTCACTATATTTTCTGTTTTTGTTAACAGAATATGTAAATCATGATGGATTTGTTCTGTTATTTGACAAGAGTTTAAATAGAAAAACTCAATGCAAACAAATGGATATTCTTGTTCTTTCATAGTTTATGATAAAGTTATTACTAGGTACTATGGATCAAAATTTTTAAAGTGTGCACCAGCTGACATCGGTTTGGAAAACTTTAATTTTTGTGTTGAAAAGCTAAAGCTTGAGAAAACTAATCCAGGTGTCTATGGATGGTCCAGCTGTTAACTCGAAGTTCTACGACGTGCTGCAAAATCAGCTACGTGAGGATTCAATGGATACATTGACATTCGAAGTTGCGGACTACATATTGTCAATGGTGCATTTCAAGACAGTGTAAAGGTTTTTGAATAGAATTTAAACGAGTTATTTTCTTCACTCTATTGGCGTTTCAAGGATTCCCCAGCCAGGAGGGAACACTATAGCAAGCCTTATGGAAAATACTGACTGCTCAGAAGAAAATACAGGGAATTCATAGCTCATTACAAAATCAAACAGTTTTAGGAACAGAAAAAAAAAAAAAAAGAAAAAAATTGGATGAACTGGTTCAGTTAATAAAGAAAGCTTAATAAATCTTGAAGTGTTTACTAAAAGTTATTAATCATAATTGATGTTTTGTTTTTTTGGTTTATGATATTACTACGTAAAATAAGAATGCAACAATAATAAACTCACTGTGCAGAGAAAAAATAAGTGGGTGGTGGAGAATCAATCTCAGCTGTTTCACAGTTATTGAGGTAACTTTTTCTTTCTATATTAATTATTACTGTTACACGACACTAGCAGTGTTCCTGCCTAGTCTGCCGGTAACGGTGCTTGAGACCTGAAGTACAATTTAGTTGGCCACGGCACCAGGTAAGAATCTCAGGTGCACTGCTGCACTCAAAGATTCACACCAGAACATAAAAAATGAAAAGTTGAAGAATGACCCGAAGCATAAGGCTTGGGTGAATCCACCTTGTGAACAAAATAACAACAACAAATAAACAATAAAATAATCTAAAAAAAATGATACTTTGGGATCAGAGTTGTGATGAGGTTCACCCGCAATCACCAATTCGTGACTGAGTGTAGTGGTCCGGATCTTACTCCGGTACATTCAATCCCCAACCAGCCAGTACAACACTCACTTTCGCAAATAACACATGATTCTCAAATACACAACACAACATTTAATAACGTTCTGCGAGATTTAAACAGATCCGGCGCTCTCTAGGCGCATAGACAATTGCCCCTCATATGTGGGCAGCATACGGTGTCACACTTTACTGTCGGATAACGCAGCCGACTGAGTCTCCACCGGACTATCTGAACAAGAGATACTACTCGTTTACACACTAAATAGAGCTGCAGGTGATATTCATATACAATTGCTTAGAGAATAAAAAAAATTATATGCAAACGATCACATTAAAAATACTCGCGACACAAAATACACAAGCACGTTAATTTGCGGTATAAGATTATAGGTGCGAAATACTGCCAAAGTTAATTAACTAAATCTAATAAGCATGCACATGCAGAACCCTGCCCGCTGACGTTGGTC
Organism: Macrothele yani; assembly: GCA_039090855.1. Lineage (NCBI taxonomy): Eukaryota > Metazoa > Arthropoda > Arachnida > Araneae > Macrothelidae > Macrothele > Macrothele yani. The sequence continues at coordinate 67,859,375 of CM077018.1, forward strand.
CTGAACCAAAGTTAAAAGAAACTGTCCCGCCCAGCGGAATTTGTAGCCACACCTTCTCCCTTATTCATGTAAAAAAAGTAATCAGGAAATGGGCCCTGTAAGAAATTGAAATCTGTATGTGCAGGTATTTCCTCTGAGGTTCAGTCACTCAGCATTACTGCATCTATGTCCATGCAGCTTTGGGTGTCGGGATGGCACAAGTTCGCAGATGTGCGAAGAAAGAAAAAGGAAATATTCATCTACTTACAGTTACGTGACTTTGCTGTGCAAATCCGTTGTGCATCACATAATATCACACGACAAAAAAAAACACGCACACAGACACTTGCACCATGTGGCAGCACCGATGATTCAACACTTCACTTTGACGCTTGATGTAAATGAAGCACACAATTAAAAATGGTAATATCACGCCGCACTTTGTTGCAATGATTAGAGTGCACACTGATCTATTCTCGTGACGATTTGAAGGTGGCCGTTAAGCAAAATAGGCCCTCTCACATCTGATGTTGCGGTTTCCAAGATTAATTTTCTCGGCCGAGCGAAATCAGACGTGCTTTTACCTTAAGCGTATATCGGCAACTCAACATTTCACCTGTATATTTGTTAGGTATCGAAGCCACCGCTCTTACGCTCATATTTTTCTTTCGACATGTTTTTATCCCGTCGCACTTACACGTAGTGGCTTCGCTGCTTACGCGACCACACACACGCACACATGGGGCCTCGCTTCACCCCGTAAGACAAGCGCATCTCTTCACTTCCTCCACAGTAGGGGATGAATGGGGGTGACGATTCCACACTGCAGTGGTTGGCATCCGAACCCGACTTTGCTTGGCTTCGCTTCTCATAGGAATGACCACTGTCCACTCGCAGACTTCTTAATTCCCCTGTAACTTGGCTTTCATTAGGCCAAACAGTCGCTGATTTCCATTACGCTCCAGCCTAGAAATTTCTGCTTTATCCCGCGGATTTAGGCATTCTGCTGTCTTTATGGCAAACTGGCATCTCCAGCTGCCTCGAGTTGTCTCCATTTCTTACCAAATGCGGGGAGGTTTGCTGCTTCATTTTTCCCAATTCATTTTTTGCAGATCCAAGGCATCCAGCCTTTCACATCGGAGAGCGCACAGACAACTAAACTTTCTTCCTTATTTTCATGCCAAGTGCGAACTCTTATTTTTCTGCACGGACCACACAGAGAGCAATTGTTCTCGAAAATGCCCCAAACAATCGACGAATTTACGATTATTCGCTAAACCTTTCGTCCCCTATCTTCATTCATTCCTACTCAAGTGGCTCATTCGATACGTATTCCTCTTTCCCTTTCCGTGTTGCATAGGCTGCCCGTCAGCTGCGCCCTGATATTTATGACCTAACAGAGCTATTCTGAGACCACCCAGCCAGAGACAGAATTCTTCGCCTCTTTTTCTTTTCCAAACCCCCAGATAAAACTTTATCTGCTGTTTACACTTTTAAACTCCAATCAAGCCTCGAACAATTAATACTTAATTAATTTCACACATCAACCACGCCCATTAATTACTAAATTAATGGCGGGGGTGGGTCGTAACATCGGCCCCTCCTCAAGAAATCTAGAAGTCCTCTTCTGGGCCTATCGCTTTGCTCTTATCAATTTCCAGAGTAACCATTGAGTGCTAACTTTTCCCACAGGTAGAAACAATTTAAAATGGCAAAAATATTGCGTTTCTTGCCTTCAAGAGCATTGGAGCGACTTCCCAATTATCCCGCAATTTTGTTAATTAATTTAGAGAACATCCGAAAGAAAAAACAACGTAAATGAGAAATAAATAAAAAAACTGAACTGTAAAAGAACATGTGAGCCTGCCGAACTGTGATTCCTAGCTACCTCATACCATACGCGACATGGCGGACAAATTTTAGAGTTTTCTTCAGGTTTTAGGATGGGGGGGGGGGGGTGTCCACTGTAACATTACAATAAACGCATATATTTATATTACGTATGATAAAAATTAAAACAAAATCAAACCTGGAAAATGATGTATATTAGTCATAAAAAGTCCTTAAAAAATCATGATTCTCACAGTTTCCCAGCATACCTATGGCGAACTTCTAGATCGAACTGGGAAACTTTTATTTTCAACTTTATAGTGTCGGAAGGCGAATAATTTTTAGCGTATGTATTTTTAAGGGAAAATCGTTTATAAATTGTGTACTTGTGTGTGTAGTGCGTGCTATAGCTGTAATTACGCACCGAAAAAAAAAATTCAAATTTGTTTTCACCGAAAAAAATACGGGATTTTTAATTCAGTGAAGTGAAAGTTTGTCAAGATAGGAAGTATTAAAAAATTCACTTCAGTAAAAAAACTGGACTGATTAATTTTAATTCTGGTCTTTTTAAACGTTTAATTTATTCTCTTATAGTTCGTTTTTGAACATCAAAAACGCAGCTTCAAATCTCCTTGCTCGTTGACTCAAAAACCAACGCCGAGGCTGACGACAACAGCACTACCGTGGTCACGTGACCTCCGTAGCTCGTCTCGGCACCGGAGCCTGTCTTTCTAGTTAGCCTTGGTTCCAACCGAGGCTGACGAGAAAGACAGGCTACGGTGCGAAATAGTCACGTGCACAACTTAGTGCTGTCGCCAAGTCAATCGGTTGAACAGCCATTGCATCGTTTGTTCACAATGATTTGTATTTAGTGAGTGAGTGTTCCGTTTATTGTCATTTGGATACACGTATAGTTTTGTGAGGTAGGTATTTTATAATTCTAAGATAAGGTTAATTCTTAGTAAACGTTTTATTTAGTTTTAGCAATAAGTTAGCGATAATTATAGGTTTAATGAGTAGATCTTAGTTTCACACGTGTTGAAATCTGTTTGCCGCCCCGGTGGCGCAGTGGTCTAAGGCGTTGGCCTCTGATCATTCGTCCGTAATGGGTCCGGGTTCGAATCCCGGTTAGGCATGGATGTTGTGTTTGTCTTACGGCACTAGCTCTCTCCCTTCCCTGGAGCCAGTGACCCTAAATTAGGGACGGGCGACTGCTTATAGCCCATTGAGTTGCTCACGGTGGTCGTTAAACCTCCAATCAAAAAAAAAAAAAAAAATCTGTTCATGTCTCATGAATAGTGAAGTATAAAAAAGTGAGTTATTCTGTATTGTTTAATCTTTTTTTCAAGTAGACAAATATAATAATTAATATGTTTTGCCAATGCGGATTCACATAGAGCTTGAATAATACCAGAAATCAGGGTAACTTTTTAGGAAATTAGCCTTTGTAATTTGTATAACATTTGCATCTCTTCAACAATCGTTAGCCCTTTCTTTACGGAATTAATGCTTGAATTGTTGTATTGTAATGTGTGTCTGAATTAAAGAGGACAATTTTTTAATTTCGTAACTTAATGTCAACTGTGATATAGCATTTGTCTGATTGAATTTACTAAAGCTGAACAGTGTGGACAGATTATGTTAAAAAAACTGCATGGTCAACCTATTCTAACTGTACAAAACATAGGGAACTACTTTCGCTTAAAAATTTCATATCTAGTTCTTCTCTTGTATTAAAAGGTATAATTATTTTTACAGGAATTGACATGCCGCGGTGTTGCAGTGTTAGTGGCTGCAAGTCAAATTATAGAAGTCAAAAGGAGACTGTTGCAACTTTTGCCATACCAAAGTCAGAACCTCAGAGAAGCCAATGACTTCGTAGTATTCCAACAGATTTGAGTGGTTTAAAAAATCCAGTGGTATGTATAAAACATTTCGATGAGTCCTGTGTCATCAGAACTGATAAGTTGATTGTTGATGGTGAATATAAAGAGTTTCCTAGGAAACTGCCAAAGTTGAAAGAAGGATCACTTCCAACAGTTTTTCCCAATTTGCCAAAGTACTTGAGTTCCATTCCAAGTTCTTCAAGGCGCCTTGCAAACGTGGAAAGCGATAACCTCGAACAGGCCATCAAGGAAAGCCTTGTAGTACATAAAAAGTATTTGGAAGAAAAGAATATTAAAGGTATGGGTGATGTAATGTCATATTTTGCAAAGAATAAAAACAATTTTCGACAAGAATGGGCTTTAGTAAGTAATGAAACTAAAGTAATCATTTGTTTTATTGATCTTCATAATGAGTCACCTGCTGTGTTAGGCTCCATTGTGATAGCTACTGATCTCCGTTTCGAGGTTTATATTGACAAAACAAAAATCAACAAAAGTAAGTTATAAAAAAAATATTTTGAATTCAGTAACTGTTATCGAAGAACTCATGCAGTATGTTGAAGAACATTTGAAAGACCCTAATGTGCATAGTTACATTGAATCAGCCACAACTTTGTTAGAACTAGAATTGTCTAAATGTCCAGAATCAGCTCAGCTAATATTTTTTATAGAGCAGTTAAAATTATCATTACTCCCAAAAAATAATAGGAAATATTCTAATAGTACCATGGTTCTTGCAACATCACTATATATTTTTTCTTCTTCAGCATATAATATTTTATATAAATGCAATGCTTTGTATCTTCCACACCCCCGGAACTTGCAGAAACTAATTGGTCACTTTTCACTAAATAGCTGTGATCTTCGTGGCAGTGTTGGAAATAAAATTATTTAAAATAAATTTAGTCCAACATGCACGTGCATAGATAGCCCCAGGGGATATAGGGGGGTCGGAAAAGTTGAAGGGCCAGTTCCCAAGGAGGGAGAGAAGTGACGTTCCCCGGACGGATTAGATGAATTCCAGACTGGTCAAGTGACCTTGGCATCCGCGGACAAGGTGAAGCTCAGAAGGTCAGAAGGTCTTCACTGGTCACGAGGAGTTGAGTTCGAGGAGCAGCGAAACACAGACGTGGATAGAGGATCGTCGAGCGATGTGACGAGAGATAGATGAAGTACTGCCAGCGCTAACAATTGGATAAAGATTTGGATTGAAAACCTGAAAGACATATGGAAATACCAGTTAAGTTATTTTTCCTTTTCCCTGTTATTGCATGTACTTGCTGAAATTTATTCATAAACCTACTTAGAGCACGTGGCGTGTGTATTGGTCATGATCAAACAATGAAAACCCAGTTAGCTAGGTAAAACATTTAAGTAAAGCATAGGAGAAAAGGAACTAGAAGTAAAATGAATCACTAAGCTTTGCACTTATATATATAGATAGATGTATGCAGAAATGATCGGAGACGTTATGGAGAAAAATCGTAATAATAGTAAATTTTATGTGTAAGGTATTGCTAACGGCTGCACCCACGCACGTGGTACCTTAGTGTTCCTAAATCTCACGTATTAAACCATTTTTATTACTTCCACATAAGACTCCTGTTTGTTTTCCTTATAACCACACAAGACATAAGTTAAGGTATGTGTAAGTTAAAAAATATGTGTTTATGTTTCTAATTTCTTTCACGAGCGGCACCTTTATTCCCCCACCATTCCAGTGACGGGATAAAGGTGAATCACAACGCCGTGCTTTATTATATGCCAGTGCATATAAGGGGCACGTTTTTGTCCATATACGATCACTGTAGAACAAAAGTACCATAGTTATAAAAAGGCACGATAAAGTAAATTTAATCGGTAAATGATAGGTAACTGATGCACCTATAATTTGTTCATAATAATAAATATAACAATAAAATTAACACCTTGTATTTAACATTGATGACAGTAACACGTGTTCCAATGAATAGCATCAACACGTGTTCCATTGTTCATAACTTTAACACGTGTTTTGTATTAGAATGTAACGTTGGTACAGATTAACGTTTGAAGATTTATGGTGAATTGTTTCATAAAGTATATAACTATGGTGAATTGGTATGAGCTAAATATTTGTTTATAACATATGATTATTCCTATGATTATAACGTTTCAAATAAAAGAATATAACAGCAGTATGGTGTATTTGAAAAGTAAAATTCAGGGTCTGTGTGAACATGAGTTCATAGTAAATTTGTTACTTGATGAAATTTATATGGAACCACATCTGAGTTTTAAAGGTGGCTCTCTTTTTGGAATGAGCCAGTTAGACACTGCTAAACTTGCAAAAACTGCACAAGTTTTTATATCTTCAGTGCTGTCCAAGTATAAGGATGTTGTAAGCATAATTCCTGTGAACAATCTCACAGCTGAACAACTGAAAGATATGATAATGAGTGTAATAACAGAAGTTGAAAAACTTGGATTTCAAGTAATATGTCTGATATCTGACAATAACTCTGTTAACCGCAAAGCATTTGAGTTATTCACTCCGCAGAAGATTTTGCAACCTAGTGTTCCACACCCTTTGAATGATACAAGATTGTTATTTTTTGTGTTTGACTCGGTGCATATTATTAAATGTATTCGAAATATATGGATTGGGAAAAAAGATGAAAAGTGTATTATTTTTCCAGATTTTGAAAATGATGGTAATATTTTAAAAGCCTGTTACAAGCATTTAGAACTGTTATATGATATGGAGAAAAATGCTCTTATTAAGTATGGTCATTTGCTTTCTAGTAAAGTTCTGTACCCTTCAAACATTCAAAAGCAAAATGTAAAGCTGGCTCTGAGGGTGATCAATGAAAAAAATATTGCAGCTTTAAAATGTATAAGTAGCCATTATCCAAAAGTATTTGTTGGCTACGAAGAAACTTGCAAATTTCTTGATATTTTCACCAAATGGTGGAAAATTGTTAATGTTCAGAGTGCCTTTGAAGGCATCATATTTAATGATCCACACAGAGAACCAGTGAGAACTGAAAATTCTCTACAAATAGAATATTTGAGTAAAATGTCATTGTGGTTGAAAAAATGGAGAACTTCAGTTCCTGTCACAAATGCACTATCATCTCAAACATTCCAGTCACTCATAACTACAAATGATGCTTTCATACAGCTTGTTCCATACTTATTGGAGAAGTATAAAATAGATTACCTTCTGCTTGGTAAGTTCCAAAATGATAATTTAGAAAGCAGATTTGGTTACTACAGGCAACTTAGTAGTGCCAATTACTATATTAGCTATGTGCAGCTGCTGGAAAGTGAAAGAAAGTTGCGTTTCAAAAATGCAGTGTTGTTATCTATTAAAGATACCAAAGTACCCTTACAAACCTTAATTCCATGTGAAGATCGTCATTCTCATTCTGTTAACTTATCTATGTTTAATGATGTTATTAATAGTGAATTTAATTTTGAAAAAGTACCAGCACTTATGATTCCAGTGCTTACTTACATTGCTGGATTCACTGTTCGAAAAGAGTTAAAAGGAAGCAAAAATGTGACTTTTGTTGTTCTTGGTTATTAACTGACAAAGAAGTTGATCTTGCTGAACAACCATATCAGCTAATAAAGGAACTGGACAGGGGTAAGTTGATTTTGCCCACAGAATGTGTTGTTTTGACAGTTGCTGTGGCATGGTACACTTTACAAAATATTGTTAAAATGCATGAAAACCAGTTCCTGAGTGCACAGCATCAACTTTCTGTCTTATACAAAATCTGCTGCATACATTTAAACAGACAAAGTTATGATTTTAGATTTCCTTGTTCATTTTCTGTTGAATGTTTGTGTTTGAGTAGCTTGAAAACTAAATTGGAAAACATAACTCTCCTCAGCTGCAAAATACTCTTGAACAACTTAGTAAAAGCCAAAAAAGATTTGAAATCACGTGAAAGAAAAATTAAGAAGTTGAAAGGCTGAACACTTAGTTTTGCGTGCCTCCTTAGTGCATAGTGTGCACAGAGTAAGTCATGAGATTGGAAAAAGAGTTCAAACTTATCAAATATTTTGTATGCATGTAAAGTGTATAGCCAGGTTGGTTAAAGCATTGACATGTATTTTTCTTCTGTAGTAAATGAAGATAACATTTCTGAAAAGTTTTCTTTGAAACTAGAAAGTAAAGATCTGTCATATTTGGTTTCATTTGAAACTTGTATACCAAGGAGCAGTACTTCGGTTAGCGTCTCGTAGCATTTCCGATCTTTTTTCCACTTCATCACATATTATTCACATAGTGATGCTGAGTGGTGGTGGCAGCATTATGTACTGGAGATTTGTATTTAATTTTTTTTTTTTTTTTTTTTTTTTTTTTTTTTTTAAGTTGGAACTAATACTGTTTGGGAAGTGGTTACCTGTGTTACACAATGTGCCTGCGATATACCTTTTTTTGTATTCTCCTACCCCAAGATATGTATCTTTATTTGTCAAGCCATTTCACAGAAAAATGGACCAGAGGTCCTCATTTAATAGCAGTTGTGATTTTATCAGTCAAAAATCATTTGAAAATCTATGGACTATTTTCTTTCTGTGGAAGATGATGCTGTACTCCTTCGCGTCATGGGGTCTGGCTAGTCTCTCAACGACGCCATACCCGTACGAGTTCCATGTCATTTATTCCCAGATGAATCAATGTTAGCAGTAATATTGTAGCATTTTGTTTACGTTTCAACACTGTACTAAAAAATTCCAGGAAATTTCTCTTATTTTTATTCATACTTGCTCCTATGACTTCATTGTCACAAAAATTTGATAAAAACACCTGTGAGAAGGTAACTGAAGTGTTACTGTGTGTGTGTGTGTGTGTGTGTGTGTGTCAGAGCTGAGTTCGGGCTCAATTTTATGAGCCTGAGCCCGAAAACTATGATTAACCTGTATAGGCATTAAAAAAAGTCTTTCCAGACTTCCACTCTTCCCTACCCGTGCAATTAATCGATGTCTTTCTCAAATGCGGGGTCAGGAAGGGATGTCTATCAATTTCTATAGTTTCTTTAAACATTCATTTCTTCCTGAAATGTTTCAGTGGAGTGGGGGATATCAGAAAAAATCGGGAGCTAAATCATATACAATCACATTAAAAGAAAAGCCTCTGCCCGTCTCAGCACTGGTGTGTGTGTTACTAGTGCTTAGCTTGACATTAATAGTAGGTATATTGAAAGTAAAAATTTAATTTTACTATGATAAGCAAATTTGGCTTCTAGTAAAGAATGTTAGTAAAATGTGTAAATTCCCTAGTGGGAGGAAAAACTACTAACCAATTCTGCTTAATTCCTTTAGATTTCTTTAGAAATGTATGGAAAAAAAATTTATACTGTTGAAACCTAATCCAAAAAGTGATAAAAATATTTTTTATGAAAAAGTAATTCACAGTTAGGTATGAACATTACAAGAGTAGATTTTAGGTTAAAGAAAATAATGGACACAACTCATACATAAAATATTCAGATGGTAACACATAGTGGAGGATCTAAAGCTGAGATAATTTTGATGTAGCGTGTGATGATTCAAACTATTTGAACCAGATGTCTTAATTTCTGCCATTGGTTAGCAAGAATTCTTTATTTTGTTGTGTGTATGTATAACTTTGTTGTAGATGCTGTCACTTGGAAAGTTTGGGGAAAATTCTTAAGCTGAATACCGTTGCAGCTTGTGATGACTTTCCTTCTTTCAAACTATTTGAAACAGACATTTGAGGTACATTTATGTAAAAAAATGGACCCATTTGTTTATTTTTAATAGTATTTTTTACTTCGTTCCGCTTGAAGATGCAAGACAAATTGATAGTCCATAGGTAAGTTGATACTTTTTCCAAATGTATTTATGCTAACTTTTAAAACAAACTTAAAATTTAATTTCTGAATTGCAGCAAAGTGCTTTAATAATATGAGGATGGATCAAAAAGTTAGTTACAGTGTTGAATAAAAAAAAAAAAACAAAGATATACTCAGGGGATGTATGTTGGTTTAAAGGTACAACATTAATTCATTTTTCGACATAGTCACCTAAGGGCTATGAACATTTATCGGAACGTGCGATTAGCTGTCCCATACCTATACAGAAAAAGTCCAGTTTGGTGCAACTAGTTAAGGACCACACTTTTCACAGCCTCATGTGTTGGGAATCGTTGTCCACTAAGGTCCTGTTTCATTTTACCGAACAAATGGTAGCCACGTGGGGATGAGTTGAGGCTGTAAGGTGGATGTTGCCACACCTCCGACTTGAATGACTGCAGCAATTCCCTTTGTTTTCCGTCATGTGTAGCGTTGTTGGGCAGCAGAGTGACACCTTCGCTCAACTTACCCTGGCATCTGTCCTTAATTGAATTTTGCAAATTTAATAGTGTTTGGCAATATGAGTCACTAATGATGGTCTCCTCTTTTGACAGAAATTCTGTGTAAACAACAGATTCACAGTCGCCATGACCTCTCCCGCAGACAGACAGTTGGACTTTTCACGTCTTTCTTGTTGGAGAGGTGACATGTTTCCATTCCATGGACGATCGTTTGATTTCAGTTATGTAACAGTAAATATGTGATTTCAGATTGCTCATAGAGATATATTTCCCACGTATAAAAAGAAGAAATATTTCTTCCACAATGTTTACCTGAATAACTGGGAATTTGCTAAACATCGACCTGACTCTAAATAGCTGAGCTACGATGAAGCAGGGGCTCGCTTTGACTGGCGAAAATCTGAGATTATTCAGATTAAATCACTCGGATGTTTGGGACTTCCTCATCCTGGATGGTGTAACGGTAGTATGCTCGAATGGAAATCGGGAAATGCAGGTTTGCTTCCTGCTCCACGGCGATGAATTTTTCAAATTTTCTGGTATGAAAGAGTTAAGTCAGTAGCGCTAAATCTGCAATTTCAGATTGCTTATTGGCTCATAATGCAATTAAATTTCTGTTAATGGTGAGCAAGAATTCTGTTTACTGAGCTATAGTTTGAATTAAATTCTAGTATGGAAATAGTTTTTTCAATTTTTGGCTTACCTAACAGTGTTCAATTATAGTAATTGTTAATTTACAAATACAAATGAAAGGAAAATTTAATAGTGACAAAATGAATAATTTTATGAAAAAAAGTTCTTGCATTAATTTTTCACAAAACAATGAGAACATTTTTTGTGACAGTGTCCTTCATTCGACTTTTTTTTCAATTACCAAGAAAATAGCTTGTGCCAGAATGTGTTGTCACATAATTTTAAAGTGTTGAAATATATACAGATAAGGATTTATTTTTTTTTTCTTCCCCCAAGTAGAAATAAGTTAAATAAACTCTAATGCACAGAGATGATTTATATTAAAAAAGGGATCCTAAGCATTTTTTTAAGGAATTATTTCCAAATTATGTACTTTTAGTGTACAGAAGCATTGTCCTAGAAATAACCCCATTAAACAAAATACATGCAATAATATCCAAAAATTATTTTTTTCCAGAACAAGAAAAAAATATAACTTTTTTTAATTTAGTAAGGAACGTTTTAGCCAGAGATATGTATATGAGGGAACACTTTTTCTTCGACCTCAATATGATTTCGCTTGACGTTTTCCGTTTGCTATTAATATTCTGTACGCTATTTATTAAACGAATTTGCTTTTCATTGTTGCTAGAAAATCAGGAAGTCAAAAAGAAAAAAAAATGAACTACACGGACAACGAAGAAAATATAATTTCATTAAATCGAGCAACAAAACTTTCGAATATGTCTCTTGATACGACTTTGCTAAAGGAACGGCTAAACGCAAAAATCCACACTACACGGAAAACGAAAAAAAATTAATTCAGTAGTGTTAAACGATTAAGTTCAGTAGAACTCACATTTTAATAATGTTCCTTTTAAACGTTTTATTCTCTAATAGTTTGAAATTAATATGCAATGATTAGATGTGACACCTTATATTTGCTGCGTGTTGGAAAAAATAGCTCTCTACTCGGTCACCGTTTGCTCTCGGCAGCCCAAGCAGAGGCAACAGCACTACCTTGGTCACGTGACCTTACAGATTCCCTTCCGCACCGAAGCCTGTCTTTCTCGTCAGACTCGGTTTCAACCACACCTGTGGTTCCAACATAGTGACGTCACACGCTGGCGGTCGTAGGGATCCCCGTGCCCGAAGCCTATGACTTCCATTCTAACAGCCCTGATAAAAATGCAGGGAATTGGAACACGTAAGGAACAAAAATGATTTTTGAAAATAACGCGGGTGACATCACGAGCGTATTACACGAATTTTCATCACGCAATTATACGGTGTATCGCGATGCATTTCCATCTTTTAATAACGCATGCCAAGCTCTTCGTAGTTCAGTAGAAACTATATCATTGCACGCTAGTTTGCTGGATAGGATTTCGACTGTTTCCCTGATGGCAGTCTGTTTAAAGCTCGTGTATGGGGCAATTCTTCTAATACTATTCCATAGAGGAGCGGCCGATGAATGCATGACTTCTCTGGCGAGGGCTGTATTCTGCATGTCTTGTTTGACACTTCGCACGTGATCTTGACATCTAGTGTCCAAGGATCACTTTGTCATTCCGATATATATCGTTTCCGTGTTGTTAGGATATACCAACGGTATAGCGTACACACCTGCCTTTTTCTTTCTCACACTGTCTTTCCTTGCAACTTGATATCATATATGATAACGGAGTCAGGGACTTCAATGCTATCAATATGTTGTATTTACGTAATAAATTCTTTAACCAATATGTAAAGCCTGGAACATACGTGATGGAACACCATTTGGATTTCTGGAAAGTCATGGTGATAATAATAAATGAAAACATAGTAAACTGGTTCCTATACGGACTGAATAGTTCTTGAGGTAACTAAATCACTGGGAACTACAAAGAAGTAACTGAGGTCCCCAGCATTTCTTAAAGTGAAAAAAAAATGTAAAATTTAGGTTAAATAAAATGTGAAGAAAGAGATGATGTCACACTTCAAGTTTCACTAATAAGGAAACAGGCCTCGTAGGAACTCAAAAGCGTAAATTCCATATTTTACTAACATGGCGCTGAAAAAAAAATACATAAAAAAGACAATTCGAACTAATTTATTTCCTGCATGTAAAACCACTGAAGGTCAACGTCGATTTTTCCTAATCTTTCCAAATAATTGAGAAAATTATGTCCACAGCAAGAACAAGGAAAATTGCCCGTTGCATAACATGAGTTATTCGCTGAATTTGTGGATGTTTTACCCACTGTAAAAATTGAGTTAATCTTTTTTCTTCGTAACCTTTTTCATTTAAGGAAAAAAAATACTGTTCGCACGCCGCATTTTAAATTACGCCCAGTTACGTCAATCCCCCCCTCTCTCCGAAATTATTTGGGCACATTTTTTTTTTGCTTATTAATCGTAAGTTATTGATCAGCAGGAGTCGCCATTATCTTCTTTTCATTTTTTTTTACAAATTGTTTGTTATTTCCTTTGATGAACGTTACTTCAGAGTCATTTATTTCTCACTGTACTAATTGGTCCGCAGTAACAAATTTATAGAAATACAGGAAACTGTCTGGCACGTTATTAATCGGAATTGTTCTATCTATCTATCAGTGGCGTATCTTGAGTCCGAGACCTGGGCTATCCCCCCTCCTCCTCAGTACTGTTTTTTTTAACTGCAAAGTTTAATTTTTAATTGTTAAGTACACTGCCGGACAATTGCTAAGGACGGATGACAATAGCAACGATAGCAACCATAAAATAGAAGGCAGGAAAATGTGGAAATTAGCATAAGTGCGGGATACAGTAAGACGTGTTGTGCGTATGTAAATTTTGGATTGCCGAACTTGTTCGTGACGTCATAGCGCTGATAAGAGATATAAAGGATTTGACGCGTATTGACCGTTGTTGTTCAAACGCAAAGTTGAAAGGGAAAGAATCAATTGACGAACTTGCAATTTTCAGTATGTCTTCCCGACATCACCTAGATGATTTTACGCGTGGCCGTATTATTGGCAAGATTGAAGAAGGGCGAAAAATAACAGATGTCGCCAGGGAGTTCGACGTCAGCCACAGTGTTGTTTCAAGGCTTTGGAAATCATTTCAAACAAATGGAGAGTGCAGCAAACGTCACGGGGGAGGTCGTGTCCGCAGTACGACACCTGCAGAAGATCGGTACATAGTGCTATCAACAAAAAGACACCGGCGCAGCACAGCTACTGAGGTAGCAAATCAGTTTATGGCTGCTACTGGCAAGCGGATCTCCCGAAAAACTGTCGCCAGACGTTTGCATGAAGGAGGACTATACGCCCGCCGTCCTGTTGTGTGCATCCCATTGTCCAGACGTCACCGTACCGCCCGTTTGCAATGGTGCCATCAACATCGCAATTGGACTGATAACGACTGGTCTGCTGTCCTCTTCTCAGATGAGAGTAGATACAGTCTATCGTCTGATTGTCGACGACAACTGATCTGGCGTGATAGTGGTACTGCATATTGTCCAGCAAACATACAGGAAAGGGACCGATATCCGACATGTAGTGTCATGGTATGGGCTGGCATCATGATCAATGGCCGTACGTCCCTCTATGTGCTTCCAACTGGGACTATGACTGGCCAACGATACATTAATGATGTTCTGCTACCTCATGTTCGCATGTTCCGTGGTGCTGTCGGTGATAGATTCATTTTCATGGACGACAACGCAACATGTCATCGAACAGTCGCTGTCCAGGAGTGTCTTGAGAGCGAGGATATTCAACGCCTCGTGTGGCCAGCACGTTCTCCAGATCTGAATCCCATTGAAAATGTGTGGGATGCTTTGGGGAGGAGTCTTGCTGGTCGCCAATGCCCTCCAATAAACAAGGACACCCTCATCCGTGCACTGACAGAGGAATGGGATAAATTACCCCAACAGCTGCTTGATAATGTTGTGCAAATCATGACACGACGTGTGGAATCTTGCATCGCCCTCCATGGTGGCCATATCCCGTATTGACATCTTACGCCGGAACGCCTGCGGACGGTAATTGCATTTTTTTCACGTTTACGTATTCTGCACAAAATGGCCTGTTTGTTCCTTGAACACGTTCCAAAGCCTTCTGGATTTCAGAGCACAATAAATTGTCTTTCTTGTAATGTCCTGGCATTCTGACATTATTTTATTTCACTTGGCATCCAACCACACTTACTTTTTTATGCGCTATATAGCCGTTTATGATCCGTCCTTAGCAATTGTCTAGCAGTGTATAATACACTGGCGTGTAAAAATTAAGGACGAGACGGTTTTTCGAATGTAACGTCGTGCAGAAGTGCTCCACATCGACTCAAATCATACCATAAGATCCCCAAGATGTAAGAATGAGGGACAAGTGAGCAAAACCGTCCAAACAAGGAATCCAAAGGAAACAAAGGCACTTTATTGAAAAGGTAGCTTCGAGCACAACTGGACAGAAGACAGAAACGTCCATGTGGCAGGCGGCTGCCAAGGAAAATCCAGTCTTTAGTAGGGATATGATCACCCCTGACTGCGTTGCAGGATTTACAACGTCTGTTCATGCAGAGGGTATCAAGGAGCTGTTGAGGCATCGCGGCCCATTCCTCTTGTAGCGCCAATTGAAGCTACGGAATCGTTGCTGGCGGCTGGTGACGAGCTGCTGTTACAGGGCTTGGAGCTGAGTTTATTACAGCACCCTGTGTTGAGGGTTCGTTTGATGCTTCCTTTGCAGTAAGTTCGGTATCGGTGGTATAATCCGTAATTCTCCCAACTGGAGCAGATAAATCCAATGCAAAGCATAGAAAAGTGAGTCGACTGAGGCTAAATTTTGCAGTCAGGAAAACTTTTATTCAGATCTTACGGGGAATGTCACAAAGCTTTTGCCCATCATATCCGTGCTTTTCTTATTTTAGTTGTCCCTCGGTGTCCAACTCGCCGAGAATCCTTTATCTCTTCCCGGCCATCCAAACTTCTCCTCCCGTTTCCTCGATATCGGCCTTAATTCCCTCCTTCTTCCGTTTTATCCCGAAGAATTCTGCACCCCAGCTAAAGCTCTCCTGCTTCGTCCGCTCCGACCCAAAACCCTCAAGGTTTTTTCCCAGAGCCTCCTAAAAATATATCGCTTCTCTCTCGACGTTTCGCCACAGAGTCCCTCTTATGCCCGGAGTCAGAAACCCCCTCCAAAAAACTGTCCCTTCGTCCGACTTCCAAGAAAGCGCAGACACGCCTTCACTCTCAAAAACTCTTAGCTGCTTAATTCCTTTACTGTTGTCCCCCGTGGGAAAGGAAATACTTTCTTTCCGTTGGCCTTCCACTGGCCTTCCGCTGCGATTCCCAATGGCGGGAAATGAAAGAAAATGACTACAGAATCTCGCTTCTGATAAATATGGAAGCCCCGGTTACACTGCCAAGCGTCTCCCGAGAAGGTCCCATAAGTGTTCGATTGGATTTAGGTCCGGGAACCTTGCGGGCCAATCCATGCGTTGAATAGCTTCACTCTCCAAACAGCCACTGTACGATGAGGTGTAGCGTTGTCGTCCATAAAGAGGAACTCAGGACCCACAGCACCTCTAAACAGACGCACGTGAGGCAGGAGAACCTCGGTACAATAGCGGACACCAGTGACTGAACCTCCTTGGAAGATGTGGAGGTCAGTACGGCTACCAAGCATGATACCTCCCCAAACGAGAACTCCGCCACCTCCAAGCCGGTCCCTTTCGATGATGTTGGAGGTGTGATTGCGTGTTCCCTGCTCTCTCCAGATGTGTATACGTCCAAAATAGCTCGTCAGACTAAATCGGCTCTCGTCCGTAAAGAGAACTCGACCCCGTTGCTGATGTGTCCAGTTCTTGTGTTCCTGGCACCACAGAACCCGCAGTCTCCGATGAGCCGGCGTTAATGGCACACACCTACTGGTCGTCGTGCAAATAGACCACTTTTGTGCAGCCTCCTGGCCACGGTAAAACGCGATAACGGACATCCAGTTGTCTGTTGCATGTGCCATGCGATTTCTCCCGCTGTCTACCGTCTGTCTCTTCTCGCCTGTAGGACAATATATCAGTCGTCCGCCGCAGTGGTTGCTCGTGGACGACCACTGCTAAACTCTCGGACAGCTGTTCCTGTCGTTTGAAATGCTCTCCAAGCTCGTGAAACGATGCAGTGAGCGATTCCGAACTCCTCGGCCACACTAGTCACACTCCGACCTTCTTCCCAATGACGCGACCTCGAGTTAAGTCATCCTGATGTCGTCTACTGGATTGCCTGTTGGACATATCACACGGTGGCAGCAACTCCACGGCGCTCAAACCGATGTACACCGTGCAATAGCTTTCACCGAATTGCTAAGCAAATGATCATATGTAGAGGATTTTAGGGAGTGTCTGACCCCAGGTCTTAAACAACCCTTAGAAATAGGAAGCTAGGAGATTTGGGCTAGAGTGCCCGATAGGAAAGTGACACGGAAGCGAAGTAGAAAGGGGGAGGAAGACGCCCTTATTTATTACTGGGGGCCAGTACCCGGGGTCCGACGGCTTAACGTGCCCATCCGACGCACGGCGGATATTTAGTGGATCGAGCGTTCGTACCTGCCTGGGATCGAAACTGAGGTCCTTTCCGTGGCAGTCACGAACGTTGCCCACTAGGCTACCCGCGGCCCTTCGAATCGCTGAGCGTACACCGCCCGTGTGCTTTATACCCTTCTGACACCCCCCCCCTACGTCATGCTGCATATATGCGCATGCCCTACCGTACCGGACCCTATAGTCTATCTCCCGAGTGGTCTTTCGGTACGTTCTACCTGCTCGTTCCGCTGTTATGCTAATTTCTCCTCTTCGTCCTTAATTTTCGCACACCAGTGTAGAAATAACTTTTTTCAACATTTTAGGTACATGCTATTGCTAACATGATACCAAATAATTATGAGGATTAGAATTTGAACACTCATTTGTACATGAACGCCATTCTTCTTCTGAATACTTTATTTCTACATGAACTCCATTCTTCTTTCCTTTTGTGTGAACTTGAGTGTTACGTTTTCACAAAAGTTTCTTCGGAGTACTTTTTCATATTTAAAAAGAATGTTTTTCTCTATTGGTAAAACAACCAAGTTGCTCGGATGTACATGTCCTGGCTCTATAAGATATATCTTGATTCCTTTTAATGCAGAAAAACTTATTTCGGCAGTTGCAGTTGTTGATGGAAAGTTTAATATTAGGTCTGCTAGTTAAACACTATGTCCAATTTATTAAACTTTATGTAACAAGTAATGTCTCTTACTGATGTGTTTTTGTATTCATCAAGGGAATAACACACCTTTAGTTCATTTTTTATTCGAGCTGTATCAAAATTTGAAGCACAGAATTCTTTAAGTTCTGACAGTAGATGTTCAGGGAAGTTTTCACAAAATATATCAAAACAGTTCGAATCCAACAAAGCCACGAATTTAAGATATAATATCACTGGTTTTACCAAACGCAAGGTCAGTGGTCTCAACATTCAACTTTGAGGCTCTGCCGCGCAGTTATACTGTATTTTAGATTGCTCCTGTTTAAAGGCTGAATCATGATAGGGCAATATGTTTACAACAGAGATGCACAACCTACGCCCAGCGGGCCGCATGCGGCCCTCGGCCTGATTTTATGTGGCCAGCGCGCACAAAATCCCAGGGGCGGGGGCGCAAGTCAAACATTTATAAAAATAAAGTAAAAAACTATAGTGATATGAAAATTTTATGGGGTACTAGCGGTACATGCATATATACATAAAATATGAAAATTTTATGGGTTTATACACAAATATATGACGTGTTTGCAATACCATTCGCAACTAATGTTGAAACTGTGTCCGTCGATTTTCAGATGGAGCGTGCTGATCTTCAAAATAACTCCGAATTGAAGGCTAAATTTGCAGGTTTCTTTGGAATTTTACATAAACTACTTGCTTTGTGAAATAAGGACACTGAAAATCCACGCTCAGCCGCCCCGGTGGCGCAGTGGTCTAAGGCGTTGGCCTCTGATCATTCGTCCATAAGGGGTCCGGGTTCGAATCCCGGTCAGGCATGGATGTTGTGTTTGTCTTACGGCACTGGTTCTCTCCCTTCCCTGGAACCAGTGACCCTAAATTAGGGACGGGCGACTGCTTATAGCCCATTGAGTTGCTCACGGTGGTCGTTAAACCTCCAATCAAAAAAAAAAAAAAATCCACGCTCAAGAAACTCTAACTTTATTTAGAAGCTCCTACTTATGCGAACAATCATTTTCTGCAATGAAACTGTATAACGAAGTAAATTTCTCCGTCATTTTTGGTCTACGCCGGGATTCGAACCCAAGGCAGCTTATTCCGGAACAAGTCGCTCTACCAACTGAGCTACGCAGACATTTGTTCTGATTCCTATCTGCCTTTATGTCGTGTGCGTCCTGCTGGCAGGTACGTCACAACTGATAAAATCATCAGATAGTTCACGTTTAACTGATGAACACTTGGAGGAAAATCTGTGTATCGCTGTATCCAACAGTGAATCAGATATTGAAAGACTAATAAAAAACAATGTTAAATTTCTCACTAGACTTACAAAAAAAAAAAAAAAAAAAAAGTTCTGGCGACACCTGCATATTTTTCAAGCAAGTAAGTTGTTTTGTTTGATCAACTTTTGTACACTTTTTTTTAGCTATCATTATTTTTTTATATTTTGGTTTTGGGATTTATTTATTTTTTGGAAGGGGTGTGTGTACCCCCTGTGGCTTGCTGTTGTTCAGTCAATCTGAAATTGGCCCGTAGTTGCTAAAAGGTTGTGCACCCCTGGTTTACAATATTGCTGAATTATTTGTATTTATTTTTTCAAGAGTGACCAAAATGACTTTTGTCCCGCTAGATTCGCGTTTGAAACCGCTGTGCACCTGAGCGATGGGTTATAAAATTATGAATGATTGATAGCCAATTTGATTCCCGTTCTACGTAGAGACAAAAGCGTTCCCCGGTCTTGCACGTAGTTCAGTTGACGAGCACACAACAGAAAGAACAGTCTTCACACGCAAAATTAGAAATATGTCTCCTTAAGTACACGCAATAAAGTCCAATAATTTTTTGAATTTAAAACTTCGTAGTTGAAGCTAATTAATAGATTTTCGCAAAAAGGCCTCGAAGTTATATTTCGCGGAGGGCCCCAAGTTTTTTCGGTACGCCAACCGATTAACTATTCTTCACTCTAGGTGTCAACCTCAGACTCAATAAAACGTAATCCTCACTACCCCAGGTGGTTATCGCAGGATTGATAACGAACACCGCTCCGGTAGCGCAGTTGTCTCAGCACTGGCTTGTGACGATGGGTCCGAGTTCGAAACCCGGTGAGGCATGGGTGTTCGTCTTACGGCGCTGGGTATCTCCATTCCCTGGAACCAGCGGCCCGAAATTAGGGATGGGGGACTGCTTATAGCCCACTGAGTTGCTCACGATAGTCGTTAAACCCCCGATTAAAAAGAAAAAAATGTTTAACGTGCAACGTAATACATATTAAAATTTAGTAAATTGAATATACATAAGTTAGCATGTTTTTTGTGTAAGATAGACAGCTTACCTGATTAACCTTACAAACGCGAGGAGAAAAACAATGCACAAACTGTACATACTTATGGTGTAAAAAATACGTATTTTGAAATGACCTTATGAAGACAACGGAAAAAATTCTGCCGACGAAAAAATTATTTCAAAAGAGGGTCCGAACCCCTAAGACCCTCCCCTTAGCTACGTTCCTCCTCTCCAGGGGCGTACGGATAGTCCCTGAAATCCACGCAATGCGGGGGAGGGGGGGGTCACGGCTAAGAGGGCTTCTATCCTCAGCAAAAGGATTTTACAATTTTTTTTTGCAGAAACTTCACGCGAAGCTGATTAAAGAAATAGCAAACATCCAGGAATATTTGACGGTAGCTTTGAACGAAGTATTAGAAAGAAAAGCAATTTTTCAATAAATAAGTATAATATTTAGAAATCATTTTCGCAATTTTAGTTTATAAAAGATATGACCAAAAAAAGGCAGGACGTGAGGCCCCTTTTTGCAGCCCTGTACATGCATATTAAAAAGATAATGAAAGAAGTACGTAGCAGTCCAATGTGTGAAATTTCTATTCCAATGAGGATAAGGTGTTATGTATTAGTGTTTGAACACAAATACGCATCCTACAGAATACAATGAACCAAAAGGTATTCTTTATGTCGACGAAGAAACAGAGACCTGTGTCATTTTTTTTTATAACAGACCCAAGAAAGAAATTTTTACTATGTGCAAAACATTGTGACACCACATTGAGCTTTTTTTATATTCAAGAGTAAATAATTTAAGTAGTTATGCTTTTTCCGTGCCAACATTCTTAACTGTTATAAATTTGTTTACTAAATGTTCTGTATTTTCGAATAAATCAGAAAAGGTCATCAGACATTATCAACTCGGAAGTTAGGTGTTTTGCGTGTGTGATCGTGAGGGATTTCAATGAGGCTGACCTTAGTTCTCTATAAAATTTGCATGATATGAATAACTTTACCATAAGTATTTTGCAGGACTTTGTATTGGGATAAAACAACTGCATTCATTTTAGTTAGAAAGTGCGCATTTGTGTTACACGCAATAAAGTCCAATAATGTTTTGAATTTAAAACTTAGTAGTTGAAGGCTAATTAATAGATTTTCGCAAAAAAAGACCTCGAAGTTATATTTCGCGGAGGGGCCCAAGTTTTTTCGGTACGCTACTGCACTCCCCCTCTCTAAGGCAAGTGTTTAATCTGGTAAGATCTATATATTAATTCTATAAGTTTTTTACTGTATAAGACAAGTTGTGACAGAACGGCTGAACGCAAACGTATGATTGAGGTAACAAAATATGATTGAGGTATCTTAAATATGATTGAGGTATCTTACCATGTAGATGTGCCAGTCGAAAAGAAAAATGAGATTGGGGCAACGGTTCGGGCGTTGTGGGGCGGCAAATTTTCCATGTAAAGCCAATGGGAGAAGCGTGCGGTTGATATCCGATCGCCTGCTGTTGACTCACGGTGTTGAAAGCGGAAGTATGGAGGGACTCAGATAGTCCAAAGTCTTCTTCTTTTTTTTTTTTTTTTTATTGGAGGTTTAACGACCACCGTGAGCAACTCAATGGGCTATAAGAAGTCGCCCGTCCCTAATTTAGGGCCACTGGTTCCAGGGAAGGGAGAGAACCAGTGCCGTAAGACAAACACAACATCCATGCCTCACCGGGATTCGAACCCGGACCCCTTTTGGACGAATGATCAGAGGCCATTTCTTAGAAAAGTCTCTCTTCTCAGCGAACCATTGTGCAAAACAACGCTAGCAGGAATTTTTTTTTTGAAAGTTCTTATCGGAACAGCGAACACTCGAAGACCTGATTGCGTTGTGATGTATATATACATTGGACATATCCATTGGACTTTGTGATGTATACTGTTACAGTTGACACCCCCCCATCCTAAAACCTGAAGAAACCTCTAAAATTTGTCCGCCATGTCGCGTATGGTATGAGGCAGCTAGGAATCACAGTTCGGCAGGCTCACATGTTCTTTTACAGTTCAGTTTTTTTTATTTATTTCTCATTTACGTTGTTTTTCTCTTTCGGATGTTCTCTAAAATTAATTAACAAAATTGCGGGATAATTAGGAAGTCGCTCCAATGCTCTTGAAGGCAAGAAACGCAATATTTTTGCCATTTTGAATTGTTTCTACCTGTGGGAAAAGGTAGCACTCAATGGTTGCTCTGGAAATTGATAAGAGCAAAGCGATAGGCACAGAAGAGGACTTCTGGATTTCTTGAGGAGGGGCCGATGTTGCGACCCACCCCCGCCATTAATTTAGTAATTAATGGGCGTGGTTGATGTGTGAAATTAATTAAGTATTAATTATGTTCGAGGCTTGATTGGAGTTTAAAAGTGTAAACAGCAGATAAAGTTTTATCTGGGGGTTTGGAAAGAAAAGAGGCGAAGAATTCTCTCTCTGGCTGGGTGGTCTCAGAATAGCTCTGTTAGGTCATAAATATCAGGGCGCAGCTGACGGGAAACTAAGCAACACGGAATGGTACCTTTCGAAGAAGGGTCCACTTGAGTAAATGAATGAAGATGGGGACAAAAGGTTTAGCGAATAATCGTAAATTCGTCGATTGTTTGGGGCATTTTCGAGAACAATTGCTCTCTGTGTGGTCCGTGCAGAAAAATAAGATTTCGCACTTAGCGTGAAAATAAGGAAGAAAGTTTAGTTGTCTGTATGCTCTCCGATGTGAAAGGCTGGATGCCTTGGATCTGCGCAAAAAATGAATTGGGAAAAATGAAGCAGCAAACCTCCCCGCATTTGGTAAGAAATGGAGACAACTCGAGGCAGCTGGAGATGCCAGTTTGCCATAAAGACAGCAGAATGCCTAAATCCGCGTGATAACGAAGAAATTTCTAGGCTGGAGCGTAATGGAAATCAGCGACTGTTTGGCCTAATGAAAGCCAAGTTACAGGGGAATTAAGAAGTCTGCGAGTGGACAGTGGTCATTCCAATGTGAAGCGAAGCCATGCAAAGTCGGGTTCGGATGCCAACCACTGCAGTGTGGAATCGTCACCCCCATTCATCCCCTACTGTGGAGGAAGTGAAGAGATGCGCTTGTCTTACGGGGCGAAGCGAGGCCCCATGTGTGCGTGTGTGTGGTCGCGTAAGCAGCGAAGCCACTACGTGTAAGTGCGACGGGATAAAAACATGGGGAAAGAAAAATATGAGCGTAAGAGCGGTGGCTTCGATACCTAACAAATATACAGGTGAAATGTTCAGTTGCCGATATACGCTTAAGGTAAAAGCACGTCTGATTTCGCTCGGCCGAGAAAATTAATCTCAGGGCTAGCGGTCGCAACTCGGTAAAAAAAAATGGAAACAAAACCTGCGAGTGGCATATTTGAACTGCGTACTCAGGCAGGGTAGATGGTTTGCTAACGGAAAGGAACTGACTGAATTGGGAATGAACGGTCAAAAAGGACGGAAGGTAGCGACGGACGGAATCAACTATAGCAGCAGCGGAATTGAATGTGTCCCACTCTCCCAGCAGTCGACGTTCACAATTATTTCTTCACGACAACAAAAATCATTTCCCAGGAACACAGAAAATCAATCTTGGAAACCGCAACATCAGATGTGAGATGGCCTATTTTGCTTAACGGCCACCTTCAAATCGTCACGAGAATAGATCAGTGTGCACTCTAATCATTGCAACAAAGTGCGGCGTGATATTACCATTTTTAATTGTGTGCTTCATTTACATCAAGCGTCAAAGTGAAGTGTTGAATCATCGGTGCTGCCACATGGTGCAAGTGTCTGTGTGTGTGTGTTTTTTTTGTCGTGTGATATTATGTGATGCACAACGGATTTGCACAGCAAAGTCACGTAACTGTAAGTAGATGAATATTTCCTTTTTCTTTCTTCGCACATCTGCGAACTTGTGCCATCCCGACACCCAAAGCTGCATGGACATAGATGCAGTAATGCTGAGTGACTGAACCTCAGAGGAAATACCTGCACATACAGATTTCAATTTCTTACAGGGCCCATTTCCTGATTACTTTTTTTACATGAATAAGGGAGAAGGTGTGGCCACAAATTCCGCTGGGCGGGACAGTTTCTTTTAACTTTGGTTCAGGGCCAAAGCTAGCGGAGAAGGGATCTGCATGTGCATGCTTATTAGATTTAGTTAATTAACTTTGGCAGTATTTCGCACCTATAATCGTATACCGCAAATTAACGTGCTTGTGTATTTTGTGTCGCGAGTATGTCTAATGTGATCGTTTGCATATAATTTTTTTCATTCTCTAAGCAATTGTATATGAATATCACCTGCAGCTCTATTTAGTGTGTAAACGAGTAGTATCTCTTGTTCAGATAGTCCGGTGGAGACTCAGTCGGCTGCGTCTTCCGACAGTAAAGTGTGACACCGTATGCTGCCCACGTATGAGGGGCAATTGTCTATGCGCCTAGAGAGCGCCGTATCTGTTTAAATCTCGCAGAACGTAATTAAATGTTGTGTTGTGTATTTGAGAATCATGTGTTATTTGCGAAAGTGAGTGTTGTACTGGCTGGTTGGGGATTGAATGTACCGGAGTAAGATCCGGACCACTACACTCAGTCACGAATTGGTGATTGCGGGTGAACCTCATCACAACTCTGATCCCAAAGTATCATTTTTTTTAGATTATTTTATTTTTTATTTGTTGTTGTTATTTTGTTCACAAGGTGGATTCACCCAAGCCTTATGCTTCGGGTCATTCTTCAACTTTTCATTTTTTATGTTCTGGTGTGAATCTTTGAGTGCAGCAGTGCACCTGAGATTCTCACCTGGTGCCGCGGCCAACTAAATTGTACTTCAGGTCTCAAGCACCGTTACCGGCAGACTCGGCAGGAACACTGCTAGTGCCGTGTAACAATACATACAATTTAACATTCATTCGATCCAGTTTATTCACGTAGGTAAGACGTTTCCATTATGTTAAGATGTAAATAAACGTTTCATATAAGTTTTTTCTTTTCAAAAAAAAAAAAAAAAAAAAAACTATTTGTCGATTCCGAAGGGTTTCGTCTACCGGGTTCGAATCCCGGTGAGGCATGGATGTTGGATGATTAGACGAAACCCGTCGATTCCGACGGGTTTCATCTAGTTTTTTTTATATAATTAACTTATTAAGAACAAACTGGCAAATTCTTTCTAATAAAAATAGTTATGGATTTGTATACTCCCCTCACCAACGTTTGTTTGTTCATCCGTCTCGCCCTATGCAAGTAATTGTTGCTGCTAAAATCGTATAATAATTGTTATTAATAGCATTTCTATAACACTAACGCCACGGGCGCCCATGCATAATAGCTCAGCTTTCAGAAGGGGGCAAACAAAAATTGTAACTACAAATAACATATACAAACACCTTATGCAAATTTCTTCTGTGGCTTCTTGTTATCTAACGGATTTTACCACACTCTTAACACGTAAATTTAATTGGAAACTATACTCGGTGCAAAGCAAACCTGATTACACTGTTCCGAAACCGATTCACCGACATGAAAGCTCTTGTTTATCAGTATTTCTCCGCGCACTAATGGTTGCCATGTATTGCGGACCCTTCCCCCTAAGGGCGGGGCTCCCGGGACTCACCCCATCTCTCTTCTAAAGATAGAGGAGGAGTCCCGGCGGCCCCCCGCTAAGGGGGACTTGAAGGCGAGACAAAAGGGAACTTCTCGCGTTCCAACACGATGTTCCCCTCCACACCATCTGATCCTTGCCGAACGCCAGACAAACGATTTCTGAATGAATACTTTAAAACAGCAACCACGAAGAAAGGAGTAATCTCATTACAATGACCGCCAAGCCATTATCTACCCCCGCCGCCGGCCCACAATTCTCCTCTCCCAGTCGCAGTAAAAATCCTCGTGTTAAATGTATAGCCTCTCTGAAGCAAAACAGAAGTAACAAGGACACCGCCAAAATGCCAGTATTTGTTTTTTTTTTGGAAACGCGATACGTACGACATTTAGAATTCTTAGGTCTCAGATTAAGCTCGAACACGGCTTTTAAACTGGAACTATATTATGCAGTGGAAGTACACACACTGTAACATTAACTCCAGAGTCAGGTTAGCCTTGCCCCGAGTATAGAAGACCCAAAATCTATATAAAATAGATGGATAAATTAAATTAAATTGCATGCTAGGACAAGATTATCGTGATTTTAATCTTTCTGGCCACGAAATCCAAGAAATCACTCAATTTGTTATCAAGAATTAAAAAATACTCGACAAATTTCTGGGAAAATTTCGAGAGATCTCAGTTAATAGGTACTGCAGAAGATGATAGGTTTTTCATTTCTTCGTCTTTCATACTTATCCATAATGTTTGAACATACGTTGTTCTCCAACATGCGATTGGAAATTTCATTATTACTTTCTACCGTAAATTTTAGCTTTTTCTACTGGAAGTTCCCAACGCTTTTTTCTATTTTTACGGTATATGCATTCACAAGTTCTACAGAAAAATTAGCTATCAGAATTCCTGATCCAAGGGAGGGCAAACGCCCCGCCCCTCTTTCCCCCTACATGGACGCGTTTGTCCTGTTGTCCGGACCTCATCGACTACCCGCAGAAGTTTGTGGTAATCTTAAATAACATCTTCGTTAGTCATGGGCGGACAACAGGACAAACCGGCCGTTAAAGTACTGCTACAGAACAGCAACCTACTGAAAAGTGTCTAGGTTGTAACGTACTAGAAGATGTGACGTACCTGCCAGAAGGACGCACACGACATAAAGGCAGATAGGAATCAGAATAAAACGTCCGCGTAGCTCAATTGGTAGAGTGACTTGTTCCGGAATGAGGGGATCCGGGTTCGAACCCCGGCGCGGATAAAAATGACGGAGAAATTTACTTCGTTATAATGGCGCCCGAACTATCCGGATGACCCGACCGTTCAAAATCTCGCATTGGTGTGATGTTATTTCCACACCGCGAGATAGGAAAAATAAGAGAATCCTTTCTCCAGCCCTTCGAAAAAAAAAAAAAAAAAAAATAAGGGGGAGATGATGTAACGTACTAGAAGATGTGACGTACCTGCCAGAAGGACTCACACGACATAAAGGCAGATAGGAATCAGAATAAAACGTCCGCGTAGCTCAATTGGTAGAGTGACTTATTCCGGAATGAGGGGACCCGGGTTCGAATCCTGGCGCGGATAAAAATGACGGAGGAATTCACTTCGTTATAAGTGCCTCTTGCAAAGAAATATAACAAATGATTCATTCTAGGTATTTATTTAACAGACTTAAATAAAAAGTAAGAGAAAAGACTGGGGTATCTGGTAAAGACAAATGAAAATTTTCATTATGCCCACATTACGTTTAAATTTTCAGGTCACAAGTTTTCCTGTCAACATCTTGCTCCATCCAGAAGATGTGTGCATTAAAATGTATTTGATCTGCGAGATAACGCAAATAGATCACCTGAAGTGAAAAAGTATTTTTTTTAACGTTTCCTTCTCTGTTTAATTTCTTAAATTTCGAACAGCAATAATAAAATTGCAAATTTTTTCGTATGCCTTTCTTTTCGTTTTTCCTTAAACTTTATTTGCGGTGTTTTTGTAGTGAGTTTTCGACGTCTTTCTAAATTAGTATTTTTTTTTTATTTTTCCACGTAAAGCAGTAAGTACTACTTTCAAATTATGAACTTTTAATGCGCGTAATGTTAAAAGCACCAGAAAGGTAACACAGTGCCCTTATTCATTTGTATACCATTGTTAAAAATCTAGGAATTAATGAATATATATTTTTGTATGGTGAATTAATGAATATATATTTCACTTTGATTGAACATCATATGTCTTTACATTCTGAATTACTGCTATATATGCACTCATATATTAAATGGCTAGTACACTTTTAATACGCGCTTCCATTTTTAAGTTTTTTATTCTTTAAATCAATAACTTTCAGCTTTGTTTTCAGAACTCTGTTTTCCTACAATAGTCATTGCGTAGTCATATTAGTTTTTTCTTTTTTTCCCACAATAGGCATTGCGTAGTCATATTAGTTTTTTCTTTTTTTTTTCCTACAATAGTCGCTGCCGTCTTCCGTTAGATTTCATTTTTAACGCTTTGGTTCTCTCCAATTTTAAAATTTCAATTTCTTTTTTAAGCAATGCAACATTTTCAAGTAGCAATCTATTTTCCTGCGTTATTTTGATACAGGAAGAACAACTGATATCCCCTGATGTTTCATCAACTTCATAACAGAGATCCTGCGTTTCTTGCACACAAACCTTTTTCAGACTTAAAATATCCATTGGATCGAAAGCGCATTTCGAAATATCTCTTTTGTGCTTTCTATTATACTTCGTGGAGTGACACAGTGTCCGTTTTGCAGATAGTTCGTCAGATTCAGAACAGGCACCGCGTTTTGTTTCAGTAATTTTTAAAGTCATCTTCGTAATCAGAAGAATGAAAATGTTCGCTGCAAACGCTAGCATTCGCAACATTCACAGTCTGACCTATAGCACTTGTTCAGCAATTCCTTCACCAAATCTGGATTTTTCAAGGGAAATGCGTGGTACACAATACTTACTATTAGTTTTTTTTTTTTTTTTTTAATGGTTCTTGCAAGTAGCCACAGAACAACTCGACATTGTTATCAGTATTTCAGCGTAAACTAACTAAAGAATTTCTCAAAGAGAAAGTCCTAAGAGCTGAATATTTATCCATAAAAAGCAAAGGAAAGAAGAATGCAGCATAAGTAGAGAGACCCTTCACGTCTGGTTCCAACCGGATTTCCGAACACAGTGACGTCAGAAACAGGTCATCTGTCACCGCCGAGGGGATCCGTGGCGGCAAAGTTTCTTCAAAGGAATGACCCAGCCCTAGTATTCTAACAGCCCTGATTTGTATGTCTACCATTGCCTTGCGAAAGCCTCCCAGTGGAGTGCGAAAGCTTGGCGAATCTGTGTACTTACTACGCCGCAAAAATAAACGGATTTAATACGCTATTTGCGTCTCTTGAGTATTCACAGTGTGGTGAATTTATAATTAGGTTATGTAATTATAAACTCCTACGTTCTTAATTTTTCTCATGCAGGTTTTACAGTTATGAGCTTTTGCAATTGTGCTTTTTCTGAAGGAGGGAACTTCTTTTTTGTTTATTTGGGAATTTTACGACCACCATGAGCAACTCGATGGGCTATAAGCAGTCACTCGTCCCTAATTTAGGGTCACTGATTCCAGGGAGGAGAGACAGTCAATACCGTAAGACACATGAACTAGCATTCCATTTATCAGCGCATTAGTTCCGTACATTTCGAGTGAATTTTTTTCAATTCGAATGCTAATAAGTACCAATTAAAATTTCCTTTATGGAAATGAAATGGTGAATAATAAATAACAATTATTTTTTTGCTAGTTTCTTTGGCTCGTTAACGTAAGTACTCTTGATAAGCTATTTATAATTTCTGAACCTTTCGGATGGTCTTTTTTTTTTTACTTGGAACTCTACTAAGTCCCAATTTTGTAAAGAAAAGTAACATTTGTTGTACGAAAATTAAGTGTTGAATAATAAATGACATAATTATTTAAACGACAACAAAGTTTCTTTGCCACGTTATAGGAACTACTATCTCTCGCTGTGATAATCGGAAGGCTAGCCGAGAAACACAACATCCATGCCTCATCAGGTTTCTAACCGGGACCCATCTCGAGCGAATGGTGAGAAGACAGCGCTTAGGCCGGCGCCGATTACGCGAGTGCTCCGGAATTCAGGTATTAAGTGATTGGTAATCAAAGTTCCGGTAAAGGGGTAATTTAGCGTCCTAAATTATTTGGCTAAAAATTTTGAGAAAAAATAATCTACATATTTTAAAGTACGAAGTTTGATAAAAAAAAAATGGTGAACATTTTTCGGCTTTACAATCATTTTAAAGATTTTTACCGAAAAACTTACATGCAAGCACGAGGATGTGAGCAAGCGCTGCCGCGATCCTCCCACAGCACAGCGGCGACGCCATCAATGACTCCACCGAAAAGAAGATAATAGGATCTCGATAACCCCCCCCCGTGTCCCCGGTGCATCCGTGTAGTCGGCGCCGATGAAGACAAGTTCAGAGCAATTTTTAAAAATGGAAGGCGTTTCAGCACTGCTATCGGAAAATTCCTTGCTACTCTTCAAAATAAATCCAAAACTTGTAAAAGTTTTATTTTTAATTTTCATTTTTTAACTTTAATTTTTTTCAGTGGGTGCGTGCAACTCATTGGAAAACTTCAATAGGTGTTTGAGCTTCGGAGCCTCTCTCTCTCTCTCTCTCTGTCTTTTTTCTCTGGCGCACCCAAATTTTCTTCATGGGGGTGGCCCGAAATATTGAAGATGCAAATAAAAATACCGCGGAGAAAACGTCTCCCTAAATATTGGGAAGCAATAAAAATATCTTCGCCATGTTAAATGCGTTTCCAATGATTCTTTAAATATATATATATTTAAAAACAAGCAGGTAAATTACAAAGAAGGAAGGACCAAGTCATACCTTATGGGGAGGGCCCGGTCCCCTAGCCATTCTTAATACGTGCGACACTGCCCAGAGCAATGGCACACCCAGTTGAGGTGGCCCAGGAACTCCTCAAGAGTCACTAGGCCCTTCATTCCTTATGACTCCTGTGGGGTTATCAATGCAGATGATGACCAATCAGGTGCACCGACTTCACCAAATAATTGAGGGGGGTGGGCGTGAAGGGATCAAATGTTGGAGGGGCACATCTCTTCCCTTATCTGGAGGGAGAAAAGGGGGACAAAAAGGTAAACTACCAGATTAGATGTATATTTAAAACGCAGCTGTAATTGCTCGTCAGCAAATAAACAAGGAAACAAATATGCTATTAATATTTTAAAAATAAAATTCAGCCTGCGATTATATAAAAATTTCTGGAGAGATTTTATATCTAAACATTTATAAAAAAATATGAGGAACTAGCGGGGTTATTCAAAGAACAAGAAGCGGTAAAAAAAAATAATGATAAAGGCGCTATTAAACGCTTCTACAGAAGCTTTGTTTTAATAGCGCTTTTATATTCATTTTTGATAATTGTTTTAAGCGTTTACCACATATCACGAGAACATATGAAACACGATACGAGGCCAGCAATCCCGTCTCTTATCAAATGAACAGTGCTGAATATGGGAAAAAAACTTTACTTATTTTGTTATTAATTTTTTTGAAATTTATCGCTTGGCTTCATAAGGTGGAGCTTGGTCCATCTTATGAGACCAACACGATTATTTAATTAAACTGGAGGGGGAAATATTGGGTGGGTACTGCCCCCTCCCCACATCAGTAAAGTTATTGGAGGGGCAAGATTCACCTTGCCGCCCAACAGTCGGCGCCAGTGTGATCAGTGCTTGTATATGATTTGAAACATATATTTTCATTGGCAACGCTCTGTAATATAGCGGATATATTTTTATCGCAATATTTTAGGAAATGTGTTCCCGTGGTATTTATATTTGCATGTTCAATATTTTGGGCCACCCCCATAAAGAAATCTTGGGTTCGCCACTACCCCGGAGCACCCAGATAGTCGTTGGCGTCCATGCGCTGTTGTGTCTGATGTATACCGAAAAATATTAACCTATACTATTTCACGGATTATTTGAAAAGGTTGTTTAGCTATACCGCTCTCGTTGCTATTCTTTTTCCTCTTTTGTATTTTAACTTCATCCAAAACTGCCAGTGAAGCATTATGCGCATTCATGCCAGAAAAGCACTGTGCGCATTAAAATTGAGTACCATAAAGATGCAGCAAACGACTGGGGATCAGCGTGGCCGAGTTGGTAAGGTGCTGCAATTAGCATGCCCCTCCGGGCACAAAATGCAGATCGCAGGCCGGTTCGCCGGGCGTGGGTTCAAGTCCCACCGCTGATCCCTTTTTTTTTATATATGGGAATTTTCCGATGTGGTTTTAAATCTCACTTATGTCAGGATTAATTTTTTTTAATGCAAAAGAGCAAAAAGCACGATCTATAGGAAAAGTGGCACGGGACAAACCTGACGGTACTTGCTGTCACCAGTGGTGTTTTTACGATGCTCTTCGGGGGAGAAAAGGTGTTTGTTGGTAGGAATCTGAGGGTTTTGGTTATTTAACGGGCGGGGGAACGGGGCTGTAACCACAGTAATTAGAGGCTACCTCAGGGCACCAGCGAAGGAAATGTTCGAGTAAGCCTGGTGAAAAATGTGTAACAAGTCAAAATACTCAGATAGCATTACGTGGATTCACGGAAAGAAACCAGAATAGTAAACTAAAAACATAAATTCGTAGTTAATCCATTTTAGTTAGGACATATTTTGCCCCCAGAGATAAGGAACCTGCAACACAACTGCCATCAAGCAAATTCAGAGAATATAATTTATTTTGTTATAATTCAAGAGAGTTCAGTTGTTTTTTTTCTTTTTCGCTCTTCGGTAGGAAGCCCACCCCACTTTTCTTCGAGACCACCCTTTAGCCCCCTCAAAATATTAAACAGCTAGAACACACGGCGAGTGTAACCATTTATGATTTTAGAGAACTTGGATACACGTATGTGAAGTTTTCGAATTTACAGAAATGTTGTTATAAAAGACAGATATTATGTTGAATTTTTTTGTTGTACTATTTTGTGGGAGTCGTCCTTTGAGCGAATATCTAAGAGAGTAGTAGAAACACACAAACCATTTTCCTAATAATAGTATGAGAGATTCTCTCCTTGTCAGGTAAAACCTAAAATTCATAAACAACCTTATGGCAGCAAATATTTAAAACAGACAAAAAATGGCCTAGTAAGCTAAAATCGCAAATAAAAATAGTAAATCGTTCAAGACCATGGAATTTCGTATACATAGTTTCTAGTACTACATACATTGGATCAGGAGCGTATATGGAATTCTTTTTTGGGGGAGAGGGGATGGAAGTTTTTAAAATCCATCAGGACAAAAAAGTTAATGAAAAATATAAGAAAAAATTAATAATTTTTTCCTAATGTAAGTTGATGCATTTTTATTAAATTAAAGCATTTTTTTCCTAATGTAAGTTGATGCATTTTTATTAAATTAAAGCATTTTTGTCTAATGTAAGTTGCATTTTAACAGAATACATGAAAAAGGGAATCAACTTCGGGAGGGCCAGGGCCCTCTTGGCCTCCCTTCTAAATACGCCTCTGCATTGGATAGGCATGCGAATAGTATGCACCTGATTTTTTATACCTTAGATGACATCGTCAGCGTCGCGTAAAATCTATATGAACGGATTTTTTTCCGCAAAATTTCTGCCAAGCACTTCAAAATTTGGCTCCCCCGTACGATACTTAGCCCCCTTTGAGCTTCTGTCGTCGCTATTTTATCTTAGCCTCCAATATATTCAACTCCACATAGAATATGTTGCGATCTAGCATTTAGATTGAACTCCAGTCCTAGTAACGGCAGATGGCGGCACGTCACCAAACAACAACAAAAAAGGCTATCTGTCATATCTTCCAGCAGCCAATGGCATTCTATGAAGGCTTTGACACTTTTCAGTCGGGCTCTGTAGCAGTACTTTAACGAGCAGTTTGGCCTTCATTCAGGTGACTAAATATTTTTTAGGGGCAAGACATGACTGAAAATCACTGAGCGATTGAGGTTGCCTCAATGTTTCAACCTTCGGTGATTTTAGTCTATTAATATCAGGTGCCGTTTCTGATGAAAAGAATGACGATTTTTTTAGCACGTCAACTGTTCAAAGTTTAGAAACAGACGTTTCTGAAGTTCTTGGTTTTTGAAAAATAAGTTAAAATGTCCTGTTATCCCCAAGGCCGGATTAAGCGGGTCTCTACAGGGGATATATAGCCTTGGGGCCAACCAATACCAAGGGCCGGGTCGCTGGTGGCCTAGTGGGCAACGTTCGTGACCGCCACGGAAAGGGCCTCAGGTGTGATCCCAGGCAGGTACGAACGCTCGATCCACTAAATGTCCGCCGTGCGTCGGATGGGTACATTAAGCCGTCGGACCCTGGGTACTGGCCCACCGGTAATGAATAAGGGCGTCTTCCTCCCCTTTCTACTTCGCTTCCGTGCCACTTTCCTATCTGGTGCTAAAACCCAAATCTCCTAGTTTCCTATTTCTAAGGGTTGTTTAAGACCTGGGGTCAGACACTCCCTTCCTAAAATTCTCTACATATGATCTGATCTGATCTACTAGAGCATTGAATGGGCACGTTAAGCCGTCGGACCCCGGGTACTGGCCCCCGGTAGTAAATAAGGGCGTCTTCTACCTCGCTTCCGTGTCACTTTCCTATCGGGCACTCTAGCCCAAATCTCCTAGCTTCCTATTTCTAAGGGTTGTTTAAGACCTGGGGTCAGACACTCCCTTCCTAAAATCCTCTACATATGATCTGATCTGATCTGATGGGCACGTTAAGCCGTCGGACCCCGGGTACTGGCCCCCGGTAGTAAATAAGGGCGTCTTCTACCTCGCTTCCGTGTGACTTTCCTATCGGGCATTCTAGCCCAAATCTCCTAGCTTCCTATTTCTAAGGGTTGTTTAAGACCTGGGGTCAGACACTCCCTTCCTAAAATCCTCTACATATGATCTGATCTGCTCTGATGGACACATTAAGCCGTCGGACCCCGGGTACTGGCCCCCGGTAGTAAATAAGGGCGTCTTCTACCTCGCTTCCGTGTGACTTTCCTATCGGGCATTCTAGCCCAAATCTCCTAGCTTCCTATTTCTAAGGGTTGTTTAAGACCTGGGGTCAGACACTCCCTTCCTAAAATCCTCTACATATGATCTGATCTGATCTGATGGGCACGTTAAGCCGTCGGACCCCGGGTACTGGCCCCCGGTAGTAAATAAGGGCGTCTTCTACCTCGCTTCCGTGTGACTTTCCTATCGGGCATTCTAGCCCAAATCTCCTAGCTTCCTATTTCTAAGGGTTGTTTAAGACCTGGGGTCAGACACTCCCTTCCTAAAATTCTCTACATATGATCTGATCTGATCTACTAGAGCATTGAATGGGCACGTTAAGCCGTCGGACCCCGGGTACTGGCCCCCGGTAGTAAATAAGGGCGTCTTCTACCTCGCTTCCGTGTGTCTTTCCCATCGGGCACTCTAGCCCAAATCTCCTAGTTTCCTGTTTCTAAGGGTTGTTTAAGACCTGGAGTCAGACACGCCCTTCCTAAAATCCTCTACATATGATCATCATCAATACCAAGGGCCCAGGAGGCATACCTGAGCAAATAATCGATAGAGAGAGAGAGAGAGAGGTTATAAAATGGTTTTATTTTTGTCTCGTATGATTTCCATTTGGTCAGAAACAGAGGCTGGAAGACGAACGGATTTCAAGGCAGTGACTCACCAAAGGTAAAGGTTTCATATCGCCTTGTACAGCGGTGTCGGCAAGACAGTTTCAGCTTTTTCGTTAGTATCCTCCTACACCTCCCAATTTGCATTTGGAACCGTTAATGGTCGAAGTCCCCAGTGGCTTCGCATTGCATAACAAAAAAGATGCACTAAGAAAAGTATATGATGCTTAAATCATTAGAAAATGCAAGACAAAATATAGGAATCTTAAGCTTTTGTGAGAACAATGGAAAATATAGGGATTTAAAGGGGAGTATTTAGAGGGGGCGAAGCCCCCGAAAGTGTTTCATTTCTTTGTTAAAATGCGACCTACATTAGAAAAAATGCTTTAATTTAATAAAAATGCATTAACTTACAATAGAAAGTAATGGTTTCATTTTTTCATCTATTTTTCATTAACTTTTATTTTGTCCGGATTGATTTTAAAAAAATCATATTAGGTTGCCCTCCACCCGAAAAATTTCTATATACGCCCAGGGCTGTAGCTGGCGCTAAATTCTAGGGTTGGCTACAAATAAATGATTCAGGGGAGGTTAGAATTTGTTTAGCTAATTTCATAAATTAATTTTAACCAAAATTATAGGTTAAAATGTTTTATTATATTTAATAATATGTTTTACCAGTCTTTATTGAAAAATTAATAAACACAGCAATCCTGTTTCAAGGATATATACGTACAGCCCGTGCGTAACTCTTCTTTTGATGCACGAAGAGTAGAGGTGCACTCAAGAATTTTTTTTTTTTTTTTTTTAGAATGAAATGACTCAGAAGCTGTTTAACCAATTGATACGAAATTTTATATTTCTAAGCGTTGTTAAAAATACTTATAGTCGAGTTGGTTGAAATTCGACAAAAGTATCCTTTAGGTAATGCGAAACTGTTGTTCGTTTCGTCTAGGATATGCGATTGTGTAAAAAAAAACATTTGGACGAAATGTTTTAAGAAATCCAAAGGAAAATCATTTAAGGACGACCGAAAATAACATAAATTTTATAGAATGAGCAATTAATTAACTACTAACTGAAAGGTAACAGGAAACTCTACAGAATGTATTTTATTCAACGGAGAAACATGTTTTCGAGCTGATACAGGGGTATGCAAATATCATACATTGGTATATTTTGCATTACGTTTCTGTTGTGCCTAAAATTCTAAGACATGTAGGTTCTCCTCCTTTCACGCCATCACTGGGTATATTTATACTGATTGCATGCATTGGTTTCCCATTGCGTAGTGTGACGCAGTTTAAAGTGTTACATTTCCTTTTCAATGTTTGGACTCCTTTGATTCGTATTTTTGCGCTTTAACGTCGATATTCATTTGGCTCTAAACTTCTCCAATGGGTCTTACTGAATGCAAAGCATTTCAAACGAGTAATCGTAATAAATACAGGAACGGATCGTGTACAATTTCAACAATTTAGAAAGGGACAAATGATTTGCAAATTGAATTTTTGTATCTTAAACAAACTTCTGTGCGGACATGCTGTCGAATCAGCTGACTTACACGCTTTCTTCTCAGTCAGATCGATATATAGTGCTATACCACCCGTCTCTCACGTCTTTTTTGTCCTTTGATGTACAGTATAGTAATTCAGTTGTCCAACGGTAGTCAGTTTTTGAGTGCGGTACTGTTTTGTTTTTGTTGAGGTTTAACGACCACCGTGAGCAATTCAAAGGGCCGGACCCTTTCTCGGATGAATGGTCATAAGCCAGCGCTTAGAGCACTGCGACACCGAGGCGGCAAAGGGCTTTCGTAGGGGAGGCTGAGCCTGCCCTGGCGTCCCCAAGCTACGGCCCTGTATACGCCGCTGGGGACTTATGAAAACTCTGCAGATAATTTATTAGTTTGAAGAATGCACTACGTATTAATTATCATTAGCGTATTTACACAGTTTTGTGTTTTAACGGGCTTCCTAATGATTTCCCTTCATAAGTTCTTCGGGCCCCCGCTCAAATGTCTTAGCCTAGGGGTCCATTCAAATATTTTAGCCTAGGGGACCACTAAGTTATTATCCAGCCCTGGTTGTCTCGACCTCATCGACTATCCGTAGAAGTTTGTGATAATCTTAAATAACAACATCTGCGTTAATCATGGGCGCCTATGCAGGTGGCAAGACGGGGCATTTGCCCTCCCCTAGAAATTGGATCATGCTCTTTTTGTTCTTGGAAAGTACTACAGAGCATAGGCGTAACCACTGGGGGGGGGGGGACCCCATATTTCCAGAGTCAGGGATCTTCATATATATATATATAGGAGAACTAAGTAAAAGCTGCTGTACATATATACACTGAAGAGCAATTGAATTAGAGACAGCTGGCGTTATGCAAATGTGGCGTTGTGGGCGGCCCTGTAAACGGAAACGACATGACGTATACAGCGATCCGACAATATAAGGAGTGATGCGACGGAAATCAGTAAGAGTCGGATGCAGTATACGAAGGATCTAAGCCCATTTGGTCGTGGGCAAATTTGTCGGGCCCGACGAATGGGTCACTCCATCTCGGAAGTCGTGCAGGCACTGGGTTTTCACGAGCCACTATGTCACGGGTGCACCGTGAGTACATCGAATCCGGTAAAACCATCCCTAGACATGTGGAAAAATGTTGCCTGTACTGATGAGTCGAGATTCACGTTAAGAGAAGAAAATCTTTGACTTATGAAAAATAAATAGCTTAGACAAAAGAAAAAGTTGACATATTCAGAAACGATTGTACTAACAAATAAAAGTTTTTGAAAAAAAATATTAAAAAGTAAAAAAAAATTGACTTATGAAAAATATATATATTTTTCATAAGTCAAAGATTTTCTTCTCTTGTTCGGTGTTGTAGTGGAGTTCATCTTCATTTGAATTGTTGTTTTCATGAATTCTCTTGGACCGGTTATCGTTTCGTGTGGTCGGGCAATGTTATTTTGTTTGCTAGTAGTGGGTTATTAGTCCCCTCTAAATTTGTTGAATTTTCCCTTAACTTTAATTTGTCCTTTGCAGTAAACTAAATTAGTAGAAACCCACACTTTTCTGGTTTTTGTAGATGTATGGGAGATTTTCTTCATGCTTGTCCCTGACGAAGCCATACTTTGTCGTACGATCTGCAATCCCTGTGTTTTTTTTTTTTTTTTTTTTTTGTTATATTTTGCTCCGGTGTTTGTTTAGTGCGAAAGCTTGTTTTTTCCCCTCTATTTTTTCTCTTTTTTTAAATTGTGTTTCATTTTTTTCTCTTTATTCCTTTTTTGCTTTGGTTTGAGCATTATGTCCGTATAATATATATAATGCATATCATCATCATCATCATCAACCATTATCAATCTACTGCTGGACGAAGGTCTCCCCAAGTTTCTTCCACAACGGTCTGTCTTGTGCCAGTCTCCATGTCACTCCCGCATACTTTCGAATTTCATCCACCCATCTCCCATGTGGTCTTCTTCTGGGTCTTTTCCTGTCCCTTGGAATCCAATCTAAAATTTCGGCTGTCCATCGATGGTCTGTCCTTCTGGCAGTATGTCCAGCCCATTGCCATTTCAGGGATTTAACTCTGATCATGATGTCTTCCACTCTTGTCATTTTTCGGATCCACGAGTTCCTCATCTTATATCTCCTGGTTACACCAAGCATGCCCCTCTCCATGCTACTTTGAGTTGTCTGCAGCCTTTGTATGTCTCTTTTAGTTTAGGTCCACGTCTCTGCACCATACGTAAGCACTGGAAGGATGCATTGATCAAACACTTTTCTTTTAAGACATAATGGCATATTGCTCTTGAAAATTATGATGTTTCTTCCAAAAGCTCTCCAGGCAAGTTTTGT
Organism: Macrothele yani; assembly: GCA_039090855.1. NCBI lineage: Eukaryota > Metazoa > Arthropoda > Arachnida > Araneae > Macrothelidae > Macrothele > Macrothele yani. Next base: position 67,898,753 of record CM077018.1, read on the forward strand.
ACGCCGATTAATTTCTTCATCAATGTGACCCTCACTTGATATCTGCTGTCCAAGATAAACGTACCTGTCTACATATATATATGGGATGTAAGGTCAGGTGATGCGTAACATCACAGCCTCTTCTTGACAAATGTCAACCCCGCCTTCTCGTGGTACATCCTGTTCCCACTAAAGGGGCTCTGACGACCGCCAATAGCGGTATAACTATACCATCAGGATTAGAGGAAATTCTATCCCACACTCACCAACCCGCTTGGCCAGCGTGGTGAGTTATGGCCAAACCCCCCCAAATGACTCCACAACTTAAATCTTGGCCCTCAGTCTCCGGCAGCTGGAATGTACCTGGCCAAGGCAGCGGCCAGTGCGACATGAAGGCAGAGGGTGCGAAGAATCCCCGGAGGACCGGACTAGGCTGCCATCTGATGCTGACCTTGGCTACGTACAACGGACGCTCCCTATCTTCTGATTCAAGGCTTCTTGAATTGGAAGAGGAACTACAAAGGATCAATTGGGACATCGTGGGGCTAAGTGAGGTAAGGAGAAAAGGAGAAGATCTCATCGAACTGAAAAGTGGACATCTCTTCTACTATCGTGGGACAGATACTGGCAGAACTTGTGGTGTTGGATTTATAATAAACAAGAAACTGAAGGATAAAGTTGTAGAAGTTGAAAGTTCCTCTGACAGAGCTGCACGACTTGTTATCCAACTCTCGAAAAGATACCAGGCTCAGATTATTCAAACTTATGCACCCACCACAAGTCATCCTGAAGAAGAAATTGAAGAATTTTATGAGGAAATTTGTCATCTAAATAATAAAGGTAAGCAGCACTTGAAAATAATTATGGGAGATTTCAATGCAAAAATAGGGCAACGGAAACAGAATGAAACTCCAGTAGGTAAATTCGGTCACGGCAACAGAAACCAGCGTGGAAATACTCTCGTTGAGTTTGCAGAGGCAGAAGGGTTTTTCATCTTGAACTCCTTCTTCAAGAAAAAGCCACGCAGGAAATGGACATGGAGACATCCAAATGGGACGACAAGTGAAATTGATTTTATTATGTGTAACAAAAAATTCGTCATAGAAGACTGCAGTGTGCTAAACAAGTTCAACACAGGTAGTGACCATAGATTGGTGAGATGTAAGATGCACCTCAACACTAAACTTAAACGTGGCAAGCTCATAAGACAAACAAAATCTATTGACATAACCAACCTTAAAAAACACCATAATACCTTCAAGTTGGAACTGAAGAACAGGTTCTCTGCTTTAGAAGGCCTAACATCGGAAGAAGTGGACATCTCTGAAGTTAACAGAAAAGTAACCAAAGCTCTTATGGAAACAGCAACAAAATTAGCTGGGTCTAAAAACAAGTTGAATGTAAACAAATTATCAGGAAAAACGAAAATGTTGATGCAAAAAAGAAGAGAGATGAGGACAACTAAAGAAGATGTGACTTCCAAAGTGGAATATATAGAGCTATGCAAGACAGTAAGAAAAAGTATCACTGAAGACGTAAGAAAATTCAACTGTGAACTAGTCAGGAAAGCAATTGAAAACAACCGAAGCCTAAAGATAGCAAAGGGACATCTCAGTAAGGGAAGAAAACAGATTATGGCACTGAGAAAAGAAGATGGTTCTGTAACAAGAAATAGAGGCGAAATTTTGACAAGAGTGAAAGATTTCTACTCCAAATTATATGAAAGGGATGATACATGCACTCCAGACATCATGAAAGATACCAGTACCAGAGTTCTTCCAGTCCTTCCAGCAGAAGTTGCACATGCAATCAAGAACATGAAGCGGGGAAAAGCTCCAGGAGAAGATGGAATTACTGTAGACATCATACAAGAAGCAAGTGGAGAAATCGAAACAGTACTCGCCCAAATTTTCACTCGATGCCTTAATGAAGGAAAGATTCCTGAGGATTGGAACACCGCTACAATGATCCTGCTACATAAGAAAGGTGACATTGAGGATCTCGGAAACTACAGACCTATCAGCCTCCTATCAGTAGTTTATAAAATCTTCACTAAAGTTCTTTCACACCGCTTGAAGGTAACACTGGACATGGCTCAACCGAGAGAACAAGCTGGATTCAGGAGTGGCTACAGCACAATAGATCATATCCACGTACTGAGAGAACTAATTGAAAGAGCGAGGGAATATGAACTTCCATTGTGCATGGCTTTTATAGATTATGAAAAGGCCTTTGATTCGGTGAAACCATCAGCAGTTACAATGGCTCTGAAAACCTGCGGTATTGAAGATGCATACATTAATATTATTAATAACATCTATGAAAATGCAAGTGCAAAGATTCGGCTGTTTGAAAATACAACACACGTAAAAATTGGAAAGGGAGTGAGACAAGCTGACACTATATCTCCTAAGCTCTTTAATGCCACATCGGAGGGTGTTTTTCAGTCGCTGAACTCGGAAAACAAGGGGATAAAGATTAATGGAGATTATCTAATCCACCTTCGTTTTGCTGATGACGTAGTCATTTTTGCAACTACCCCATCAGAGCTGCAGAGTATGATCCAGGAACTTGCTGACAAGAGTAAAGAAGTGGGATTAAAAATGAACTTTCAGAAGACAAAAGTGATTTCAATGCTTTTACAAGAAATGAAGATTTATCGATTGATGGAGAAAAGCTGGAGATAACAGACACGTACGTTTATCTTGGACAGCAGATATGAAGTGAGGGTCACATTGATGAATGCAAAACTTGCCTTGAGAGCTTTTGGAAGAAACAGCATAATTTTCAAGAGCAATATGCCATTATGTCTTAAAAGAAAAGTGTTTGATCAATGCATCCTTCCAGTGCTTACGTATGGTGCAGAGACGTGGACCTTAACTAAAAGAGACATACAAAGGCTGCAGACAACTCAAAAAAGCATGGAGAGGTGCATGCTTGGTGTAACCAGGAGAGATAAGAAGAGGAACTCGTGGATCCGAAAAATGACAAGAGTGGAAGACATCATGATCAGAGTAAAATCCCTGAAATGGCAATGGGCTGGACATACTGCCAGAAGGACAGATCATCGATGGACAGCCGAAATTTAAGATTGGATTCCAAGGGACAGGAAAAGACCCAGAAGAAGACCACATGGGAGATGGGTGGATGAAATTCGAAAGTATGCAGGGGTGACATGGAGGAGACTGGCCCAAGACAGACCGTTGTGGAGGAAACTTGGGGAGACCTTCGTCCAGCAGTGGATTGATAATGGTTGACAATGATGATGATGATGATTATATATGTATGTATGTATGTGTAATCGGACCCCCCACTATATTTATATATGTGTGATCGGACCCCCGATTTTGAAACATGGTTACGCCACAACTGCTCCAGAGACTTTCACGATATCAGGAAGTCTGATTGCTACTTTATCTGCACAACTTGTGAATGCATATGCCGTAAAAAAATAGAAAAAGCGTTGGAAATTTGCAGCAAAAAAAGCGGAAATTTTACGTTAGAAAGTAGTAACGAGATTTCCAATCGCATTTTGGAGAACAACGTACATTCAAACATTATGGAGAACTATGAAAGACGAAGAAATGAAAAACCTGTCATCGTCTGTAGTACCTATTCACTGAGATCTCTCGAAATGTTTCCTAGAAATTTGTCGAGTATGTTTTCATCCTTGATAACAGGTTGAGTGATTTCTTGGATTTCGTGGTCAAAAAGATTAAAATCACGATAATCTTGTCCTAGCCATGCCATTTAATTTATCCATCTATTTCATGTAGATCACGGGACTTCTTGTTTGCAATTAAATGTACGTGTTTAAGAGTGTGGTAAAAACCGTTAGATAACAAGAAAGCACAGTGGAAATTTACATAAGGTGTTTGTATATGCTATTCGTAGTTATAATTTTTGTTTGCCCCCTCCTGAAAACCGAGCTATGGGTGCCCATGGCGTTAGTATTACAAAAATGCTATTAATAGCAATTATTATACGATTTTAGCAGCAATAATTACTTGCATAGCCCGAGACAGATGAACAAAAGAACGTTGGTGAGGGGAGACTACAAATCCCTAACTGTTTTTATTAGGAAGTACATACCAGTTTATTCTTAACAAGTTAATTATAAGCGATGGCATCTGACTATTCGTCCGAAAGGGGTCCGGGTTCGAATCCCGGTGAGGCATGGATGTTGTGTTCGTCTTATGGCACTGGCTCTCTCCCTTCCCTGGAACCAATGACCCAAAATTAGGGACGGGCGACTGCTTATAGCCCATTGAGTTGCTCACGGTGGTCGTTAAATATCCAATGAAAAAAAAAAAAGTTAATTATAAAAATCTTAACAGATTCAACACTTGCCTTGAACAATTTGAGGCCGCGGATGGCTTGGTGGGCAACGTTCGTGACTGTTATGAGGACGGTCTCAGGTTCAATCCCAGGCAGGTACGAACAATCGAACCACTAAATATCCGCCGTGCGTCGGATGGGTACGTTAAGCCGTCGGACCCGGTGTACTGCCCCCGTTAATAAATAAGAGCGTCTTCCTCCCCTTTCTACTTCGCTTCCTTACCACTTTTAAATCGGGCACTCTAGCCCTAATCTCCTAGCTTCTTATTTCTAAGGGTTGTTTAAGACCTGGGGTCAGACACTCCCGTCCTAAAATCCTCTGCATATGATCTCATCTGATCACTTGCTTTGAGGAGGACAGTGCCTCAAATAAAACATCGAGGAGAGAGAGGGGGTAGGCAGCGACGTACCGGGAAAACTTGGGTACCCCCTCCCCTCTCCGCGCAAAAATAGCTTCGAGGCTCTTTTGCGAAAATCTATTAACCTTCATCTACTAAGTTTTTAAATTCAAAAACTTACGCAGGTCTGCAACCAAAAAACTGCACAGGATTTTTATACTGTTTCTTATAGATTTTTAATCACTGAAACCGGGAAAAATAATAAAAAAATTCCACCACGTCAGGCTTTCTTGCAAAACTCGTGTTTGTAGTTTCATTTAGAGTGAAACTCCCGTTTAATTCGAAATCTGGTATCCTATTCTTGATTCTAAAAATCGCCGCCCCGGTGGCGCAGTGGTCTAAGGCGTTGGCCTCTGATCATTCGTCGGAAGGGGTCCGGGTTCGAATCCCGGTGAGGCATGGATGTTGTGTTTGTCTTACGGCACTGGCTCTCTCCCTTCCCTGGAACCAGTGACTCTAAATTAGGGACGGGCGACTGCTTATAGCCCATTGAGTTGCTCACGGTGGTCGTTAAACCTCAAAAAAAAAAAAAAAAATTCTAAAAATCCTATGCAAAAGTGATTTCTTCTTTTCATTTAATATGTATATTAGAGTGAGACTCAAGAATAAATACAAAGAGAAAATAAGCGGAATGGGGGGGCAGTGGAAGGGTGGCACGGCAAGGGTAGTGTTGGCGGTGTGAGGAAGCTCGGGTTGATCATGTCCCAACCGGTTTAATTTGTTTATAGCGAAAAGTGAGGAATCTTACTGGCTTGGTTGAGCATGTTTATATACGTTCCTGGGGTATTAGGAATGAGTATAAACAAGCGTATTGTCAGATTTGATCATGTTTCAACATGCTAAATAAGTTCAGGATCTAGGTTGCTTTGGTTATGTGGCATAGCTTATATAGATGACTACTGGATATTCGAGGCTAAAAGTGCCTAGAGAATCCCTCGAAAGCATTAATTTTTATCTTTAAGAACGAGAAAAAAGAAACTTTTTGCTGTTTTCTTTTACTTATGTGCAGCGCCATTTTGGAATTTTTTTTTTCTATCGAGCCAAAGAAAGAAGCAGGTGTTGCCGATTAACCTGCCCAGATAGAGAGAGAGACGATCAGCAGACGCGCAGGTGTCAACATAACCTCGTTCGCTCTCGTGTTCACCTATGTTTTACGTGTTATTTCACTGGTCTTTTTGAAGGGAGCGAGGCTAGTTTCCATCTGCTTCACCACAGGAAAAGCGTTTGCTTCTAGATGTACGGAGAGTCAGTGTGTGTACTCAATGCGGTGTATACAAACAGCGAGGAGCCACACTCAGTTTACATTTGGCATTCAAACGTGACTGTGCTCGTGTTTTTAGTTATGGCTCCAAGAGGTTGTGTTATTTTTCCGGACAACTTTTGTTTTATTTGTGGTGAATACACTGTTAAAAGTCAACAAAGAAACATAAGTGATTTCGTGAAGAAAGTGTATTTTGCTTACTTCAAGTTGAAACTTGGGGATCAAGACAAAGCCTGGGCTCCTCATAAGGTGTGCAGAAGGTGCGAGGAAGATCTCCGTTTGTGGTTTAATTGTAAGAAACACTCATTTCGTTTTGGCATTCCTATGATGTGGCGTGAACAGCAAAACCACACTACCGACTGCTATTTATATTCGGTAGATATGGAAGGTTTCAATACAAAAAATAAAAAGAAAATATCTTACCCAAACCTAAATTCAGCTATTCATCCAGTGCCTCATAGCTATGCAATACCAGTTCCACACCCACCTTCCAGTTTGGATGATATCCTGAGTGATTCTGAGGACGGAAACACATTACCTCCCCAGAACGAATCTTGTTCAGATTTTTCTGTTGATGAGGGATCCCAACTTTTTTTTATCAGAGCGAGCTCAATAACCTGGTTAGAGATTTAGGCCTTTCAAAAGATGCTGCCGAATTGCTGGGGTCAAGATTAAAAAATAAAAACCTGCTGTCACCCGGAACCCCATTTTCGTGGTACAGGCACCGAGAGAGAGAATTCACTACATTTTTCTCCAAAGAGGGAAATCTTGTTTTTTGTAGTGATGTTCGTTCAAGGGCTAATGAAGTGTTTTGAAATAGAATATGATTCATCTGAGTGGCGCCTATTCATTGATTCCTCAAAAACAAGCCTCAAAGCAGTCTTGCTGCATAATGGGAATAAATTTGCATCACTTCCTGTAGGACACTCGGTGCATTTGGAGGAAAACTATAACGATGTGGCAATGATTCTTTGGAAAATAAAATATCAACAACATCGCTGGATGCTTTGTGGAGACTTCAAAATACTAACCGTGTTGTTGGGCCAGCAGGCAGGTTATACGAAATATCCCTGCTTCCTTTGCTTGTGGGACAGTCGAGCCAGAGATCTCCATTGGACAAAAACTGACTGGCCACTTCGAGACGACTTAATCCCCGGCGAAAATAACGTCATTAATACAACCTTGGTTCCTCCTGAAAAGGTTTTATTACCACCTCTTCATATTAAATTGGGGCTTATGAAGCAGTTTGTGAAATCACTGCCAAAAGATGGGGAATGTTTCAGATATCTGTGTTCCAAGTTCCCAAAACTGTCTGAAGCCAAGTTGAAAGAGGAAGTTTTTACTGGCCCCGACATACGAAAACTGTTATCCGATCACCTCTTTTCAGAAACAATGGGAGAAAAAGAAGCGTGGGACTATTTCAAAGACGTAGTGCGCAAGTTTTTGGGTAATACTAATGACCCTCACTACAAAACCATTGTACAACGCATGTTGGCTGCGTATAAAGCTCAAGGATGCAAGATGAGCTTAAAAGTTCATTTCTTACACTCCCATGTCGACTATTTTCCCGAAAACTTGGGAGCCCTCAGTGAAAAGCAGGGTGAAAGATTTCACCAGGATGTCCGTGATATCGAGAGACGCTACCAAGGACGATGGGACGTCAATATGCTAGCTGACTACTGTTGGATGCTCAAGCGGGAAACAGAAAGTGGAAAGCGGAAGCGTGTCCGGAGAAGTATCAAAGAGAAGAAGAAAAGGTTTCATAAGCAAAAAGAATGAACACGGAATGTTAAGTACATTTGATGAAGAAATTGTTTGTTTATTATAAGAAATATTTTTTAGTTCATTGTAATGAAATGGTGGTTTTCTCATTATTGTTATGCTTTTTTTATGCAAACACCTTGTATTTTGCAAAAAAACTGTACGTGATGGAGGGAAATGGAGGTCATTTTTGGATTCGGCACACTCGAAAACATAATATTTACCAAAAACATCCCATGCAGCTGAATTTTTTTTTTTTTTTTTTTGCAGACCTGTGTTATTAGATGCAAACGATTACAATTGCATGTGCGCTGCAATTATAATCGTTGAAAATTTTGAGTGCTCTTCACTGATATATAAAATCTACTTTTCATCAGTAGTAACGTCCTCCTCAACGCGCACCATATAACGAACTCGTTTCTATCCGCGCTGGGCATCGAATCCATGTCCCCTCACTCCGGAGTAAGTCGCTCTCCCAACTGAGCTACACGGACATGTACTCTTACTGCTATCTGCCTTTATCACATGTACGTCCTGCGGTGCAGGTACGTCACAACCATTTTTGGCACAAGTTTCGTCATACGATGCAGAGCATTTCGACGAATACATCTCTTAATTTGCCTGTGTTCTCGTGCATTATCTACTACATTCGTTCATTTTACGCATTATTAGTTCAAACTTGGCACAGTTGTAGTTTCAGAAGTTTTCGTTCTGGAAGTCCAAGCAAGCAATTTTTCATATCATCTTCACAGTCTGAATTGTGAAAATGATCGCTAAAAATTCTTATTGTTTCAATTTTAAAGCTATCAGCACGCTTGCATAACCCACTTGCGATTTATACAACCTGCTAACACCCGCCCTCCACCCATAAATATCCCAATAATACTGGTAATATACGTAATCTGCAACGGTTCCATTTGGAAGTGTTATATTTTTTGAATTTTTGTTATCGTATAGCATAGATGTCAACAGGAGTTAGCATTTATATACATGAATTCTTCAGTTTTTCTTATTTAAATCATATGCAGTGTCAATTAACACAACCATCAAACATGTACTGTATCTCTTCATTTTAGTCTGTTACGGATTTCGCACATATATTTCCGAATCATTGCGGCATGCACAACATTTTTAAGAACATCAATTTTTTTTTTTTTATTATTGGAGGTAGCGACCACCGTGAGCAACTCATTGGGCTATAAGCAGTCGCCCATCCTTAATATAGGGTCAATGGTTCCAGGGAAGGAAGAGAGCCAGTGCCGTAAAACAAACACAACATCCATGCCTCACCGGGATTCGAACCCGAACCCCTTTGGGAAGAATGATCAGAGGCCATCGCTTAGGCCACTGTTCACCGGGGCGGCAAAAAAACAAAACAAAAACATCATCAATATCTACTGTTTCAGCGACAAATGTAATACTTCTTTGTTCTATCCTTGTTTAGGAAAAGATTTAGACATGAGAGGTAAAAATAAAGTAAAAACAACACAAAAAAAATAACCGTGTGTAGTTTTTGGAAAAAAAAAGATTCCCTGTTATAACCATCCTTAATAAAAAAAAAATTAAGTAGTTCCCTAATTATTAAGATTCTTTCTGTTTTAAATCTTAGGTTATCACAAAAATTTTCAGCCTTTGAAAAATTTCTTTCGACCTCCCCCCCCCCCCCCGACTCGCACACTAAATTTTTAAATTTTCAGCACACCCGCAAACACGCGGTCCATGGTTTCATCACATTTTAACAACTGGTCACAAGATGAAGGCATTTTGTAAAATAAAATAAACGACAGACGTTGTTTCCAAAGAAATGGGTGCAAAATTATTATTCCGTTTTTAGGTTTACTACCAAAAGATTAGAGACAGCACAGATGCTTATGGAGAAAAGCCCCGAAAGGCGACTGTCCTCGCAGTAACGTCACAGCCCACGCGAACCGACAACAACAAGGGGGTTCCTAATTTAGGTTGAGAGACCCGAACCCACAGCGCGATGCGCCTTTTGGCAGGTGAAAGATAATCTAAGAGAGTTGGTGCTATACTTTTCTTTCGTGCTATCCTATCAGGAGCAAATTGCCCTGATAGGATAGCACGAAAGAAAAGTATGGAAATATTAGAGCACAAGAAGTAAACGGTTTCCCGTTAAGTAGTGAAGTTATAAGCTGCCCTACATACTTACCTGCAACAACAAGCCGTTCCAAGAGAGATTTCTCTCCGCAGAAAAATGCCCGGTACACCGCTGCCACAGATGAGTACAGGGGGGGAAGAAGGGAAGGACACGGGAAAGAGGAACCTGAAAAAAAAACATCACACACAGAATAAGTTTCCCAGAGGAAAATCGACGTTCAACACCGGATAAGACAAAACTGGCCATTTGCTCAGTGTTTCTCTCGGGTCCGCTATTGCTTCGTTACTCGTCAGCCAATGAGAGAAAAGATTTTTCCCCATTGGTTTACTTTAGTTGATTCTTGCCTGACATGTCAGAGTAACCATAGCTGAGGTGGTGTGATTACAAGATTACACCGATCGAGGTTTAAGTTACTCATTTTGAGTAAACAACAGAAAAACAAACATATAAAAACAGCCACAATCAGGGTTTTTATTCCTTATTTAGGGAGCCGGTAGTATAAGGGCCAATCATTTTTTTCTTCGCTACTTGTCTGCGAACCGTCCCCTCACAGGAGCTTAAATACTCCTCCTACAACAAAGGAATGACCCAGCCCTTCTTTCTGCAGCCTTGCCTTGGGATGAGCTACATAGGAGGTGATTTATTGCCCACTGACTACAAAGAGTGCCGCCCAATGATTTCGACTGCCCCCCACTTTCTCTGACCGTAAAACCAACAGTATAGGGGCTGTTGTTATCAAGAAATTTCAAGGTCTAATAATTGGATACATATTTTACGAACGAAACATCGTATCGCTATGGAATTTAATCAGCATGTACAAAAAGATTCAAGTTTCGAAATTAAGGATTTTGGTTATCCAGAGTATCATAGTTTTTTCCTGAAAAATCTTCAAAATCAGCAAACAACATTGCTTAAATTTCTTAACTTTGAGAATTTTTAAGATAAAAGACAAAAGTAATTTCGTTTAAAAATTGTAATTAGGTTTATGAGCCTGACATTAATTATACGTATAAATTTTTCTGGCTCATTATATTCAATACGTCGAACGACTTTTATCCATAAACATTTCCAATTTGGCAACTTTGGCGTCGTTTATAGAAAAAACTATTTTGAAATTTTACTTCATTTTGGTATTCTACTATTGATAGACATTCAATTTTTGCTATAATCTCAACATTGTATTTCGTGCTCCAACGGCCTTAACTGATAGCAACATCTTATTCCGTAAGTTCGGAGTAGAGTCCGGTTAATTGGGACCCATCGGGACTTAGAACACTTTGGCCCTATTATGCGAAGCTGTATCTCATAGAGCTAATTTGGGATATTCTTCAAGAATTGTTTCAAATAAACGGCTGCCCCGATTAACCGGGATCTATACTGTAGTTGCCGAAAGACAACTCAGGTTGCCCGCGCAGAAATGTGGGCATACTTATGCAACAAAGCACGCCCGTAGTCGGCGCATTTCTTTTTTAGTTACAATTTTTGTTCTATACATTCTCCAGAGCATGAATTTACGCCCCTGGAATGACCAATCTGGGAGGGCAACCGCCCTCCCTACTCTCCCGGTAGCTACGGCCCTGACCATGGCACGAACCAGCCTTAATGGTTCGGAATACATTTATTAGGCACATACATCTGGAACTCGCGTCAAGTATCGTAGAGGACGACATAGCACACCAGTTCATCCAACAAAATGATCAACGAAGAGAAACATACCCCCCCGCCCCTTTTAAAGCATTTCAGAAGTGTTATACTGCCGTGTAACTTGACTAAATAAAACGGAAAGTTAACTTAAATCCTTGAAAAATGTATGGGTAATTTTTTTTAGATAAATTTCATTCACAACACATTTCGGGAAATTTTTTAACACTTCGGTGTTTGTTGCTTATTATTAAACATTAATAGAAAATCTCCGGACACCTTCCCCCAATAATTTTGGAGGTCGGTGTGTAGACTCGCGGTCAAGTTCTGTAGAAATATCATCATTTCATGTCGCCGCTAAAACGCAATATTCAAATACATATATACTGCTGCTTTAAATCCTAAAATGACTAAGTACTATTTATTTAACTATCTGAAACTCTGTTCGGCTCCTTGTTTAATTATTACAATGGCATGGGCAACACTGGTTATACCTTAGTTTTACGGCCTTGATTATAAGCCTAAAGAAACAAAAAACAACGCAAAAGGTATCCCCCACTACCAACTAGAGCGGCGTATATATTACATGGACTCAGTTTGATTGATTCGTATTATTCACACTAAATAATTGAAACGGTAGAATGCAGAGCAGTATTTAGAGAGAAATTTAATATTCTTAGCATTTGAATGTCACGTAACATATTTCTTTTATTTAAAAATGCTCCAACTAATCAGTAAAGTTGTTAAAATTAGTAATAAAACTTCAATAAAAATACTAAATGATAAAACAAGTCAAATTTTAAATTGCATTTGAAAATTTCGAGGGCCTTCTTTCTGAGTCTGTTTCAGTTAACCCGTTCACCGCTAAGGCACTTTTTTCTGAGAACTGCATGGCTCTGATCCCATGATCCAATCATTTGCTGCATCTAATTAAATTGTATGTAACAATCAAAGGTGGCGCCACATTCCATTTAACGATAAAACTGCAAAAAAATTGTGACAAAACGTGCATAATTCTCTAACATAAAAAGAAAAGTAAATAGACTGCAAAGAAATGGCATATTACTACCACGAAAATGTATTCCGAACCACTACGGTCTAAATGATCAAGAAAAACAACAACAACATATTGATGCGAAAATTGGGTCTAAATTAATCACTATTAAAAAGGGGGGACGGTCTTAATAGGCGTGGTTAAGTTATGTCGATAATGAAATTAAATATGTGGCCTATTGTAAATTAAATTGGAAAATTAACTTATTTTAATTAGGGAAGTCTTGTAATTCTCTTTGTCTGAGTGAAAACAACAGAATTAGTGGATCATCTCTGGGGGTCTGTGAGCATCATGGGACCACACCAGACGGCCATTGAGAAGCACTTAGACTCCCATAAAGACGATTTCAAGTGGGACATTAATGCCAAAAATCGGTAGGGAACGAGGAAAATTATGATTATGAGGGGCAAGAGGCAACGACGCTTCGTGGGAGAGGCACGAGAGAAATATCTAAGTGTCGAGTGACAAGAAGCACACGAGGCCCACTTGACAGGGAATGGCAAAAAGTAGGGAAAGAAAGACAGTGGGGATCTCGGTACGCTGGCAGGAGGACAGACGGAAAAACTCGAAGGAATGGACTCGGGACGCCGTTGTAAGTCGGACCGAGAGATTGCTATGAGGAGAGTCATCACCCCATGGGAGAGTACGCTATATGGCATTACGCAGTGGTCAGCCGTAATGAGCCTGCTAGGTGTGAAACCTGAAGTCCGACGGTTACCTAGAATAGCACGGTATTTTAAGCGCAGAGTAAGCCGCAAAAGTACGATGGAACAGAGAGGGCTTAGTTAATACTTGGTGGCTGGAGGTAAGCCCGCCAGGTATAGTAAAATTCGTGAACTTAAGAGGAAGGTTCAACTACCGCAGAAAAGAGCTGCGATATTTGCGTATAAAAGGCCGTACTCTGATGACAGACCGACCAGGACGTCGCGAGAGGGACTCTATCACCACGAAGAGCGAACACGCCGTCTCATTCCGTAGAGGGAGGTCACCGACCTTTCCGGAGCATTGCTTGACGTTGTTTCTTTCCTGCTTTTGCAGGAAAGAAACAACGTCAACGTTTCTTGACGGATTTCGAGGGAGAAAAAACAACGTTTCTTGACGGATTTCGAGGGAGAAATTCCCCAGCCGCCTTCGCCAAAGTCCAATATGCCGAGTTCGAAGTGAGGAAACTTCATGGACGGATCGCCAGCGAAGAGGAGTCAGCTGTGCTTTCCCCCCATCCCACGAGCTGACGGGGAAGAGCGGAGAAATGATCAGCAACTTCGAAAGAAAGAGGGGAAAACCAACACATTACTGATGACACTCTGTTACCCTCTGTGACACTCAGGTGAGAAAGAAACCATCATCCATTACTGTTACAGAGGCGCGTCTGTGTAGGTGAGAGTGCTACTAAAAAAAATAGTGCTTCGAAAAACCACCTGGATTATTATATCACAACAGTCAACCATACGTGAGTACTTTTATTTGTCTGTGTTTTCCTATCACTGAGCGGAGGAACTGTAATCTTTAATAGATACCGGACTCTAAATTTAGAACTGTTAAACGCCCTTTCTTTTTGGAGGCTAAAAATCTGATCTCGGAATCCCGAGTAGAAATTATTTTTGGCTCATATTAGCAGTATTTATATCTCCGTGGGCCCAGACCCCGGGATAGAGTCTCCTCATAAAATAAAGAAATTCAATGGTTAATCTTGCTCTGTTCATTCTATAGGCTCTGGTGTATTACTTACCTGTATTTCAGCAAGCATAACGTTCTCGCCCATTTATGCCAGCTCCCGAATTAAAAAGAACCTTCACGTCTCATTTTTATTGATAAGTGAAACATGTATAAATTTTACCGCTCGGCACGTTCAGATCATTTGGGGTCAACGGTGGGATAACTACCCACGGTAGATCAGATCATTTGGTGGCGAGCGGTGTGATGATTAACCCAGCTCGACCCACGGTGTTCAGATCAATATATACATATGATAGCTACGAGATTCCCGACTATGGCAGCAAGAAGACGAGAAATAGAGTATCAAAAAACGTACCAAATGGTTGGATATACAAAAGGTAAATAAGGCGCTAAATAAAACGACTAAGACAGTAGGTGTTATTTGGGAATATACATATATTCAGTGCCATAGGCGCCCATATAGTGGGGCAAGAGGGGGGGGCATTTGCCCTCGCCTGGAAATCGGATCATACGCTTTCTGTCCTTTGAAAGTACTACAGAAATTTTCACGATAGCACTAATTCTGATTGATAATTTCTCTGAAGAACTTCTGGATGCGCGTTTATACTATAAGAATAAAAAAACAAAATTAGAAGAAAAAAAAACAAAAAAACATTGGAAATTTTCAGTAGAAAGTAATAATGAAATGTCCCATTGCATGTTGGAGTACAGCGTAGTATGAGAAACGAAGAAATGAAAAAATTTCCACTTTCTGTAGCAGCTATTCCTTACTAGGCAAAAATATCTCGAAAATTTCCCCCAGAGGAGTATTTAGAAAGGGGAAGCAAGGGTTCTTGCCCCACGAAAGTATAATTTTTTTATATTTTGAGTTAGAATGCTACTTGTATTACAAAAAAAAAAAAATGTTTTAATGTAAAATGTTTCTAAGGAAGGACAAGAATGGTTTTCTGTTATATAGTTCTGTGCCACACAAGGAAATGGAAAGATGGAAAATAAATGGCATATTACTACCACGAGAATGTGTTCCGAATCACTACATTCTAAATGACCAAGAAAAAAAAAAGCTAATGAAAAATAACAGACTGTGTACATTGGGGAGAAAAAACGTTGTTACGTAATGAGACACATCTTTAAAGTTGGGCGAAAAAAAAAAAAGTCCCCGCTGGGGTATTATCGCTCGGGTTCCGAATTGGGTTCACCCGGCGTAATATTGGGAGCCAAGGGGGTGTCGAGTGGATTGTGATTCTGCGATTCCCTGATTTAGGGCTGACGCAGCTTCAGGATCCACTGACGGGGCGTTGTGTTTCACACAGCAGATTTTCCTTTGGGAGTCAAAGGGTCCGCTGTGTGCCGCAATATTTTTGTGAACGTCTAGATTTAAAATAAAAAGCATAAATGAACAGATTTGCTAAGTTCCGGTTCCAAAAGTTATATATATATTCTCCAAATAATCTAGGGTTGAGCACACATATTGTAGTTAACGACACACTCATCATAGAACTTAGACAAAATTAACAAACAAAAGCAATTTATTGGTTATGATTTGGCATAATAATAAATATACGCTCATGATATTAGCAAGAAATGATTTCAGACTCTCTGACAGGAACCTGTACTCAATTAACTATTTGCTTATAAAAATATTAACTCTATGTGTGAACTGCTCCGATAAAGATTTTATGAGGGGACACCAAAAAAAAAAAGAATAGGATGAATTTCCTACCTCAATATCCGAATCTGGCCTAGATATCGCGCTGCTGACCACTCCTGATCCGGGAGAATTCTCGTCCGGTGGGTATTAACTTCCATCCGCAGCTGCGACCGTCGTATGGACCCCAATGGTCCTTAGTGGGGTCCGTTCATCCGGAAACCTCGGTTTCGATCTTACATCGGCAGCTTGGAAAATTGTATGCTGCCTCCTAGGTGACAGTCATGGAGGACAGTGCACGCGATGCACGCCGCGAAACCAGCAAAAGTAAAAGTTTCGTGTAAAAACTGTAAACGTGAAGTGCCGAAGTTCTTCTCTTCCCTTGTAAAAATTTTGACGACCTCCAAGGAGACCCACACTACCTCAAAACATCCCATCATCCAATCACTAGCTGGTAAACGCAAGCCTCCCTGAATTAAATTCCCCAGTGTAAATCTTACTGGTCAGAGAATTAGCATTTTGTTCTTCCATTCGCTAGGGGGTCAAGATTCCTACCCGCTCCAGTGAAATTCTGAGAACCCCTCGTTACGTTTCCCGCGTGATACTACTCCCGGCCGTAAATTCTCTACCCAATTAAACTGTTAGCTCTGGTTCCAACAAGTCTCCGGTCTGCCCAACACGCATTGCGGATTCTATAGACAGTGGACACTTCTATTGCCCCAATAAAACATACTACAAAGCCAGCTCGCCGATGGCTGTCGCCAGCGTTTACTCCTTACAGTGTCGGTCTGTCCTGTGACGCCTTGTGCTGGGAGAGGGGGGACGGAGAGAGAAAAAAAAGAAAAGATTCACCCGAAAGTATATGGCAAATTAAAACGTACTCCTTCTTCAAAAAAATACATGAATTAATAAATAATTAAACTAGGGAATGGGTTTTCGACTAAATGTGCATCGCTCGAGTTGGAGCGCTGTCACAGGGGATCGAACCCAGGTTCCTTGGACAGCTAACCCAACGCTCTACCACTGAGCTACAGGGACTTCTGATCGGAACGTGAAATTTGAGAAGAAGACCTCGTGTAGCTCTGATTTTGAACGGACGCAGCTAATCAAATTACGTCATCTCAGATTTGCAAGAAACATAGCTGATTAATTTGTGGCACAATACTTTCATGAATATGAAACAGAAAAACAAACTATATATAAAGGATAAAATCGAAATTGGAGTACGATTCATAGCTACGTGATTCCTAACTGACCGAAAGAAAACATGAGAAATAGAGTCCCACAGAACGTACCGAACGATTGCATAAACAAAAAGGTAAATAAATCCTTAAATAAAACGAGAAAGATAACAGGCGTTATTTGGGAATATACATACATTCAGTGCCATAGGCGCCCATATAGGGGGGGGGGCAAGAGAGGGGCATTTATCCTGTCCTTTGAAGGCAGTGATGTATTCAGGCATCTTCTCGGGGGTACTTAGCCCCCCCCCAATCCATGAACGCCCCCCTCCCGTACGTTTTTTAAGCGATCTCCCCTTATATTTAGTCTAATTGTTTTCGTTTTATAGCTGAATAATTGGAGAAATTAATAAAAAAAAAACTTAAGAAAATAAGGGAAAATAATATTTAAAAAAAAAAACCCCATGGACGTGAATCTGAAATTTCTATCATTCTTTAATAAAACATTAAATAGTCCTCGCTGAAGAGGTGAATTTTAAAACACTGACAACTCTGACTACTTCCCCAATAAAAACCAAATTCCACAGAGTAGCGATCTTTGCAAAGCAATACCTCATCATATTTTGGAAGCTGGCATTCAGCTTTATTTCAGTTTTGTGGATGCCGCCTTTGCATGTATACGGTTAAGCCGCAGTGTAAGTAACTTGACGTTAATGCTTCCAACACAACAAAATATTTGCTACCTAATTTCTAACAATAGCAAATTATTAGAAATTGTTCCCATGAAAAGTTTTTTTTTTGTTTTTTTTTCCTATCGGTGGGTGGACTCACAGGGGAAAAAAAATTGAGGCATCTCAAACTGGCATCCAAACGGTTAGTTATTTTTTGTTTTTCTTTTACTAAATACTTATTCAAAATAATCTAAAGGGGCTGAAACCAAACGGCAGGGGAATGGTTTACACCATACGTTTTCAGGTAACACTGTAATGATTCCTTAATAAGCCGCCCCGGTGGCGCAGTGGTCTAAGGCGTTGGCCTCTGATCATTCGTCCAAAAGGGGTCCGGGTTCGAATCCCGGTGAGGCATGGATGTTGTGTTTGTCTTTCAGCACTGGCTCTCTCCCTTCCCTGGAACCAGTGACCCTAAATTAGGGACGGGTGACTGCTTATAGCCCATTGAGTTGCTCACGGTGGTCGTTAAACCTCCAATCAAAAAAAAAAAAATCCTTAATAATCAGAAACAGGCTTGTAGCAAGGCGAAGACATTTTTACCACTCCTAATGTTTCAGGGCAGGGGAGATTTTCTCCGGCACAGCGTTATTTTACTATAACATCCTCAATATCTTACACTACCCCATGGTAAAATCCGTGGTGCATTACTGAATTAAAGCAAAGGTATAACATTTTTAATCACTTGTATGTGTAGATTACTTGGAATTTGCATGCGCTACGTACGAGCATAAGTTTTATGCTCTTTTTTTTTTTTTTTTTTTTTTTTATAATTCTGTACATATTAATGTACAGGGTGATTCATAAAGAAGTATACAGTTTCAACGCACTATAAAACAAGAACAATGTAAGATATTTTATGTTACCTGTAACAGAATTGTAGGGGAATGTTTCAAGTTTTTTTAGAGACAATCACAGATGTTCTATGTGTGCACCCTTACTCACACGACACATATCGAGCCGCTAATCCATTTCCGCCCAAACGCGAAGTAAGATATCTGAAAGTGCAGTGATAGTGGCTGTGATACGCTGTTTCAGCTCCGCTAGATCAACAGGAAGGAGAGGGGCGAATACCTTGTGCTTTACGTACCCCCACAGGAAAAGTCACAAGGTGTTAAGTCAGGACTTCTGGGTGGTCATTGGGTCAGTGTCCAAAAAGAAAGTGTACGGTCCCTTCTTTTTTCACGAGAAAACTGTCACGGGAGGCTCTTTTCTGGATATGTTAAGTCTTTGGTTGATGCTGCAGTTGCAGGACGAGAGTGACAACTTTATTCTCCAATTGGATGGTGCACCACCGCACTGGTTAGGCGACGTGCGAGATTATCTCGATGAACATCTTCCTCACCGATGGATTGGACGAGCCGCGGACTACAACATGCCACTGACACCTTGTGACTTTTTCCTGTGGGGGTACGTTAAAGGACAAGGTATTCGGCCCTACCCTTCCTGTTGATCTAGCGGAGCTGAAACAGCGTATCACAGCCACTATCACTGCACTTGATTCAGATATCTTACCTCGCGTCTGGGTGGAACTGGATTACCGGCTCGAAGTGTGTCGTGTGACTAAGGGTGCCAGTGGAGGCTCCTGGTCGGAAAAATAGGTGAAGAGCTACAAGAGCAATATGAAAAGATATCTACTGTTTTAATGAAACTCACTTTATGAGGACTGGCCTATTTTATGTATATTAGGTCAGTCCTCTAGATGGGTATCTGTCATTTGTGACCTTAAGGGCGTCTTGATTTGGGTTAGGTAGGAGAATGTACATTCACAGCAATAAGTGGTTGAAAAGCAAGAAAGCATTTTTTGTGTATGTCGCTGAAGGCGTGGGTATTCTATTGCATTTTTCCATATTTCAATTGGACCTTTCTAAGGACTTTAAAATGTCATGTGAGAGCTCAATCAATTCCATCTGTAGTTCTTTAGGAGCCATGGAGACATCAACTCGGTGAGGTGGAAATACTAATTTGAGTGTGATGTCATAATTCTTAAAGTCAGTGAACCTTTCATTGTCTTATCCAATTAATAAGTCTATAACAGCTGCGTATTCTTTAAATGATTCGTATGAATCCTCCTGCTCATCAATGACCTTTGCTAACTAAGGAAAATGTTCATCCGAAATTTCATTTTGAAGAAGTAATGTTTTAACTGTGGCAGTCAGGGTGCATTATTTCGTTGAATCTTCTTTTACTCTTTGGTATTATAAATATGGTCAGTTTAAGATATAAAATAAAAATAATAAAATACGAACAAAAACATAATAAAAGGATTTGTTCGGAAAATTTTGGATTCACTCAAAAGGTCGCATTTAATGGCTTTAGAAGGCAGCAGGTTCCCCACCCTTGATGTAAATAAATAAAACGAATAATTTTTGGATTAATTTAGTGAACACGCACTTGTAATGGCAATGGGCTGTTAATTAAGAGGTTAATTTTTTAGGCATTGTGCTGATCATGAAACAGTGGTAGTATGTGGCTCTGAAAAAAAAAAAAAAAAATGGGGGAAAAGAACTTCACATAACCACAGATGTCGTGGGAAAGGAATTTTAGTCGAACAGAACGTCGTCCCTCAGAGGACCAAATAGCCGTTAAAACCTGTGTTTTGAATTGTGCAGAAAGTTGAAGACTAAACAAACCTCGGGATTGGAATGCATCTTATCGTTGATAGCGACCGTCAAACGCGCGGAAGGTTTCTGCTGTATGGTGGGGGAGGGGGGCGAAAGTACCTTGGGCGCATCGGCGTCAAATGCTCAACTAACTGCACTGTGCCCAAAGCAGAAAGCTCACAGGTTACAGTTTCATAAGCACGCACTTACCAGATTTATGAGGATTCCACTAGCAGGGGTCGTATTACGAACAGCGCTTTACTTACATTTCTCTTTTTCAAGGCTTTCGGCGATAGTTATAACACGTTCGGATGTAGCAGCATCAGTAGCGTACCCAGAAATATCTTGGAGGGGGAGGGGGGTCGTTGGTTCGTTGGTGAAAGCCTCCCGGGAAAAAAAAATACTCGTAGTGGGAAAAAGCCCAAAATCATTAAAAGTCAAAAAATGGAAAAAAAAATTACCGAGAAACTTTTTCTAATACACACACACTATCGCTTTAAATTCGTACTTAATCCCCCTCAATCGGGGGGGGGCTTCCAGTCCCAAGGAAACCCCTCTCCCCTGCCTCTGAGCAGCATCAAGAATCAAGAATAAAAAGTCGAAATGAGTTAGTTTTAGGTTAGTCATCTAACCGAGAAGTTCACTGCAGCCTTAAACTGTGTGACGGACGGCTAAATTAGAAACCAAAAAGATTCACCTGGGACCAGTGAAATGCTACGAGTTTCTATGTCTATGCTCAAATTTGTGAGATTACTGCTCCTTGCAGAGTTTGTTTTGATCGCATCTCTTGCTGTTTTTTTTTTTTTTGGTTGGGGATTTAGCGACCACCTTGAGTAACTCGATTAGCTATAAGCAGTCGCCTGTCCCCTATTTAGGGCCACTAGTTCCAGGGAAGGGAGAGAGCCAGTGCCGTAAGACAAACACAACTTCCTTGCTACACTGGGATTCAAACTCGGACCCATCTAGGAAGAACAGTCAGAAGCTTAGCGCTTAGACCACTGCACCACCGAGAGGCGGCCTTGCTGTTTCTGAAGACGCGGAAGACTGTGAACAGCTCTTCCGAAAGTACGTTAGACCATCGGACAGAGTGTAACACATTTAGGTGGCCCAGAAGGATAAAGTACTGACACGTTTTGCGGCATAAAGCGATTGAAGGCTGGAGGCCTCGGTGGGTACCTCCGAAAGCAACGTATAGTTCCGAAGTTCATGTCGCTAGATTGTATCACTGAAGCGTTATTAATTTCGAGGCTAATTTGTCATTTTTTTTTTTTGATTGGAGGTTTAACGACCACCGTGAGCAACTCAATGGGCTATAAGCAGTCGCCCGTCCCTAATTTAGGGTCACTGGTTCCAGGGAAGGGAGAGAGCCAGTGCCGTAAGACAAACACAACATCCATGCCTGACCGGGATTCGAACCCGGACCCCTTACGGACGAATGATCAGAGTCCAACGCCTTAGACCACTGCGCCACCGGGGCGGCCACTAATTTGTCATACCTCCCTTTCATTTCACACACGCGTACAGAATAAGCACAGGATATGGTCGTTCAGCGCAGATACCCCCCCCCACACACACACACACTGGCCGTCTTCGACAAACACACGTAGCAAATCTTTGGACAGGATACGAAGAGTCGGACACACTTGCTTCCTCGACACTCTCAACAGAACAAAAATGTACGTGGCTTCCTCATGGTTCCTCTTTTTCATTCTTCTCGGTCGACATGTCGGCAGGAGGAAAAGAAGAGTGTTCCTCCATCGCAAATTAGTCGGTCCGATGTAACGAAATTAATGATAAACTTGATCAAGTTGACTAAGTACTCACCAATTTGTTTTCATGCTTATACTATCCGAAGCTGATAAAGAGCAGGAACTGAAAGATGGAATTCAGTAGGAGACTGTGCTCTGCAATAATTTACCGTTTAGCTCAAAATTGAACTGCAAAAGATTGATGAACTGTAAATCTAAATTTCATGAACTGTAAATCTAAATTCCTTCGCGAAGAACAGATAAAGTCTCCCCGTATTTTAGCAAGGTTCATTTATTTAGGTGGCGCCTTTATTATTTTCTTCGAACTTTAATTATACTAATTAAATGTCTGCCTTGCGCCAACCACACAGTTAAGTTCATTATTTTGAGTGTCATAAAAATTTAATTTTTACTGTTTAATTCTTAGGCTAACCTTTAACTGACGACGCAACGTGGGGTCAAAATGACCCCAGTAAAGCGAAAGGTTTTGAAAAAATGTATTCAACCTCATTGAAATTTAATATACACTGACGGAAAAAAAAATCCCAACACCAAGAAAGGGTTGTGTTAGATAAACGACAGTTGGTAGGCGGTGAGAGTACATCTGTAAGATGACGTCTATGCAAATTTCGCGCTCGGCGCATACGTGTGGCGCTAGTAGCGCCCCTCGGAACATGCAAAGCAGGTTTGCTGTAAATACGCGCTGTAACGTTCGTGAGCGTTAGTTATCGTTGAGATTCGACGTAGGGTGTTGATGTTAGTCAAGAATGCCTTTAAGAAGACGAAGAAGCCATTATCAACAGCTCACGGAGTTTGAACGAGGTCGTGTAATAGGGCTACGAGAAGGTGGATTTTCTTTCCGCAATATTGCAGAACGACTTGGCAGGAATGTAGCCACTGTGCATGTTTGTTGGCAGCGGTGGTCAAGGGAAGGTACTGCCTCAAGAAGACCGGGTTCCGGCCGGCCACGTGGCACTACTGAGAGGGAAGACCGCCGTGTACGGCGTATGACCGTGGCGCATCGTACCGCGTCTGCGGCAGCGATTCGAGCTGCAGTTGCCACCACAGTGACACAACGAACTGTTACAAATCGGTTACTTGAAGGACAGCTCCGAGCCAGACGCCCTGTAGCGTGCATTCCACTTACTCCAAACCACTGCCGTTTGCGACGTCAGTGGTGTCAAGCTAAAGCTCATTGGAGGACGGGGTGGAGATCTGTTGTGTTTTCTGATGAAAGCCGGTTCTGCCTGGGTGCCAGTGATGGCCGTGTGTTGGTTAGAAGGAGGCCAGGTGAGCGCCTGCAACCAATCTGTCTGCGGCCGAGACACACTGGAGTTATGGTCTGGGGAGCAATTTCCTATGACAGCAGGAGCACTCTCGTGGTTATCCCACGCACCCTGACGGCATAGTTGTACGTCGGTCTGGTGATTCAACCTGTTGTGCTGCCATTCATGAACAGCATTCCAGGGGGTGTTTTCCAACAGGATAACGCTCGCCCGCATACCGCTGTTGTAACCCAACATGCTCTACAGAGTGTCGACATGTTGCCGTGGCTTGCTAGATCACCAGATCTTTCACCAATCGAGCACGTATGGGACATCATTGGACGACAACTCCATCGTCACCCCCAACCAGCATTAACCGTCCCTGTATTGACCGACCAAGTGCAACAGGCATGGAACTCCATCCCACAAACTGACATCCAGCACCTGTAAGTAGTATAAGACCGCGCTTGATAACCCTTTTCGGTGGCAACACTTCCGGTCACGTGACGGGTGGGCGGATCGTGCGCGACGTCACTTCCGGTCTCCTCTCGGCGCGAGGGAGAAATACGATGGCAGCGCCCTCTGGTGGTGGTTCGCGAAAATTTGCAGCCCCATCTGTCGGCACTTTTTGAAATTAATTTTCCAAAGGGGTAGTAACCTTTTTTCGATGGCAACACTTCTGGTCACGTGTCTGTTTTCGGGTATAAAAGGGGAGACGTTTTTTGCTTTCGGAGTGTATAGCAGCTCGTGCAGGGTTGAGGTGTTGAACTGTAAGATAAAGTATTAAAACCTTCTGTATTGTGAGAAGCAGATCTGGAAGCGACAAAAAGACGTGTGGTCTACATTTGGGTGATATACGACATTTGGACAGCATGGAGGCCTCAAGTTCTTCTACCACTGATGATAAGGAGGTATGTGTAACTTCATTTCATTCTTTTTTTTTTCTTTTTTTTTTTTTTTTGAAGTGTTTGTTCATTTTTAGCACGTGCTGTTTTCTTAATGTGAGGGTGCCATGGTAGCAGATTAATGTTCATAAAAGTCAGTTACGAAAATGTCTAGTCATGTCTTTATCATTGTGTTAGCTGAAAATTTCCTTCACGTTAACACGTGGCACGTATTTTCATTGTCTGCGGGGATTCCCGTGTATTTTCAGGGATGTGTTAGCTGAAAATTTCCTTCACGTTAACACGTGGCGCGTATTTTCATTGTCTGCGGGGATTCCCGTGTATTTTCAGGGATGTGTTAGCTGAAATTAACTTCGCGTAAACACGTGGTACGTATTTTCATTGTCTGCGGGGATTCCTGTGTATTTTCAGGGATGTGTTAGCTGAAATTAACTTTGCGTGAACACGTGGCACGTATTTTTATTGTTTGTTCATTTTTAGCACGTGCTGTTTTCTTAGTGTGAGGGTGCCATGGTAGCAGATTAATGTTCCTAAAAGTCAATTACGAAAATGTCTAGTCATGTCTTTATCATTGTGTTAGCTGAAAATTTACTTCACGTTAACACGTGGCGCGTATTTTCATTGTCTGAGGGGATTCCCATGTATTTTCAGGGACACATATAGTACTTTATTCTTGTGATTTATAAAAAGTGATCTTAGTTTGAAGTGTATACATGTCTTTAGCTGAAATTAACTTCGCGTAAAACACGTGGCACGTATTGCCATTTTCTATGAGGATTCCCATGTATTTTCAGGGACACATATAGTACTTTATTCATGTGATTTATAAAAAGTGATCTTAGCTTGAAGCTTTAACATGTCTTTATCATTGTGTTAGCTGAAAATTTCCTTCACGTTAACACGTGGCACGTATTTTTATTGTTTGTTCATTTTTAGCACGTGCTGTTTTCTTAGTGTGAGGGCACCATGTTAGCAGATTAATGTTTCTAAAAGTCAATTACGAAAATGTCTAGTCATGTCTTTATCATTGTGTTTAGCTGAAATTAACTTCGCGTAAACACGTGGCACGTATTGCAATTTTCTACGGGGATTCCCATGTATTTTCAGGGACACATATAGTACTTTATTCTTGTGATTTATAAAAAAATCTTAGTTTGAAGTGTATACATGTCTTTAGCTGAAATTAACTTCGTGTTAACACGTGGCACGTATTGTCATTGTCTATGGGGATTCTAAAGTTTTCGTCCTCAAAATTTAAGTTTGTAATTCTAAGTGGTTTGATGTAGTAGAAAATTTAACAAATGGTATAGAGCAAAATTTAACAAATGGTATAGAGCAAAATTTAACAAATGGTATAGATCAAAATCTGTTTTTTTTGAAGTCATTGACATCATAATTACCATAACTATGTCACGTTTCTGTTTTTGAAAATGTTTTTTGAAAGGAGTTTCATTATTTGTAATGTTACATTCGATGGCAATACTCGGTATATTTTTCAAGTTTACCTTCGAGTTACGCTGGTGGAATGATCTCTAAAGGTTAAAACATTTTTCCATGGGGGGTGGGGTTATTAACCGCGTAGCACTTTTCCATACGGGGTTGTCCACGGCTATAAATAACGACGGCTTTCTTTCTCTCTTCGTGTGGCTTTCCTGTCGGGAACTCTATCCCTAATCTTCTTGCTTCCTACTTCTAAGGGTTGTTTAAGACCTGGGGGGGGGGGGGGGGGGTCAGACAGTTCCTTCCTAAAATACTCTACATAAATCTATCATATGGGGTTGTATGAGCGTTTTTTGCTACAAACGTTTTTTCGTTAAACGACAAAGGAAACTCCAGAAATATGCTGAGTCAGCCATCCGTTTTTTTATTTTTTAAAAATAACTCAGGAATTGTTCAAAATTTTTCTAGAATGATGACTCCTGGGGCGATTTGGATGCATTCGCGGAACACGATGCCGTAGCACCAGCGACAGAAGAATTTACCGCCGCATGGGACGACCTTTCCCCACACGCCCTGGATTTCAATAATGAACATAACAAGATGGCAGCTGGGGAGGAAGCACTAATGGTTACAACGAAGTTCCATTAGCACCCCAAAATCATTTGAATCTTCAGCCGGCTGGAGAACCAGGACCCTCGAGGGAGGGCCCGTGATTGTTCCGACGCCTATCGAGGATGAAGCAATTAATCCACCTGTAACGGACCGTGGTCATGCGGGTTATCGTATTCTTCGCAGATTGACCCGACTTAGCAGGAGATACCGTACACAGTTCACTACTTACACTCTCAGAATAGATACCGAACACATAGAAGATCCTGAAGATTTTATGCCTTATCTCCGACAAGTACTCACCGCGGCCTTTGAAGAGTTTACACGAAGTTCTCCATATTCTCATGTTCGACTAGTCATGCGGTCGAGATACCTTGATAATCCCGTGAACTTACCACTCATCGAGGTTAGCCAGTTAACGGTGGAACGATTTTTTCAGGCTCTAGAAAAAGTCATTCAATCAAACACTGAAATTTTGACCGATGGAGAACTCGAATTTGATTTAGTATTTGTGAATATAAACAGAGTTGGAGGAGCAAGAACAGAGGGCCCAAGAAAACGAAAAATTGCTGATTTGAAGTTATATAATAAAACAAAAAAATCTCTTATAACCATTTCAAATCACGATAACCTATGTTTAGCCCGATCGCTTGTTGTGGCCCGTGGACTTGCGCAGAAAAATTATGGGGAAATTTCTGAATCGGAGTTCAAAGCCCTGCAAAATCCTGCGAAAGTTCGCCAACTTAACCTTGCACGGCTGCTACACACTACCGCGGGAGTACCTGAAGGAAGTTGTGGGATCCCCGAACTTCATAAGTTCCAGGAGTACCTCTCCTCAAAATATCAAATTATTGTGTATTCTGTTGAAGATGACTTTTCCATTGTTTTTAAGGGTCCAGATGCTGAAATTAAGTTATTCCTTCTTCTAAACAACGAGCATTTTGACGTAATTTCTAATCCTGTTGGGTATTTTAGTGCCAAATCTCAGTGTCCTGATTGTCTAAAATTTATTTATAATTCTAATATTCATGTATGCACAAACATGTGCCTTTCGTGTAAAGGAAAAAAATGCCCCCAGTCAGGCGACTACATCATATGTCCAGATTGTTCGAATTATTTTCGGGGTCAAATATGCTTAGATACACATAAAGCAAACAGTACTTGTAATACACATCATAGATGTATAAAGTGTTTATCACATTTTAATCCATCTAGAGGTTACCACGTATGCCAGCTAAATACTGACCTGTTTGTCGAGGGCCCCAAGAAAGAGAAAAAGGGTGGTATTTCTTACATGTATTTTGATATTGAAACAGTGGAGGGCCCCAATGGTATTTTGACCCCAGTATTACTGATAGCTACTTTTCTCGAAGAAGGCAATTGGAAATTTGTCACCTTTCAAAATGTTGACGCTTTCGTTGATTGGCTGCTAGGTACAGAAGTGTATAACAACGGTGTCCGTTGGCGTCAGAAGTACATCAGACCCCGCTTTCGACACATGACAGTTTTAGCACATAATCTGAAGGGATTCGATGGTATGCCCATCCTTAACGCTCTTTACAAAAAGAGTTTGAAGCCAGAGATAGTCTTTCAGGGTGGGAAGGTGATGGGTATTTTTCTTTCGGCTTTAAAAATTAGATTCATTGACACTCTGTCCTTCATCCCTTGTTCTCTGAGGCAGTTTCCTTCAACATTTGGCATTGAAAATGCGAAAAAAGGATTTTTCCCTTATAACTTTGCAACTGCGGAAAATCTCGATTACATCGGCCCCATTCCATCAAAAGAGTTTTTTGTACCTGAAAACCTCACAACAAAAGAGATCAAAGAATTTAACTCATGGTATGATGAAAAAGCAAAAATAAAAGAATATAATTTGTATCAGGAGATGAAAAGCTATTGCACAGATGATGTAAGAATTCTCCGCATAGGAGCCGAAACGTTTCGTACGGAATTTTTGAACCTCACCGGTATAGACCCCTTTGAGGAAGACCTCACCATTGCAGGCGCTTGTCTCCGTGTCTTTAGATCCAATTTCTTAAAATCGAAAACGATAGGCGTTGTTCCTGCCCTTGGATACTCCTCATGTGACGTATCGAGTAGGAAATGTAGGGCATGGTTGAAGTACATCGAAGAAACCACCGGAGAGAATATACAGTCGGCATCTTCAGCATCTGGAGAACATAAAATTGGATCATACAAATTAGATGGTATTTGTCATGATACCAGTACTATTTATGAGTTTAACGGATGTTTTTTCCATGGATGTTCTACGTGCTATCCCGACGGAAACACTGTACACCCATTTTTTAAAGTCCCGATGAGGCAAGTGAGGTTCCGAGACATTGATAAACAGAGCTATCTGTTAGCTACTATGCCTAGTTTTCAGCTGAAAATCATATGGGAGCATGAATTCGATCGTATGGTTAAAGGTGATATCTTGGTATCATCCATATTAAGCTCATTGCCTGAGAGGATCTGTATAGAACCCCGAGAGTTTTTATATGGAGGAAGAACAGAAACCATTACCCTTTACGCTAACGCCGATGGAGGGAAAACTATAAAATATGTGGATTTCTGCAGTCTCTACCCATATGTCTGCAAGTACGGCAGATTTCCTATAGGTCATCCCCGAAGAATCACAGAAAATTTCTGTCACGACCCCGAAGCCTATTTCGGCATCATAAAAGCAACTGTACTGCCACCAAAGAAATTGTTTTTCCCTGTCCTTCCATTAAAAATTCAAGGAAGGCTGATTTTCACTCTATGTCCTCATTGTGCTAAAGATCTTAATCGTGATGTGTGTTGCCATGTTGACAAAGAACGTTTCATCACAGGATCTTGGCCCAGTAACGAGTTTTACAAGGCTGTGGCCATGGGATACAAAATCATTGCATTCCATGATGTCTGGCACTATGATGAGTCCTCCCAATATGTAAAAGGATCCCATAAAGGAATATTTTCTGAATATATAGACACTTTTTTAGCAGCAAAGCAAAAATATTCAGGATATCCCCAAAAAATTTCTTCTGACGAAGAAAAAGAAAGTTCTGTGATGATTTTTTCACTGCAGAAGGTGTAAGAATTGCTCCCCATGAAGTTTCGGCTAATTCAGTTAGGAGGCTCACGGCGAAACTTGCTTTAAATTCATTGTGGGGTAAGTTCGCGCAAAATCCCGATAAACCACAGAATGTAATTGTCGATAATATAATGCATTATCTTGAAATATTAAACGACAAAACAAAGGAAGTCACTGACATATGTGAAGTCAGTGAAGAAAACATGATGGTAGTTTTTAAACATATTAAAACGTTTCTTCCTGATAATAAGAAAGGCAATATCGTAATAGCATCCTTTGTCACATCAACTGCTCGCCTTAAATTGTACACTATATTAGAAGCTCTGCAGACACGTGTATTATATATGGACACGGACTCTGTCATCTATATATCAAAGCCTGATGACAAATATCATCCTCCATGTGGAAATTACCTTGGTGAGTTAGTGGACGAAATCTCCAGCAAATACTCGGAAGGAATTTCTATAGAAGAATTTGTTTCAACGGGGCCCAAAGTATACAACCTGAGACTTTCAAACGGTGAAACTATTCAGCGTTGCAAGGGAATAACCTTGAACTGGCCCAACAAGAAAAAGTTCACTGTTGGCTTATTAAAAAGCATGATTATGAACAAAGATGGCACGGAAATTAAATTCCAAAAACCATTTAATATTGTCAGAAACAAGTTTTTAGGAACTTTAACAAATATACCTTCCGAAAAAGGATTTAAAATGGTATTTGAAAAAAGATTATTAAGTGATGATTCATATGTGTCTTTCCCATATGGGTATGAGAAGTAATAAAGTTTCTGTGCCTACCTGTGTTTCTGTGTATTTGTACGGTTTTTTGTTTTTAAGCATTTGGTTCATTCACATTTGTTTACTGAGTTTCCTGCAGTATTAAATAAAAACTGTACTTCTAGTATTTCTAAAGTACCAGAATTTTGTTTTTAAGCATCGTCCTTGTTTTATTTCTCCCCCAAGGTTGTTAGGGATATATTTCTAGAAAATCGAAGAATATATGTTCTAAAATGGGTAATGGCGTTGCCAATTACCTCCCCAAACTATGTAAATCCGGCTGAACTAGATGATGGATCATTTCAATCTATCCCCATATGCATTGATCTAACCTGTGAACCCGATGTAATGGATTTCATTTCGCAGCCAGAGACGATAAATCTGACATCTTCCGAACCTGGGACAGTGGATTTAATTTCGGAGTCGGAAATAATGGAATCGGACTCCGACCCCGAGATTATCGACATCGTTTCGGGCTCTGAGGTAGAAAACCAGGGTTCCGAAGCTGGAAGGGATTCTGACTCTCTGCCGTCTACTATTTTGGCGGATCTAAATGACCGATTGTGGGTCTTACCATCATCAATGATAACCCCTTCGTGGAGTTCAACCCCAACTATCTAATTTTTGTATGCTTAAAAAAAAATGTGGTATAATAAATGTTGTTGTCGTATACTTTAAGTATATTGTATGGCGGTGTAATGCTAAAAATAATTGCAATAAAAAAAAGCATGTTCTTTACAAAAATTCTAATGAGTTTTTTAAATTTTATGATTTTTTTTATAGCCCAAAAGCTGCTGGTACTTGGGCGGTGGTATTTTCATCAGTATTGAAACGATTCATGACGAAGTTCAAGTTAATATATATCGTCGTTTTACTGTGCACGGTGAAGAGTGGCGTCCAGCAGAAGGGGGAATTTCTTTATTACAGGAAGAATGGATACGTATGTACAGAATGCTCGATATAATAGAGGAATATTTTCATTCAGATAGCCCCCAAATCCGTGTGCTGTATTTTGGCGGGGAGCTAGTGATCACTGTATTTCCCGCTATTCGAAATGTACAACTACAAAAAAAACACCCCACAGTGAAAAGTGGAAAATCTAGCCAGGGCTATGTGAAACTCAACTATCAGCAGTGGAAATTTCTGTATCGGATCAAGCACAAAGCTACAAAATGCGTCATATTCAATTTTTTAAAATCATTTCCGCTAAGAGCTATGTTTAACGAAGTAACTGGGGAGGAAATCGAAGAATGTATCACTCCCTGTGATCACAGTGACTTGAATAATTTATTGTACAATATCCTGAAAACACAATTAGTCCAGAATTTAACAGAAAGTGCTCGTGATGAAGGAAAGGATATGTACGATATAGTGGCGAATGATTTCTATGTGAACTGTGCAATATTAGGCATAGAAATGTATGATATGATAAGTAAATTTTCTGGCAAATGTACATCCGTAGAAAGCAATTTCATACGCTCAATCAACTTGAATTCAATACTATCTCAGATAATTTATGAACTCAGAGAAGTAGATGACTTTGAATGAACAATGTTTTTCTAAATGTGATCGATGTCTTCAAATGATAATTGACTATTTTTTGTAATTTTCCCCTGTTGGGAATAATTTATAAGATTTAATAAAATCAGTTTTCTTTGAAATACTTGTGTATTTTGTTTATATAGAATTACTGAAACAAACACAAATTTCCAAAAAAAAAGCAATGGATGTTTAATAAGAAATCCAATAATTACATTCTTTTGGTTTTGACAGAGATTTACCAACTTGATATTTTTCGCTTTTGATAAGAAATTGTTTATTTTTTACATATTTTAAAGGTAAGTTAACTTCTTTTATAGCATGCCTAAATTCAAGAGCTGCCGGAATGGGTCTTTGAATTTTTTTATTTCTCAGTAAATTGTCAACCAGATCAACAATATTCGAGTCAGGAAGAACTTTGTCTTTATACACAAATTCTCCATTAGGTGTCCATGAAATAATTTTTGAATTCTTTTTGAAAACGTCTAAAATATTATGTGCATATCTTCTTAAATTTTTAGGTACAGTCTGCAACACCATATCTTCAACATCACTATTTTTTGCTGTTGAAACATCAGTTTTAACTTTTTCAGGGGGTTCCCTTATATCAGCCGATACATCTAAGAGTTCTTCAGCTAAATGATCTTTCGTTGAAAAGTTTGACATAGGCGGATTTAAGAGGGGCACTTGAATTCTTTTATTAAGCACTTGGTTATATAATTTAATTTTAACATCAACAGGTTCTTTACTCAGTAAGATTTTCTTCATTTCTTTATCGAGGTCAGATAAAACTTCTTCCGTAGGTACATGTCTTGAAACTCTCTCCTCTGGGACGAGCACCATTTTCCTGGCGTATTCCATCTTATTTGTTTAACAGAGTTGTTAAAACACTCAGAGCCGCAGGTATCAACACACCTAAGAATCCACCTTTCTGAACCAAAATTCTTCTTTTCTTGAACAAGGGGACTTTTTTATCAGCTAACTTCCGTAGTGTGTGTTTATGTCCACGCAATTTTCCCTTCTGCGGAGGTGAAAGGGGAACATTGCCTTTTAAAGTGTTCAAAACACATTCACATATGACTTTGATTCCACTGTTTGGCAGTTTCCTTAAAAAATCTTTCAAGTGTTTTTAGGACAAATCTTCATCAGACGCAGCTGCTGAATGTGTTGCTCCGATAATGTCATGGCGAAGAATAACGAACTTTATAACACACTTAAGTTTTTAACCACTCCGCGTATGTGACTGCTTTTTGGGGAGCACAATGGTTTTTATCAGTTCGATGATGAACTAGGCACTGCACTTGGACATCAGGGAGGTATTCCACATTAGGACAACACAGAGCATCAAAGTCCTTAAAGATGGTACCTGTTAACTTTTCCACGTACTTGCATTTATTTAGTCTTTTGGCCTCGAAAATATCAGTTTCAGTACAGAAGGAGTGGAATATCTTTAAAAGGACATTCTACTCTTCGTTTCTGCTATCCCATGGAATGTGGTGTATATTTCGGGCCGTCCAAAGGCACTGAGCTTTTCTCTTCTTGGATGCAGTTCGCAGAAGGGGAACGGTGGCAAAGGGCAAACATCCCTCCTCCCCGTCTGCAAATAACATGCAACGAGATCTTTCACTATGAATTTTCTGTTCTGAAGGAGAAATCCTTCTACGTCGACGACGACCGTTTTCATGGTAAATGGGGAGCTAATGCCGTGGTTGGTAAACATATTGAGTTTCTCCTGGGAGTATATTGGTGCGCAAGCGCATTTCTTCCGGTGTGTTTGGTTTGATGTCTATCATTAAGTAGCTGAACGGAAATTTCGTAGCATCCAGATACACCTCGTGAAAAAATTTCACTTTGTTAGGGTACAACTGTCTCCCCAAATGAGTGACCTGATTCACATCTCTACGTGACTTAAACAAAAACAAATAATGAGCATTAAGGGAAATTTCTCTCATTTCTTTGCCTTTATGGAAAATATTTTGGGTAATAAAAACAACGGATACATTATAATGATGACTACCCCTTGTAAATAAATGGGTTAGTCTTTTATCATTCCCACATTCTACCATCAAATCATCTATAATGAAAAGCGTGTTTCCTTCCAAATAATCCTTGAAATTTGGAGGAATACCGTCGACAAAAGTAACATCAGGTATTTCATCATATAATGGTTGATGAACGCCGTAGAACCAAACCACATGTTGTGGTGATGGGTAGATGATTTCCATCTGATGTTGAAGTAAACGTTTCACAAAGTGAGTTTTACCACAACCCGTAGGACCCGCTATTAGAGCTGTGAAAGGATGATGCAGCTTAGGCACTTCCATATTGACAACTGAATGAAATAACAAGAGTCAGCCCAATTTAAAGACATGACACATAAAATAGTGATAAATCAATTTTTATTATTCACATTCTAAATTTTGATACAATTCCAAATTTTTTTTTAACGAAGCGAAAAACACGTACATCGTTTGTTTCACTTTTATAATTAAATAGTTTTACAATGGAATATAAGCTTTTTCCGCGACATCTAGAATATAAGTAAAAAATACAAAATTGGCCACACACGGCCGTAAACGAACTTTGGAGAGACATGTCATTAAAATTCACGTAGGTAAACTTGGAAACAAATCGGAGAATAGGTCCTTCAAAATATTCTGGGGGATGTCCATAGGAATCGAAAAATTCTACAGTTATTGGGTTTGGCATAAACATGGCCAGCCAGTGTTTCCCGGGACTCCCATACTGATCCGTGTTCACAATGAGGCAGGCTGGGAACTTGGAAATTCTCTTAGGAAGTCGGTTGCATGCAAACACACCGAGAAATGAACGATGCGCCACAGGATCTTGCGTTAGAATCCTAGTTATTTGCACACTGTTCATTCCTTTTAATTAGCAAAATCACAAAGAATGCTTCTGGACTTGGAAATTTCGATAATATTCTGGAACTCTGCGTAGATCAACACAGAAATTGTTTTTGACAAAGCTTTTCTAAATTTGATTTCCACTCTCAAATTTCCTTGCTGGACCAAGTTCATATGTCCACCATCACATAAATCGGGACTAAGATCAAAAGCATACAGCGTATAACCCTTGGAAAATTCTTCACGGCCGATGAAAATTCCTATGTCTTGCCCCAATTTCTCGGTTCCTTGAAATAGGCTATGGTAAGAACGAACTGTATTTTCCGTTTCGAAGTTGGGCTCTAGTGGTTTATGGGGAACGGGTTGACCGTCAACGTACACGGCGATAAAGTTGACGTCATAATGTTTGAATTCGAAGGGGTTTGACTTATATGTACCATTAAAGGCATCGTTGTCCACACACCCAATGACCAATCTCTTTGGCATTTGTCCAAGGAATACGTTGTCTTGCACGAAGGACATACTTCCTTGAGAAATGGAATACACTTTGCATAAAACACGATCAATGGGATATTTGGCAGGAGATTTTTCTAAAGCTTTTGCATGACCTATGGCAACTCCTGGGTTGACTTTGACTTTTCTCACAAAAATTGATGCATGTTCGATGAGAACTCTGTAATTGGGTGTCCCGAAGGAGGAAACGAGACAGAAATCCGGTTTGCTACGAATCAGTTTGATTTTCACATCCACTAAATTTAGCAACAGTCTATTTTGAAAAAATAAATCACAATGCAAGGTTCCAATCATGTCCAACGTCTTGCTATCCTTTACGAGTTCGTAGCGTTGATACAATCCCTTGTTCGTTGTAGCATTCGTGGGGTTAATTTCATGTAGATGTCCGGATGTATCCTTGTAAAAACCTTCACATGCTAAATATGTTTTCTTTGCTTCTTCTCCATAATTCAACAGAGTTTCAATATAAGCTCTGTATGGATACGTGTTGCTTGACGACGAAATCACTCTTTCGTTTAAACTGATGTCGACTTGCGAAAACAGAGAATGAAGGAAGCAGTTAATGGGACCCACGGGCTCTTTGTCGGGCAGAACGGAATTGTCGGATTTCACGATTTTGACTTTCACGTAAAGTTGACTGGAAGATAAGTCCATGTATTCTTCTCCACTCCCCGAAATATTAAATTCCAAAGGGCCTCCATCTCGAATATTGGCTAAGGGGTGGTATTCAATCCATTGTCCTTTTTCTATGCTTGTTTGTGTGGGCGGTAAAGCAAATAAATCCAGTTCCGACTTTAGGCATACGGAAGAATGACTGTGAATCAGAGCCATGGTTTTACGGATCAAAAATGTCACGTGTTACTCTCTTGGCTTTCTTTGAAGAAATGATATATTTCATCGTCTTTCTCTTCCTTTTAACACTTCCACCCATCATTTTCTTTACTTTGGTAGCGACTTTGTCGGTGAGTAGTTGTCCTGCTTCTTTAGCTCGTTGTTTGGCTGCTATCTTCACATCTTTTCCTTGAATAACATCCGTGACGAGATCCATCCCCGTTCGTAAGACTTGTTTTCCGAGCGTTTTAGCACCTTGTTTGAATAATGGTACCGCCGTTCTAAATAACGAACGAAAGAGTCCTCCAAGTCCATAACCTTTTTGCAGTGGTACTCCTTGATAATAGAATAATCCTTTTCCAGTTTGGCTGATGTAATAATCCTCAAAGGATTTCGTACAGCAGTGGTAGGGTTCATACATGATTACAGATGTTTGAGACGAAAATGAAGTTTCACGATTGCTCTCCCCCGTTCAAATGGCACTAATTGACCTGTGTGATTCCTTATAACAATTTCGATGGTTTGGAAATTTTTTCTTGCAAGAGGCAAATAATGAGGTCGATCGAACAAAGCGCTGACCATCTCTCCATCCACACCACTCACTTTAACGATGCGAAGGAGAGGAGCAACCATGTCCCCCACCGGTTGCGGTTCCACAATATCGCTGTACACATACAACAGAGAAAACCGACCGTTTAGATCTGCGATAAATTCACCATTTACAGAGAGAGCTCCATTCACAGCCGAAAGTTGCATGGGTTGGTATCCTAAGATTTCTGCAATCCCTGGGGGCAAAACCAAGCGAGTACCTTTAAGAAGAGTTGACTTGACCTTTTGAGTCGCTTTATTATAATTCAAAAAGATTTTATTGGCAAAGTGATTGCTCATGGATTTAACAATGTCCGCTACAGACTCGTAATGGCCTGGAGATATTCTTCCCGTCTTAAACTGACCCGTTCCTAAATCGTATTCGAAATGATTGGAATTTTTCGTGATATTATACCACGAATGGGGGTAGATCAGTTCGACGAGTCCCACTTCCCAGTCTCCATTCAGTTCGATTGAGGAAGGAAGATGCGTTATGAAATGAGATATTTTGTTGTCCAAAAAGTAGCCGAGAGAGCTATCGCTCGGTAACGTCAGATAGAAACTCATTTTTCATACTGAACGTCTCAGGTAAGTACTTAAACTTTTATATGTTCACTAAATCGTTCGATGGTATCCATGAATTAAACTTATCAGGGTAGCCTTTAAATTTAACAAAATATTCATATTTGTCTTTCCGTTTACGTTTCTTCAGAACCATTTCGATTGGGTAGTGGTCATTTTTTACTTTTTGCAGTTCTTCGGCATAGAAGGTACCACCAATGTCTTCTCCTAGTAAATCTTTAACTTTATACACTGGAGGTGATCTAGCGAAGCGTTGGGAAACATTAAATAACTCCTCTGACCAATTCGTTTCGTACCCCTTTTCGAATTGTAATTTGGTTTTAGATAACCTCACAGTATCACCTATATAGAATTTATAAACTGGATGAGATTCAGATATATCGCCATATAAGTTATTCCACACAACCTCTTGGTTTTCTAGACTGACATTTACTGGTTCCATCTTAATACTTCGATGATGCGTTGCATTGTAACTATGTATCAATTTCTGCAAGATGTTAATATATGTGTATGTGTTTCGACTAGTAAAGTACTTCCACATTTTTGTTTTTAGAGTTCGATTAAACCTTTCTATTACACTCGCTTTTGTCTCATTTCTGGTAGTAAAGAAATGGACGTTGTTTTGTTTCAGGAAATTCTGGAATTCTCGATTTTTAAATTCAGAACCTTGGTCAGTTTGTAGGTTTAACGGTTTGCGTTCTTTAAATATTTTCTGAAACACTTTGATCATGGATGA
This sequence comes from Macrothele yani, assembly GCA_039090855.1. Taxonomy (NCBI): domain Eukaryota; kingdom Metazoa; phylum Arthropoda; class Arachnida; order Araneae; family Macrothelidae; genus Macrothele; species Macrothele yani. Next base: position 67,936,613 of record CM077018.1, read on the forward strand.
CCCAGTTTTTTGTATCATAGGAACACACCATGCAAATTTTGAAAACACGTCAATGCATGTTAATAAATATTTATATCCGTTATTATGTTGTTTCAGACTGGTCAAGTCAACTAAATCAGCCTGCCACTGTTCATCGATTCCCATCACAATGACTCGATTTCTCTGAAAATGTCTCCTCGCAGGTTTATGAAGGGTGTAAGTTTTCTCCCCCTCAGCCATTCCTCGATTTCCTTTTTCTTTATTTTTCCGTTTACAGCATGGTACAAAGCATTTACTCCACCGAAACTTCCGGGGTGAGCTGGATCCAGATAAGTCTTTTTCAAGAGATCGTGATTCTCCATTACAACAACTGATTTGAATACTATCAACAGAAACAGTAAAACTCATGCTTACACTAAAACACAGACAACAGAAATGACACAAAAGGGTACTTACATGGGATTTTATTGATGCATAGGGTCTTCCAAAATGTACAGATTTTTAGCACTTTCTAATACATCGCAAATATTCAAGTGATTAAAAAAAATCAAATAAGTGTTTTCCGACATGAAAAATGAGTCGTTCACAAATTCATGGGCGATCAATTTTAGATCCAAATTGGCTACGGCCTTTTTGAACAATGCATGCACTTTACCTTTTCGAGTTGAAAATTCACAGGCATGTCCTAATCCATAGCGATCTTCAATTTTGCACATAAGACAGTCGATCAGTCCATCGATGGCTGAAGTAATGTTCTTTTTTATCACGTGGCAAAATGTCTTTTTTAACGCAAATTCACCATCTATGGAGTCAACACTGCTATGTCCAGTTTTTTCAGCCTCGTCGAGAACGAGCTTCTTAAAGGACGATCCAAACATTGTTTGGTGAATGCTTGCCCTAATATCATCACTACATTCATTAAGTTTTTCCCATTGGTCTTCAGTCAGAGATATCCGGTTACGATATGCTGATAAGAATCCATTGTTCACACCAATGCTTTGAATATGCAGATAATTCCTGTCGTTTTCCTTATGCATTGTCAGAAACAGTTTCCTTGCTATACATTGGGTTAGGTCGGTTAGGGCGGTGTCAAACGGACCCGTGAACATCATAGCCTCGAGGAATTCCTCCCATAAAAATGGCATCATCACTAGCCCGTGACTGGTCGGGTAAAAATGCAAGTCGACGCACTTATACATCCGAAGGTGAACTTTTACACGATCCTTAAAATCGCTGACAACAGCAAACGCATCGCCACCAAGATGAAAATGATGACTTGGTATATTATCCAATGTGAATCCTTTCGAAGTTTTAGTCCGAGAAGTAAAGGGCCTTTCATGATAATCCACTTGTTCACAAATGCCATCGTTACTGCGCTTCATCCTGGAGTCAAAAAACTTACGGACACAACCACACAACCGACACAGTCGACAACACACACAGGAGTGACTCTCTCAACACGCTGTGAAAGCACATAACTTTCGGAATTCAAGCACAAACACGCCCTGTACGGTTTTTTCGACAAGAATATTTTCTAAGATGATGACGTCAACAGACCTCCGTTGCCAATAAGCGAAAAGAAATAGAAAGTTTTCTCCACCACTCCGCCCCCAATCCGACAGAGGGCGATGCCATCGCCTTGCTCCCTCGCACCGAACGGAACTGAGGTTACACGCCACGCCCACCCATCACGTGACCAGAAGTGTTGCCATCGAAAAAAGGTTACTACCCCTTTGGAAAATTAATTTCAAAAAGTGCCGACAGATGGGGCTGCAAATTTTCGCGAACCACCACCAGAGGGCGCTGCCATCGTATTTCTCCCTCGCGCCGAGAGGAGACCGGAAGTGACGTCGCGCACGATCCGCCCACCCGTCACGTGACCGGAAGTGTTGCCACCGAAAAGGGTTATCAAGCGCGGTCTTATACTACTCCTGTACGACACAATGCATGAACGTTTGCGTGCTTGCATTCAACATTCTGGCGGTTACACCGGTTATTAATGTACCAGCATTTCACATTTAAAATGGCTCTTCTCGCGCTTACATTAAGCTGTGATCTTGAAACCTTAATCGATTAAATATGTTACCTATACAAATGTATTGCCGCCATTTCATTCCTCTACAACTATTTTTTCATGGTGTTGGGATTTTTTTTTCTGTCAGTGTATTTTACTGACTTTTCATGAATTTATGTCTACTTTAAATCTCATATGAATTGGATAGAAAAACTCCCTATCTTACACCTATATTATACCATTTGGGATCAAAATGACCCCACTTTGCTTATGGCGTTATCCCCCCCTCCCCCCATTTTCCAAGGAGCAGATACGAATAAAAGCTATTTTTATGATTATGGTACTTTGTATAAATGCGATATACTGAAAGTGGCAAACCATACATTGTTTTATTTTATAATTTAACAAAAGGCAGAGTCGATAATTTAGACAAAAAATGTTCCGTTTACTGGTAAAAATAGGCGTAACAGAAGGTGGCCATCAGCTGTTTCTTTAAACAGTGCTGGTGAACATCAGTGCAAACAATTCGCGTGTTATATCTGAGAAAGTTTTCCCGAAGTGAAAAAGCTTTACCAGATTTAATTTTACAAAACAACTTGATATAAGTTTCATAAAACAATAACAAAAAAAAAAAAAAAAAATTAGGATGACGAGGCGAATACAAGGGAGTAGTACCGCGTGAATTAATATTGTATTTTCTACCGCATCCTGGGACAAAAGGATGCTGAAGAGCCTCAGTCATCATATCATGTCAGGAGTTTTTAGGGGGAAGAAATTGAAGAGAAAAAGAGATGTTCCTTATGCCCAAGAGGTAATGATAAAAAAACTTTCAAAGCTTGTTATGTCTGCAATAAACCAGTTTGTTCAGACTGTTCGAAAACCGTTTGTGAGGACTGCGCGTCAGAAAACTAACGTCAATTTTTTATTTCAATGACATATTGTCTTGGTAGGCATGTAAAATATAAGTAAAGAAATATTTCTGTAACATCTCAGGTTACATTTGTATTGATAAATATATAGTGTGTTTTTACTGTTTTAATGTAAAATATTGATTTTAAGTAATTACAAATAGTTTTGTTTATTCTATAGAGACTTTTACTCAATTTGTGCTGTTATTGATACATTGATAGTAGAATATGTGAAATCCCCGTAAAAAAAATTGCACTTACACAGCATAACTTATTTTTCTTAAAATGTTGGGGTCATTTTGACCCCACGTCGCTTATAAACGTTAGCATTTTTCACGTCGTCAGATAAAGGTTAAACTCTCGCTAAACCATAGGGTTTCAGCGATAAACGCGCCCTCAGATTATTTTCTTTTATAAATTCTAATGTTTATCTCAGCCGTTTAAATTCTGTAACTAAAGTCCAAAGAATTATAACTGAAATACAATGAAACGAAAATACAAAATTGCGAAGCTAATATTTCGGTTGTGCAATATGCAGCAGACTGAAGGAATTGGCGAATTATAGAGTTATAAAACAACAGCAAAGGAATATATCGAACAAAATTTTTTTTGTGAAGACCAGAACGTAGAAAAATAAAAAATAAAAATGAAACTGAAAAAAACCAGGTTGATTTCATCAGGAGAGCAACAACCCGGGAGAGTGGCTTTTCTGGTATCAGTGAACGACTAGGAAAAACCAATAGTCGACTGATCCTGCTCCCGAAGCCACTAAATCCAGACCAGTTAGAATGAGAAACATCCGAATGCTAAAAAACTGTAGAAAACAAAGAAACTGTAACTCACCCAAAGATGGTGCGAACTCTGCGGCCGGAGTAAACAGCTGAGCAACCACCAACCACTACCACTGAAATACGAAGGGAAGGAACAAGAAATAAATAATTAACACGGAATATGTTAAGCAAAACCGGGGAACCTAATTGGCCGAACCAGGCGAGCGTAACAATAGATACAAGACTATGTATGTATACTCGGGGCAAACTTAACCTGTCATTGGAAGGAAGGCTACAGAGTGTATACTTCCACTGCATAAAATAGTTCCGGTCTAAAAGCTCGTACTCCAGCTTCAACTGGCACTTAGAAATGACACAGATGTTCAATACGTTGTGTGTGTGTGCATTTAAAAAATTCAGATCTCAGTTTCAGCGGCATTTCTAAAAAATACAGATATTCGTGCTTTGGTGACGTCACTGATGGTTCTCTGTCACAGCATTCTTGTTTGGGTCAGAGTTAAGCTGTCAACCCAGGGGATATTTATTGCTGTGGGGGTGGTGGGGGGTCATTAGTGGAAGGATGAGGGTGAAAAAAGTGTTTCCGAGAGCATTTCGCGTTTCTCCTTGATTGTTGTTTTAAAACACTCTTCTGTCTTTTCGGTTTTTTCGAATGGCATCTGCCGGTCACTCGAGTGTATTTCAGCCGCATAAACGTGGGAAATCACTACGAAGCTCTGCTAAGGTGATCGTTATGAATGTTTTCACTAAATTGATGGAAAAACATTCGCCGAATAAATCAAATGAATTAACAGTTCTTACGGCAGAACTCACTGGCGTTTCAAGTCGCACCATTGCGAGAATGAAGGTTGAATTTAGTACTGAAGTAACCTCAGATCCATTGGCAATTTATTTCTTCAAATTAAAATACAATTCTCGCTTGGCTTACATAGAACGTTTTCTCGAAATTAGTTTGGAGTTCCCAATTCAGTTCTCAATATAGGCCAAGAAACGGCCATCTTTTCCTTGAATTTTCATGCCGGTTCATGCGCGTTTAAGGCAACATGCGCAGTTGCCTTAAACGCGCATGAACCGGCATGAAAATTCAGACAAATGAAAGAGTTCCTTCCCCAGCCACACATAATTCGGAAACTTGGAAAACTGCCACACATTCAAAGTGTTCCTCGGAGGAACAGCAATTTGTGCCCGGCCCATCAATGAAAAACATGTGGCAATTTTCCAATGTGTGGCAATTTTCCAAGTTGCTGAAAGATGTGTGGCAGTTTACAGTGAACCCTAAAATATCATTTACCACAGAGACGGGCTCTTCTTGTCCAGTACTTATGGCAACACGGGGTAGTTAAAAATGCATACACATTTAACGGATGTCTGTTATAAAAAAAAAATCTAATCAAGGCAAAATTTTTGAAAGAACGAAATTTTACGCATAACTGATGACATGTTAAAATTACTTTTAATTAAATCCCGCAGTTGGTAATCTTCAAGCAATAAGTATAAATATATGAAATATATAAAAAAAATGGAAAAATATGTGAAAACAAAATTAGTCCACTTAAGACTGCTTCCCGTGTTTAGCAAAGATAATTTCATTTTAAAAGTAAGAAAGAAAGAAACGTTACACGTTCTGTAACATCTCAAAAAAAAAAAAAAAAAAAAAAAAAAAAAAGATAAGAGAGGGAGAAATAAACTGCTTGTCTACCGGTCTGCAAAGCGCGCGGCGGTGGGGAGGGGGTTAAAATAGAGGGGTTTGGTAAGGGATCACGGTGACAGACAGCCAGCCCTGAGGGCTTGTGGGAGAAGTTTTCCGAGTGAAGGTTAATTACACACCATTAGTGCGGAGTAATACTGGGAGTGAAAAGGTCACCGTAGCTTTGGCCCCATTGCCAGGATAGCTTTGCCCCGAGTATAGATGTTCTTCAGCCACAGGGGACCTGTCAAGTGGCATTTGGGGTTACCTGCTGAATTTAAATTTGTAAGGTGCTATGTTAGTACAGAGTGTTGATGTGTAATTTAAGGCTGGGGAGGTAGAATTAAAATTAAGAATTAGTTGATGTGTGTACCGTCTGAGAAAGTGGATTGGAACATTATTATTTTTACATTTAATGACTAAGTTGTTGAGGTTTTTGGTAATGTTTTCAGTGTTAGAACATATTCTGGCAATGCGGTGAAACTGAGAAATAATGACGTTACGGTGTATATCATTAGAGACATTAGAAGACCAGTGAGTGAAGAATTTTATATCAAAATTGAAATCTTGTCTTTTATTGTAAAGGTCGATCCGAAAGCCCATTTTTTTTTTTTTTTTTTTTGATGAAAATGTCAAGGTCCAGAAAGTTCACATGATTGGATGTACTATTAGTTTTTTCCAGGGATAGGTCATCGGGATAAATTCCTTCACTCATTTTTGAGAAACGAGGGTTATTGAAGACAAATGATATCATCGATGTATCTCATAACGATCTCGGGTTGAGTAACAAGGAATGCAGATTCGAAGTGGTGTAGGTAAAGATTTGCCAGACTGCTTGAGAAACTGCTACCCATTGGAATCCCGCGAGTCTGCTGGTACAGCTTATTTCCTACGACTGCATAATTATGGCTAATGCAGAAGTTTGTACGGTAATGCCAGTACTGTGAAGTGATGCTGTTATCCAGTGAAAAAAACAGGTCTTTCGTTACTAGGAGTAAGCCCGATAGTGAGATGGATGTAAACAGGTTCTTGAAATCGTAGGTATCCACAGAAGTGATACAGTTAAGCGTATTTAGAGTTTCAATGACCTTAGCATTTCTGTAAATAATCCAGGTAGAATTTTTAATTTTTTCTTTATGGTTGAAAGGAAGCTACTGAAAAGCTTACTTTTGCTGTTGCAACAATTGCGTCCGCTGGTAATGAATCGAAAGGACACCGGCTGTTTATGGAATTTCGGAATGCCGTATATGAATGGATAGTTAACGTTAGAAGCTTGAAGTTTGATGCGTTTATATAAGGCAAGAATCTTTTAAGAGGTGGTTTTTGTACTTTGAGAAACAGGACTATAGGTTTCTGTGTCATTCATTTCTTGAATCATGATCTCCATGTAGAAGTTTTTGCAGATGACTACGAAATTGTTGCCAGTTTTGTCAACTGGTGTGACTGTAAACATCTGTTTGAACTTTTTTATTTGCTGTAAAATCTTAGGCATATTGATGACATCTGTAGAAGCATGGTTGAAAGCATCTGATGCTGGAGGTAGCCCTTGGAGCTAATGCAGAACATCTTTGAGAGTGGTGTCCATCCATTCATGAAAAGCTTCAATGGATAGGATGGAATTCGTAAGAAGCCGACGTACAAAATGCAGTAGGTCGGACTTCAGAACGGAAATACTATAGCTTTGGGGTACAGTCGCTGGGGTAATTTGTATTTTAGAACCTAGAAGCATCACCTGATGCAGTTCCTTAAAAGGCACAATATCTAGGTTTCCTGTAATGATGTGCTGGTGATGTGGGTCCACAAATCTGTGAAATACACTTTGCTGGCATAGACAGAACTTGTCTCTATTATCAGAAAATTTATCAATGTCCAGAACCGTTTGCTTGTAGTTAAAAATTAGTCTTCCCAGATGTTTACTGTAACGGTAGCCGGTTAATAGCTTAACAGAGTTCTTTAGTGGGAAGAGGTGAGCATTCCTGGAAAATATGGATTTTAGTTTTATGCGATCAAGAGCTTTAGAAGTGAAAGTAAGAACACAGTATTTCTTGACTAGGCTATGGTCTGAAGCTTTCTGTTGAAAGAACGAAAACCGGTATTTAAGGAGGTCTGCAATCAAGTGAGAAACATGTTCGCTTTTGAAGGCGTAGTTCCTCAAGGTATTGGCAAGTGCTTTAGTTTTGCTGTTGTTGAGTCTGAAGATTGTAGAACGGCACTTTTTGACAAAGTTCAGGTATAAGGTATCCAGATTAAGCAGCATATCCAAGAAGTCAACGGTTGCATTAGGGGTGCCACCACTGCCCCTCCTCCCCTGCGTCTGGTGGTAGATTTGTTGAAGGCTTTATAGTTGAAATTATGGTAAATACAATTTTTATTTAAGTCAAGTTGTTTGCCATTGAAAGGTCGTTGAGACCATATGGATACAGAGTTTCAAACTGTAGCATGCTGAGGTTTTCGAGAGTTAGTCTTTTTTCCAGTAGTGGCTCGATAAAAAGAAATTTCAAGGTGATATTATTGAAGTCATGAATCTGAAAGTGCTGGATTTCGTGGTCGTTTTTGTTCTTGTAGGTTCTGATGTCAGATCTGTGGCCATTGATGCGGATATGTAATGGATTGCTGCTTTGTCCAATGTAGCTGCTGAGGCAAGTATCACATGTAATCATGTAGACACAGTTGCTGGTTTTGCAGGAAACAGGAGAATTATGGTCACCAATGTTAGAGGGATCAGCATGACAACAAGTCCTACATCTACGATCGCAACACCTGGAGAATTGTAGAACAGGAACGGAAGTAGAAATTGTAAAATTTTTTCTTTTAAGTTTTTTTGTAAAATTATGAACAGAGTCGAATGGAGACCGTATGAGTTGAATGGAGACCTGAAGAACATCTACATAGAATCTTGCATCTATTGTTACGCTCACCTGGTTCGGCCAATTAGGTTCCCCGTTTTTGCTTAACATTTTATTACAACATTTCCGTGTTAATTATTTATTTCTTGTTCCTTCCCTTCGTATTTCAGTGGTAGTGGTTGCTCAGCTGTTTACTCCGGCCACAGGGTTCGCACCATCTTTGGGTGAGTTACCGTTTCTTTGTTTTCTACAGTTTTTTAGCATTCGGATGTTTCTCATTCTAACTGGTCTGGATTTAGTGGCTTCGGGAGCAGGATCAGTCACTATTGGGTTTTTCTAGTCGTTCACTGATACCAGAAAAGCCACTTCCCCGGGTTGTTGCTCTCCTGATGAAGGCAACCTGGTTTTTTCAGAGGATTATGGGTGGTCGTGATGTATCTGTGTGCGCCCTCAAAGACGATCTCACAATTCCTTTGTTTCCACCCAGCTAAAGCGAATTATCCGACTTCAACAATTAAAGTGTGCCAAATTTTCCAATTAATTTTGCAATAGGCCTAATGTTTAATTTACCATTATCATAATTTGGTCACGCACATCAAATCAAGTCCGTCCCCCTTGTATAATTAATTCATTTAACCCCACATTTCGTATCAACATATTTATATTTTTCGTTATGGTTAGACATCCTTGTGAGGTAACGATATCAACTGTTTCAGGAACCCATGTTCATACGTCTTTGCGTTAGCCTTGTTTAAGGAAGCAGTTAAGTATGAGAGATGAAAAAAAAAATCACACACGCACAAATAGTGTGCAGTTTTGGAAAAAATGATTCTTGATTTTAACCATTCTTAACCATAAAAAATTCAACAGTTCTCCCTAAATTCTAGGTTTGAAGCATAAATATTTTACTTTAAAAAATTCATCCAACATCACTCAAACTTTTTGACATTTCTTGTATTTGAAATTCCTACGTAAAACCCTGCTGAAACAAAACTCAATATTTTTATAATTCGTTCCTTGATATTTATGCTCTCTCTCTCTCTCTCTCTCGTTTGTTTATGAGCAATGCTGCAGTTTTTTTTTGTTCCATAATTTACGTGCAGCTCTTAAGACACGCTTTGTAATATTAATTATTCTTAGCTAATTGCGCCTATGATGTTTCGTATAAATGCAGCAGTCATTGTAACTGGCGTAATTTCGCTTCATAACGTGATTCTTTGTGACTTCTAGAAAGGTGAAAATCATTTTATTGGAGGTTTCTGCCTAAGTTATTATTCTATAGATATAGATCTTTTAGACTGGAATATATATATATTGTATTACTCAATAGTGTTTTTTTTCATTTATTTCACTGAAACTATAAAAAAAAAAGGAAGAAAAGGAAATAAAAAGAAGCTCATAAGTTATGCACGCAAAACAAAAAATGGTTCAGGAAAAGTATATAGTACATTAACTTACAATACAAAGGTGATTAATGCATTTTCCCGTTGGTCGTGAAATTGTGCTGTGTAAAATGTGGATGTACACGAGAGAAAAAACACGATTCCTTATCCCTCTGTACACGGGTAAAAATATAAAAAATATTATTATTCACAATGAAGAGTTGGCAAAGATTTGGCTGCATGCCAGGATCTGTATTTTGATCAGTAGGAGTAAATTCTGAGAAAACACATTATTTTTACCAGAGGAGAAGCCATAGTATTACACGTATAACTTATAGATCAATAAAACTATGCTTCTCGTCTGATATAAAAAAAATTATAAAATAACATATACTGTATATGAAATATACTCGTATAATAATACATAAAATGTAGATATGTAAAATACAATAAATATGTTTATAAAGGAAATGACCCTTGTGAGGGTGTAACGCTAATTGTTATGATGTAATGGGACCGTGAAGAAGTACAGTTCGTTGTTTCTTGGTCCATGTGTTGAAAGAAGGTGATACAACACTTGGACCAAGAAACAACGAACTATGGGTATTCAAAATAACCATGAATGAAACTATTATGGCAACACTAGTAATAACATTCTAATAATGATGCGTCTGAAATAAGAAATGATGAAAGAACAGGTAATGTGAGATAGTGAAATGAGAGGGACGCAATGAACAGTAAAATGGTAATTCTGTTGATTTAACAATACAGACTGATGAAGAGGATGACGTGTGATGCATTAAGGCGTTGAATGGACAAAAGAGAACATAAATGATGATATATGTGAAAAACTACTCGGATGTGGGTAACCAAAACGCTATTCACACTAAGTACTCTGTGATAGCACATTCCACAAGTTTTACAGTAAATGAACAACTATACTCCGAGTGAACCGCTATGAAGGGTACGAAACAGCTACCTCCGCTGCGAAAAATAGTCCCTAGCATTTAGAACGAAAAACATCAGAATTATTGCTTAGATTCCATTTTTGTTTGCTCAACAGTTTATCAGACAAAATTTCTATCTAAAAACAAATTCTAGAAGTTAGCGCGCTTTTAGAAATAAATTTGTTCTGAGAAGTTGCCGAATCAAGAGCTTCGCACTTTCGGCTATCTCCACCCACTTGGGATACAACTCGGACAGGGGGAAAGGGTGGAAGACCTCTCCCAACATCAACAACACAGAGGCAATAAATTGACAATCGGGGAAACTCGAAGGCAGTAGGGGAAGCAGTTCGGCCTCCACCACCAGACCCCACTGACAATCCCCACTGCTTGTGAGATGTGTGTGTGTGTGTGGGGGGGGGGGTCAGAAAGGAAACAGTAGAAGAGCATATTAACGCGGATGTATACCGTTCTTGCGTTCCACGACGAGATGTGATACGGTACTCCCGCCTTTCCCACTAGTACAACACTTTTAGGGTGAATTGGAGTATAGACTGCGCGTGCGTCATTGACACAAGAGCTAGACAATTGTGAACAGGAGTAGTAAGTAAATGTAATATTAACGGAACTGTTTTTGTTCCGAAACAAATTACAGAGCATTAACTCTTAATGCATGCTGTATACAATTGTATTTACAAATAATGTATAAGTAATGTAAGACAGAATCTGGCAAGATAAATGTATCAGTTTTGAGTTTTGAGGGAGTAACACTAAATGATATGATGTAATGGGAACTTGAGGAAGCGAAAGAAGAGCTTAGGTGATACAACACGTGAAAATTCCGTCCAGAAATATATTTTTTAATTCGTTTGGGAATCAATATGTCACAGCGTGGTGCGATTACTTTCGCATCGGTTCAACAGTTATTTTTGAACTCGAATCGCATGATGAAAGGAACAGTTTCTGTGATTTTTTTTTTTTTTTGGTTATTTTCGTAATACTTTGCATATTTCCATACAGGAAAAAAATTTAACCTGCGAATGAATGGTATGGTACACGCTTGTATGCTTGCTTAGTGAATTCGTAACTTCCAAATTAAAGGACATACTCCTTTGCGCTGAAAAACGCAATAAGTGCTAGAAAACGGGAATACACTTCTAAACCTTTAATTTGAACATAATGTTTTACAGTTTTCTTTAATTGTTTTTGACTTTCTTAATTGAGATACTATTTATCACACACACACACACACACACTATGAAACGGAAAGGGGACGAACGCTTGACTCCACTGTATCTGTGCTTGGAATTCAGCAGGCATCAGTATCGGTACTTTTCGCATAGCCTGAAATTTTTATATCAGGATTTTGTTTGTTCATCACCGTCAAATTATAAGTTGACTGAAAACATGTGTCTGCACGTATTGCATACTATTTCAGCAATAAATAAGCTTCTTAAAGAACTGACACACACAGTAATTTAACTTTAAAATTGTTATTTACAGACATTGGATATAGCTCCTCCCATCTGATTTAACCACGAGTTGCCACTCCTATTAGCTCAGTAGATGATAGGAGGAGTCGAATTTTCTGGAGAGAGAGTTGATTGGTGCACTTCTCTTTTGTGGTTGGGCTTACGTATTTCCGTGTATTATTTTGAGTAGGAAATACGCATTTTGGTGTGAACTTTGCCTCCTAACATCTATTGTTATGGAGGGGAAGGTTTAATTAATATTTATTTTCATTTTTAATATACATTAATCAAATGACTATCAGTTAAAAAAAAAGAATGGAGGTTCTCTGTATATTTAATTTTTGGTTGTGGAAAAAACGCTATTTATGGTTTAACCATTTATATAGATATACTGAGCAAAGAAAAAAAAAAAGACATTGAAACCTAAAAATTCTTCGTAATTTTTAGGCAATGCTTATGGAAAAAAAAAAAAAGACATTGAAACCTAAAAATTCTTCGTAATTTTTAGGCAATGCTTATGGAAAAAAAAAAAAAAAAAAAAAAGACATTGAAACCTAAAAATTCTTCGTAATTTTTAGGCAATGCTTATGGAAAAAAAAAAAGCTGTCGAAGTAAAAGAGAATAATAAAGGAAAACAAAAAAGATTATTATTATATGGACGACTATTATTAACGAAGTATAAAAGTTACCCTGTTAAGATCCGCCCACTACTCCAGGCTAATGTGAATTTCCGTCCGGGTAGCTTAGGTTCTTTTTTTTTTCTTTTTCTTGATTGATTGATTGTTTGTTCAACGACCACCGTGAGCTACTCAATGGGCTAAGCTCACAACCCGGACGGAATAACTGCTCATAACCCAGAATAAGCAGTCGCCAGGCTTTAATTTAGGACCACTGGTTCCAGGAAAGGGAGAGAATCAGTGCCTTAAGACAAACGCAACATCCATGCCACACCGGAATTCGAACCCGGAGCCTTCTCGGACGAACGGTCTCATTTTTTCTTCCTTAATATATGCAGTTCACTGCAGCTGGGTGATGTTGGCGAAGGAGGCAAATACTCCTTCATGATGCAGTTCTCCCAACTATCCAGGAAATGGTTTTCTCTCTCTCTTTGGTCCCAACTAGTCAGGTTGATCAAAGGTCGTCCGTCACAGCAGGGCCTTGCTGGGGAAGGGGTAAAGAGGGTGCAGCAACATTTGCTTCCTTTTGTCCAGGAGCTGTGGCGAGGATACTGTGTTAATTCACCGCTGTTTCCATGGCACCTATTGCTGCCGACGCTCGTTTCTGATGACTGAGGCAAAGGAAAAAAAATCTTTGAACTCTGGATCATGTAGTGTCCGACCAGTTTTGTGAAAAGGATCAATGTCCCAGCCTGCGTTTTCAGTCACCCCCCCTTCATTTCCTCCTCTAACACCCCCCGGCTTGCTTTTAAAATAGAGTTGTGTAGAATTTTCAACTTAAACGCCAAAAATGAAAACAAAAACCCAACCAGCGCAGTGGAATGACATATCTCAACTTTTCCCGTTACGAGAAAAGGGGTGGGTAACTTCCAGTTTATTGCTGTCGGCAGGCACGTAATTGCACATATGTGTGTGTGTGTGCGTGTGCGTAGCCTACGAGGATCGTTAAAGAAGCCTGTTATTTTGGGCAGCGTTGCATTGTTCTTTTCGGGGGAGGGGGGAGGCAATTAAAAATTTCGAGGGGGGCTGAAACTTGTCGACTGATTATATATACAGTACATATAATCCCAATTTTCTTATTTATACAGTATATACATCAATAAATATAACAAAATTTTAAATAGAGTATAAAAAATTTCTTATGCTCGTATATCGCAAATGCAAATTCCAAGAAATCTACACCTACAAGTGATTAAAAATGTAAAACCTTTATTTTAATTCAGTAATGCATTTCACCATGCGGTGGTGTAAAATATTGAGGCTGCTAATTAGATAACGCTGTGCTGGAGAAAATCCCCCCTCCCCAAAACATCAGAAGTGGCAAAAATATTCATGCCTTACTACGAGCGTGTTTCTGATTATTAGGGAATCATTACAGTTACCTGAAAACGTATGGTGTAAACCATTTCACTGCCACTTTAGATTAGCACTTAGTTTCAAATGGTTAATTCTTTTTACTAATAACTTTAATGAATATTTATGGAAAAAAAACTAATTAACTATTTGAAACTGACTTTAATGAACAACTTTTTATGGGAATTTTTAATGAATTTACTTTTCGTAAAAGTTAGGTAGCACTTATTTTGTTGTATTGGAGGCCCTAACGTCACATTAGCTACACTGAGCTTAACCATATACACGAGAAGTCAGTATCCAGAAGACTGAAATTAAGCTGAATGCCAGCTCCCAAAATATAATGTATTGCAGTGCAAACAGCATGCTGTTGGTGATTACAAATCCACAGTAAACTTAACTGCCAAATAAAAAAGGCTTAAAAAAATTTACAGAATTGTGAAATAATATCTGGTTTCCTTGTTTTCCCCTCTTGCATATATGATCAAGATCAACTAGTTTTCTACCCTCCTGCTTTTTATCCAGAGAAAGTATTAAGTAATTTTGGTAGGATTTCATAATAGATTTTTAACATGGACAATTGTTCCATTTAATAAACAAAATTACAAAAGCATTCTCATGTACAGCAACAAATTCTACACTAGAGATATATATTTTCATAACTACTCTGATTTCTGAGCTACGTTTTTTAATAAAAATGTTATTTAAAGAGTTAAAACCATGTGTGAAGTCATTGATGGCTCTTTTTAACAATGAAAATTTCGTATCTTTTTTTTTTTTTGTCGAGGTACTGTGTACATTATTGGCTGCACTGACTGGTCGGTTTTAGAAAACATAAGCATACATGACGATGGTCTTTAGTGCATAAAATAAAGAAAATTTAAAACTTAGTATAATCTTACTGCTACTGAGTCAATGTGGATGCATTTTTTATTATAATAATTTCCCTCGTTTTTTTATTCTTTTAAATTAATTTCTCTAAGTATTCATATATAAACAAAAATAATTAGACTGAATATAAGGGGATATCACCCAAAAACCTACGGGGGGCGTTCATTAATTTTCTGGGGGGGGGGGGCTAAGCACCCCCGAAAGGATGCCTGAATACATCACTGATTTTGGGCCAAATTTCCTGAAAAAAACGGAAGCACTTTTGATTCTCCCCAAGGCAGCTTTTGCCGAGGACAACATTGCCTTACCGTTAGTGCTTTCAGTATACTGCCGTAGGTTACAAAACTGTATACTTCTAGTTTTTATCAGTTATTTTTATATAAAAGAAATGAGGTATTGCTGTGTGCCTGTTGTATATTCTCATAAGCAAGTTTAGAGCAGGTAACTGGAAATTTTGATTTGTTTACATGATACTCAAGCAGTTTCAGCTGTGCGCATTTTCGAGTTGCGTGGTTTTTGATAGGAGTAATCGTGTTAATATCAAACTGGAATGAATTATACTTCATAAAAGAGAGAAGTTTTTAATTGTAACGTTATATTTGTTTTGAACTTGCACGAACGTTTCATCAATTTAAGTTTGAAATAGAAATGTGTAGGTGCCTCAAAATAATTACGAATTTTATAAATTCAGCAGCGTTTTCCAACACATCGGCGGCAAGTTCACGAGGAACAATTAGAAATATTTGCTACGAAAAAATGCGATTCAGCGAAAACAACATGCATTGCGATAGCCTTGGAAACCACCAGCTTTCCCGCATTTTAATGGCTCTCGCTCGCGTAGTAGGCTACAAGCAAAGTGGTACTGACCGATTAACGTTTATTTGTTATGAACTTTCACGAACGTTCATGGCGGCAGCCTTCAGATATCTTATTCTAACCTCCTTGGGAATAACTGACTGACACATACCATCATATTCATTTGTGTACAACATGCATTCTATATGAAGAATTAATTACCCTTCTGCCTCATTTTATAATGTAACATTTTTAACATAATTGTGGACAATTCCCTTGATTTAATTTAGTTAATAATTGGACAATTAGCCTAAGCCAGAGCATTACGCTCCTCTTAAATAAATATTTTCACTCGAGAAATTGCGCAGACAGCAGAGCATGAGCATAACGAACCCTTTAAGGATGGAAATCGTTCAAATAAAGAAGAAAGCAGGGAGTTATGTTATCTTTACCTTTCAAAATGATTTGGGAACAGTGAATTACTAAAAAATATGTATTCAAATTCTACATAGCAGGCCGTCGATGTGTCTAACTAATGTGTCCCAAAATGCGTAACTTATTCATTGATGCAGAACATAACAGAATGCTAGATTATGGGAGAAAACTGATAAACTATTCCATCAGTGTTATTTATTAGTCGTATAATATTATTATTAATCTTTCGTAAGGAAAAATAAAAAAAATCAAGCGATTATGGAAAAAATTTATGTGTTTTAATTGTATAAGTCAACACACCCACTCGCCACCAGCAGCGGCTAATCGTTGTTGTTGTCCTCGGTAAAAGCGCCACCTGGTGAGCTTTCCATCGTAAGTGCTTCCTCGTTTTGAAGGCAGAAATAGCAGGCTTCTTTCACGATCCCCGTAGGCTACGGTGCGTGTGTGTGTGTGTAATAAATATATATGCAATAGCACAAACATTACTCTTGAATAATAGCAAAACCAATGCATTTGAACATGAGCTGTTGAAAATTTTTAAATTGATGTAAATATTTATGGTTTGATGTAGAAATCTGCACGATCGGGCTGGGTTCGGGTACGAAGGAAGTGAAGCAACCGGGGTGGAACATAAGTAGTAGTCTAACAGACCAGCTTTTTAACTGTGTTATGCTAAAAATCGTGTACTAACAGTTATTTTTTAAAATCTCAAGTGTTGTTGTTTTCCATGTCCAAGTATATTTTCATCAGTATAGCTCTACCCGCGTGATATTTGAGACGAGTTAACTTGTGTGAGCAATTAGAGCGGTGCATTTCTAGTTACTTATTCTACATTTTATGACAGGAGAAGACATCCAGGAAGAGGGAGACTTCTTTATAGAGTCTCTATGGGGAGATAGAGAATGGGGAGGTCACAGATTTTTTTGGTGAGGGACCGACTGTTTTATGAAACACGTGTTTTAGGGTCCAAATGACCATCGCGCAAAAAGTAGTTTTGTGAAATTTTAAACAACTTTTTAAAAGGCGTGAAAAAATAGTTCTTTTTCTGTGTGCGTTCATGTAATTAGAAAAACAATATATTGCAGACATACATAAGTGTGTGCGTGTGCGTACGCACGCATACATATGCAATTTTTCTGGGTTTTTTGACCCCCCCCCCTCCTTCCCTTTCAACAGAAATTCTGGATCTGTGCGCACTTTTGTTGTGGATGGAAGAGAGATTCCCTGATCAAAGACATCCTTTTTATGTTCATTGACTTCACAGCATGAGTGTTCTCACATTCGCCCTCAGAACAAATCCTCCGTCAGTTCTTTCTCTACCTCAAAATGTTACGGGCATGCGATAACTTTGTCAGTACAGTCTGGGAAAATTTCCAATCACAACGACTGCACAGCGGTATAAACTAATGATTTTAGTCTAGGGATTAACTTGTGTCCCAAACATGCGAATGAGCAGGCTATCTGTGAAAACGCGGGGCCGCCAGGGAAGGAAAAAGGAGAGGGTGAGAGAGGCATTCCAGCAGCACTGAAAGAAAGCAGAAGGGCTTCTGACATACCAGGTTGAGAGTTGCAATCTGCCCTACAAAATAAAGTGACTTTTCACCACACGCGTTGTTTTGTAAGGGAAATTCACATACCCTTTCATCACATGGCACTTGCAAAATAGAGAGAAAGAAAAGAGAGGAAAATATATAGGCCTACACAATATATGTATAATCATATACAATTTGATGGGTCAGACTGTTCAATGACTTTGCAGTTAATTTTGCACATTTCTTTTTTTTGTGTGAATATTAACAAAGGCTTTGTTGCACTATAGAGGCAAAGTTGCAGCGATAAATTCCGTCGGTGTTGCTTAATTGGGAATCAGAAGCAGAAGGATGCGGGTTCGATCTTTGTCGCCGGCAAATTTGGGTTTTCACATTGGAGCCCGATTGTGAAAATGAATTTACTATCCGTTGAGTTCTTCGAAAAATGCGTGATATTCTTTCTACACATCGTCTGGAATTAATAAAAAAAATATTTTTCGCTGTGAAAAATGTGTAATGCTGCTTCTTCCACACATCGTCTGGAATTCGTTAGAATTCCTTCGTCTACGGAGAGTTTCGGTGCAGCTTAATTGGGAAAGCATTCAGCCCCGGAGTAGAAAGATGCTCGTCACCGGCAAATTTGTGTTTTTACAAAACAAAAATAAGTAAATGTTGATAATTTCAGAGAAGTAGCATTTTTTTTTTTGGTGCTTGTATGTACGTATCTGTGGGCGATTTACTTCTGTGGAATAAAAAAACAAAAACGGAAAAAACAACAACAAAAAAACAGTACATTTTTCTTTTTCTTCCCAGCAGTTAGGGAGGGAAAAAATGTGAAGGGCTGCATGTATGTGGTTCCATTAACCACAACGTATATGTATAGTGGGTTTCCCGCCAAGCCCTTTGGGGTGGGGGTAAGTTGGGTGATATTATCACATGAAAAAAAAAAAAAAAAAAAAATCACCACCACGACCCACCAGCAATCAAAGGTGAAAAAAAAAAAATTCCCGGAAAGAGAAAACACTAATTGTAAGAAACATCACTGCAGTTACAGGGAAGGAAATATTTCCGAGAGAAACGTTTCTCTGACGTTTTCTTAACTTCCCTAAAATAAACTTATATACAGCCCCTCCTGCTTGGGGTTACGAGAAATGAGAGAAACGACCCCCCCCCCCCCACAAAAAAACCCCCATCATGCTGTCAATCCCTCATTTTCTCAAGAAGTTATTCAGGACTGATAGATAAGTCCTGAATGAAATTTACATAAATTGGCCAGATTCATGTGTACTCAGGGCTGAACAACTGGACACTATGCGTTATGAAAATTCGGAAATACATGAAAATTATTCTCCAGTACATAGACAATTTTTTTTTATATCATACATTTAGAAGAGGTATCGAGAAAACTAACATACACATTAACGACACCTATACTGAAAAAACTGTGCATAAAATGCTGGCCCCCGTGGCCGAGCGGTCAGAGACGTAAGTTTACTGCATGCCAGTCGTTAGAGGTGGTGCTGTTATGCCTTTATTACAAAGAATACCAGTGTTACGTGCGAGTATGTTATATTACAAAATCGAACGTGCCAAAGTTAAATTTAAATTTGGTACTCCTCGAAACATAAGCTTGAGTATTGAAGATCAGAATGATAAATGACATTAACTCTTTCTAAAAAGAAATAATACAGCATTTCGAACCTATTGTTACAAAGTGACCATTGGATATATAAATACTGGTTTGCCATTTCAAAAAGCCGTTCAACAAAAATTGTACCAAGACATTTTAATAGTAGTGATTCTAAATAACGTTTAATAACTTTTAATGTCATAGGCTAGTAGATAATAATGTTATTTTTAGAATTTTTAATGTTTTGTAAATACCAAGAAACCTCCTATTTTAATATGCTTAATTTTAATATCTAAATAATTAAGAACCTTGTATTTTAAGAATGTTTTGAATGTTGGAAAAAGTGGAAACATATTTTTTTGAGAAAGATATTTCTTTGTTTTCTCGGGGTGCAGAGAGTCTTCGCGAAATGTCATGGTGTCTGTCGGCGCTCTTTTGATTGTCAGATTTCGGCATTCGCTGGGCGCCAATATTTATGACAGAAAACTGCGCTTTAAAAGACAGCATATTTTGGATTAGAAAGTTTCCTACGGGCGGAAGTTTTATGGCAGAGGACATTGTGATTTCTGGGAGAAAAAACTTTTGACTTTGATTTGGAGGAGGCAACAGAGATGGATGTCAGTTGGAGCAAGAGAGGAGTAGTGTTTTTTAGGACAGTCGTGTAGGGGATATAGAGGATTAAAACGACGTTTAATGAGGAATCAATGGACCGAGAGCGAGAGGAAAGGTTAATGCGAATTAAGGACTATTTTTTCTGGGTGCACGAGAGACAATAAGGATTCCGATTCTTAGCGTAAGAATCGATTGAGGCAAGTCGCAAACTAAAACTGTAATCGTCGGTGACCCGAGTTTGAAGAAAATAAAATCACAAAAAATGAATTTCATATCGGCCTTTTTTTTTATATTTACCAAATAAACATATTTATAGATATACAGTCAAGTCACATTGTTGTGACCACCTCCTACTTTTGACGTCAACAGCGCGTAGCCAATGAAAGAAGGCACGTGTTATGAGTTGGCTTGGAGGGTATATAAAGTGTGCTGTAGGCATTCTGAAAACTTAAGACCGCGGGTGGCCCAGTGGGCAACGTTCGTGACTGCCACGGGAAGAGCCTCAGGTTCGATCCCAGCAAGTACGAACGCTCGATCCACTAAATATCCGTATTGCGTCGGATGGGCACGTTAAGCCGTCGGACCCCGGGTACTGTTCCCCCGGTAGTAATTAAGGGCGTCTTCTACCTCGCTTCCGTGTGACTTTCCTATGGGGCACTCTAGCCCAGATGTCCTAGCTTCCTATTTCTAAGTGTTGTTTAAGACCTGGGGTCAAACACTCCCTTCCTAAATTCCTCTACATATGATCTGATCTACTAGAGCATTGAATGGGCACATTAAGCCGTCGGACCCCGGGTACTGGCCCCCCGGTAGTAAATAAGGGCGTCTTCTACCTCGCTTCCGTGTGACTTTCCTATCGGGCACTCTAGCCCAAATCTCCTAGCTTCCTATTTCTAAGGGTTGTTTAAGACCTGGGGTGAGACACTCCCTTCCTAAAATCCTCTACATATGATCTGATCTACTAGAGCATTGAATGGGCACGTTAAGCCGTCGGACCCCGGTAGTAAATAAGGGCGTCTTCTACCTCGCTTCCGTGTGACTTTCCTATCGGGCACTCTAGCCCAAATCTCCTAGCTTCCTATTTCTAAGGGTTGTTTAAGACCTGGGGTCAGACACTCCCTTCCTAAAATCCTCTACATATGATCTGATCTGATCTACTAGAGCATTGAATGGGCACGTTAAGCCGTCGGACCCCGGGTACTGGCCCCCGGTAGTAAATAAGGGCGTCTTCTACCTCGCTTCCGTATGACTTTCCTATCGGGCACTCTAGCCCAAATCTCCTAGCTTCCTATTTCTAAGGGTTGTTTAAGACCTGGGATCAGACACTCCCTTCCTAAAATCCTCTACATATGATCTGATCTGATCTACTAGAGCATTGAATGGGCACGTTAAGCCGTCGGACCCCGGGTACTGGTCCCCAGGTAGTAAATAAGGGCGCCTTCTACCTCGCTTCCGTGTGACTTTCCCATGGGGCACTCTAGCCCAGATGTCCTAGCTTCCTATTTCTAAGGGTTGTTTAAGACCTGGGGTCAGACACTCCCTTCCTAAAATTCTCTACATATGATCTGATCTGATCTGATGGGCACGTTAAGCCGTCGGACGCCGGGTACTGGCCCCCGGTAGTAAATAAGGGCGTCTTCTACCTCGCTTCCGTGTGACTTTCTTATCGGGTACTCTAGCCCAAATCTCCTAGCTTCCTATTTCTAAGGGTTGTTTAAGACCTGGGGTCAGACACTCCTTTCCTAAAATCCTCTACATCTGATCTGATCTGATCTACTAGAGCATTGAATGGGCACGTTAAGCCGTCGGACCCCGGGTACTGGCCCCCGGTAGTAAATAACGGCGTCTTCTACCCCGCTTCCGTGTGACTTTCCTATCGGGCACTCTAGCCCAAATCTCCTAGCTTCCTATTTCTAAAGGTTGTTTAAAACCTGGGGTCAGACACTCCCTTCCTAAAATCCTCTACATATGATCTGATCTGATGGGCACGTTAAGCCGTCGGACCCCGGGGACTGCCTCCCCCCGGTAGTAAATAAGGGCGTCTTCTACCTCGCTTCCGTGTGACTCTCCTATCGGGCACTCTAGCCCAAATCTCCTAGCTTCCTATTTCTAAGGGTTGTTTAAGACCTGGGGTCAGACACTCCCTTCCTAAAATCCTCTACATATGATCTGATCTGATCTACTAGAGCATTGAATGGGCACGTTAAGCCGTCGGACCCCGGGTACTGGTCCCCCGGTAGTAAATAAGGGCGTCTTCTACCTCGCTTCCGTGTGACTTTCCTATCTGGCACTCTAGCCCAAATCTCCTAGCTTCCTATTTCTAAGGGTTGTTTAAGACCTGGGGTCAGACACTATCTTCCTAAAATCCTCTACATATGATCTGATCTACTAGAGAATTGGATGGGCACGTTGAGCCGTCGGACCCCGGTAGTAAATAAGGGCGTCTTCTACCTCGCTTCCGTGTGACTTTCCTATCGGGCACTCTAGCCCAAATCTCCTAGCTTCCTATTTCTAAGGGTTGTTTAAGACCTGGGGTCAGACACTCCCTTCCTAAAATCCTCTATATATGATCTGATCTGATCTACTAGAGCATTGAATGGGCACGTTAAGCCGTCGGACCCCGGGGACTGCCTCCCCCGGTAGTAAATAAGGGCGTCTTCTACCTCGCTTCCGTATGACTTTCCTATCGGGCACTCTAGCCCAAATCTCCTAGCTTCCTATTTCTAAGGGTTGTTTAAGACCTGGGGTCAGACACTCCCTTCCTAAAATCCTCTACATATGATCTGATCTGATGGGCACATTAAGCCGTCGGACCCCGGGGACTGCCTCCCCCGGTAGTAAATAAGGGCGTCTTCTACCTCGCTTCCGTGTGACTTTCCTATCGGGCACTCTAGCCCAAATCTCCTAGCTTCCTATTTCTAAGGGTTATTTAAGACCTGGGGTCAGACACTCCCTTCCTAAAATCATCTACATATGATCTGATCTGATCTACTAGAGCATTGAATGGGCACGTTAAGCCGTCGGACCCCGGGTACTGGCCCCCGGTAGTAAATAAGGGCGTCTTCTACCTCGCTTCCGTATGACTTTCCTATCGGGCACTCTAGCCCAAATCTCCTAGCTTCCTATTTCTAAGGGTTGTTTAAGACCTGGGATCAGACACTCCCTTCCTAAAATCCTCTACATATGATCTGATCTGATCTACTAGAGCATTGAATGGGCACGTTAAGCCGTCGGACCCCGGGTACTGGTCCCCAGGTAGTAAATAAGGGCGCCTTCTACCTCGCTTCCGTGTGACTTTCCCATGGGGCACTCTAGCCCAGATGTCCTAGCTTCCTATTTCTAAGGGTTGTTTAAGACCTGGGGTCAGACACTCCCTTCCTAAAATTCTCTACATATGATCTGATCTGATCTGATGGGCACGTTAAGCCGTCGCACGCCGGGTACTGGCCCCCGGTAGTAAATAAGGGCGTCTTCTACCTCGCTTCCGTGTGACTTTCTTATCGGGTACTCTAGCCCAAATCTCCTAGCTTCCTATTTCTAAGGGTTGTTTAAGACCTGGGGTCAGACACTCCTTTCCTAAAATCCTCTACATCTGATCTGATCTGATCTACTAGAGCATTGAATGGGCACGTTAAGCCGTCGGACCCCGGGTACTGGCCCCCGGTAGTAAATAACGGCGTCTTCTACCCCGCTTCCGTGTGACTTTCCTATCGGGCACTCTAGCCCAAATCTCCTAGCTTCCTATTTCTAAAGGTTGTTTAAAACCTGGGGTCAGACACTCCCTTCCTAAAATCCTCTACATATGATCTGATCTGATGGGCACGTTAAGCCGTCGGACCCCGGGGACTGCCTCCCCCCCCCCGGTAGTAAATAAGGGCGTCTTCTACCTCGCTTCCGTGTGACTCTCCTATCGGGCACTCTAGCCCAAATCTCCTAGCTTCCTATTTCTAAGGGTTGTTTAAGACCTGGGGTCAGACACTCCTTCCTAAAATCCTCTACATATGATCTGATCTGATCTACTAGAGCATTGAATGGGCACGTTAAGCCGTCGGACCCCGGGTACTGGTCCCCCGGTAGTAAATAAGGGCGTCTTCTACCTCGCTTCCGTGTGACTTTCCTATCTGGCACTCTAGCCCAAATCTCCTAGCTTCCTATTTCTAAGGGTTGTTTAAGACCTGGGGTCAGACACTATCTTCCTAAAATCCTCTACATATGATCTGATCTACTAGAGAATTGGATGGGCACGTTGAGCCGTCGGACCCCGGTAGTAAATAAGGGCGTCTTCTACCTCGCTTCCGTGTGACTTTCCTATCGGGCACTCTAGCCCAAATCTCCTAGCTTCCTATTTCTAAGGGTTGTTTAAGACCTGGGGTCAGACACTCCCTTCCTAAAATCCTCTATATATGATCTGATCTGATCTACTAGAGCATTGAATGGGCACGTTAAGCCGTCGGACCCCGGGGACTGCCTCCCCCCGGTAGTAAATAAGGGCGTCTTCTACCTCGCTTCCGTATGACTTTCCTATCGGGCACTCTAGCCCAAATCTCCTAGCTTCCTATTTCTAAGGGTTGTTTAAGACCTGGGGTCAGACACTCCCTTCCTAAAATCCTCTACATATGATCTGATCTGATGGGCACATTAAGCCGTCGGACCCCGGGGACTGCCTCTCCCCGGTAGTAAATAAGGGCGTCTTCTACCTCGCTTCCGTGTGACTTTCCTATCGGGCACTCTAGCCCAAATCTCCTAGCTTCCTATTTCTAAGGGTTGTTTAAGACCTGGGGTCAGACACTCCTTCCTAAAATCCTCTACATATGATCTGATCTGATCTACTAGAGCATTGAATGGGCACGTTAAGCCGTCGGACTCCGGGTACTGGCCCCCGGTAGTAAATAAAGGCGTCTTCTACCTCGCTTCCGTGTCACTTTCCTATCGGGCACTCTAGCCCAAATCTCCTAGCTTCCTATTTGTAAGGGTTGTTTAAGACCTGGGGTCAGACACTCCCTTCCTAAAAGCCTCTACATATGATCTAATCTGATGGGCACGTTAAGCCGTCGGACCCCGGGTACTGGCCCCCGGTAATAAGTAAGGGCGTCTTCCTCCCCTTTTCCACCTCGCTTCCGTGTCACTTTCCTATCGGGCGCTCTAGCCCAAAATCTCTTAGTTTCGTATTTCTAAGGGTTGTTTAAGACCTGGGGACACACCCTTCCTAAAATCCTCTACATATGATCTGAAAACATATCACTCGTTGCTGTCATGGGTAAAAGGAGCAAATTATCAGATTTTCAAAAGGGATTATTATCGGCTTTCGGGCCAAGAGAAACAGCGCAGTTCGTTAACTGTTCGCGTGCTGCTGCGGTCAAAGTGCATTGTAATTGGAGAAATGGCACCATTGAGAATAAGCGACGTAGAAACGGCGGAGCACCTCGTTCCATTGATATGAGAGGTGAACGTGGGCTTCGAAGGTGCGTGAGGGCAGATCGACACGCTACAGTGGAGCAACTCATTGGCCGAATGAACCAGGGGGCTACCGGCAGTATGTCTAAAACGACAGTTCAGCGAACCCTGCTGCGTGTGGGGCTCCGATGCAGACGGATGGTCATTGCACCTATGCTAACGAAGGTGCATCGGCAGAAAAGGCTTACGGAATTGGACCTCCGCTGATTGGCAAAGGATTACCTTCTCCGATGAGTCATGTTTTCTGCTTCATCGAACGGATGGACGTTGGCTTATAAGGCGAGAAACTTCGGAGAACAAACACTCTTCAACCATTGCTGGAAGAACACAGGCTGGTGGGGGCAGCGTTATGGTCTGAGGAATGTTTTCGTGGCATTCTCTGGACCACTCATACCTGTGGAAGGCACTATGGACCGAATTCGTTATGAATCCATCCTTGCAGACCATGTACACCCATACATGCTGATTGTCTTCCCTGGGGTGCATGGGATCTTCCTGCATGACAATGCGACGTGTCACACAGATAATAATGTTCGAGAGTAGTTGGAAGAGTACGATAAAGACTTCAAAGTACTTTCCTGTCCCCCTAATTTCCCAGAATTAAACCCAACTGAGCATCTGTGGGACCACCTCGATCGTGTTGTTCGCTCTATGGATCCTCCACCACGCACCGTCCAGCAGTTGTTAGATGCAGTGCATCTAACAACTGCTGGACGGTGCACTCGATTCAAGCAAACGAGTAGATGGGTCTCTTTTCTGTTGTTACGAGTGACAGGCCGTTTAAATTCCCAAAATTCCACAACAAGAAAAGTTACGTTTAACAATGTAGTGACACTTTACCCTTCAACCAGCGTATGCACTCGATTCAAGCAAACGAGTAGATGGGTCTCTTTTCTGTTGTTACGAGTGACAGGCCGTTTAAATTCCCAAAATTCCACAACAAGAAAAGTTACGTATAATAATGTAGTGACACTTTCCCCTTCAACCAGCGTATGCACTCGATTCAAGCAAACGAGTAGATGGGTCTCTTTTCTGTTGTTACGAGTGACAGGCCGTTTAAATTCCCAAAATTCCACAACAAGAAAAGTTACGTATAATAATGTAGTGACACTTTCCCCTTCAACCAGCGTATGCACTCGATTCAAGCAAACGAGTAGATGGGTCTCTTTCCTGTTGTTACGAGTGACAGGCCGTTTAAATTCCCAAAATTCCACAAGAAGAAAAGTTACGTATAGCAATGTAGTGACACTTTCCCTTTCACCCAGCGTATGCACTCGATTCAAGCAAACGGGTAGGTGGGTCTCTTTTCTGTTGTTACGAGTGACAGGCCGTTTAGATTCCCAAAATTCCGCAACAAGAAAAGTTACGTATAACAATGTAGTGACACTTTACCTTTCAACCAGCGTATGCACTCGATTCAAGCAAACGAGTAGATGGGTCTCTTTTCTGTTGTTACGAGTGACAGGCCGTTTAAATTCCCAAAATTCCACAACAAGAAAAGTTACGTATAACAATGTAGTGACACTTTCCCCTTCAACCAGCGTATGCACTCGATTCAAGCAAACGAGTAGATGGGTCTCTTTTCTGTTGTTACGAGTGACAGGCCGTTTAAATTCCCAAAATTCCACAACAAGAAAAGTTACGTATAACAATGTAGTGACACTTTCCCCTTCAACCAGCGTATGCACTCGATTCAAGCAAACGAGTAGATGGGTCTCTTTTCTGTTGTTACGAGTGACAGGCCGTTTAAATTCCCAAAATTCCACAACAAGAAAAGTTACGTGTAACAATGTAGTGACACTTTCTCCTTCAACCAGCGTATGCACTCGATTCAAGCAAACGAGTAGATGGGTCTCTTTTCTGTTGTTACGAGTGACAGGCCGTTTAAATTCCCAAAATTCCACAACAAGAAAAGTTACGTATAACAATGTAGTGACACTTTCTCCTTCAACCAGCGTATGCACTCGATTCAAGCAAACGAGTAGAACGGTCTCTTTTCTGTTGTTACGAGTGACAGGCCGTTGAAATTCCCAAAATTCCACAACAAGAAAAGTTACGTATAACAATGTAGTGACACTTTCCCCTTCAACCAGCGTATGCACTCGATTCGAGCAAACGAGTAGATGGGTCTCTTTTCTGTTGTTACGAGTGACAGGCCGTTGAAATTCCCAAAATTTCACAAGAAGAAAAGTTACGTATAACAATGTAGTGACACTTTCCCCTTCAACCAGCGTATGCACTCGATTCGAGCAAACGAGTAGATGGGTCTCTTTTCTGTTGTTACGAGTGACAGGCCGTTTAAATTCCCAAAATTCCACAACAAGAAAAGTTACGTATAACAATGTAGTGACACTTTACCTTTCAACCAGCGTATGCACTCGATTCAAGCAAACGAGTAGGTGGGTCTCTTTTCTGTTGTTACGAGTGACAGGCCGTTTAAATTCCCAAAATTCCACAACAAGAAAAGTTACGTATAACAATGTAGTGACACTTTCCCCTTCAACCAGCGTATGCACTCGATTCAAGCAAACGAGTAGATGGGTCTCTTTTCTGTTGTTACGAGTGACAGGCCGTTTAAATTCCCAAAATTCCACAACAAGAAAAGTTACGTATAACAATGTAGTGACACTTTCCCCTTCAACCAGCGTATGCACTCGATTCAAGCAAACGAGTAGATGGGTCTCTTTTCTGTTGTTACGAGTGACAGGCCGTTTAAATTCCCAAAATTCCACAACAAGAAAAGTTACGTATAATAATGTAGTGACACTTTCCCCTTCAACCAGCGTATGCACTCGATTCAACTAAACGAGTAGATGGGTCTCTTTTTTGTTGTTACGAGTGACAGGCCGTTTAAATTCCCAAAATTCCACAACAAGAAAAGTTACGTATAACAATGTAGTGACACTTTCCCCTTCAACCAGCGTATGCACTCGATTCGAGCAAACGAGTAGATGGGTCTCTTTTCTGTTGTTACGAGTGACAGGCCGTTTAAATTCCCAAAATTCCACAACAAGAAAGGTTACGTATAACAATGTAGTGTCACTTTCCCCTTCAACCAGCGTATGCACTCGATTCGAGCAAACGAGTAGATGGGTCTCTTTTCTGTTGTTACGAGTGACAGGCCGTTTAAATTCCCAAAATTCCACAACAAGAAAAGTTACGTATAACAATGTAGTGACACTTTCCCCTTCAACCAGCGTATGCACTCGATTCGAGCAAACGAGTAGATGGGTCTCTTTTCTGTTGTTACGAGTGACAGGCCGTTTAAATTCCCAAAATTCCACAAGAAGAAAAGCTACGTATAGCAATGTAGTGACACTTTCCCTTTCACCCAGCGTATGCACTCGATTCAAGCAAACGGGTAGGTGGGTCTCTTTTCTGTTGTTACGAGTGACAGGCCGTTTAGATTCCCAAAATTCCACAACAAGAAAAGTTACGTATAGCAATGTAGTGACACTTTCCCTTTCAACCAGCGTATGCACTCGATTCAAGCAAACGAGTAGGTGGGTCTCTTTTCTGTTGTTACGAGTGACAGGCCGTTTAGATTCCCAAAATTCCGCAACAAGAAAAGTTACGTATAACAATGTAGTGACACTGTACCCTTTCAACCAGCGTATGCACTCGATTCAAGCAAACGAGTAGATGGGTCTCTTTTCTGTTGTTACGAGTGACAGGCCGTTTAAATTCCCAAAATTCCACAACAAGAAAAGTTACGTATAACAATGTAGTGACACTTTCCCCTTCAACCAGCGTATGCACTCGATTCAAGCAAACGAGTAGATGGGTCTCTTTTCTGTTGTTACGAGTGACAGGCCGTTTAAATTCCCAAAATTCCACAACAAGAAAAGTTACGTATAACAATGTAGTGACACTTTCCCCTTCAACCAGCGTATGCACTCGATTCGAGCAAACGAGTAGATGGGTCTCTTTTCTGTTGTTACGAGGGACTGGCCGTTTAAATTCCCAAAATCCCACAACAAGAAAAGTTACGTATAACAATGTAGTGACACTTTACCTTTCAACCAGCGTATGCACTCGATTCAAGCAAACGAGTAGGTGGGTCTCTTTTCTGTTGTTACGAGTGACAGGCCGTTTAAATTCCCAAAATTCCACAACAAGAAAAGTTACGTATAACAATGTAGTGACACTTTCCCCTTCAACCAGCGTATGCACTCGATTCAAGCAAACGAGTAGATGGGTCTCTTTTCTGTTGTTGCGAGTGACAAGCCGTTTAAATTCCCAAAATTCCACAACAAGAAAAGTTACGTATAACAATGTAGTGACACTTTCCCCTTTAACCAGCGTATGCACTCGATTCAAGCAAACGAGTAGATGGGTCTCTTTTCTGTTGTTACGAGTGACAGGCCGTTTAAATTCCCAAAATTCCACAACAAGAAAAGTTACGTATAACAATGTAGTGACACTTTCCCCTTCAACCAGCGTATGCACTCGATTCAAGCAAACGAGTAGATGGGTCTCTTTTCTGTTGTTACGAGTGACAGGCCGTTTAAATTCCCAAAATTCCACAACAAGAAAAGTTACGTATAACAATGTAGTGACACTTTCCCCTTCAACCAGCGTATGCACTCGATTCGAGCAAACGAGTAGATGGGTCTCTTTTCTGTTGTTACGAGTGACAGGCCGTTTAAATTCCCAAAATTCCACAAGAAGAAAAGTTACGTATAGCAATGTAGTGACACTTTCCCTTTCACCCAGCGTATGCACTCGATTCAAGCAAACGAGTAGGTGGGTCTCTTTTCTGTTGTTACGAGTGACAGGCCGTTTAGATTCCCAAAATTCCACAACAAGAAAAGTTACGTATAGCAATGTAGTGACACTTTCCCTTTCAACCAGCGTATGCACTCGATTCAAGCAAACGAGTAGGTGGGTCTCTTTTCTGTTGTTACGAGTGACAGGCCGTTTAGATTCCCAAAATTCCGCAACAAGAAAAGTTACGTATAACAATGTAGTGACACTGTACCTTTCAACCAGCGTATGCACTCGATTCAAGCAAACGAGTAGATGGGTCTCTTTTCTGTTGTTACGAGTGACAGGCCGTTTAAATTCCCAAAATTCCACAACAAGAAAAGTTACGTATAACAATGTAGTGACACTTTCCCCTTCAACCAGCGTATGCACTCGATTCAAGCAAACGAGTAGATGGGTCTCTTTTCTGTTGTTACGAGTGACAGGCCGTTTAAATTCCCAAAATTCCACAACAAGAAAAGTTACGTATAACAATGTAGTGACACTTTCCCCTTCAACCAGCGTATGCACTCGATTCAAGCAAACGAGTAGATGGGTCTCTTTTCTGTTGTTACGAGTGACAGGCCGTTTAAATTCCCAAAATTCCACAACAAGAAAAGTTACGTATAACAATGTAGTGACACTTTCCCCTTCAACCAGCGTATGCACTCGATTCGAGCAAACGAGTAGATGGGTCTCTTTTCTGTTGTTACGAGGACTGGCCGTTTAAATTCCCAAAATCCCACAACAAGAAAAGTTACGTATAACAATGTAGTGACACTTTACCTTTCAACCAGCGTATGCACTCGATTCAAGCAAACGAGTAGGTGGGTCTCTTTTCTGTTGTTACGAGTGACAGGCCGTTTAAATTCCCAAAATTCCACAACAAGAAAAGTTACGTATAACAATGTAGTGACACTTTCCCCTTCAACCAGCGTATGCACTCGATTCAAGCAAACGAGTAGATGGGTCTCTTTTCTGTTGTTGCGAGTGACAGGCCGTTTAAATTCCCAAAATTCCACAACAAGAAAAGTTACGTATAAAAATGTAGTGACACTTTCCCCTTTAACCAGCGTATGCACTCGATTCAAGCAAACGAGTAGATGGGTCTCTTTTCTGTTGTTACGAGTGACAGGCCGTTTAAATTCCCCAAATTCCACAACAAGAAAAGTTACGTATAACAATGTAGTGACACTTTCCCCTTCAACCAGCGTATGCACTCGATTCAAGCAAACGAGTAGATGGGTCTCTTTTCTGTTGTTACGAGTGACAGGCCGTTTAAATTCCCAAAATTCCACAACAAGAAAAGTTACGTATAACAATGTAGTGACACTTTCCCCTTCAACCAGCGTATGCACTCGATTCGAGCAAACGAGTAGATGGGTCTCTTTTCTGTTGTTACGAGTGACAGGCCGTTTAAATTCCCAAAATTCCACAATAAGAAAAGTTACGTATAACAATGTAGTGACACTTTACCTTTCAACCAGCGTATGCACTCGATTCAAGCAAACGAGTAGGTGGGTCTCTTTTCTGTTGTTACGAGTGACAGGCCGTTTAAATTCCCAAAATTCCACAACAAGAAAAGTTACGTATAACAATGTAGTGACACTTTCCCCTTCAACCAGCGTATGCACTCGATTCGAGCAAACGAGTAGATGGGTCTCTTTTCTGTTGTTACGAGTGACAGGCCGTTTAAATTCCCAAAATTCCACAACAAGAAAAGTTACGTATAGCAATGTAGTGACACTTTCCCTTTCACCCAGCGTATGCACTCGATTCAAGCAAACGAGTAGGTGGGTCTCTTTTCTGTTGTTACGAGTGACAGGCCGTTTAGATTCCCAAAATTCCACAACAAGAAAAGTTACGTATAACAATGTAGTGACACTTTCCCCTTCAACCAGCGTATGCACTCGATTCAAGCAAACGAGTAGATGGGTCTCTTTTCTGTTGTTACGAGTGACAGGCCGTTTAGATTCCCAAAATTCCACAACAAGAAAAGTTACGTATAGCAATGTAGTGACACTTTCCCTTTCAACCAGCGTATGCACTCGATTCAAACAAACGAGTAGATGGGTCTCTTTTCTGTTGTTACGAGTGACAGGACGTTTAAATTCCCAAAATTCCACAACAAGAAAAGTTACGTATAACAATTGTCATGGCAAAAATTTTAACCTCTGGTGAATTTCGGAAAGACCTGATCAATATTTCTGTTGGTTTATCGGAGATTAATTAATGCAAAAATTTTCTCCCATGACATACGTTAGAAGAAAATTCCTGGTTGAAAGGCAGGGAATTCGTGCGCAAAATTCGCTTGTCTTAATCACAACCAGGAAAACAAAATTTCATGTTAATGAAAAAAAAAAAAAGAAAAAAGAATAATATTTGATTTAACTGACTTTGGGATTTTGAAAATAAATATTTCATCTGTTCTTTTATCGCGATAGGAAAAGGCGAGTAGGTGTGCAGCTCAGAGAATCAAAATTAATTTTACTTTCATATCACGGAATGGGGAAAAAAACATTTCTGAAAATAAAAATAAAAAAGAAAGTTGTGAGAAAAGGAAATCTTTTTTCAGATCGGCCATTTTAAGTGTCCTGTAGTTGTCGATCAGAAAATGTTGCAGAAAATGCTCTTAGGGGGTTGGCGCTGTTCTATTTTTAGAAACTAGGTCGCAGCTGCACATGGGAAGTTGTTTGGCTTACGTGTGAAAGTCAGAGGTCACTCGAGGAGTGGGAGAGAAATTCCGTTGTGGGAGGAAACGCTGTTGCCATGCAGAGTTCAGCCAATCAAGGGTCAGCATTTTTTCCAACACCCCAGAGCTCTTTACACTTTGAGACGCTTGTCTCAGTCACTCGGTCTTTTGGCTTCGTTCTTGCTGGCCGGCAGAGAGAGTGGACGGCCGGGTTCTCTCCTCGCCTTTTGGTGGGGAGGACCCACAGAAGAAAAAAAAACAGTTTTTTCTTGACGGCATTTGCTGACCACCAGTCCACCACAATGGGACACTCTGGCTCTGGTATTCGTATTCGCATTCGAGGGGTTGACGATGTAGAACGCCGATAAAGAAGCCTCCCGCCGGCCGGAAACTTCGCCCTGAAGAGAACTTAGCCGAGGAAGGCAAGACATGCCTTCTCCCTTATGGATATACCGCCGGCAGCATCTGCAGCTTCTCCATTCTGTTGCTGCCCCAAGGAGGAGGAGGCCTGCTTCAGGGGCCGGAGGAGAGAGGCCAAAAAACAGTTCCATCTCATCCCAAGGTTTGGGGAGGAGTTTTTCTTGACGGCATTTTGCTGACCACCAGTCCACCACAATGGGAGGTACCTGCTGGTTCCGGTGATGCCCTGCTTCAGAAGGAAAGAAAAAAGACTGTGGTTGTGCCTGGACCGTGAGCGGTAGAGAAAGGGAAAAAAAAATAAAAAATAAAAAGAACGCCAGCTCGAAGGTAATGTTTTAGTCCATATCTTTCTGTATTGATACATAACATCCCACGCAGGGTACCTAAACGTCGAGCTGAGCATAAGAAACAAAGAAAAAAAAGAGCAAGTTTTTTTTTTGCCTCTGATTATGGCTGTGTTGTCGTTCAGCTTTCAAAATTAAAATTATTAGTTCCTCAGGTATGAGTTCGGAAAAAAAAGAAAGGGGAGTTGAAAATGCTTTCATTTATGTTTTTTTTTTTGTGTGTTGTCATGTCTGGTATTTTAGCCACTCCCCAGGCCAGTAAATTTTAATGCATCGGAAAAATTTGGTTTAATGTTTGAGCACAGTGAATTTTGGTGCATCGATAATAGTTTAGTTGGGCATGTGATAATTGAAAAGCAGTGTTATTGTGATGTCGTGGGTGATAAAATAATAGTAAACATTTCTCTCTAGCCTTTTACAGCGTTGAGTTATTATTTTTTATGAGTGAAGATAAATTATGGGATGATTTATATTGGGATTTTGGGAACATATGTATAGTGTGATGAAATTTGGAAACCTAAAGTGCTGTTTACATTCTTGGAGTGCTGAGTGTCGAAATTAAGATGGTAGGAGTGTTATTTGAGGACCAGTATTTTACATGCTCCAGATGAGTGTTAATCTCCCATTGGAAAGGGGTGATCTTAGGGCAAGCCGGGAACTTGTCCTAAGGCAGAGGGCTCTGAGTAGGGAATTTTCACCAGGATGCGATATGTGCAAAATAGAAGTTAAGGTATTTGGGTTCTCAAGTTTAGTATATTTCACAAAAAGAATGAACATCATGGGTTAAGAAGACACACTTTTGCTCACCAGTTCCAGTATTAATTGTTCTTTTCTTTTCTTTGTCCTAAATTTTCTTGTTTTTACAAAAAAAAAAAAAAAAAGTTAAGAATCTAAATGTAATTTTAATTTTCAATAAGGTGAAAATATTTAGTAGGTTATGTAAATGGTCAGTGTTGTTATCTGCAGTGCGACCTGCGCATTGCCATGGTACAGAAGAATTTCCTTGCTAGTGATTTTTCCTGGGATATATGTGGATAGATAAGTGATTTTTCCTGGGATTTATGTGGAGAGAGATAAGTGAATTTTCCTGGGATACATGTGGATATTGTGATTTTGAATTTTCCTGGGATATATAGAGACAAGTGATTTTTCCTGGGATATATGTGGATAGAGATAAGTGAATTTTCCTGGGATACATGTGGATATAGTAATTTTGGATTTCTTGGGATATATAGAGAGATACCTGAATTTTCCTGGGATATATGTGGATATTGTGATTTAGGATTACTTGGGATATATAGAGAGATACGTGAATTTTCCTGGGATATATGTGGATATTGTGATTTAGGATTTCTTGGGATATATAGAGAGATGAGTGAATTTTCCTGGGATATATGTGGATATGGTGATTTTGGATTTCTTGGGATATAGTGAGATAAGTGATTTTTCCTGGGATATAGTTGTGTTAGTTCTGGGCCGGATGTGCCTAGAGTATGTAGGGTTGATGTACGACAGGCTCTTGCAGGCGTGGTTGATCAAGTTGGGATCATGCATTGGTTCGAAAAGGGAGATCCTTGAGGACGTGGTTTTTGGGGGAAAACTTGTCTTCAAACACCCCCAGTAGTTTCGCTGCTCACGGAGATATGTACTGCCAGCGAGGGTCGGTCGGGCGTGCTTCAATAAATGTGGCGAGATCATGTTAGAGGAAATTCTGTACCTGATGATGATGTGTCGCACTTGAGGATTTTTTCCTTTCCTTTTGCATAGGCTGAAATTGGATTCACGACCCAATTTCACGCCTTCAGCCTGACTGGTATTTTCTTCCTGTGTTGGTTCTCAAAACCCAGGGTAGTGTCTGAACTGAGAGTATTTGCCTCACCGCTACCTCAGTAATTCACTGCAGGTGTTAAATTTAAGTTTGTTTGGTGATTTAAAGTATCTAAATTTATTTGTTTATGATTTGATGTAGTGCTAGGGATGTAAATTCTAAATTCTGGTTGTTGGTGTTAGTGAACTTGATATTTGGTTTGGAAATTTAGTTAATTGGTATTTTGAGCTTTTGTTTACAGTATATAGAGTTATTAAGTATCTTGAGCTATTATGTGAAGTGCAGAGTGAGGTGATTTTTATGAGCAAGCTAGTGCAAGAAGATTGTTTGAATTTCTGAATTATGGTGATGTTATGAATAGTGATAATTTTTAAGATTAGTTAGTGAGGTTTCTTTATAAGTGAAGTAGGTTCATTCAGGGTAGTTCTATAGGTTATGTAATGTTTATTAATGCTTGTGCTCAGTGTAAATTCTGTTTTGAGGATAATTTACTTGGTTTGTTTACTTTCAGATAGTAGATTTGGTTAAAGTATAATTTGTGGCTCTTATTATAACTGTAAATTTAATTGAAGTTTTTGAAGCTGGTCTGGGAGATTGCAGAGTTTGCTAAGATTGTTTAGGTGCTGTAAATTTAAATCAATAAGTGTAAAATTGTAAATTTGTCATTGAGCTAACTAGGTGAGAGAGAAGAGAGTACGTTTCAAAAGAACAGAACTTGTCCACCTTGTGGAATTAAAAAGAATACAGTAATTTTTTTTTTTTTTTTTTTTGTGTGTAAGCTATGTGAATCGTAGTGGAATTTTGGATGCATACAGTGTGTAAACCATGTGAATCATAGTATGATTTTGGATGCATAAAGTCAATGCCCAGTGTTCAAACCAACTGTGTTGAAATATGTCAAGCTGTGCTGTTCATAAGGCCAGTGGCCAAATAGAAATAGAAAGAAAATTGAGATTCTGTTTTTATACTGCTGTGTTTAAGCAAACAAGAAAAAAGAAATACCATCTGTTTGTCCACTAAATTACCTTGTTAAGTTTTTAAAGAAAAATAATAAATACAGGCAGTAGCCTTTCAAAAAAAGTCCAAAATTAGTGCAGTGTGAAAAATTTTGTGTGCTGTTGTCTTCCATGACTTGGTCCCATGTACCCCACCTTAGCTTGACTAAGGCTATCGATCCGAATCCTGGTATTATAAGGTATTTCATAACTGCAATTTTTGTCCTAACCTTTTTAAATTGACTTTCACCGCCTCCACAAGTTGTTGTTGAACGAGTACATTTTATCCTATGACTTATAGTGACACATTTTCATACACATGCAACAATATCCACTTATTTTTGCACTTTCAGGTGACTCAACTCTGCGTGAACACAAACAACGAAAACTTTTCAATAACTTCTTGTGGAATGTAAATTCTTAGATGCAGTTTTGTTTAGGATGTTCATGGCCTTTCATATACTTAGAAAATATTTTTCTTTCGAAATGCATCTACCCATCTCCCAAATTTAAATTTTCATATAAATTTCAATATCAGCATAAATATAGTCTCTTTTAATAAATAACATCAATCCAATAATATTTTTTTCACCATAACACAATGTAGTGAAACTTTCCCTTTCAACCAGCGTATGCACTCGATTCAAGCAAACGTGCAGATGGGTCTCTTTTCTGTTGTTACGAGTAACAGGCCGTTTAAATTCCCAAAATTCCACAACAAGAAAGGTTACGTATAACAATGTAGTGACACTTTCCCCTTCAACCAGCGTATGCACTCGATTCAAGCAAACGAGTAGGTGGGTCTCTTTTCTGTTGTTACGAGTGACAGGCCGATTAGATTCCCAAAATTCCACAACAAGAAAAGTTACGTATATTTTTGTAGGACTCTTCTTAAATCATGCTCGGGGAAACCAACTGCAACACCTTTATTGATGATATCTGATATCTCTTTGTTCCTTGTTTCTATGCTGGAACAGACGTTGAAAGTTCTTTCAAAATACGTTCTAAATGCTGCCATTTTATATGAATTTGGAGATACAGATTTAGGTGCGATAAAGTTGGGAACTGTTATTGGTTTGTAGTATACCGCCGTGTCAAGTTGGCCATTCTGGTTTCTATGCAACATAACATCTAGGAATGGTAGTCTTCCTTCAGTTTCCCTTTCTAGGGTGAATTTGAGTGTTGGATGCAAGGTATTGACTTGTCTCCAGAATTCTTCAAGGTCCGTGTCGGAATGCTGCCATATGAAATACTGTATATGTCGTCGACATATCGGAACCATATACGTGGCTTTTTGATGGTGCAAGGAAAAATTCTCTCTTCTAGCGGGCGTAATATTGCTTCTTCTATATGCTTGACAGCGGGGAACCCATAGGGGCGCCTCTGGTCTGTTTGTATAGTTCCTTGGTAACGGAATAAATTGTTGTTTACAGTCAGCCTCTAGTCCTATTTATAAAGTCTTGTGTTGAGGGGGTGGAAGGTATTTCTTGAGGAAAACTGATAACTCTTTCTCAACATAATACACTGACGGAAAAAAATCCCAACACCACGAAAAAATAGTTGTAGAGGAATGAAATGGCGGCAATACATTTGTATAGGTAACATATTTAATCGATTAAGGTTTCAAGATCACAGCTTAATGTAAGCGCGAGAAGAGCCATTTTAAATGTGAAATGCTGGTACATTAATAACCGGTGTAACCACCAGAATGTTGAATGCAAGCACGCAAACGTTCATACATTGTGTCGTACAGGTGCTGGATGTCAGTTTGTGGGATGGAGTTCCATGCCTGTTGCACTTGGTCGGTCAATACAGGGACGGTTAATGCCTGGTTGGGGGTGACGCTGGAGTTGTCGTCCAATGATGTCCCATACGTGCTCGATTGGAGAAAGATCTGGTGATCTGGCAGGCCACGGCAACATGTCGACACTCTGTAGAGCATGTTGGGTTACAACAGCGGTATGCGGGCGAGCGTTATCCTGTTGGAAAACACCCCCTGGAATGCTGTTCATGAATGGCAGCACAACAGGTTGAATCACCAGACCGACGTACAACTGTGCCGTCAGGGTGCGTGGGATAACCACGAGAGTGCTCCTGCTGTCATAGGAAATTGCTCCCCAGACCATAACTCCAGGTGCAGATCCAGTGTGTCTCGGCCGCAGACAGGTTGGTTGCAGGCGCTCACCTGGCCTCCTTCTAACCAACACACGGCCATCACTGGCACCCAGGCAGAACCGGCTTTCATCAGAAAACACAACAGATCTCCACTCCGTCCTCCAATGAGCTCTAGCTTGACCAAAGAATATAAACGCTTCGCGTGAAGAAGCTCAACTCTCGTAGAGATAATGTAAAACAGGCGACAGCAGAGCCACCATGTAATGCGGCAGCAGATGCTCTGCGGGAAAGTTAACATTCAGGCGCAAAAAGCGTAGGAGACACGGGACGGGAAGCCTATTTCACGAAAAGGAAGCTAAGCTTTGATCTGCGACTGTTTCCTTCGGTCTCATTGGGTCTACTAAAGCATTTTTTTTTTTTTTGTTGTTCTTTTCTGAGTATCCCTCCTGTCCCTTCTTTTGGTGAAACAAATATATACATTAGCAATTAATATTATTTTAAGGAAATTTTAGCAGTTTTATTCTCACTTTAAGCACCGTAGTAATACCAGGTTGCTTGGCATGAATTTCATATTTACAATATACCTTAAATGTCAAAAATGCTGAGGCTGGTTTCCCAGTAGCAGCCATAATAATAATAAAAAAAAAAACGCAAAGACAACCGCAGTTTCCCAAAGCTACAATTTTTTTTTCTACCCTTCCGAAGTTTGTAAATTAAACGCACTGCGCTGGAGAAATTTTCTCAACAGATCGGAAAAACATCCGTTCGTATCTGAGTAGGTTCGAACCTGTGCCGCTGGCGTGATAGCTGAGCTCTCTACCGACCGGACTAACTCGCCACGATTGAGTGTATGCTTAAAGCTGTCTGTTTGGTATGCATTGTGTAATCGAATGCTTCCCTCTTTCATTTTACAATATTACGAGGTATTTTTCATAAAAGTCAGTTTCATATAATTGATAAATTAATTTTTTCAACGTAACGATAGCTTTTTTTTTTCAGCAAACGTTGTTTTAATGGTTTTCCAGGATATTTGTTTCAAACGGTTTCAAATTTGTTCTTGTTATTCATCCACTCCATTCCATGAATTGTTATTCATCGGAATGGAGTGGGTGTATTTCATGGCTGTAATATAAACGCAGATCTAGATGAGAACAACAAAACCTTTGAACAAAACGCCAACACAAACAAGCGTTTATATTCTTTGAACACAAACACGCATGCTCAGTCTAACTCAGTCTGCTCGGCATCCTGCGGCATCAGCCTGTAATGTTGGCTTCTGTGTAGTAATTCTTTGCCGCATAATATAGTGGCGCTAGTTACGTCTCGCTGAGCCTTACCTTCTTATCAGTTAGATATTCTTTGGCTTGACACCACTGACGTCGCAAACGGCAGTGGTTTGGAATAAGTGGAATGCACGCTACAGGGCGTCTGGCTCGGAGCTGTCCTTCAAGTAACCGATTTGTAACAGTTCGTTGTGTCACTGTGGTGGCAACTGCAGCTCGAATTGCTGCCGCAGATGCAGTACGATGCGCCACGGCCATACGCCGTACACGGCGGTCTTCCCTCTCAGTAGTGCCACGTGGCCGGCCGGAACCCGGTCTTCGTGAGGCAGTACTTTCCCTTGACCACCGCTGCCAACAATCATGCACAGGGGCTACATTCCTGCCAAGTCGTTCTGCAATATTGCGGAAAGAAAATCCACCTTCTCGTAGCCCTATTACACGACCTCGTTCAAACTCCGTGAGCTGTTAATAATGGCTTCTTCGTCTTCTTAAAGGCATTCTTGACTAAACATCAACACACTACGTCGAATCTCAACGATAACTAACGCTCACGAACGTTACAGCGCGTATTTACAGCAAAACTGCTTTGCATGTTCCGAGGGGCGCTACTAGCTAGCGCCACACGTATGCGCCGATCGCGAAATTTGCATAGACGTCATCTTACAGATGTACACTCACCGCCTACCAACTGTCGTTTATCTAACACAAACCCTTCTTGGTGTTGGGAATTTTTTCCGTCAGTGTATGTTGGCGCTCTGATTTTAGAGACAATGGGTCTCACTTTGTACCCAGGTTTGTGGGGTTTAAGCCGACCAAACAATGGTATTGATGGTGATGGTCCCGGTGGGGTGACGGCTGCTTTCTTGATGCTTTCTGGCAAGCTAGCCCACTTTTTCATCATTTGTACTTTGGATACCAGGGTATTTGTCGGGTCAGTAGCAACTTTGGTCGATGCCAACTTGGTGATAAAGGTCTTCAGCTCGTCATCGTAATCTTTCCTATTCATTGTGGCAATCTGGTTCGATTTATCAGCATGTGTTATTGCCAGATCTTCCCTCTTTCGTAAGTTCTTTATGAATGACCACGCTAGGGTGTCATGTTTTACTCATGCGGCTAAACTTCTCTTCAGTTCTTCGGCTGCTAAAGGCCTTACTGTGTCCTGTTCGGAATAAGTGAATTTCCTTTATGTTGAGTTTCGCTCTGAGGCAAAGCTTTGGGCATTGTGTTGAGATATTCGTTTCCTCTGCAGTGAGTACTTTTTCGGGCAAATTTTCAACAGGAACCTTGTTCTCCGTAGGGTATTGTAGATGCCCATCAGATAAATCACACACTTTACCTGCGGTGCTTCTCTCTCATGATCAATTCGCATCTTTCCACTAACATGTGTGTTCTCGTTATCCATTCGTCAACAATGATGGCTTCTGTGCTATGATATAGTTCATTGTGCCAACGGAACACTTTAACTTGGAGAGTCATATAACCTCCATTCTTTTTCTTTGTACCAACGATACTAATGTGTTACGCTGGAAATCCTCAAGCCTGCGAAGTAACCAGCTGTCTCTTATCGCTGACCTGATGCGCAGGAACTTCGGGCAGACGTTCCGCTTCTTGCATTCTGTGAGGAAGTCTAGGTGCGCACTTTCTCTCGCCAGTTTCAGTCAGCCGTTTTTGTAGAAAACATTTTTCCGTGAACGCCCGGAAAAGCGGGTAACAAACACTTGTTGAACGGGATTCACACCTAAATACAATAAACAAATCTATACAAACTCCGTTTATTGGTGTGAAAGTATATTTAAAGAAGAAATACAAGTAAAAATTGTATCTCCGTAACAATTAGTATAATCTTAGTATCGTTGGTACCAAGAAAAAGAATAGAGGTTATGTCTCTCCAAGCTAAAGTGTTCCGTTGGCACAATGAACTATATCATAGCACAGAAGCCATCATTGTTGACGAATGGATAACGAGAACACACATGTTAGTGGAAAGATGCGAATTGATCATGAGAGAGAAGCACCACAGGGAAACTGTGTGATTTATCTGATGGACATCTACAATGCCCTACGGAGAACAAAAAAGTATTCACTGCAGATGAAACGAATATCTTAACACAAGGCCCAAATTTTTGCCACAGAGCGAAACTCAACATTAAGAAAATTATCCTGCACCTGGAATCAGCCATTGAGAGACTACCCACTTCAGAAAAGGACACAGTAAGGCATTTAGCAGCCGAAAAACTGAAGAGAAGTATAGCCGCAGGAGTAAAACCTGACACCCGAGCGTGGTCCAGTCATAAAGAACTTACGAAAGGTGGAAGATCTGGCAATAACACTCACTGTTAAATAGAACCAGATTACCATAATGAATAGGAAAGATTATGATGACGAGCTGAACACCTTTTATCACCGAGTCGGCATCAATCAAAGTTGCTACCGACCCGACGAATACCCTGGTATCCTAAGTGTACAAGGGATGAAAAAGTGGGCTAGCTTGCCAGAAAGCATCAAGAAAGCAGCCGTCACCTCACCGGGACCATCGATACCACCACTGTTTGGTCGGCTTAAACATCACAAACCTGGGCACAAAGTGAGACCCATTGTCTCTAAAATCAAAGGCCTCACATATTATGTTGAGAAAGAGTTATCAGTTTTCTTCAAGAAATACCTTCCACCCTCTCAACACGCCCTTAGTTCAACACAAGACTTTATAAATAGGACTAGAGGCGTAGACTTGAACGAGCACGGTATATTAGCAAGCCTCGACATAATGTCCTTATACCCGTCAATACCGGTAGATGAGCAGGCCCGTAGATAGACAAGCAAGTTGGAAGGAGCGGCTGATGAATAAGATCGGGCGAAAGATTTAAAGTGGTCTGGCAAAAGATGTGAAAGAGATCGGGGGCTATACTGTTGTGCGAGTCGCTAGTACTAGGAAAAGGAAACACAGGTCGGGCGCAGCACGGCCTGGCCCTCCCCTGGCTTCGGCCCTGTAGAGGAGGCCTGGGACTTTCTCGAGATAGTTATCCAGGGATGATGAATTTCTCCCAGAAGCGGTGCAAGATATAAGAAGAGCCCTGAACCTGACTGTAAACAACAATTTCTTCCGTTACCAAAGAACTATATACAAACAGACCCGAGGCGCCCCTATGGGTTCCCCGCTGTCAAGCATATAGAAGAAGCAATATTACGCCCGCTAGAAGAGAGAATTTTTCCTTGCACCATCAAAAAGCCACGTATATGGTTCCGATATGTCGACGACATATACAGTATTTCATATGGCAGCATTCCGACACGGACCTTGAAGAATTCTGGAGACAAGTCAATACCTTGCATCCAACACTCAAATTCACCCTAGAAAGGGAAACTGAAGGAAGACTACCATTCCTAGATGTTATGTTGCATAGAAACCAGAATGGCCAACTTGACGTGGCGGTATACTACAAACCAATAGCAGTTCCCAACTTTATCGCACCTAAATCTGTATCTCCAAATTCATATAAAATGGCAGCATTTAGAACGTATTTTGAAAGAGCATTCAACGTCTGTTCCAGCATAGAAACAAGGAACAAAGAGATATCAGATATCATCAATAAAGGTGTTGCAGTTGGTTTCCCCGAGCATGATTTAAGAAGAGTCCTACAAAAAGTCCAATAAAGGTATCGTACAACTCCCAAGGCAAAAGGAGATAATTTACGTTACGCTGGATCTGTGCCGTATATCCCAAAATTCTCTTACTCATTCAAAAGTCTAATGAGACGCCATGGCCTTCACATCGGCATTAGATCCCCGAACAGCATACACAGAGCAGTAGCAAACACGTGCAGAAACCCAGACAGGAAATCGGAAGCGGGAGTGTACATGATGATACCTCTGATGTACCCGAACGGTTCGTCGAAAGTTTACATCGGAATGACGAAAAGATCGATTGCTGAAAGGTCTAAGGAGCACATCAGAGCCATCAGATTGGGAAAGACCTTAACGGCCTTGTCTAAAAAAGTAGCACAAAAAAAACGCAGTCCCGTTATGGGATAAAGTAAAGATAATAGCGCCTTATACTGGCTACAAAGGTACACTGGTCA
The DNA here is from genome assembly GCA_039090855.1 of Macrothele yani. Taxonomy (NCBI): domain Eukaryota; kingdom Metazoa; phylum Arthropoda; class Arachnida; order Araneae; family Macrothelidae; genus Macrothele; species Macrothele yani. The sequence continues at coordinate 67,980,508 of CM077018.1, forward strand.
GAGAGAGTATTGAAATCTCCACGCATCCCTACGCATGCAGCGACCCAATCTGTTGATATTCTGTCCGCGTGGAGGAACATGCTGAGATGATTCTCCGCATGAAAGAAACCCGTGTATCACCTCGTGCATCAAGTTTAAAAATACGACGTTTCCCGAGAACCAGTGTTTCGAATTTGTTTGTTTTTTTATTGTTCATACTCGCCAGACTTATTAGTATCGCGCAGTGGCGGCTCGTGGTAAGCTGAGAGGGGGGGGGGGGGGCTGCATCTCAATTTTGTAGATATCATGATACACTTCGAAAGCTAAGTTACTACGCCTGTGCTGATGCTGTCCGTTTAATAATAATAACAATAATATATATATATATACTGATCGAAAGTGCTTTTTTTACAATAAATTAATATTTAGATTTTATATTTAGCGATTGATATGGAAAATGTAAAAGTACCGATACCTAAATTAGGCAACAGATATTAAGCGATGGCCACATTGCCACATTTATGAAGAAAATAATCGACCTATAAAACTTCGTCGAATGCATTATTTCTTAAAAAGAAACTGATTAATCAGTGCATCCTTCCAGTTCTTACGCATGGAGCACAGGCATGGACCTCAACTAAAATAGACATACAGACAACTGAAAGCAGCATGTAGAGATGCATGTTTGATGTTACCTGGAAAGATACAAATAGGAACTCGTGGATCGGGAAAATAACAAGAGTGGAAGACATTGTCAAAATTCCTGAAATTGCATTGGGATGGACATATTGCTAGAAGAAAGAACCACCGACGGAGAGTTGAAATATAGGGAAAAAACAATACCCAGAAGATGACGAGGGAGATGGGTACATGAAATTCGAAAGCATGAAAGAAACTGACTCAAGGCAGACTGTTGTGGAAGAAGAAACTTGGAGACTTTCATCCGGCAGTGGATTGATAGTGGTTGCAAATTATATATACATGCATATACTGTACGTAAATATATATATATACAAGGACAAAAAAATAAAAAAATATAATGCGTGTGCCAGTGGTCGCGGAGACACACTCAAGGTCATGTACGCGTTCTCAAGTGTCTCATTGTGACCCCTAGAAATATGAGAATAAATATTTTTCTTCTGATACACTCCCTTTGGAACTTCAACTTGATACCAACCACTGCAACTTGGACGGCGATGAAAAACATTTTGTGGAATTTTGAAGGGTCTGCCAGAATTTCGCGATGAGTTGTTATTGCGATACTCACACACCGGCATTCTCTTTAATAAAAACGGGTTGCAAACATATTCAGTTCAGTTTTAATTCTGAAGTCATCATGATAACAATTTAGTGTAGAAAAATTTGTTTTCCAAAATTTACCAACTTCGTAAATTTTCTAACCAATGATATCTGATTAAATGTTCGTTTCAAAGTAATTAAGTACACTACCTCAATTGAAATGCGCAGCTGATTTTTGGGAGGGAGGGGGATGCAGCAGAAAAATAAAATGTATCCAGTAGAGTGACTTCAATGATTTTTGGTGAATACAAATTTACGTGAGTTTAAAAGCGAAAATTTCGCTGTGCTTGGTAAGTGAAGAAATCAATTTTGTGCAAGTATTTTGCTGCAGAAATTAGTATCTCTCTTTTTTTTTTTTTTTTTTTTTTCAATTTATCCAATACTGAACTCTATTTTTAATCGCAATTTGTTCACATGCCCATTTTGACCAGAAGAGAAAATATAAGTTAAACTTTTTTTGCAAAAGTCTCGGCAACTGAGTATTTGTTATTAGATGGGAGCAACATTGTTGTTAGAATTATTACTTTGAATAAAAGCAGGAACAAACTAAAAATTGGAAGAAAAAAGAAAAAACACAGGTTGAGAAATACATTCAAACGTTCTTTATTTAATACTTTATTTCAATATTCGTCATTATTTTTAATTCATTCCTCTATTTTATATCTTATTCGGAAGCCCAAGAACCGTATTAATCAACAAAGCACACAGGCCCGGCGATGCATTCTCACCCAACGGGAGACTACATTCGCGAGCAAACCCGCTAGCGAGAGCTGCCATGAATGCAGTCCCCAGGGAAGTTTTATTCAAAGGAAACGAACTGATGTGGGAATAGGCAGAGTTTCCCACATGAGTTGGTTTCAATAGCCGTCAGGGCTGCAATAAGTGCAGTCCGTAACGTTCTTCCCGCTCCCACTGGTGTTATGCAGGGAAAACTTCCAGTTGAATTCAGAAAACTGCGGTCGTGGCATTATGCTGGGAAAACTTACAGCAGTGTTCACAAAACTTCTCTCCCTTGGTACGGCATGAAAAAAAACTGCTTTGGGTAGGGGGCTGCAGCCCCACAGCCCCATAGCAGGAGCCGCCTCTTGTATCACGTCTGCAATCCTTGAGAAAGCCTCCCGGTTGGAGAGCGAAAGCTCGGGAGATACAATTTTTCCTGGTATTTCTTCTTTAAATATACTTTCACACCAATAAACGGAGTTTGTATAGATTTGTTTATTGTATTTAGGTGTGAATCCCGTTCAACAAGTATTTTTCGTCCTGTTTAATAAGTTTTCGAGATGCGTGAGTTGAAATATTTGTATAGAGAAAAATGTTTTCCCATGCTGTTTAGGCTATCGGGTGCTATGCTAATTGCCAAAAATCGAAGTATCTTTGAGGGTAAGTACTGATTTTCAAATTGCATTTTGGCAAATTTAAACGGCAAAAGTACGTGCCCCTTTGTTTGATATGGCATCATAAGACCACAAATAACTGGAAAACAGGGATTTCACGAAAAAACTCGGGTAAATTATATGAAGCCCTTAATGGAAATTAGTACCAAAAGAAAAATTAATGAACACCAAAATAAATGAAAACTTTGGTAAAGGTGTTAGTTTAGCCTCCTCAGGGCCCGACTTGCACAGAATTGGGCCCTAGGCACAACCCAAAACGAGGCCCCCTCCACTCGACATTTACTTTACGGAGTCGAATAGGTAGTGTGACCATTTTAGGCGACTGTATTACAATCCAGCGTAATAATTTAATAAACACAATGCATTTATAAGACTGACATTAAATTAAGGTAGTACCTGGTAAAAATATTGTTTTCTCCTAGATTTTTATGCTGTCCTACTGATTTGCATCTGAAAAGACTTGAACCTTCATCGATGAAACAGTTGTGTGTGACAAAGCCATATGACGGGTAAAATTCAATTGAACATTGGATTTTTTGCCAGGTGTGTCTAAACTATACTATTACCTTGTTAACCAGGGGTGTATTTAAGAGAGAGGTTTGGGGGATTCAAACCCTGCCCGAATTAAGTCCAAAGATTTTTTAAATATAACTTTTGGGAGCTAAAATGTCAAAATGTTTAAAAATTGCTTCAGAACCATGCAGTATTTGAAATTGAAGTATATAGTTCATCTTAGTAAGCCATAATTACAAACATACACATACTGCTAGTTTTTATTACACAACACGACAATTTTTTGTTTAATCTCACACAAAAACCCTCCCCAAATTATCTGGAAAATGTTACTGATATTAACTAGAAATATAACATATTATATTGCCAGTACTTGCTTGTGTTTTGCCAGCGATTTATATATAGTTACTCCACATCACATCTACCCACGTATAAATATTTTGAAAAAGGGAAAGTTTTTTTTTAACCAAGATTTTGGGGCCCTTTCAATTTGAAGGCCCTAGGCATGTGCCTTGCGTGCCTAGGCGTAAATCAGGCCCTGAGCCTCCTAAATTATTTTACTAAAATTTTCGAAAAGATAGGATATACATATTTTAAAGTATGCAATTTATGTTAAATAATAAAAAAATCTGCTTTAAAACACTTCTTAAAGATTTTTAACGTAAAATTTGCCAGCAGTTACGGGGATGTAAACACACGCAGCGGCGAGCTTATCCTCCAGTACCGCCGATCGTTGAAACGATCTTCGGCATGTGCTGTGGCGGCCATTTTGTGGGCGGAATACAACAAGAGAGAGAGAGAGAGAGAGAGAGCAAGCTTTTACATCTTGCAACAATCTGCTTTGTTCCGGAAAAGGGTTCTAAATTTACCGTTATTGTCTGAATAAAAGGCCGTTACAACTCGGTTTACAAGTGGATTACAATAAGAAAGAAAACAAAAACAAAAAACGATAGAGATCTTCATTTCGGCAGATCCACAAAATGGCCGCCGTAGCAGGAATTGAAGTTCATCACTTAGCCAGCGGACGACGTTGCTGCCTTGGTTGCTGTAATGCTGGGAGTAAGCTCCCTGCAGCATGTTTACATTCCCACACTTGCAGGTAAATTGTGTGGTAAAACTGTTTAAAATGCTTTGTAAAGCTGATTTTTTTATCATTTCACATCAAATTATATGTACTTTAAAATACGTATATATATATATATACTAGCTATACCCGGCCACGCGTAGCAGTGGCACATTGTAGTTGCATGGATGAGAAATGAGGAACAAAACAAAGCATACGTTTCATAGAAGTTTAATTTTGCAATACTTGTGGGTATACAATAGTTTTTGTTTTTCCATTCTCTGCGTAGATATAAAGGCTATCTGGTTTGCCGACACGGGAACACGCAACATACAGTTGTCCGTGTGAGAAGCAATCCGCATCTAAATCTAAACCACACAATTCTAAAGATTGACCTTGAGCTTTATTGATTGTGATTGCGAACGCCAATCGAATTGGGAATTGCAATCTTTTAAATTGAACTGGTGTATCGGTCGGGATCATGGGAATTCGAGGGATGAGGACATCTTCACCTTCGAAAGGCCCCGTTACAATTGTTGCTTCCACTACATTTTTCATCAGTTTTTTTAACTGCGAGTCGCGTGCCGTTGCAGAGTTTTGGCTGATTAATATTCCGCAACATGATAATTGTCACACCTATTTTCAATTTTAATATGTGTGGTGGCATCCCTGGCAGATCAAGTGAGTTCAAAAATTCCGTTGGATAATTAACTACTTCATCTGCTTCCACAACTGTATCTATCGACTTGTATGTAATTTCCTCACTTTGAATGCTGGATTGAATAACATTATTAATTTGATAGACATCTTTATTCTTCGCGGCAAGGATAGCTCGTTCACTGAGCCAATCGTGATTCTTACAATTAATTTGAATATTAGGAAATACTTTTTCGATCAGTTCTTCTTTCGATGTTACTAAATTACAAAAATTATCAGGAAATGATATTCGTCTTGACGTCTCATCGACTGGCAGTTGTCCGTTCCCAATGTCCAGTAACTGTCGTGAGAATACCTTGGCTGATTGATCGTTCTGCAGCTGGACACGCATATTCGTAGTCAACTGCAATGTACGTACGTGTCGCCACAATGTTGAATATTTCAGGCAAGCATTTATTTCGTCCGCTGGTGTCGATCGAGAAATTACAGGCAATGTTTGCCTAAAATCTCCTGCGAGCAATATCAATGCATTCCCGAATGGTTGAACGTTTCCACGCAAATCTCGCAACGATCGATCAAGAGCTTCAAGCGATTTTTTATGTGCCATCGTGCATTCATCCCAAACAACGAGTTTACATTTTTGTAATACTTTTCCCATACCGGATGCTTTGGAAATATTGCACGTGGGAGTCTCGATGATTCGCATGTTTAATGGCAACTTCAGAGCTGAATGAGCAGTCCTTCCACCTGGTAACAATGTCGCAGCTGTTCCAGACGAAGCGAGAGCTAAGGCTATGTCATTTTTTGATCGAACCGTTGCCAGAATCAATCTGATAAGGAATGTTTTCCCAGTTCCTCCTGGCGCATCCAAGAAGAAGCCCCCCCCCCCAACTCCGTCATTTATCATTTGCATTATGCGATCATAAATGCCCTTCTGTTCACACGTTAATTTGGGAATGTTTGATTGGACATATGACTGGAGATCACCGGTGTTGTAACTCTGTTCACGGCGCAAATCCAGATCAAATGAAGCAGTCGTAGGTCGGTTGGGTGCTGGCATTCCCAATTGACTAAGAACTTTATTTGCAATAGCTAAGCACTTGTCTTCAATATTTATCAATGTTTCGTTGTAAATGCCTTCTGTAAATTCCATGGTCATATTGGCATTTTCTAGGCGTACTCTATGCAAAATATCCTCAGCCATATGCGATCGATATCTTTCCCATAACTCTGTGGGAGATGAAGGGAAGCAAGCGGTCAATATAATTGCGAATAGTGCTCGAATTTGGTTTGGATGTGCAGTGTTGCACGCGTCACTAATACATATATCCCACTGTTGGTCGTTTTCTAATAAATTAAGAGCTTGACACGCACTGCGGAAAGTGGCATATGTGACGCCGTCAACAATTTTCAATTGCTGGAAAGATCTAGGACCAGGCACATTTACCAACAGCATGCGAAGGAAAAAACATTCATCTTGATTAGGATGCACTGTATAAAGTCTACCAATTGTATTTTCTCTGAAAATGCCAGGTTGACCGTCGACTGGCTCTCCTCGTTTGCGTCGTACGAATGCTTTTTTAGTTACATTCCACGTGTAATAAGAGGGCACTTCTGTGTACATCAGTGTTCTGGCGAAAGCGTCTTCCTGACATAGGCGAAGAAAGCAGTCAGAGTTGTACCAGGTGGATTAAGGGCTCTTTGTTGCACATTTGCATATGTGAAATAAACACGCTGTCCATTCTCTAAATGTACTGCTAAGTGAAACACAGCTGGATTGCGTTCATGCATGAGAAATGAAAAACATTCGCCATGCAGCCTCATTGCTGCTTATGTATCTTCCAGCCTGGTATTGTGCAATTTCATCAATAACTCGTACTGCATTTCTGTCACTATTTTCTGGTTGCACACCAAAAACTGCCATATCGCTGCCTTTATTCACATACTTACAGATGTATTTAATCGATTTGACCGAATTGCAATATTCTACGTTTATGTGCGCTTTGTATGTTTTTGACAACAGAGGCGAATATGGGACCACCCAACGGTTGTCTACATCAATATCACCATTTCGCATGTGTATAGTTGCCGAATTCCCGCCATCTTCAGTTGATCGTCTCCTATACTGAGGATATCCATCGTCTCCTGTTACTGTGTTGGCTGCGAATGCTCGAGGATATTGCTTAGAACATTTCCCGTCTACCATGCATGGTGAATTCAGATTTAGTGTACCGCATGGTCCATGTATCATGTTTTTGATAACAACTGCATGCAAATCCTTATCGACGTCGGCCCGTGGAATCTCAGCGCATATCACATCGTCGATTTCGTCTGAAGTTATTTTATCGTATAGCCAGATGAGTATATGCGCATGTGGCAATCCTCTCTTTTGCCATTCTACTGAATACATCCAGCAGCGCACAGATCCAAACACTTCATGTTTCACAATGAAATCCATCAGCGACTTAAGCTTTTGTCTGAAAACACGTGCTGTGATGTCATGCCTATCCACGGGTGATTGCTCAGGAAGTAACAGCTGCTGTATCTCGTCCCAAGCTGGATTGCACGTGAAGGTGATAAATAAGTCTGGACGCCCGTAATGACGAACATATGCCATTGAATCTTGAGCATATTCCTGCATGTGACGTGGACTGCCTATGTATGAAGATGGCAAAATAGTAAGCTTTCCAACGTTGGTTGTATTACCGTCATTCACAACTGCATCTCGCAAATGAATGTATTCTTCGGAGAGGAGTTTGGTCTGATTCAAACGAAGAAATAGCAAACGTTCCGTTTCAATTTTTGCATACATATCCACAATGTACTGGTGAAACAACTGACGGCATTTCAAAATATAATTGTCCTCGTTCCTCCGAATCATTAAGCGGTAGGCGTAAAAGTTCATTGCGCTGCACTTTTTATTAATTTCTGCACCATTCACTGGGTTTATCATCTTCACATTGAAATGATATCCATCGGCACCATCCCAGAAGATAACTGGATATTGCAAAGCATCGTAACAACGGTGAGTTTCTGCGACGTTTATCAATTGATCGTTTCTTCGATGGAGAACAATATCTCTAGGTTGGAACTGATCTCCGACTATGACAATTGCTACTTCGTCTATTGTTGGAGCATTATATCTTCGGACATGTTCTCCAGCGGGCGTTTTGTCGGCGTGAATGACAATCTTGTGGGTATCTGATGGCATCATGTCCATTGCCGTTTTGAACAAACGCACCAAATTGTTCTTTTCGTGAAGGAGCTCCTGTAGTTGCGAAATGATGGATCTTCTTAGCGAGGTATGTATTCCACAACGTGCATCGACTTCATCTCTATCATCACGGATGAAGTACATCTGAAGGAATTTATGGTCACTATCTCGGAACGGGAGCAGGGAGCCAGCTTTGTGATATATTTGTCCTTTGATTTTAAAAGTTGGCATGAATTGAGCAGTCACAATTTCCGCACCAAATGACGTCATTTGGAAGCAAGAGTTATATTTCCTGATGTTCGATAGGAAATGCTTCGATTCAGCGTTAGATCCAGCAAGTAGAGTTTTCAACGGCTCTGGTGGTGCTTCAAGTTGAGGCAATTTAATTTTTCAGCCAGCGCAACACATCCCATTCGTTTCATTATTGAACTTTAGAGCCTGGCAGTAGGTACAGACATGACTCATCGGGCCAATGACAACATGCGGACTTGAACTATAATCAACAGCTGGATTGTACCGGAATGCAAGACGATTGTATTGCAGAATCAGATCTGCTGTTCTTTGGGTACGTGTTTCAGCTATCCTCGACGACTCGCGTTCATTCCGTTGAGAACGAACCAAATCTGTTGCTGCAGAACGCCACTGCAGTGCTCGCAATCGTGCATCCTCAAGCTTGGCTGCTCGTCTTTCTGCTGGTTCCGTATTACGCATCTGGATGGTGCTTAGTCTGTTCCTCTCTCGTACGTATGCCCGCTCTTCTTCAGTCATATTCGAAAGCCGTCTTCTCGATCCTTCTGTGTGGCGAGTGCGACGACCCAAATTCGTTTTTTTGCGAGGCATTATTTCGGTTTTCCCTGGAACAGAAGGAAGGGATAAGATTATAACCTCTTATGGCTCTCACAGCTCTAGGTTGAAAACCATGAGAGATAAGAGACAAAACATAACCTCTACTTACGATTTGGCGAACTGCGCAGCTCAATCACGACACGATCACCTAGTATGCAGAGTGTTCCCCTCGCTTCCAGCAGATGGCGCGTTTGCTGGTACACAGCTGACCGTTGAAAAAGCTGTTTTCTCGCGGTCGCGGGTATGTTACTGACGCGAAAAATAGATAAAAACAACACGATCACCTAGTACGGAGAGTGTTCCCCACGCTTCTGGCAGATGGCGCGTTTGCTGGTACACAGCTGACCGTTGAAAAAGCCTTCGACCATATATACTGATAGACTGCGCATGGCATCAAAATTTCTGGCTCCAACATCGCAAGCCACGAAATCACGTGACTTCGGGCAAAAAGATGGTTAACTCGTGCTGTGCTCATCATGAATTTTAGGAGTTTCTTTTTTAGAATTCCATTACTTTTCATTCGTGAATACATTTATTACGCTCTGATGCAGCTATTGCCAGTGCGCAGTCCATTAGTATATATGGTCGAAGGAAAAAAGCTGTTTTCTCGCGATCGCGGGTATGTTACTGATGCGAAAAATAGATAAAAACAATCTTTGAAGCGGGGGGTTGTATATCGTGTCAAAATTTGAGCTCAATCGGTGCAGAACTTTTTGAGTTTTTGAAGCGTACACAAACCAACTTAACATTTTTATATATATAGATACATATTTTTTTTTCAAACTTTTTAGCCAAATAATTTTTGGGACGTTAAACTACATCTTTTCCAAGACTTTTTTCCATATTCAGCGTATGATAAATAACTTGATTGCCAACTCATTTGATAAATAACTTGATTGCTAACACCTTATTATGTTTGACATCATGTTCTCGTGATATGAGATAAATGTTTAAAGCAATTATCGAAAATAAAATAAAATAAATAAATATACAGAAACATATAATATCTAGCGTCTTTCTTTATCTATTTTTTACCCTTCTCGTTTTTTGTTTGAATAACCGTGCTGATTTCTCATATTTTTTATAAACGTTTGGAAATAAAATCTCCCTGGATATTATTATAAAATCGCAAGCTGAATTTTATTTTTTTAAATATTTATATTCAGCAAAAGAATATTTCTGTTTCCTTGTTCATTTGCTGATGATCAATTACCATTGCGTTTTAAAATATACGTCGAATCTCGTAGTTTATCTTTTTGCCCTCCCGTTTTTTTCCTGCTGTCAGTGGAGGAGATGTGTCCCTCCCACGTCTGATCTGTTCTCGCCTGCCCCCATTCCCAACAATTCTGTGAAGTCAGCTCCCTTGGTTGGGCTCTAATTTTTAGGTTTCTGTTTTGCTGGGCTTTCCCTTTTTATTTATTTTAGACTTCTGAGATCATCTATTTCTGTTTCTGGTGCTGAGAGCTTGATACTAGCGCCTCTCTTGAGTTCCCCTACGTTAAACTATTAAGGACTTTTTTGTATGTTTTTTCTCTGTTTTACGTAATATCCTATTAATTGGATCGGAACGGATGGTTTCAAATATTTTTAATAGTATTTCATTACAAAAAAAGTGAAAAAAAAATTACTAAAGTATTTTTGGAGAGAAGAATTCTCTTGTGGGAAAAGAAAAAATTAATTGGTGTGGATTCTACCGTTGCTCCTTTGGCATAGGTCTCGTCAGTCCTTGAAGAAAGGACCTTTTTTCCTCTTCTGAAAGGAATCCTAAGCCAAGGTTTTCTAAAAGGAAAAGAAATTTTCGGAGAAAGGAAAACAGGATCTGTACTGCGGAAAAACAAATCAGGCAAAGTTCTAGTATTCGTTGGTACCTGCTGGAGAAATTATTGTGGCAACTGACAGAGAGGAGATATATATAAAGAAATAAGCAAACAAAAAAGGAACTTACTTTTCTAAAGTTACCTTTTTTGTGTCTGAAAAAAAAAGTGAAATTACTGGATGGAACCTAACATGTTTCATCCTTTTTTTTTGTTGTTGTTCTCTATGAACAAAAAAGCATGCGCAAAATCAGGGATCAATGTTTTTTTTTCTTTTGTTGTTGTTTCTTTTTTGTTTCCCCATCACCCTCGGAAAGTTATTCAAATTTCCCAGTTATTCTTTCCTTTGTGTCTTTCTTGATATTGGGCATTGCCAGAGCTCCCTAGAAAAAAGAAAAAAAAATGTGCAAGAAACATAATCAAGGGTGAAACTGTAGTATTACCAGTGTACTTGTGTGGGTGTATGTCAGTTTTTGTGGCCATGTAAACATTTTTATCCAAACAAGTCTTTGATTATATGTGACTAACTCAGCTAGTAGAAATGTTGCATTTAAGCAAAGATTTTGCATAAGCATTCACATTTTCCAACTCTTATGCTGTATGAGTGGTAGAATACTGTCATATTTTAGCTGGTGACTTTGTTGAAATGAGGGAGGGAATCCTTATATACATGTACTTAAGCACAAACAAGGAAAGCCATTAATTTCCACTAACCTGTGCTAATCAATTGACTACAGCAGGGGCTGCGAACCAATGGCACACATAATGTAGTGACGTCCCTTGATTCTTTAAACCACAACCATACTATATATGAATAAGTACCTAATCGTAATCATTACTGCCAAGTGAAGCTGTTATTATGGGATATTTCCGAAGTTTGAATTCCGGTGATTGCTTGGAGAGTTACTAAGCTGTCCCCGAAATTCAGTAAAAGCTGAAGAGGTGGATTTGTTCCACATTAATGCGTTTTTGGAGAGAAGCACCCCAAAAGAAAGCCTCCAGTCTGACAGTGAAAAGATGACTGACAGCTGGGTTTGTTAAGAAGGAGCGCAAAAGAATTCTACCTGGCCGTAACTCAAAGTGATGTTAATGGACAACCGAAAATTTCCATGACGACAATATCAGACAAACGGAAAGTTCAACGACCATGACCTCTGTCTTTGAGATAGGATGACCTGCCATTTTAACTCTGCTCCTTGCGAATGCCCACGGGAGCAGTGAGAAGTTTTTACAAGAGACCTCTCTCCGGCTCGGCGCCATCCGTGGCGGTTCACGAACATGTGGCATTGTATGACACGTTTTAAATTCTTGCAGATCCAATGCAAAAATCAGTATTTGGATAATAATAGACATTAACGATTTGTTTTGCTGTGTTTGTATTTGTCTTCTGTTTGTGAATGAACAGTGGGTAAGTAATAAAGGATAATATGCTGCTCAAAATTACTGTGGGAATGTGAGAAGACTTTTTAGTTTATCACCAATTAGGGCATTTTTCTTTTTTAATTTCTCTAAAGTGTTTGTCACCTTTGCTAATATCTACCTGTATGCACATTAGCAGATGAAAACTTTTCCAGGTTAGAAAAATAAGTGGACATCAGCAATTTTTAAGACTTTATCTCAGTACTTTAATTATCTAAGAGACTCAGTGGTGTGGTGAAATGTTAAAGTAATTTGTAATTTAGCTGATACTAGCACAAAAGCAAGCAATTTACTTATCCAGAAACAGAAAACTGTTGTTTTGAACATGGAAACCATTGTTTCTGAGCAATTCATTTGATGTGTATGTAATTTCTTCATGCTAATAGGAGGAATGACATCCTCACCTCTGGGAAGTTGATAAACGTGTCTTTAATTTTCAGCAGGCAATTTCGGGGCACAGCATTGACAGCAATAACCACAAATGTTAATATTTTGCTTTGTTAAGTAACCTGTTCTGAGATGTCGGAACATTAATCTCTTTCTTACATTTTGTGCAAACTTTATTGATTTTCTTTTTGTAGTGTTTGTTTTATTCATATTACTTTTTCTGTTACTGGCCACCTAATCATTTTTAGTACTCTAAATTAATTGTTTTTAATTATTATTTTTGCAAATTAATGCCTCCTTCCACCCTAGTTTGGTAAACTCACACTGTTATATTCGTTGTTGATTTTTTCCCACCTGATACATAAGGCTGCCCCCCTGCCCCCAGAAAAGGAAAATTTTGTGTCATTATACTTCTACAAAGAACACTCTGCAATCATTGTCTTCAACAACACAGGAAGTGATTTACAAAAAAGTAGTTGTGCATAAAATGCTGTTTTTGTAAGTGTGGGTTTTTTGGTTGATCATTTCAGGTTCTGAGATGTACATAACTAAGACTGATAAAATATCAGATTTGAAGGGATAGCAGCATTGTGCTTGTGTGTATGAGGGCACCCATGTGGGGGTCAAAAGGGAATGCTTTTCCTTTCCTTGAAATTTGACTGTACTATCCCCTGAAAATGTGAGTACATTTCTCTTCTTAGAGGGCACTTACTACAAGGATTTTTGTGATAACACCAATTCTGATTACTGTTTTTTTCTGTTGGACATTTGATGCATGTGTAAGCAGTAAAAATAGGAATAAACATTGGCAATTTACAGTAGAAAGTAATTATATTGAACTTTTGCATTGAACATTTAAGCACAACATACATACGTACAGCGTGGAAAACATGGAAGGTGAAGGAATTGTTACGTGGGTTTAGGAGATAAAGTATTTTAGAAGTATTAATTCATTTTCATGTAAGATCAGCCAGCATGGGGATGTTTGGGGATGTTATAAGCCGCCAAAGGTAATTAGAAATTATTAAGCAGTGTTCCCAAGCAGTTGTTTCCTGCAATCTTGTACATTGTAGTCAAAAGTGCATTGGAGACAGCTTAATTGTTTTATTGCCAAGGTGGTGTCAGAGAAACACCATTCCCTTAGATCTAGGTATTGGCACAGTAGATCAAATAGAGCTGGCAGTATGATGATTTGAGCAGAAAGTTTTTGTCGGGTCTCCTGGACCAGGATAGCACAGTGAAATTAAAGGCTAGTTATACAGTATAAGATCAGATTAAACAAGAAAGAGTGTATAGTTAGGAAACAGGACAGAAGAATTAAGTTATAATTTAGTAAGATAATTTTAGGACAACCTGCACATGTAAGCCAAACAAGTAATAGATAATATGTAAACACAAGTTCCTCAACTATTGCTTTGCTATTTATTTTCTTCATAGAGCTACAGTTAATCATAAACATAGAACCCGAAGGGGGCTTATAATAAGTGAACAAACCATATATATTCTGCACCTCATTATAGAATGAAAAGTACGATGTCATCCTCTTCAGTTAAAATAGTACTAGTGATCCGAATTTCTTGGCGTAGAATATAAATAAAAGTTTCCAAGCTTTCACACATCAACCAGATGGCTTTTTCAAGGAAAGTGGACAGTTGCTATCCTTGCTAGACAAGAATCTTCTGAAGTTTCTTGCAGAACTGTGTTTTGAGGGAAATTTTTCATTCTTGTTGGATGATTTGAGTGATTGCTGCAATTTCATGTCTCATGGAACCAGTGGCCAAAAAGTGCAAGCCTCAAAAGAACTTCAAAGAAATTTTCGTATTTTCCCAATTTCATTTATGTATCTCTTTTATGCAGTTTTTGGGGTCTTCTGGTTTTAATATAAATACAAAGTAAAAAAAATGTTAGATAACAAGAAGGCACAGTGGTGGTTTGCATATGGTGTCTAGGTATGTTATCTGTAGTTATAATTACTGGTTGTTCTCACCTGAAAACTAAGCTATGGGTACCCATGTATGTGCATGTACTTCAATGAACAAACTACAATTCTCTGGGTACTAAACTTTAGTGTACCAGTTTGCCAGGTACCAATCTCTTGGGTTCGAATTTTCTGAAAAGTTAATTTTATGCAAATGCTGTGATTGTTCCAATTTTTGAAATAGTTTATGAAACTGAACTAAAGAAAATGTATTGGAATAATTAGAAGTGGTGAAACTGTTGTGCTAAAGCCAGAAATTCAGACATTGAAAAGAAAGGGATAAAACTGCTTGTATTGCTATCTTCTGTGTATGAGTTTCTTTGGTACTGATCACCCTGGATCCGTTCGGTCTTGGTACGTGTGCAGCAAGCTTTCAAATTGTAACATGATATGAGGAACACAAAATAAGTAAACAAAGTGTTTTGTGTTCATGTTCAGTGGTTTGAGTGGCTGCAAAAAATGTCCATCAGATCAGTGAGGTCATGCTGATGTATCCTGCCTCCTCAAAAACTGTTCAGACTTTGGAACCTTCTCATCTTTCCAGAAGGAGAGAGAGAATAAAATATCCACCACACTTGCACACATGTGAGAGGCATTCTATTTTCTGCTGCATGTGTTAAGCTATTAATTATACTTTGAGGTGGTGGAATCACTTCATGACTTTCTGTTACTTTTAGTCAATGTAACAGAGTGACACACACGTCTCCATACTCTGAGAGAAAAACAACATTCTCTTGGGGCATGGCAAGCTGTCCTCTCACAATGTGTCATAGTCTGAAGTTCAGGAGTTGGATAATTTACTTATGGGCATGCGGAACGAATGGGCATGGATAAGGACACACTGGTATAAGTGACCCTATGATGCATGGGAGAGAGAGCATCTTTATTTTAGGTTCTTGGCCTGCAGATGAGCGTCTATGTGAAAGAAAAGATTGGTAGCATCAGGAGAATTTCTAAAGTATATTGATGTCCCATTTGGTGCAAGCATAAGAAATAAGAAAGAAAAAGAAAAACATATGGATATGATGCTTACTAAGGTCTTGTGGCACCCATACAGAAAATGGCCACACTGTCTGTTCCTTTGATTATACTTTGAGGTGGGAACGTATTTCCCCTACTGTCCCCATGGGTTAGGTATTAGTGCATTAGCAGAACTGTCAGACCTGGAGCATAATGCAAGTATGGAATTTTAAATTGGGAAAGGGATGCTTTAGAAAGGCTTTGAAAGTGCCAGCAGAAAAACTATGCCAAGAAATGGGGAAAAAATCAAGCCATTATTGAGAAGTCCACAAATCTTTCCCATAAGGAAATACAAAAGAGTTTTAACAGAGGAAAAAATGTTGCCATTGCATATCAAAGTCAGTGAAAGAATGAATGAAATGAAAGGTACAGAGCTAAAATGATAGAAAAATAAAGGGAGCACAAGACGAGAGATAGACAATTGTTTCTCAAATGAAAAGGATAATGAAAAATGTAGTAGGGTAGCATGAAAAGGATAGCAGGGTAAGTGATAAAGTCTGCAAATATGATGTCTAATACAGTTAACCCTCAATGTTCCACCCCTCTATTTACTGCCACCCTTGCACAACTCCACTCGTTGGGTCTAAACAGACATGTTCTATATAAAACATCCCATGATACACCGCCACACCCGTGGTGTCCACCAACATATATTACTGTACCAACCTGCCTTTCCCAACTCAAAACGTACTTGTACCACCACTTGTAAGCTGTGTGAGAGTTAATTCCTTTCCCATTTTTTCAGATTATGACTCAGTTGTGGCACACCTTACTGTTAAAGACACTCTTTCAATCAAAGATGCAAATTAGTGCCTTTTAATATTAAGAAGATTCTTTGGAGCAAACTCGTGGGATCAGAGCCCA
This sequence comes from Macrothele yani, assembly GCA_039090855.1. NCBI lineage: Eukaryota > Metazoa > Arthropoda > Arachnida > Araneae > Macrothelidae > Macrothele > Macrothele yani. The sequence goes on from CM077018.1 coordinate 67,996,955, forward strand.
TTTAAGAGGGGGGGGGGGTGCAACCCCACAGTTTCAAGGGCCCCAGAATTATGAAGGGTGCTAGAAGAGCGATTTTTTTTTGTTTAAGTTGGACACATTAAGCCTTATCCTTTTATGCAGAGCGATTATTTTTTAACAATGTCTCTATGGTTTTGAGAAACCCGAGTGTAAGTATCCGTGGTATTCATCTCCTGTATTAGGAGATCCTGATAGAACTGTTTACAAAAGAATGCAATGTTATTACCAGCCTTATCCACTGGAGAAATGGTGAATAAGTTTTGAAGTTCATGAAATCGTGAATTAATCGAAGCAAAATTATGTGGCTGCCGGGTACAAACACCAAAGCTCTTTAACTTGTCGAGCTCATGACGAATGTCACATAATACAGAATCCAGCCATTCGTTAAAGGCTTCGAGGGGCAAGCCAAACTCATAAGAAAGCTTTAGTGCGCATTGTAAAAAATTACTGCATAGAATAGAGACACATTTCTTAGTTTTGAATCGAGGTGTCAATCTATATTTAGTGCCCAGAGACATAAGCGTGCGTAGTTCTCGAGAAGGCACTATGTCCAGGTCACCAGTAACGATATGACCGTGGTAAGGGTTGACAAATTTATTGAATCTGTCAAGATGACAGTAACAGCTGTCATCCTCATTGCCGCTTAAAGACTTTAAATCAGCAACGGTTTGCCTGTAGTTAAAAATAAGGCGACCAAGCGGTTTTTCATAGCGGAAACAGGTCACCTATTTCACCTCATTACTGAGAGGGAAAAGATCCAAACGTTTATGCAAAATTGACTTTAAGCCAATAAAATCAATGGCCTCATTACAGTAATCAATAACGCATTACTTCCTGACAAGGTGAGCTCCTGTGAATTTACTACGAAAAGTGGAAAGTCGGTACGCAAGAAGGTCACCGATCAAAATTCCAATGTGTTCAGAGCCGAAGGCATAATTTCGAAGCAGTTGGTCAAAAACCCTAATTTTTTTGTTACTTAGCGCAAGGATTTTAGAATGACAATGCTTAACGAAATAGCCCTCAAAGCAGTCAAGCTCATGAACCAAATCATAGAAGTTCACCCGAACCGATGAGTTCCTTCCGCTAGTTCTACTACCCCTTGTTTTTCTTTGAGAAACGGCAAAAGGTTTAAATTTAAATTTGAGATAGACACAAGTATCTTGATTCAGCTGCTTACCATTAAATAGTTCGTTAAGCCCATACGGAAAGAGAGTTTCGAATTGCAGCATGCACAGGTTCTCAAGTGTTAACCTGTTTTCCAGCACGGACTCAACGAACAAAATTCAAATGGAAACATTGCTGAAATCGTGTGACTGAAAATGTTGAATCTCACGATCAGATTTCCTTTTGAAGGTTCTTCTGAGGCAAGGGGGTCACAGCGAAAAGTGTGCTACAGCCTCCGGTGCCTGGACCTGAGGCAGAGGGGGCCACCAGTGTTACTTCTAAGGTATGGTCTCCATTTCAAGTTAATTTTGTTGAAGGTTATGCATTTTCAGTTCCCCAATTTATTCCTCAATTAAAATTTTCTAAATGCAATGACAGCAGATGCAAGACTTGTTGCTGTGCTCATTTTTCCAATCTTGGTGAAGGTCATTCACAAAATTTTTGTAAAGCTGTCAATTGTGTGTATTTGATTACTTGTGAAACCTGCCAATGTGGTTATGTTGGTCAGAGCAGTAATCCATTGCACATTCGCATTACCGGTCATAGGTCTGACATAAGAACCTTCAAAAGGAAATCTGATCGCGAGATTCAACATTTTCAGTCACACGATTTCAACAATGTTTCCATTAGAATTTTGTTCGTTGAGTCCGTGCTGGAAAACAGGTTAACACTTGAGAACCTGTGCATGCTGCAATTCGAAACTCTCTTTCCGTATGGGCTTAACGAACTATTTAATGGTAAGCAGCTGAATCAAGATACTTGTGTCTATCTCAAATTTAAATTTAAACCTTTTGCCGTTTCTCAAAGAAAAACAAGGGGTAGTAGAGGTAGCGAAAGGAACTCATCGGTTCGGGTGAGCTTCTGTGATTTGGTTCACGAGCTTGACTGTTTTGAGGGCTATTTCCTTAAGCGTTGTCGTTCTAAAATCTTTGCGCTAAATAACAAAAAATCAGGGTTTTTGACCAACTGCTTCGAAATTATGCCTTCGGCTCTGAACACATTGGAATTTTGATCGGTGACCTTCTTGCGTACCGACTTTCCACTTTTCGTAGTAAATTCACAGGAGCTCACTTTGTCAGGAAGTAATGCGTTATTGATTACTGTCATGAGGCCATTGATTTTATTGGCTTAAAGTCAATTTTGCATAAACGTTTGGATCTTTTCCCTCTCGGTAATGAGGTGAAATAGGTGACCTGTTTCCGCTATGAAAAACCGCTTGGTCGCCGTATTTTTAACTACAGGCAAACCGTTGCTGATTTAAAGTCTTTAAGCGGCAATGAGGATGACAGCTGTTACTGTCATCTTGACAGATTCAGTAAATTTGTCAACCCTTACCACGGTCATATCGTTACTGGTGACCTGGACATAGTGCCTTCTTGAGAACTACGCACGCTATGTCTCTGGGCACTAAATACAGGTTGACACCTCGATTCAAAACTAAGAAATGTGTCTCTATTCTACGCAGTAATTTTTTACAATGCGCACTAAAGCTTTCTTATGAGTTTGGCTTGCCCCTTGAAGCCTTTAATGAATGGCTGGATTCTGTATTATGTGACATTCGTCATGAGCTTGACAAGTTAAAGAGCTCTGGTGTTTGTACCCGGCAGCCACATAATTTTGCTTTGATTAATTCACAAATTCATGAACTTCAAAATTTATTCACTATTTCTCCAGTGGATAAGGCTGATAATAACATTGCATTCTTTTGTAAACAGTTCTATCAGGATCTCCTAATACAGGAGATGAATACCACGAATACTTACACTCCGGTTTCTCAAAACCATAAAGACATTGTTAAAAAAATAATCGCTCTGCATAAAAGGATAAGGCTTAATGTGTCCAACTTAAACTTTCCTTTTATTTATGCTATCCCAAAGTTTCATAAGGAACCTGTTTCCTTCCGTTTCATTACTAGTGGACGCAACTGTTATAATAGTAAAGTGGGTGGGTTGCTTCAGAGATACTTGTCCGTGGCTCTTCGCAGGTTGGGTTCGACTTGGAGATTATTGGGAGCAATAACAGAGTCTTGGAGACACTTGGCTCGGTGACTGTCACATCTGTCGATACTTACGATTTTAAAAACCTCTTCACCTCAATTTCATTGAAGGGTCTGTGGCAGGTAGCCCTAAACATACATACTAAGTTAGAACCCGGGACTACAGAACAGTATTGGCATTTCCTACTGGATTTCTGTATTAATAACAATTTTGTTACTGTGGGCGATGGGCTTTACCTCCCAACTCGTGGTATCCCGATGGGCAGTCGCTTTTCTAGCAGTTTGGCTAATCTTTACATTTTTTTGAGGATAGATATGGTGCCAATCATCCTTTACCTGGGATTGCTCTAAGATATGTTGATGACATCATTGTCATTAACATTCCGGACTTTTTGCGTTGCGCCACTGACTTGTATCCTGACGACCTTACCCTAGAAAAAACCAACAGATCGTCTACTTAATGTTTGTTACCTCGATTTAGAGGTTCAGGTGGAAGAGGAGGAAAGAGGTGTGGTGAATTTATTTGATAAAAGAAACTCTTTTGAGTTTGATATCATTCACTACACTCACTGGTCATCTAACATTTCAAAAGTTATACATCACAATCTACTCATCTCTCAGTTTCATAGAATAGCAAAAATTTGCTCTACACAGCTCTTACTTGTAAGAAATCTGAAAGCTCTTCTTTCTAAATTGCAATCTAACAATTTTCCTAAAAATTTCTTAAGACATCATTTTAAGCATTTAATTTTGAACTATAATTCGGTGTCCAAGAGTTTCAAATTACACATTGACATGGTTTATTAACCTAGGACCTAACAATTTTAAGTATATAGGTAACATAAAGTGCTATTTGGTGGGTCCCTAATAGCTGAAGATCTTCTCTACATACACAGTTTTGCATCTTGTCAATTCACACATTTTTTGGCTTACCAGGTAGTTGATTAACCGTGACCACCTTTTTTATCAGTGTATATATTTGGGTTCTTGTGGGTGCTCTGTTCAGTCTTGTTTGACTTTTTGTCATGGCGGGTTTTGTTCTGCTGGTAAGCTTTTAATTCTTTTTTTTAGTTTTATAAATTTGATTCTTGGAATTTTTGTGCTTATTAGAATTTTGTTTTGTGGCCTAGGGAGCATGACCAACTGACAATTTTGGCTTGCCTTGTTGTTTTGTTGGTACTAGAAAGGCCACTCCCACAGGTTGATGCTCTCCTGATGACGGCAACCTGTTTCAGTTTTCACTTGTTTTGAAATTTTTGTTCTGTAATATTTTTATTCTATATATATATATCTTTTTTTTAAACTATAATTATAAAAATGGGGTGCTTCTACTACTCTCTTATAAATTTCCTTGGAGGACTCCGCCCCATTTCCGAGAAGTTCAAACACTAAATTAAACAAAAAATTCATTACCAAAAGGTAAATTTCAGGGAATTTGAGAAATTCATGTACATTTATCCAAGTTCCCTAAAATCTTAGATGGTTCTAACTGCTTAAACATTGGGGGTGGGGTTGGGCTAAAGGATATATATGCTCAAAGAACAGTTGTGTGGGCTGAAGTCCACCTTAACCCACTTGTAATGTTACGCCTGCATATAACTGCATATTTTTTTAATAAACATACTGTATTATTAAGTTAATGCTAATTGTGATCTTTGAAGATGTATAATTAACAAAATTTGATTACCTAAAAAAATTGGTAAATTTGATATAATGCCACCCTTGATGTAAGTCCAGGCCACAATGTAATGTAACAAATGGTGACATTACAGTTAGGGGTTTACTGTATATTAAAATATGTAACCAAATGCAGCTTTGGAAAATTACCTGCAGAAAATGAAGAGTCCAAACAGTGCACAAAATAGTATACCACTAATGGCAGATAGAGAAGTTATTATCATAAGACAGTAAGTTAGTGGGATAAAGGTTATCAATGTAAAGCAAGCCTAGGCATACTGGGAGATAAGGAAAAAAAGATTTAGAAATCGTTGGTTCTGAAAGAACACCAAGAGACAAGAATAGTTTTCAACCACATGTTCCAGTGTAAAGGGCACGCTTTTACTTCACATAAAAGTGAAGAAAACCAGAAAGAGACATACATTTCCAAAAGAATTGTTCATTGTTATTAGTTTTTCCTTCAGTTCCTGTTATTTTGAGTAGTAGTTTTGTGTATCAACTAAAACTTAGACGTCAAGTGATTAAAGAAAATTGGTATGTGTTTTTACTAGTGCTTTGTGTGTGAATATTTGTGACTAATATTTAAAGTAAATTTCACTTCTTAATAAGGCTGTCAGTGATGCTTACCTCCATGGCATTTATGACCTGATAAAGTTCAGGTTAATCTCAATTGCCACAGAAGTATACATCACTGAAAACCTCATGAAACATGGGAATTCCCTTTGAAAATTAGTTAAGAACATTTCAGAAAGTTGTAAAATTCCATTATAAGGTTGTTGTTTTTTATTATTGCTGTTTGCAAATGCTAGAGTATCCATGGAATTCTTCATTAGTAAATAGTTAAAGCCAGGTTAATGACACATTTAATAAAAGCATCAGTGGATGTGCTTTAAAATATGAAGTCTATTTTCCTTCTTTTCAAGGTTTTAATTGTAGAAAAATGCAAAAGCCTAAACAAATTAAGACATCCATTATTTTCCATGTAATGAATTCATAATTATGTATTAACAGTGGCAGACCTAGCTAACATGATAAATTTGCAATTTCATATACCCTTCTTTTCTCATTCGAAAAGTAGACATATGTTGTCATTGAAATGCCATTCTGGTGGTGCTGAAATTATTCAGGTGATGCTAGCATTATACATCATAGATTCCTTAGTCACTTTTGATTGAAATTTGTGAAACAGCTCATCTATACACAGTACTGAGAGAGGAAAGTGTAGAAGAGTGCTGCTGTTTGTGAAGAAAGCTCATAATGAAAAGATGGTGTTTTTCTCTTGTTTTTAACTCACAACAGCTTCAGTAAAAGTTACAGAAGTGCACAGAATAAAGCTGCAGTTCAGCAATTCACAAGTTCTTCTTTGACCATCATATATTATTTAAAATGTTGGGGGGGGTAAAATTCGAATAAAAAAAATCACCAGTTTTAGAAGTATGGCACCAGAAATTATTCTTACAGATGTAATTAAGGTCAGCCATTAATTATTTCAAGCAAACAACAGACCGGAAGTGCCAAAATGCGTAACACTCATTCCCAAACTGTGACCATTGTGCCTGCAAGTTTGAATAAATAAATACTTAATGGCATAGCATATTTTCTTAGTAAAAAAAAAAAAAATCTGTATCCCATTCAGTGTATTTCCTGATTTTGACCCATAAACCCAGTCATAGTGACATACACAAAATATGTGTGGAAGGAATTGATGGAGCTAGCTAGGGCTTCAGCACAACATGAAGTCAGTACAATGGTAACTCCCATTGCTTACTATGCCACTTGCCATTCTTGAAAGTAACAACTTATGTGATCCTTGATGGGAACACTTACATATTATCAGTAGATTTGGTTGCTGACCTAGCTACTAGTTTAATGAATGGCAAATCTCATGCATTTTGACCATGTTAATTTGCTGTGCAGATTCACTTCTCCACTTATTTATATTTTAGTGAATACTATTCCATGTAAGCTTCTGATATCAAGTTCTGTTGTTGTATATCTTGCATCACTCAACTGCTTGGTACTCCCTTGATCATTTTTAATGCTTTACCAACAACATAATTTGAAAAAATACTATAGCTCACCAGTCCTGTTTTCTCAGGCCTCTGTGTGTTCCTGAAATAGCACAAAATGTCATCCCAGTACTACACGCTTCTTTTTTTTTTTTTGATTGGAGGTTTAACAACCACCGTGAACAACTCAATGGGCTATAAGCAGTCACCCGTCCCTAATTTAGGGTCACTGGTTCCAGGGAAGGGAGAGAGCCAGTGCCGTAAGACAAACATAACATCCATGCCTGACCGAGATTCGAACCCAGACCCCTTACGGACGAATGATCAGAGGCCAGCGCCTTAGACCACTGCGCCACTGGGGCGGCGTACTACACACTTCACCAATGATACCATACAACTTTGGTTCTGCATCTTTCTAGAAATAAAGTAGAAAAGTGTATTGTATCTTATGTGTCATAGAAAATAAAACTTATCTTGGTGCAGAGCTTTGCTGAAATGTGATTGGATTTTTTGGTGCTGCATACCTTACTAGAGAATATGTACAGAAAAAGATATGGTCCCTAATGACCATGTGGTCTAAAGCTCTAGTTTCTGTCTGCTCATAATACCCAGCATAGATTGATTGAATCTGCATGAAGATTAGATGTTATGTATGTATGGTTCTTGCTTTCTCTGTTCCTGGGAACTAGTAGCCTGTGATTGGAAGCAGGTGATTCCTCCTAGCAGCAGCGTCGGAACCGCAGGAGCAGAGGAAGCAGTTACTCCCGCATGCAAATGAGTGTGGGGGCAAAACATCACATTTGTCCACTCAGTTTTCTTCCTTTTCAAATTACATATGTTCGTAATTGGAGATCTCAAACATTCGTTTCTTTTTGTGTTTCTTTTAAGTTCATTTTGATAAAAATTGAGTATTGCTCTTCATTTTTTACCATGAACTATCTAGAAATCTGAATATTTTTTTTAATGTTGCTCACTCCTGAGACGCCAAGAAATGCTAGCCCCGTTAAACAGTCCAGAGAGAGGGCTGATTCCCGTTTGAAGACCAGCAATGTTTTGTGTCTCATTAGGTGTAGAAAATTAGTCTAAAAAAATGAGTAAAAATAAATAGGGAAATGGAAGTAGGGTGAGGAATGAGATATAAGTTCCTTCAATGTTTAATTATAGCGTCTACGGCTACAATTCTTGCGGAATTCCTACCATTCTGGATCATGTGTACAGTTGGTTTACATTGAGAAACTATATGGCTATGAAAAGTTTTTTTTTTTTTATAGATGAATGTTTAATCGAAAAAAAAGTCGTTTTTCAGCAAATTTTCATAATGAAGTGAGCATGTCTTCTTTTACAGAAGTATGATAAATTTTATGGCAGGGAGAAATATTTTGTTCCCCAACATCTTGTCACAGAGGTTTAACTCGAGCATGGCAGGCAGGGTGCCTGCCCCGGTCAGATCTCAAGAGAGGGTGCAAAAAATGATTGCTTGCAATCTGATTTAAATTGGAATTGAAACTTTTGCACCAGTTTTAGGTACAGTTTTTTTTTTGTTGTTCTTTTGCTCCATACTTGGTCATTTGCCCAATTACAGAATTTCTTTTTAATATGTTTCACCAATTTTAGTAGCTTTGGCTGCTTAGAATTTGCATTTCTTCTTCAAAATGTCCGGGGGATGTTAGTTGCTCACATTCAGAAATGAAGGCACAGTCAGGCTAGTATTTACCATTAAGCAAAGTAAACAGCTGTTTGAGGTGGCAGGTAACAAGAAAGGGCCCATTTCCCTCAAATTATTTTTTTTTCCTCATATGAATAAAATTTTACAAACATTGTGACTTGAATAAGACCTGAAAATTTTGCTAATTTTTTTTTCAAGAAGCACGAAAGTGCCTTTTTTTTTCTTTTTTTCCCCACAAGAATAAAATACTGAGAATATTGTGAACTGGTTCCACTGTATCCATCGTCCCTTTTCTTTTCCCTTTGTGCAGTGTATTTCTCTGGGATCACTTTAATTAAAGAGAGGGAGCCTAAACAATGTCCAACACTCATTGTACACGTACGCACATTTGTGGCTTGAAGAGACAGTCAAGTTCCCATTGACACATCTTGTAGAAACATCAGGGGGGGGGAGTGTGGACTTGCACGTTGGAGTATTAGTAGGGAGGGAGGGGCGTGTAATTCCTCTTCCTGATGGGTCAAAATATTGGATAGCGCTTTAAGTTCTGTGCCCAAAAGAGCAGAGAGCAGGTACGTACTACCAGAACAGTCCAAATATAAATCCTGAATCATCCAGTTCCCTAAAGACTATTGTCTTTGATGTAAGTTGTGTATTTAAATTTGATGGGGTAATTAACAATGTAGGAAAAAGTCATGCTCTTCATGAAATTTTTTTGTAGTCTATAATGCTACTCGACTGAAAAATATTATCACATGTAACATTTATGATTTCAATACTTTTATTTTGCAGTTAAGAAAAGGGTTGTACATGATGGGGAGGGAGAGGGTGTTAAAACCTCCATGTGCTTGGAGCAGCATGAAGCCTACATCTGGACCCAGTTTGTCCAACTGAAAAAGAACCATGACCTTCCTCAGCAACAATGGGGCCTATGTTTTTTCTTTAGTTGGATGGACCTTCCGAGATGTTGTTAATAGTGTTGAAGATTTTCTGGGGACTATTCGAGCATTACTATGGCTGCCAGCCGCATTCCTTCTGTTCAATGTAATACCTAAGGTCATTACTTCAAAGCAGTTGGGAAAAGCTGCACAGTCACATTTTGATTGTACCTCCTGCATAGAGATAATATTGGGATATGACAAGAATTTTAGGTTGACGAGCAATGAATATATATACATACAAATGGGGGTGCAATATTTTACGGTTTGCCATGGGTGCAGAAATGCCTAGTTATACCTCTGGTTAATCAGGTCATGAAACATAAAAAACAAAACCCCATAAGTTGCAGATATACTACATTCTTGATGTTGTATGCTGCACTCATGGGGTTATTAGGCTGAAATGTTACAGATACTAGGTTTTCTGTATTATGTGCACATCATAAGTGGCATACAGATTGGATGGGCCAGCAAAAAATTTCTCACAGAAAAAGAACTGTTCAATTGACATATCACCAGCCCCTGACATGTATTACACAAATTATCATCCCCTGCTGGAATTATTAAGATAGCTCACACCATTTCAAAAAGCTCCCATTTCTCTGTGCATAACCAAGGATAGTTTACAGAATATTGCTTGTGGTATACAAGCTGTTTGTGGTAGTGTTGCTGGGATTCTCGCCAATGATATCGCATAGAAAAGGTAGTGGAATTTCAGTATGCTGTGTTCTTAACTTCATCTAAGGTATTTGAAGTGACCTTTAGAGCAAATCAGCTAAGTACTGCTGTTTAATTTTATTACATAAGTAACACCAAGAAAAAAAAAAAAGAATCTTTATACAAAGAAAACAGAGTTAGACTTTTGCCCATGTACTGCTCTTGCTTGCACACAAAATGGGTTAACAGTTCAAGAATTCATGTGATAGGGGCACTGTAAAGTGTGTCAGTATTTCAGGCATTGTCCTCTGAAGCAATACTTGAAGCAACACAACCCAATCCTGTATAACAAAGCAAAAGGGAGATTACATGACAGTAATCCATTCTACCTTCCTCTCAGTTTTTTTTATAGATGAGTCTACTTTTCTTCTGGACTAGAGCAAAGTATGTTTCTTTCAGAAATAAAGTGGCGTTCTGTTATCAGGAATGCATTGAAATATAGCCTAACTTCAATGCTTGTAATACAGACACATTTTTCATCATCCATTGGTGAAGATTTTGGTTGATCTCTAAGATGCATAACAAAAGAAATATAGGATTTTGTAATATGGTGTAGAGTTTTTAGTCTGTCATTATAACAAGTCACACACACACATGTAACAGTGGCACACCCAGAATTTCTTTATGGGGGTGGCTCAAAACATTGAAGATGCAAATAAAAATACTCTGGAGAAAACATCTCCTGACATGCTAGGAAGCGATAAAAAAATATCTCCACCATATTAAAGTGAGTTTACAATTATTCATGAAATATATAATTAAAACATGTACAAATATATTTAAAAATGAGCAGCCAATAGCAAGAATGAAAGTCGATACCTCATGGGTAGAGCCAGGCCAACCCCACTGAGTGTGCCACTGTGCTAACATATGGAATATACAGTATATAGCTGTGATGTCTCACATTTCTGAGCAAAAGGTAAATATGGTGACACTGATGGTGTCAAAGACATTGGTGGAGAATAGACTTGCAAAAAGCATGCTATTTCCAGCAAACTTTGAAAGCCACCATTATAAGGAGTAACTAGTGTGCGTTTCCACGAGTTTTTCAGTTCTAAATCTTTAAGAGTTTGATATATCTTTAAGATTCAAATGTGTGTGACACAAAATTTTCCTGTTTTTTTTTTTGTTTTTTTTTTTATATCTCTGCTGTGTATATGGCTGGCCGCAATATGGCCTTGTATTTTCCTGCTTACTAGTCTTGTTTGCTTTTTCTGGATATGTGCACTTGCTAATTACAATTTGATCTAGAAAGTTCTCAGGTCATACACAAACATTCTTTCTACATAATTTTTGCAGTACATCATTAATTGAATCAAACATTCTTGCTTTCCAATAGCCATCTGTTCACTGCCACCCCCCCCCCATTCATAGATGGTGCTAGACATTCAATTGATTTCCGATGTATGATAAAGTTTTGTGCTGTTTTAAATCAATATATACAGGGTGTCCATTAAGTCTTTCCCACATTACCAAAATTAATATAAAAGAATCTAATGAAGTTAAAATAAAATGGTTGGCAAAGTAATATAGCAGCAATCAAAGTTTTTTCCTGTTCTTTAGGTGAGCACTACTGCTGAATAAAAGGAGCATTTAATTGATAATGGCTCCCATGCAAGAAAAAGTGGCATGCATGTTGTGGTTCCATGAAGCCAAACCAACAGTTATTGTCCAGTGTCATTTCAGAAACGAGAACAGACAATCGACACCGGACCCCAAAAGCATAAAAGCTTGGTATGGAAAGTTTAAAGCGACAGGTAGTGTTGGCAATCTTCTCCGAGTGGGCCGACCACCGGGTACACAAGAGGCAGCTGTTCAGGGGACATTTCTGTGAAGCCCCAGGAAATTCATTCATCGTGCTTCACTGGGATTTCCCATACCATGGCTCACAAAATTTTGCACAAACATCTTAATCTGTATACTTTTAAGGTACAGATTGTTCAAGCTCTTCAGCCTAATCTCGCTGTTCTGCATTTGTGGTGGAGATGTTGCAGCGCATAGCTAATTATAGTGATTATCTGCACAGTGTCTGTTTCTCAGATGAAGCCACACATCACATTTCTGGTACAGTAAATAGGCACAATGTGTGAATCTGGGGATCAGAAAATCTCCATTATGTCATTGAACAACAAAGGGCTGGCCCGAAAGTGAATGTATGATGCGGCCTGATGCAAGACAGAATCATCGGACCCTCCTTTTTTATAGAGCTAACGGTAACGTGTATGGACATGCTGGAACTTTTGTAGCACCTTAGTTGCATGCACTCCAACCCATTATTTTCCAACAAGACAGTGCCCCACCACATTGGTTAATAATGGTTCGTGAGTTTCTGAATGCCACATTTCCGGACAGATGATTTGGCCACGACGGTCCCGTGACATGGCCACCTCGATAGCTGGACCTAATCCATCTTGACTTTTCCCTCTGGATTTATGTGAAAGACCAAGTTTGTCGCCCCGGTGGCGCAGTGGTCTAAGCGATGGCCTCTGATCATTCGTCCGTAAGGGGCCCGGGTTCGAATTCTGGTGAGGCATGGATGTTGTGCTTGTCTTACGGCATTGGCTCTCTTTCTTCCTTGGAACCAGTGACCTTAAATTAGGGATGGGCGACTGCTTATAGCCCATTGAGTTGCTCTCACGGTGGTCGTTAAACCTTCCTCCAATTAAAAACAATATTAAAAAAAGACCAAATTTACTCTATTAGCGTTCCTGACGTCGAGATGTTGAAGAGAAGAATAACGGACGTCATTGGTTCCGTCTCTGCTGAGATGTTAAACGAGACATGGCGTGAAATCGAATATCGCTTAGACGTCCTCCGGGCCACAAATGGCGCCCATGTGGAGGTGTACTGACACTATAAAAAAATGTTTACTTGTGCGCCATCTATCATTGTCATGCAATCCCTTTCTTGTACTTGTAATACATTTTTTAATATTAATTTTTTTTGTAATGTGGGAAAGACTTTATGGACACCCTATATATATTCAACCAGACATTTTGTCTTCAAAAAGGAACTCGCACAGAATCAGCACATTCACAAGTAAAGCTTCCTGAGGCAGTGATGTAATTGTAAATAAAAAAAAAAAAATGCCCTTAGCAGTGAACGGATTAGGAAAAAAAAAAAAAAACCTGGGAAGAAAACCTTCAAAATTTTGAAAAGCGCTGTGAAATCTGATTTGTTTGGGTTTTATTTATTATTTTCTATTAAATTTTCATTACTAGTGACTTTTATTCAATTTATATTAAAATTGCTTAATTTAAGCAAAAGAAAAAAATGTTACTTGGAAGTCACATTCTAATATTTCATTTTTATTTAAATACCACTCTGTCATTCCATACAATTCTAAATCATCATTGTGAATAATACATAAGTTAGCCTGAACAGATGTAACTAACATTGTCACATCTATTCAGAGTGACTAAATACATTGTGCTTCCTAAGATTACAAGGTGGATGTAGGAAATTTCTTTTGTGTTACCCATAAGGAATCAGAGTAAACTCAGGGGATTGCTTTTATTAGAGCTGATCAGGGTTAGATTGGGGAGGAAATGCAGCACTGGCAGTACAGCAGCCCACTTTGACTTCTTCACATAGATTTGGGTGAAAAGCTAAAAGTATTGTGACCAGCCCATCCAACCAATTTAGCAATCTGATGTCACAACAAACTGAAAAACTTTTTATTTTTGAGTGGAATCACCGTACATACCAAAAACCGACTTTAAAATCTGCCTTTGGCCCCACCACCATGTTTTACCAATAGATATTAATCGCCTGTTACTTCATCTTATTGTGCTCTGCCACACATCCATTCACAAATAAGAATCATGAAAGAAAGTAGCACAGAAATTTTATGTTCCAAACAAAGTCAGACTCTGAGTATGACTGTGTTGCTTCAGTCATAACTTGGTTTAACTCATCATGTGCAAGTTCTGAATACACTGAAATTGTGTTGAACTTATGTTACATGCCTATATTAACTGTATATTATTCATTCATTATATGAATTTGGTTTTACTGTTTCTCACATTAGACGAGATCCTTACAGATATGTCTTGTGTTGTATCAAGCTGAATAGAATAAGTAGAAGTATTACAAATTTCATCTGCTATTTTCTTTCATTAAGAATCCTATAACATTAATAATATAACCAACAGCTGTTTTAGAAATAAAACTGAATTTACTTCCACATCCACTTTTCTGAACATTTTCAGCAAATTTATGTTTTTCTGATTGAATAACTTTATCCAAATGCATTTTTAGAGTGGCATTTTTTTAAAAGTAACTTTAACAGTTCAATCAAATTTCCACGATCCACATTGTCATCTTCCATCATGGCAGCACTTTTATTATTTCCACGAAATGGAAGACCTCCTTTGCAAATAAACATTACAATTTTTATAATTCTTTGTAATATTTTCTTCCTTTCCAGAATTTCTGTCTCCCATTTAGACAACATTTTTTAAAACACATTTTTCAAATCGCCACCATAGCAACTTGTCAACTGTGTTGTTAGCTTGTTTCATGTTCAACAATATGTTGCATTACATGATGCCAATCTGCCATACCATGAGCAAAAACACTGGGATTATTTCTGTTTCACAAAGGCTAAGTAAACAGAACAAAATAACACCTCTTGTTTTGCTGAATAAGACAGCCACTGCCTAAGCATACACCACTCTTTTCAGGGTTCGTACTCTTTTTGGGGGAAAAAATTCAAGGACTTTCCAGGCCTTTTCCAGGCCATATACAAAAAATTCCAGGATGATTACTACGCTTTACAGTATCATGCTCAAATTAGTTTTTAAAAGCAATTTCAGTTTTAAGTAATCAAAATGATGAAAGATGCAAATGGATTAGGGATGATAGGGGGAAGGGAATAGAACTGTCCATAATTAGCATGTTCTCGTTGCGCTAGGCGCTTAAGCACTGCTGAATTCCGTCAGACCCCCAATGGTCAAATGATTGAAATGTGCTGATGTTCATGGAATGAAATGGTTGATCAGCTATGATAACCGCATAAAAGTTCGAAGGGGGGCGATTTCTTTTTTATGTTATGCAACATTCTACATTACTCCAGTATTTATCTTGTCATCATCAACAATAAGCAATGTAACTACCACTTACGATCGCGGATATCGGCCAACTGAAAATCTGCCATACAACTAAGGGATACAACACACAGGTATCATGTTACAGTGTATTGTAATTGAAAAAAAAAAAAAGATTTCAGAAATTAAAATCGAAAAAAAAAACTTTCAGAAATTAATATCATCAAGTCATGGTGTTTCAAAATCCGCTTTCCTTTATAATGTTTAAAAACATGTAATGTTTTTTCTTTTTTACCTGTCGTGTATAATAAAATGGGTTGATTTTTTTATGGAATCAGACGTCCATATGTCCGATTGTCTTCGTCTGAGTTCACACGTTAGCTACTGTGTACAAGTAGACATATTTTTTCAGCTCAAAAATATGTAGTTTTGTATGTATTCACAGTATAACTCATTCCGTATTCCCACAGAACAAAATTCAGCAGATACAAATGAAGAACATCAAGACCCACCCAACACCATGTTTCCGATTGTCTGCTGTTTATATTCAAGAAATGCGAATATGGATCAATGGTGAATGCAGCAACTATGGTTTTTATTTATTACCAAGAAAAAAAAGGAGCCTGAAAGCTGTAAAGCTGAAACGGATATTTCTCCCCCTCCCGAAAACATTCCGATTAAGTTCAAACAGCAGGAGCACGCGTCCACGCACACTCAACCTCTGGAATGTCCTGATGGAACGGCTTCTTTTCATTTGGCACATCGCCATAAATCACCACCTGCAGCTCACTGAAGTGTCTTCCTCCTTCACCCTAACTATAGAAGAAAACGTAAAAAAAAAAATGCTGCCCAATTTTCGACAAAATGACCAAATTTACGTCATAACGTTGCAATTTACTAAAATACGTTTATCTGCTGAATTTCGCCTAAATCCATTGAAAACTTTTTAATTATAGATTTTTTTATTAAAACAGTAACTCAGACATCTGAATAAAAATGTATGTTTGTAATTAAAATAGAGTCCATATCATCACAGAAACAAAATTTAAGGATCACTCTGTTTAAATAAACCATGGCATCTAAAAAAAAATAATTTGCTTGCTTTTCCCGTAATTTATAATTGCCGTTTCTTTTTTTGAATCCGATTTTGCAACGGAAGATTTTTTTTTTTTTTTTTTTTTGCATCTGCTAAAGTTTCAAACGGAATTCGGCGAAATTTGCACTAGAACTTTATTGTGATGTATTTTAACCACTGTAAAAATTTTACTGTGTTATTTTCAAAATTCCGGAAAATGGATTTCTGAAAATATCTCTTAGTCCTTTTGAGCCGTGGAAGTGATAAACAGG
The DNA here is from genome assembly GCA_039090855.1 of Macrothele yani. Taxonomy (NCBI): domain Eukaryota; kingdom Metazoa; phylum Arthropoda; class Arachnida; order Araneae; family Macrothelidae; genus Macrothele; species Macrothele yani. The sequence continues at coordinate 68,013,532 of CM077018.1, forward strand.
TGTTTGCTTTCTTCCCAACCAAGGGCTTCGGATCAGCGCTCCCAGCTGTCAATCAACCGTTGCTATGGTAACACCCTTTCTGCTCAAGGCTCACTGTCTAAAGAGGCACACATAATAAAAATTTCCAATGCTAACTTTTTAAGTTTTAAACCGATTCAAATGGAATTTTGGGAGTGAGCTTCTGTAATCCAATTATAGTAAATGTAAAAATTTCAGCCACTTTTGTGAAAAATTCGCAAAGATAGTTTTCTTATTTTTTATCATAAGTAGCCCAAGTCTCTTGAGGGGTGGGCCGGAAGCAAGCGTCTTAATGCAATAAACAAGGAGCAGAAGAATGTGTTGTTCAGGCATACTCTTCACTGGTGGATGCCAGCTGACTTGGTAAACACGAGACCCCTTGCAAATGCTAAATGTCTCTTCTTTCCCCTTCTGTTGTTCTCAGTAGTTGTCGGACGGACATCAAGCTCAGGGCTAGAGAATGCATCAAGCTCCCCTTCCGTAACAGACCTGCTAGTAATCATCCAATTTTATTGCACTGGAAGTAGTGCTTCCCCCAGCCAAATTAGGATTTGGGCACATCCGAAACACCACTGTAGCCGGCGGTTTCTTTGAGAACAGAGGAGAGGAACTTAAAAAAATTAAGGGGTAACAGTCAGTAACACGATTTCCTAAAAGGGCCTTTTTTTAAGCACTAATTTCAAATTTCAAGGCTTTTCAAGACAGCATTAAAAAAATACCGTTTTTCCAGGATATTCCAGGCCTTGAAAACGTAATCATGATTTTCCAGGACTTTCCAGGTTTTCAAGCACGCGTGCGCACCCTGTCTTTTGCATAAAATTTTTTGAGGTAACAGGCATTGAAATCTACCTTGCCCCTAATACTTGGAATACAGATGCACCTTTTAACATGCCCATCATTTGGAAAGTGATTTTGAAATCTGGCACAACTGATGCTTTTACCACATGTTTCATTCCATGGCTGATGAAGGTAGAAGTCACTACCGAAATGTCCCACTTATAATTTTCAACATAACTTATGTGCGATATGACAATACCAGAATTCTAATGAAGCATAATTGTTGACATTATTGTAAAGTACTCTTTCTACTTATGTAAACATGGCAAAGTTTAGACTCTTACTGGATTATATCATGCATTTCTGATATTTGTGTCATAGATTTTAAAGAATCAGTAACACTGAACACACTGGAATCTGAGTGGTGCACCGATGGTCAAATGACAAACTGTCGTCCAGCTGTGTGTCGTCCGCTGCTCATTGATGCCAGAGGGGAGCGGAGACTCGTTTCTTGTTCACAGCCACTGCAGCGCCACAGTGCAACAAATCACCTGCAGCTACAACAGTGGTGATCAGGGCAATGTGTCACAGCACACAGTTCATTGCAGCCTCCTGTACATGGGGCTGCATAGCCGAAGACTCGGCCGGGTCCCCATGTTCACTGCACATCATCGCCAACAGCGCATGAAATTGGCTCCAAGATCATCAAGATTGGACCGCGGATGATTGGAAGAAAGTGGCCTTGGCCTGGTCTAACGAATCAAGATTCCTGCTGCATCACGTAGACGACCGAGCACGAATACGCCAATTACCAACGGAGGCTATGGCACCTGAATGCACTGTTGGGCGGAAATGCTGTGGCGATGCTATGCGGCGGTGGTGTTATGCTGTGGCAATATTTTCTTGGAACACTTTAGGTCCCATTATCCCAATAGCACAGTCCCTGATGGCTGTCAAGTATCTGAGCATCGTTGCGAACCAAGTTCACCCATTCATGGCAACTGTGTTCCCTGCTGGTGATGGCCATTACCAACAGGATAATGCATCAAGCCACACTGCCAGAATCGTCAAGGAGTGGTTCGAGGAACATCCTGGTGACTTTCTGTTAATGCCTTGGCCTCCAAATTTATGTGACATGAACCCAATCAAACATTTGTGGTTAGACTTGGAAAAGCGGGTTCGCGCTATATCACCACCACCCCAAAATGTATGGGAGCTGGAGGACCTGCTGTTGACATTATGGTACCAAATACCCCAGGATACCTATCGCCACCTTATCGAACTGATGCCTCGCTGAGTGGCTGCTGTTTTGCAGGCTGAAGGGGGTCCCTACAGCTTATGAGGTACGTCGTCATAATGTAATAGCTCATCGGTGTAATTAGGGGATGGTTTCTTTCGTGGAAGTCAGTGCAGCTTTGGTCAGGAGCTACATACCGAATTGTAACTATTGAATTACTGTCATTTTTGAGGTTGCTATTCTAAAGCTGGTCTGCAGCCCTGTTTCTAGTTCAAGATATCTCCTAGCTGGTAAATATACGGGATGATGTGTGAAAGCAGAAAAGTCGAATGCTAGCATCCCGCTAGCTAAAAGTTTGAAGGGCAAATTTTATTGTCTTAGAACAAAAGCTCTGAAAACTTAGGGAGACAAAATTCTGAAACATAAAGATCTTACACAAATAAGAATGGAATTTATAGGCATAAATAAAATAGCACACCTGAATTTCCTCAGTATAGTTTAGGAACTCCCACCCCAATTTTCTGCTTACTTTTTGTTTGCAACTATTTGATTTATAGGAACACTGTTCCCCTTACTAATTTCTTAAGGGAATGCCATTCCCCGTCGTTCCCACTCACTTTCACCACTGCCCATGGGTAATTAAGCTCCAAAGCTACCTTTGAACTATTGAGTTGATGACAGTGGATCTTTGCTATGTTTGATTCATATGGGGATCACTGCTAAATGTGAGATTTTCCTTTAATATCCCACAAAGACTGTGTGGGCATTGAACTGCTTTGGACAATCCAAATGCTATTTATATTTATTTATAGTGTAAAAGGCGAACTTTTGTTTCCCATTAATAATGTAGTACAACAAGGCACACCAAGAAAGTATAATTTTTGTGTTGGTAACATTTATTGCCACATGTTTGCACTTACATTATTTTACTTTTCAACATAATTGCTCCACACTGGGAAGCATTTGTTTTGCCAGAAAGGAGGTAAAAATAAGGTGCCTGCATATCATCTTTTTCGTGGAGCTCTGTCCCTTTGCTTCTAAAAAAAAAAAGAAAGAGAAAAAAAGTCTTATAACACAGCACAAATAAACATACCACAAGTGAGTAATTGGAACATTAGCTACAACATTACATAATTGACACACTTATTTACAAAGAATATACAACTGTAATGTACATCTGCGATTCATATATCCCGCATTGAATAACTGTGCAGTGGTACCTAAAATAAAAATTTTCAACACAAGACAGTACGTTGAGCAAAAGCTCTGAACTGATTGTTAATAGAAACCGTGAAACACGAACACATATCAAATCAAAGCACATATTCTTGCTGATATGACCACTCAGCAGTGAACATATAATGCAAATGATGGTAAGCGATACCAAAGAATTAGCCCTCGAGTGCACAATTAATTCAACGCATCAAATAGTCAACCATGGAAGGCATGGTACAGGATAATACAGTGCACATACCACGTGCCGCACAACAACAACTAAAAAAAAACCACTCTTAATATGCCTCTTAAGACACTTAAACAAAAGGAGAAAAATTGTCAATTAATACACTGCTGGACAATTGCTAAGGACGGATCATAAACGGCTATATAGCGCATAAAAACGTAAGTGTGATTGGATGCCAAGTGAAATAAAATAATGTCAGAATGCCAGGACATTACAAGAAAGACAATTTATTGTGCTCTGAAATCCAGAAGGCTTTGGAACGTGTTCAAGGGACGAACAGGCCATTTTGTGCAGAATACCTAAACGTGAAAAAAATGCAATTACTGTCCGCAGGCGTTCTGGCGTAAGATGTCAATACGGGATATGGCCACCATGGAGGGCGATGCAAGATTCCACACGTCGTGTCATGCTTTGCACAACATTATCAAGCAGCTGTTGGGGTAATTTATCCCATTCCTCTGTCAGTGCACGGATGAGGGTGTCCTTGTTTATTGGAGGGCATTGGCGACCAGCAAGACTCCTCCCCAAAGCATCCCACACATTTTCAATGGGATTCAGATCTGGAGAACGTGTTGGCCATACGAGGCGTTGAATATCCTCGCTCTCAACACACTCCTGGACAGCGACTGTTCGATGACATGTTGCGTTGTCGTCCATAAAAATGAATCTATCCCCGACAGCACCACGGAACATGTGAACATGAGGTAGCAGAACATCATTAATGTATCGTTGGCCAGTCATAGTCCCAGTTGGAAGCACATAGAGGGACGTACGGCCATTGATCATGATGCCAGCCCATACCATGACACTACATGTCGGATATCGGTCCCTTTCCTGTATGTTTGCTGGACAATATGCAGTACCACTATCACGCCAGATCAGTTGTCGTCGACAATCAGACGATAGACTGTATCTACTCTCATCTGAGAAGAGGACAGCAGACCAGTCGTTATTAGTCCAATTGCGATGTTGATACCACCATTGCAAACGGGCGGTACGGTGACGTCTGGACAATGGAATGCACACAACAGGACGGCGGGCTTATAGTCCTCCTTCATGCAAACGTCTGGCGACAGTTTTTCGGGAGATCCGCTTGCCAGTAGCAGCCATAAACTGATTTGCTACCTCACTAGCTGTACTGCGCCGGTGTCTTTTTGTTGATAGCACTATGTACCGATCTTCTGCAGGTGTCGTACTGCGAACACCACCTCCCCCGTGACGTTTGCTACACTCTCCATTTGTTTGAAATGATTTCCAAAGCCTTGAAACAACACTGTGGCTGACGTCGAACTTCCTGGCAACATCTGTTATTTTTCGCCCTTCTTCAATCTTGCCAATAACACGACCACGCGTAAAATCATCTAGGTGATGTCGGGAAGACATACTGAAACTTGCATGTTGGTCAATTGAATCTTTCCCTTTCAACTTTGCGTTTGAACAACAACGGTCAGTACGCGTCAAATCCTTTATATCTCTTATCAGCGCTATGACGTCACGAACAAGTTCGGCAATGCAAAATTTGCATACGCACAACACGTCTTACTGTATCCCGCACTTATGCTAATTTCCACATTTTCGTGCCTTCCATTTTATGGTTGCTATCGTTGCTATTGTCATCCGTCCTTAGCAATTGTCCGGCAGTGTAGTACTCACACAACTACAGAAACACTGCACCAAAGTCTCAGGCAAGATAGAAAACAGGAAGGTTGAGAATAAAACTTTGGAAAAAAAAACACTACATCACAATATAATAGAAAAAAAAAAACAACACTCTTTTTCTTCCTCCCCCTTTCCTTTTTTTTTTTTTTTTTTTTTGACCATCAACATGGCACATTATAATAGAAAAAACACTTTTTCTTCCTCCCCCTTTTTGACCATCCACATGGCAAAAGGAGAAAAGAAAAAAGGAGGAAAACAGACCACTATAAACATTTTTTTCTAACAAAATGGGGGAATTACTGGAGAAGTATCTGATGCCTTTAGCTTCAGTTTTGCCTTCATTTTATGAGTATGGGAGAAATGTTTGCTCTGTCCAAGTTTTTTTTTTTTCAGAAAAATTTTCTCCATTTTCAATCTTAAATACAAACATTTATCTAATAAAGTGATGTTTAATTACTGTACAGGGCAGAGAGAACATCATGAGAAAATGAATTTAAGATCACTGGTCTCCGTCTAACTTTTGTTTTCGGAAATTGTTGCCTCCATTTCCAAACTGAAATACCAACATTTATACAATAAAATTATATTTAACAACCATACCGGACAATCTTCTCGTGGAACATCAAAGGAACATCGCAAGGAAAAAAAGTATGAATACTGGAGAAATTTTCACTCCATCTAAATTTCGATTTAGGAAACAACTATTGCCTCCATTTTCAAACTGAAACACAAACAAAGCTTACACAGTATTATTTCTTCATTAGTGCAATTTTCTTCCTAATGTTCAATAGCTTCTTGTATAAGTTTTTCTACAAGGTCTTGAATGTACTGTTTTTTCACTTTACCACTCTTTATCAAGAATTTGAGTATCAACTAAGACTGTCCTTAATTTACCAGCTGTAAATGCTATGAGCATTTATGCAACAAAATGATATTTAACAATACCAGACAATCCTTTCTTGTAACATCGAGGGAACATCGCAAGAAAAAAAATGACTTACGAAAGAAATGATCATTCTGTCAAACTGCTGTTTTCGGAAATTAAAAAACCCGGAAAACTTGCATCTGCAATAGGATTTAATAGGATTCTGGGGATATCGTTTTTGTCTGCAGGATCAAAATAAATCTGTGGCATACATCACCCGTTGCCATGATTCTGCTAGCGGGCTTGCTACTCATTCTCAATCATCGAAGGAAGCTATTTTTGCACCCTAAACGCAGCACTCTGAGAACTGCAATCAACACAAGGCACCATATCGTGTTGCCACTTTTTGAAAAGATTTGCAAAGAACAGAAAAACACTTTAGAAACAGCCAATTACGACTGATGGCTACTGATTTTTGTGTGCGATATAAATACACTGACGGAAAAAAAAATCCCAACACCAAGAAGGGGTTGTGTTAGATAAACGACAGTTGGTAGGCGGTGAGAGTACATCTGTAAGATGACGTCTATGCAAATTTCGCGCTCGGCGCATACGTGTGGCGCTAGTGTAGCGCCCCTCTGAACATGCAAAGCAGGTTTGCTGTAAATACGCGCTGTAACGTTCGTGAACGTTAGTTAACGTTGAGATTCGACGTAGGGTGTTGATGTCAGTCAAGAATGCCTTTAAGAAGACGAAGAAGCCATTATCAACAGCTGACGGAGTTTGAACGAGGTCGTGTAATAGGGCTACGAGAAGGTGGATTTTCTTTCCGCAATATTGCAGAACGACTTGGCAGGAATGTAGCCACTGTGCATGATTGTTGGCAGCGGTGGTCAAGGGAAGGTACTGCTTCAAGAAGACTAGGTTCCGACCGGCCACGTGGCACTACTGAGAGGGAAGACCGCCATGTACGGCGTATGGCCGTGGTGCATCGTACCGCGTCTGCGGCAGCAATTCGAGCTGCACTCGACACAACGAACTGTTACAAATCGGTTACTTGAAGGACAGCTCCGAGCCAGACGCCCTGTAGCGTGCATTCCACTTACTCCAAACCACTGCCGTTTGCGACGTCAGTGGTGTCAAGCTAGAGCTCATTGGAGGATGGGGTGGAGATCTGTTGTGTTTTCTGATGAAAGCCGGTTCTGCCTGAGTGCCAGTGATGGCCGTGTGTTGGTTAGAAGGAGGCCAGGTGAGTGCTTGCAACCAAAGGTGTCTGCAGCCGAGACACACTGGACCTACACCTGGAGTTATGGTCTGGGGAGCAATTTCCTATGACAGCACAGTTGTACGTTGGTCTGGTGATTCAACTTGTTGTGCTGCCATTCATGAACAGCATTTCAGGGGGTGTTTTCCAACAGGATAACGCTTGCCCGCATACCGCTGTTGTAACCCAACATGCTCTACAGAGTGTCGACATGTGGCCGTGGCCTGCTAGATTACCAGATCTTTCACCAATCGAGCATGTATGGGACATCATTGGACGACAACTCCAGCGTCACCCCTAACGAACATTAACCGTCCCTGTATTGACCGACCAAGTGCAACAGGCATGGAACTCCATCCCACAAACTGACATCCAGCACCTGAATGACACAATGCACGAACGTTTGCGTGCTTGCATTTAACATTCTGGCGGTTACACCGGTTATTAATGTACCATCATTTCACATTCAAAATGGCTCTTCTCACGCTTACAATAAGCTGTGATCTTGAAACCTTAATACACTGCTGGACAATTGCTAAGGACGGATCATAAACGGCTATATAGCGCATAAAAAAGTAAATGTGGTTGGATGCCAATTGAAATAAAATAATGTCAGAATGCCAGGACATTACAAGAAAGATAATTTATGTGCTCTGAAATCCAGAAGGCTTTGGAACGTGTTCAAGGGACAAACAGGCCATTTTGTGCAGAATACGTAAACGTGAAAAAAATGAAATTACCGTCCGCAGGCGTTCCGGCGTAAGATGTCAATACGGGATATGGCCACCATGGAGGGCGATGCAAGATTCCACATGTCGTGTCATGCTTTGCACAACATTATCAAGCAGCTGTTGGGGTAATTTATCCCATTCCTCTGTCAGTGCACGGATGAGGGTGTCCTTGTTTATTGGAGGGCATTGGCGACCAGCAAGACTCCTCCCCAAAGCATCCCACACATTTTCAATGAGATTCAGATCTGGAGAACGTGCTGGCCATACGAGGCGTTGAATATCCTCGCCCTCAAGACACTCCTGGACAGCGACTGTCTGATGACATGTTGCGTTGTCGTCCATGAAAATGAATCTATCACCGACAGCACCACGGAACATGCAAACATGAGGTAGCAGAACATCATTAATGTATCGTTGGCCAGTCATAGTCCCAGTTGGAAGCACATAGAGGGACGTACGGCCATTGATCATGATGCCAGCCCATACCATGACACTACATGTCGGATATCGGTCCCTTTCCTGTATGTTTGCTGGACAATATGCAGTACCACTATCACGCCAGATCAGTTGTCGTCAACAATCAGACGATAGACTGTATCTACTCTCCTCTGAGAAGAGGACAGCAGACCAGTCGTTATCAGTCGAATTGCGATGTTGATGGCACCATTGCAAACGGGCGGTACAGTGACGTCTGGACAATGGGATGCACACAACAGGACGGCGGGCGTATAGTCTTCCTTCATGCAAACGTCTGGAGACAGTTTTTCGGGAGATCCGCTTGCCAGTAGCAGCCATAAACTGATTTGCTACCTCCTAAGCTGTGCTGCGTCGGTGTCTTTTTGTTGATAGCACTATGTACCGATCTTCTGCAGGTGATGTTTGCTACACTCTCCATTTGTTTGAAATGATTTCCAATGCCTTGAAACAACACTGTGGCTGACGTCGAACTCCCTAGCAACATCTGTTATTTTTTGCCCTTTTTCATCTTGCCAATAATATGGCCACGCGTAAAATCATCTAGATGATGTCGGGAAGACATACTGAAAAATGCAAGTTCGTCAATTGACTCTTTCCCTTTCAACTTTGCATTTGAACAACAACGGTCAATACGCGTCAAATCCTTTATATCTCTTATCAGCGCTATGACGTCACGAACAAGTTCGGCAATCCAAAATTTGCATACGCACAACACGTCTTACTGCATCCAGCACTTATGCTAATTTCCACATTTTACTGCCTTCCATTTTATGGTGGCTATCGTTGCTATTGTCATCTGTCCTTAGCAATTGTCCGGCAGTGTAGATTAAATATGTTACCTATACAAATGTATTGCAGCCATTTCATTCCTCTACAACTATTTTTTCGTGGTGTTGGGATTTTTTTTTTCCCCGTCAGTGTATGAAAACCTCTTTAACTTGAATGCACCTCATATCACCTATGTAAAAATAATATAAAAATACATTAAAATTTATAAATTCTGATGTACATTTCAGAGGTGTTCTATTTACAATTTTTTTCATTGTATCATAATACTATATATTTATACTGTATAAAATAGTGAACGCATGTGTACACAAGCTGTATTCAAAATCACCATGCCAAAATCTATGCAGTAAGCTCAGCACAGTTATGGAAGAAACTCCATCCAGTAATGGATTGATAATGGTTGACAATGATTACATATACAGGGTGATTCAGAAATGTTGGTCATAAATGAAAATATAGGTTGTACTCGTTGAAGCAAACAAAAAAGTCTGAGTCAACATGGGTCCTGGAACGAACCGTTTCCGAGATAATCGACATTTTATTGTAGGGTTTTTAAAGAGAATGTAAAGTTGTTTTCTCTCAGCTATTTCGATAGTTTTTGCACTTCTGAGGAAGAAATTGGGAGGGCTGAATTGTTTGAGCAAACGGTTCGACTTCAAACTTGCCCCCCCCCCCGGTAAAAAACAAACCACCTCAGTTCTTGGAGTAAAACACCACGCACAGAGAATACTTTGAGCTCCTGGAGGACAGTGAAGGGGATGACTTTTGGGAGGGGGTGGGTTGAGGGTCCCAACTTTCAGCCCAAGTACAAATGATTCTGAGATGTATCCCACAGGAACTTTCCAAATACAACACAATGTGACTTCCTAATACGGAAGATATACCTGAAATATCTATGAAATTTTTAATCTTGCTTCATGCAGTACTTATCCCATCTTCCTCATGAGAAACCAACAGTCTTTTACCAAACCATTACTCATGCACAAAATATTAGCACAGTGTGGTTGAGGGCAACTTCACGATTTTAAGGTAGCAAACAGGAAAAGATCGTTGTACACACTTTTTTCTAATCTGTGCTGGTTGTGCAAGGCCTCGAAAAATGCATGTACGTGTGTTCCCCAACTGTGAAACTGCAAAGTACACTTGTGGCCACACTAAAACCATGGTCATCATAACTGTGGTGGTGATGTCAGGAGAAACAGCAGTAATAAGTTTTTTGCAGAAACAAGCATTTGCAGTAGTAACTGATGCAAGCAATGACAGCAAAACCAAGTGTTACCTTCTATGACAGCAAACCAAGTTGGAATATTTACCTGCCATTCATCCTGATGAAGCTAGGTCAATACCATGGTCGACTTGAAAAAATAAATATTTGTGACAAACAACTTTGTATTCTCTTAATATGTACAAGTTGTACCTTATCATTGTGACTTTTTTAATGATTTGAATTATGTGGTTGAAAATAACCTCCTCTGTGTACCAATACTAAGTGAATATTCAACAGGCAGAAACATAGGAAAACTTGTAATTGAAAGTTTAGCATCTTGAGGAATACCCCTGACCAACTGCCTAGCCTTTGGGTGTGACAGTGCTAATTTTATGATCAGATAAAAGAGTGGTGGTGCAATAGTGCTCTTAGAATATCACAAAGACAATAATTGTGGTTTGTCTGTGTCATTGAATTGATGAGATTTTGGTAGAATATCTATTATTACTTTAAGAAAAGTTCCAAAATTTGAAGCATGTAAAATCTCCCAGTTTTTCACTTTCCAAGCTTGGTAGCTATGTGATACTGTGTAAATGGCCAACACAAAAACAGACTACACAATCCAAAAACACCAATACAATTTTAAAAAGAGAACACAGATGACATACCACAACGGACAGTGGTATCTGTTCATTATAAGCATTCTGGGCAAAGCTCCACATGAAAATGCGATAATTTTTTTTTTCTTTTAATTGAAAAATTCCAGAAGAATATATATATTTTGAAGGTTTAACGACCACCGTGAGCAACTCAATGGGCTATAAGCAGTTGCCCATTCCTAATTTAGGGTCACTGGTTCCAGGGAAGGGAGAGAGCAAGTGCCGTAAGACAAACAACATCCATACCTCACCGGGATTCGAACCCAGACCCAACTCGTACGAATGGTCATAAGCCATTGCTTAAACCACTACACCACCGGGATGTCAAAAGAATATCTGTATTAGTAACCAGTCCCCAGATTTTTTGAATGCAAATGTGTGCCACTACAATAGTTGTGTAATTGGGTAACACATTACAGCCTTCCATATCTGTTAACTAGAGCACACTGAATGCCATGTAGATGAGAGAGGTGACTCTCATCAGCTCAAGGCTTTGGTGAACAGTAATGAATGAGTAGATGTGCACTGAACTACACATGAATAAAATTGTCTTTTGGGGCTGGTCGCTTTTCTAAAAGCAATTTTGCTTTTGTGTTCTCTGACAGTTTGTGGTTTGGGGAGTTAAACTGTAAGTAAAATGAACAAAGTGGAATTTTTTTATTGGAAACACCTTTTTACTTTATTAAGAGGTGAAGATAAAAAACGTTGAAGACTTAGATTCACATCTACCAAATATTTGTTTGATGCAAAAACGTAAGAATCAGTCTAGAACTTTCAATGTGGAGTGGTAAAGCAAATATACTTTGTTTTGTTTCTGCTGTATACTGGTGTTTTGTTTCTACTGTTGCTATTTTTAGAAGGGTTCTATACCCTGCCTGCCCTTTAATTTAAAAATCCCACCTTGCCTGCAACAGAGGCAAAACGGATATATTGTGACCAAGAATTCCATATGGATTTGAGCTTTGAAATGGGCACAATCAAATGCCGAAAAGGCTAAGGATTTTAAGGCAGCAAAACTCAGCAATTTCTATACAAACTACTCCACGGCGGCATTTCCATTCCTCGAAAGTACCCCCTGGTGGGGGTAGGTGGGTTGGATACTGAGTTTACAGCCATTACAGCTCTGAATCATCACTTTTTCTCTCCTGGACCTTGTCTCCTCTTACTCCTATTGGCTGAAATATTCGTTCTATTCGTGTTATTAATCGTAAAATCTGCTGTGGCGACCTCATTGTTCTATTTGTTGAGTTGTGGCTGTGTATGCTTTGTGACAAAATTTTTGGAAGACTAATAAATTTTAATCAATTAAAACAATTTTTGCAGAAGTTTTACATTTTTCTTTACATTAGATTTGGCGTGATCTGCTTCCAGTTGTGCTACGGTGGCAAGCTATCTTAAGGGTTTTAAGGGTTAGTCCTAAAATTGGCCAAAGAGAAGTGGCGTCGTGGAGTAGGTAGTATGAAACACCTACTTAGCGTCCTAAATTATTCAGTTAAAATTTTCGAGAAAAAAGTATATGCATATTTTAAACCATAATCAAATTAACTTTGCAGCGAGTATAGTGTGGGGTAGTGCACATAAAACTGGCCTGAATTGTAAAAGACAGTTGTACAGTTTTATTTGGTCATAATGTACCATACATCTTAGTAACATTTGGTATGGTAAGTAAATGGTATTTTTAACTTATTCAAAGTATGTAGGAAGTGATCACCACTTACTTGCCTTGTTGCATTTTTTTTTCTCTCTCACCGAAGCATGCTCAGGAAAATGCTTTACAATTTGGTGACTGAAATCCGGGCCCTTCCTGTATGCTGATTTTCAACTGATTCAACCTTTTAGGTTGTCGTGGTAGACTTTCTCTTTTAGTGAGGACCACAGGCAAAATCGCAAAAGTCTTGTGGTGGTAAGTCTTTGGTGGTCATAGATCATTTCCCAAGTAAAATCACTGTGGATTTGAGCTAGTGAACAATTAGAGGATGGCAAGTTGCTAGAACTTGTTAGATGTAGGCATAAGCAAGGTCATGTGAAGTCAACTCACTTACAAACTCTTTGTAGATCCATAGATAAACATCTGTATTTACATTCTCCTCAAAAAGAATGGGTCTAATGATGCGTTGGCCTGACATTCCATGCCAAACGTCGTCTTTGATAGCATAGAGCTGTGTCCGGTGGCGCAGTGGTCTAGGCGATGGCTTCTGATCATTTGTCAGAGATGGGTTCGAATCCAGTGAGGCATGGACGTTGTGTTTGTCTTACAGCTCTAGCTCTCTTCCTTCCCTGGAACCAGTGAGCCTAAATTAAGGACGGGCGACTGCTTATAAGCCTATTGAGTTGCTCACAATGGTCGTTAAACCTCCAATCGAAAAAAAAAAAAATGGGAAAAGAATATGAACAAAATTGGAATTTTATTTAACAGTAAAGTGGATTGGGTAGAAAAAAATGTCAGTAAATACACTATATTACTTTGCATTCAAATACCACCACACATTATGCTTGTGTATTCTTTGAAATTTGAATTCAGTTCATCTGGCTCCTTAATTTTGGAGCTGTCTCCTAGATATGAAAGAGCAGTGGATGATACCATTGCAGTTCAAGATATTTTAGTAAAGATACCATCTGAGCTAAAAATATTTTTTTGAAGCTACCACTCTTAACAGTATCAAATGCTGCCTGTATTGACCTGTGCTAATAAGGACAAGTCCCATTCTTACTACCTGGTTATTGCATGAGCATTCCTTTGATATTGAGTTGAATTTTATGATTTTGTCAGCTTTTTGTTTTTAATATTAATCAGTGTTTATTTACAAAAGAAATCCTATTATTTCAGGTGCTGGTTAATAAAATCTTGAAATACAGAAGTATGAGCAGGACAAGGTAAAAGCTTTTGAAAGTTCTTTAATCACATAACTGAAGAAATGCATACAAAAAAAAAATCTTTAATTTCTTCTAGTTTTTAAAACTTTTTCTAGCTAGCTGATCTTTGTATAACATCTGCTACAGTGAGCTACTTTAAAAAGCATTTTTATTTTATTTTAGGAAAGTAAAATATTCCAAAATTTGGGATCACATGCATTTCACTTAAAAAGCTAGGAAACACTTTCTCACTCAGGAAGACTAGTGTCAGCTTCAAGAAATGTAAAGATGTTTTTTTTTTTTTTTGCTTGTTATATGGAACTGAATATAAAGTTATTTTTAATAGTTTCAAAGCTCAATTCTGAAAAGCACAATGCACACTTGTGAAAATAAGTATGTCTTGCAACCGCATTGTTAGGGAATTATTTCTGTATTGCATGCAGAAATAATTCCCTAACAATGCAGTATATATATAAACTGAAGAGCAATTGAATTAGAGACAGCTATGCAAATGAGGTGCTGTGGGCGGCCTTGTAAACGGAAACTACAGGATATTAATACAGGTAGAAAATATTTTTTAGGCTGTTTAATGGTATTTGCTTCATTATTACATATCTGAGTAATTCTAAGAAACTGAAACAATGATATTACTGTGCATATTTTTTGGTATGTTAGATGACCAATGACTGAAAAACTTGGTCCAAAGTTAAAAGAATTATGTTTATCAAATAAGTTAATGGATATTCCTTTATTGTTTAACTCCATTTCTAGATCCAAGAAACTTAATTATTCTTGTTACTTTTTAACAAAATTAAATCCTTAGGATAAACCTGTTTTCATTCAAATGTAATTGAATATGAATTGAAATTAATAAGATCATCGATGTATCAAAAGTTATAAATATTAAGCATAAGAATTAATCCAAGTACAATTTGCAATCTATCTATATCTATATATACACTGAAGAGCAATTGAATTAGAGACAGCTGGCGTTACGCAAATGTGGCGCTGTGGGCGGCTCTGTAAACAAAAACGACATGACATATGCAGAGATCCGACAATATAAGGAGTGATGCGACGGGAATCGGTAAGAGTCGGACGCAGTATGGGTAAGACGAAGGATCTAAGCGCATTTGATCGTGGGCAAATTTTCGGGGCCTGACGAACGGGGTCACTCCATCTCGGAAGTCATGCAGGCACTGTGATTTTCACGAGCCACTGTGTGACGGGTGCACCGTGAGTACACCGAATCCGGTAAAACCACCCCTGCACAACTGCCGTGGACAACAGCGTGTGGATGAGCGGGGTCATCATCGGCTAGCTTGCATTGTAACAGCGGATAGACGGGCCACAGTGCAAGAAATCACTCGGCAATTTAACGCTGGTGCACAAAAACATGTAAGCAGCCACACCATCCAGAACCATCTCCTCGCTATGGGGTACATAAGCCATCGTCCCACGAGGGTACCGCTGCTGACCGAACATCACTGGGTGCAAAGATTAGCATGGGTGCGGAAACATCGCCACTTGACCCTAGACATGTGGAAAAATGTTGTCTAGACTGATTAGTTGAGATTCACGTTGGTACATGCGGATAACAGGATATGAGTATGGCGCAAACCACATGAAGCGATGGATCCTTCTTGCCAGCAGGGTACTCTTCAAGCTGGTGGGGTGGCATTCTCGTCTGGGGACTGTTTACGTGGACTGAAATGGGACCCCTGGTATGTGTGACATTATCCCTCACAGGTCAACCTTACCGGGATATCCTGGACGACCATTTGCTCCCGTTTGTGTGCCTTCAACATCCCACTGGGGACCTCATCCTGCAACAAGACAATGCACCGTGCCATCGCTTCCGAATTGTATCCGAATGGTTGGATGAACACTCCACCGACGTGGCCTCGCTTCCTTGGTCAGCTAGGTCACCTGACCTTAACCCCATCGAGCACATCTGGGATGCCAACGAGAGAGATATTCGAGGCTCTGACCCCCTCCCCATCAAATCTTTGTGAACTGTGGGAGCTTGTTCAGAGGTTGTGGATCCGTATGGCTTCCCAACGCTTCCGGTGTCTTGTCGAGTCCTTGCTGAGGCGAATCACCGCCGTCATCAGGGCGAAAGGTGGTGCTACACGTTACTAGACAGGTATCTCTAATTCAATTGGTCTTCAGTGTATATTTATTTGAACTATATTTTTTCTGCATTGCCATCTACTGCTGCGATTTACTTCTAATCTGTGTGCATGAGACTGAAAATACTTTGCTCTCCCTCTTTGTGTTCCTCAGGTTCTTTAGTAGAGAACATCAACCATTTGTCTGACAGTGCACGATGTAAAAATATTTTAAAAACTGTTTTGCATTGTGCACTCATGTGGCCTAATGTATCTTTTTTTATCTGTTCATGAAACATTGCCTTAATGTAAGATAGTACTGAACTTTTTTTATATATTTATTATTTTTTCTTCCAGCAACGTACATGGGTGTGTCGTAGTTACCTCTATGATAAAAAACATAGTACCAATAAAAGGTTGCTTGGACCAATTTTTGGAAAGTACATGTGCACGCTCAGGAACCGGGGTGCTTGCACACAGAAAATATTAAATTTTGTGAGGCATTTAAATGTCTTTATCTTCGATTTTTGCTACTAGAATTGGGGGTTAATAACCTCAACAATGATGACTGGCGAGGCATCTTACGTTTTGTCATACATTGTTTCAAAACTATAAAAGAACAGCATACCCATCTGCAAATCATCATTGCTGAGGTGATCTCAATTTTAAGTGAAGTAGCAAAAGATCGAAGAAGGAGACAGTGGAAAAAATTGCTAAGAAAGCTGCTACCATGCAACATAAAAGGTTCTACATACTGAGGTAAATCCTTTTTCTGTTTTCTTATTATTGTACTTTTTTTTGCAAAAGATGTGCATGTGAAGTTGTGTATTGTAAACAGAGAAATACTACTTACCACTCTTCATCATATAAAGCTCTCATGTAGAGGAATCGTGCAGTGCATGCAAGTCCAGCTGATATGTGTGAGAGTTGTAAAAGGGCCACTATTACATTCTTGAAAGATTACTTCTTTTACATGCAGAAAAGAATGAAGAATAGTACAGTAGCGTGCTAAACTTAAGGACGGACACTAGTGCCACAGATTATAGCCTCACAGTGAAACGCACAAGTCTGAGGCGATTTGCATAACACAAGCGAATCAGTAGAAAGACTATACGTGTGAAATTTCCGAAATGTGATGTCGCAGGTCACATGACAGCGTTGAAATGAATATAAGCAACATCTTGCAGCAAGGCAGGAAACGAAAAGCAAAAGCATGAAGTGTTGTAAAGAAGTTAGTGTGTCGCAGACAGGGAAATGTCCACGAGGAGACATTTAGATGACTTTACACGTGGTCAAATAATCAGAAAGCTGGAAGAGGGGCGAACTGTAACAAGTGTCGCCAGCGAGTTCGGCGTGACCCATAGCATTGTTTCACTTGTGTGGAAGACCTTTCAAACAACAGGAACAGCTGTTAGAAAGGTTGGTGGTGGTCGGCCACGGATAGCAAGAGATGACTGATATATGGTCCTACAGGCCAAGCGTGATCAACGCCAGGCAGCGGACAATATCGTGAAGCAACTGCAGATGACCACAGAACGCATCGTATTGCAGTTCCCCATTGCCAGACGTCTACATAAAGGTGGACTATTTGCCTGACGACTTGAACGTTGCATCCCATTAATGCCCACCCATCGGAGACATCGATTACAATGGTGTAAGGACCACAAGGATTGGACCATAGAGCAATGGGGTATGGCACTCTTCATGAATGAGTCGTTTCAGTACCACGAGCGATTCTGGACGTCGGCTGATCTGGAGGGAGGTGGGAACACGTTATCGACCGACTAACATTACCAAAAGAGATCGGTCCTGGCGGTGTTGGTGTGTTCATCTGGGGAGACTTTTTAAGGCTGAGGTCATACTGAGCTCCACATAA
This sequence comes from Macrothele yani, assembly GCA_039090855.1. NCBI lineage: Eukaryota > Metazoa > Arthropoda > Arachnida > Araneae > Macrothelidae > Macrothele > Macrothele yani. The sequence continues at coordinate 68,031,517 of CM077018.1, forward strand.
CCGCAAACCGCTACTACGATGAGATGTTCTTTCCCCGTGTACGCCTATTACGAGGTGCTATTGGTTCCAAGTTTGTGTTTATGGACGATAACGTGAGACCCCATCATTCATGTGCAGTAGATGAGCTGTTGGAAAGTGAAGATATAACTCGTATGGATTGGATTGCATACTCCCTGGATCTAAATCCCTTAGAACATGTGTGGGATGCTCTGGGGACACGTCTTGGGGCATGCCCACATCCGCTAGAAAATGTCCATCAGTTGAAATGTGCACTACGACAGGAATGGGCAAAGTTACCCCAAGAACTCATAGACGACCTCGTGTTAAGTATGGCCAGACGCTGCAACGCAGCCATTGCTGTTGGGGGACATCATATTCCTTACTGACGACCACCTCTTTGCTGTAATCCATCTGTGGAAATGATGACTCTGTACCATGATGTGTACTGCTTTAAGGTCATTTCTTAGTAAAGTCCCAGTGTACACTTTTGTATTAATTTTTGCACATGTGTTTGTTCATTCCCCGTTTGGTACATACTGAGATTCTTGTGGTATGACATTCATCTATCCAGACTGCTTCATTGCAAAGCTATGGCAAAAAACCCGACTGGTCCTTAAGTTTTGCACATCAGTGTACTAAACTTTCCCAATTCCAACTGTCAGTGCTCGTAAAGTAGGTTAGTTAGTTGATTTCTAGACAGTGAATGCAACGTTCACTGATATAGTCATTTCTTCGGCGTCGGTGGCGCAGTGGTCTAAGTGATGACTTCTGATTATTCGTCTGAAAGAGGTTCGAATCCCAGTGTGGCATGAAAGTTGTGTTTGTCTTATGACACTGGCTCTCTCCCTTCCCTGGAACCAGTGACCCTAAATTAGGGACGGGCGACTGCTTATATCCCATTGAGTTGCTCACAGTGGTCGTTAAACCTCCAATCAAAAAGAAAAAGTCATTTCCCAAAAAGGTATTGTATGTCTTTAAAAGTTTTATGTGCAGAGTTGAGAGTGTGAAATATCTGAAGAGGTATCATGATTCTAAGTCATAGTGGGAAAAGAAATAAATGAAATGTCTTGTATCTGACCCAATGCATTGCTTACTTTCATTTTATATGTCAGAGAATTTGTGTGCCTATATGCTGCTAAACATTTGGGTAACATTTTACCTAAATATTAACTCAATGAAATATGAGCCATTTAAATGTAATGAAAAACTTGAAAAATGGCTTTTAATATTACAAATGCCACTTTTCTTGTCAGCAGTGCTCATTATTGATATAACTAATCAGAGATATCATTTCATAAGATGTAGCTTTTTGAAAAGAAAGCAGTTTTACATTTATTTCAGAAGAATGCTGTTCCCCCACAAATTACTGTCAATGCTGAGTATTACAGTTCAGTCTTAAAGTGTCTGCGACGACACTTATCGATTAAGTGGCCAAGAGTGGTGGGCAAGTAGACCCTACACCATGATAATGCCCACACACATGTGGCTACTTGTGTTCAACAGTTTCTTATGAAATGCAATATTGAAATCATGCCATAGCCTGCCTATAATCCTGACCTCGCCCCATACGATTTCTGGTTGTTTCCAACAATGAAGGAGAAGTTCTATGGCGCAACATTCAACACAGATGCTGATGTTGTTCAAGCTATACAGGGGTTGCTAAAGCAGCTTCCAAAAAATGCCTTTGCCACATGCTTTGAAAAGTGAACTGAATGATGGGACCGTTGCATATCATCCGAGGAAAGATACTTTGAGAAAGAATAACATAGATTTTGCTGTTTCTTCATTTTGTGTAATTTTACTCTGTTTTTATGGAATGGCAGTTGTACATATGCATAACATATTGGATCAAACATTGAGTTCCAAAAGTAGCACCCTCTTGACACAGCATTTTAGAAGCAGCTCATAAGTTACAATGTGTGTAGGATCAGTTGCTTCTCTGACAAAAATTGAAGGCTTTCTACACCTTACATGCTGTGAAGTGTATTCTTTCTGTACTGGAAGTGCATCCATCTTGTCTTCCAAGAGTTTTAAAATGGCTCTCATGTTCTTTCACCCATATGTCTTAAACTTGTCATTCCATTTCAACCCCCCAACCAGATAGTGAGATAACAATTTTCTGTAAATGTTAACCTCATTACCTTTGCTCTCCATTATATTCTACTGAAACTCTCTTAAGTTTTGGTTGATTAGCATCTTATCTAAGCACAGCAAGAGAAAGAAAAAGGGGGTGGGAATATAGATATACCACGGATCTTAGCAATAGTTGACTTTTTCAATACCTCTGGGTCCTTGTACAATATTCTAGAGGATGATGCTTACCTTGCCATTCCTTGCTAGCGGTGAACAACATTTCACACATGTGTTTTCCCTCTCGTGTATCCATTTTTTAATTAGCATATCACAAGAGTATGTTACCAGAGTAAAACTGAAGTACATAAACACCACCTACAAACAGAAATGTGAACTACAAAATTACACATATACTAGTCTAAAGTGTTCTATAAGGTAATAGCATCCGCTGTTGAAAGAATTTTTCAAATCGGACATGTAAGCAGTGATATTGAGAAAAACAGATTAAGCATTTGTGCCCCTAGTGGCAAAACTGTGCACTAGTTTGGAAAGAAAACACACACACACACACACACACACACACACACACACACACACACATAGATAGATAGATAGTTTGCATAGTTAGTAGTATCTGCCTGAAGAAAGATTTTTTTTTTTTTAATCGGGTTTTTAAGTCCCGCAGATATTGCTGTAAATGGAAACATGAGCTTATGCCCTCTGGTGGCAGCCTTGTGCACTAAGAACAATTATAAAATAATATGAGAAACATTTCGGCGTGGAAACGCCCTCCAACAAAGAAAGAATTTTTCAAATCGGAGTCTTAGAAGCAGAAATATCGGGAAAAATAACATATGCGTTTATGCATACTAGCGGAAAAACCATGCATTATTTCAAGAAGTATTCTTAAAAGGTTGTTCGATGCGAGCAGTATCAGTCCACGAAAGATTTTTTTCAATCGAGTTTTCAGGAGCTCAGAATTTGCTGCAAATACATCAGGTGCAGAAAATGCCCCATGGTGGCCAAACTATTCTTATCAAATATTAGAAATGATCTGCAAAGGATTTCCCATCAGGAGCTGTGGTCAGTGCAGAAAAAAAATTTCAAATCAGAGTTTTAGGAGCAGAGATATCGGGGAAATGCAATTTACCTTTACACCCCCTAGAGGAAAGTCTATGCATTACTTGAAAATTTTGGAATTATATGAAAAACATTTTACACCAGAAACATTATCTAACAAAGAAGGATTTTTTTCAAATCCGGCTTTTAGAAGAAGAGACATCAACAAAAATCAGATATACTTGTACGCCCCTGGTGGAGAAACCATGCATTATTTTAAGAAGAAATATTTTCAAATGTTTATCAGCACGAGCGGTATCGATCCACAAAAGATTTTTTTTTCAATCGAGCGTTTAGAAGCTCAGATTTTTCTGAAAGTACCTACGAAGCAGAAATTAACTCTTACGCCCCCTAGTGGACAAACCATATTTTATAAAAAAAAAATTTGAAATTACAATCAAAACATTTCCCACCAGGAGCTTCTATATCTGGTGCAGGAAGAATTTTTCAAATCAGAGTTTTAGGAGCAGAGATATCAGGGAAAGCGCAATTTACCTTTACTCTCCCTAGCGGACAATCAATGAATTACTTAAAAAATTTTGAAATTATATGGAATCATGTCGTGCAGGAAACTATCCAACAAAGAAGACATTTTTCAAATTTGACTGTTAGAAGTACAGATATTGACAAAAATAAGATATGCATTTACGCCCTGGCGAAGAAACCATGTAATATTTTAAGAAGAAAATATTCTGAAAAGGGATTTATCGATGTGAGTAGTATCGGTCCACGAAATGATTTTTTCAATCTAGATTTTAGAAGCCTTGATTAGGCTGAAAACTATCAGAAGCAGAAATTAACACCTACGCCTCCTGGTGGCCAAACCATTTTGTACCAAAAATTAGAAATTACATGCAAAATATTTTCCATCAGGAGCTGCATCCGCCGCATGAAAGAATTTTTCAAATCTGAGTTTTAGAAGCAGAGATATTGGGAGAAACACAATTTACTTTTACGCCCCTACCGGAGAATCTATGCGTAACTTAAAGAAGTGACCATACCTAAAATAGTCTTCGACATAAATAGAATCAAAAGGTAAAATAATTTTTTCAATCGGCCGTTTAGAAGCAAATATATGGAATAAAATGTATTTTGAACTTGGCATTATCTGCATTCACGCCCTCTGGAGGCAAAATTGTGATTGGTGAAAAAAAGCGAAATAAAGGATCATTCGCACATTTCAAGCTTCCCAATGCAAAAAGAATTGTTAAATCGGGCTATTGGTTGCAGATATATGGTGTCCACAGACTGGTGGACAAACTGATAACATAACACGATCTTTTTTACAAAAGACGTGATAATAAAGGCACACACAAAATGCCTAGCTACCACTCAAAACTAGAGCATGAAAAGACTGCCGGCTTTCTTCCTTCCTTGGCTCCCAGCAACAGCGCCTCCGTGCTTAAAGTTTTCCCCATGGCAGGACTAGATAAAACAAGATGACACCGAATTTTCGGGTGTAATTAGCACGTCTTTTAATCCATTCTGACGCAAATTAAATTTATCAAAGCTATTCAAAGTCAATGGAACTGAAATGGAAAACAATGGTATTTGACGGAAGAAAGAAGTTTTTCAATCAGGTTTTTTATCTCTCAGATATTGCTGTAAACGGAATCGTGAGCTTACGCCTTTTGGTTGCAGACTTGAGCGTTAAGAAAAATATGAATTCATATGAGAAACATTTCGCACAGGAAACCCTCTCCAACACAGAAAGAATTTTTCAAATCGGACTTTTGGAAAAAGAGATATTGATAAAAGTAAGATGACTTAATGTCCCCTGGTGGGAAAACAATGCATTATTTTAGGAAGAAAGAATTCGCAAAAGGTTTTTCCATATGAGCGGCATCAGTCCAAGAAAAAAAAAAAATTGTCAAGTTTCCAGGAGCCCAGATTCTGCTGCAAATACACCAGAAGCAGAAATAAACACTTATGCCACCTGGTGGCCAAACTATTCTTTACCAAACATTAGAAATTATATGAAAAATATCTTCCATCAGGTGTATGCGATACAGAAAGAATTTTTCAACTCCGAGTTTCAGAAGCAGAAATAACACAAAAAAAAAAAAAAAAAAAAAAAAAAACACAATTTACCTTTGCGCCCCCTAGCGGAAAGTCTATGATTTACTTGAAAATTTTGAATTTATATGAAAAACATTTCACATCAAAAACACTATCCAACAAAGAAGAAATTTTTCAAATCAAACTCCTAGAAGTAGAGATATTGACAAAAATAAGATATGCATTTACGCCCTCTGACGAAGGAACCATGCATTATCTTAAGAAGAAAATGTTTCTAAAAGGTTTGTCGACACGAGTAGTATCGGTCCACAAACTACTTTTTTTTTTTCAATCGAGATTTTAGAAGCTCATATTTTGTTGGAAATAACATCAGAAGTGGAAATTAAGACTTACGCCTCCTGGTGGCCAAACCACTTTTTACAAAAATTAGAAATTATGTGCAAAGGATTTCCCATCAGAAGCTGTATCCGCTGCAGAAAGAAAATTTCAAATCTGAGATTTAGAAGCAGAGATATAGGGGAAACACAATTTACCTTTACATCCCCTAGCAAAAAGTCTATGAATTACTTGAAAATTTTGAAATTATATGAAAAACATGTCACACCAGAAACTATCTAATAAAGAAAGAATTTTTCAAATCAGACCATTAGAAGCTGAGATATTGACAAAAATAAGATATACATCGATGCGCCCTGGCGGAAACTTAAGTATTTATGGAATAAATGGATATTTAAGAAAAATACTGGGCAGAAGGAACATCGCAAGAAAATAATATTACGAATATGGGAGAAATCTTCTAACTTCCGTTTCCGGAAGATGGAATTTCACTTAGCTTTAAAACAAGAAAAACAAATTCCTCATCCTCCTCAGAAAAAAAAAAAAAAAAAAGAAACAGAAAGCTAAGTCACGAACTTTGTTCAGAGGCTTCGGGCCAAAGCAGTGTTTTCTTTCCACTTAGTTTTCAAACTAGCAAAACAAATTCCTCCTCCTCAGTAAGAAGAAACAAAGAGGTGCGTTACGAACTTGCTTCAGAGATTGGGGCTGACGCAATCCCGGGCCACAGCAAAAGAAGCACGTCCAGGCCAACGTGATCCTGGGTAAAGGTGAAAGAAGCACGCTGGGCCTATGTAATGCCTGCCTAGTGCTGTGCTTTCTTTCCAATTAGCTTTTAGAGAAGCAAAACAAGCTCTTTCTCTTCGGAAAGAAAAGAAACAAACCGTTGCATCAGGAATTTTATTCACTGACCGACGTAATCCTGGGTCCGGGCAAAAGAAGCACGCTGGGTATACGTAATCCTAACTCAGTGCAGTGCTTTTTTTTTTTTTTGCACTCTCTCAAACAAGCAAAAACAAATTTTTCCTTCTAAAGAAAAAAAAAGAAATAAAGAGCTGTGTTACGAATTTTGTTCAGAGGCTTTTACATTGATTAATTACAAAACCAGTAAAACTTTCTTAATAACAGCGAAAATCTCAATATCCGTAATTTTTCATTAGTATCTGTAATCCTGGGGAAGCAATAATTACGGAGATTCCGTAATGGTTGGCATCTCTGTGCGTCCTCCGTAAGAAGCGGCTTCATGGCAGCTTCGATTCTCTAACGATCTCACAAACGCGGGAACACGGTTGCGTAAATTGCAAATTACAAGAGTGAGAGTTCTTGGCGATGACGTCACAACAATAGAGTTCTCTCTCTTTCTCTTGTTCCATTTTTTTATTTATGCGGTACTTGTAAACGCTAGATGATGAATCACTATACATAGTTTACCATTTATTCTTAAAATTTCAGGATTACACTCAAATTTTCAGGATATAGAACAAAAATAAAGACATTTCAGGACAAAAAAAAAAAAAAAAAAAACAGGAACTTCAGGAAAACTCCGACCCCTGAACATAGCTATAAATCAAAAATTGTTTCAAGATTTTGTTCAATCAACAAACTAAGCAGCACTACATTTAAATGTGACATTGTACACTGGTGTATAAAACTTAATAACAAACACCATTTATAAAAATTACACTGCCTAAATCAGAAAAACCATTTGTGGCAATGTGCAGTAGTGTGGAATAGAGAATGGATACATATGCACCTTTTTTGGTTGCATGTGTTGGGGTCACGTGGTAGCATCTGAAAGGATAAAATACAAAAGGCTATGCTAAGCATCATTTTGTTGGAGTGGTATTCTTGCTTTAATGGAAAAGGTGACAAGCTAGGCAGTGTTGTGATGGCTCAAGGACACCACTGGATAATTTACCACAGGGAAAGATTATTGGAAAGCCTGAACGTCACAGAGTGACATTGTTCCCAGGAACTGGGCAGCATTTTAAGCAACTGGGACTCATACCAGATGCTTGTTGGGAGGAAATCCTCACTCTACCATAGAATATGAAGGCCAAATTATGCTTATCACAATGAATCACAATCCATGCTTTACTGCAGGTGGAAATGCGACTCAGTTGCACTTAAGCACAGGATATCGCCTTAGCAAACTGCACCAAGACGTTTGCGAAAAGGCAGACTTTACGTCCAAAAGCCTGTTAGGTGCATCTCTTTACCCAGAGCTTATCATACAGCACATTTGCATTGGTGTTTTATCCATAGAAACTGCACAAAAGACGAATTGATAATGCACTCTTTATGGATGAGAGTAGTTTGTCTCTCATCAGATTACAGACATAATTTAATCCTGCACGAAAGTGGGACTACTTACAAGCATGAGAATATTGTGGAAAGGGACAGATATGATGGTGTGGGCAAGCATTATGCTTAATGGACATGCTAAGTTACAAGTGATGGATCAAGACTGTGACTGGTGCAAGGTGTTACAATGAAATTATTCTACATCATGTTTAACTGTTCTGCAGTGTTGTGGGTGAAGCATTTCTTTTTAGGGATGGCAATGCTGCACACTGTATAACAGAAGTGGATGAACTGATGGATACTGAGGACATTCATTGAATGTAGTGACCAGCATGCTCCCCAGACTTAAATCCTATAGAACATGTTTGGGACACTCTGGGGACATGCAGTGCTGAAAGAAATTTGCCTCCAGAGAATATCCCAGAACTTATCCATGCTCTGGAAGAGGAGCAGCGAATTTGCTTCAAGAGCTGCTAGACAAGTTAGTGCTCAGGTTGGCACAATGTTGTGAGCATTGCATCACTGTTTGGAGTGGACATTTTTCTTATTGAAAAATTACTCTCTCCAGTCTCTTGCAAATACTGAACCAAAATAATTGTACATTCAAGGAAAAATTATATCTTTTGCAAAAACACTGTCATCACTTGATTTCTGCTAAAGTTATAGCATTTTTTTTAATCTTAAATACATTTATTTCATTTACAAGCAAATTTATTGCCAAATTTAGCTGTAGAAACTATTCATTTGTAGGTAAAAATGTTGACTGTCCTTTAGTTTTGAACACCAGTGTATGATGAAACAGAGGTACACAAAACGCATAGTTGCCACTAAGGTTCTCAAACCAATACTGAAAATTGAGTGACACTCCAAGTGAAAAGTTGGACCTTATCAGGCAAAGCGGCAGAAGTAATTATACAAACAAACATGATAAAAAAATGGACATAAACACGTAATCGTTAATAAGTATAAAAACTTCACACATTTAAGTTATGTAAGAAAATTTTATTTAAGGAAGCTTTCAACTCATAACTTCAGTCTTCATCAGTCTTGTAGATAGATGGAAACGATGACGATTATAGTGGTTACCAGATCTGTAAAGTCATATATGTCATTTCTTTTTTAATAATGGCTTCCATATTAATGGTATGATGTAAGGGGAACCAGAATTGCAGTTCTTGGAGCCGAGAAGAATTTCCTAACTTTCCCGATAGCTTAACGAAAAGCGATCAACAAACGGGGCAATTTACTTGGTGTCATTCCAAAGAAGTTCAGTAAAAGTGTTCCTCCAAAGTTAGGGATGCCAATGAAGTTTCGGAATTTCCTTTATGGACACCATTTTTGTTCTCCAATAAACAGATTTTGATGCTACGGAAAGTGCTTCCAATGTAGTAATTTGCACCAGAAGATGTTGAGATTGGAATGAGGTAAACTCCAGGAAGATTGAGAGAGGTAACTTCGTCCCTATTGTCCAAAATTAATTTGATAACAGAACGGTTGGAACTGATGGCCAGATGATATCCGAATTTCTTGAAAATGTTTTTGAACTTGTAGGCAAGAGAAGGGTGGTAAGAAATAGATACACAGAAGTGCAGAGTTTTTAAATGGGTTTTGCTGGAGGCTACTGGTTTTTGATCTTAATTTTTTTTTTTTTTTTTTTGATTGGAGGTTTAACGACCACCGTGAGCAACTCAACGGGCTATAAGCAGTCGCCCGTCCCTAATTTTGGGTCACTGGTTCCAGGGAAGGGAGAAAACCAGTAACGTAAGACAAACACAACATCCATGCCTCACCGGGATTCGAACCCCGACCCCTTACGGATGAATGATCAGAGGCCATCGCTTAGATCACTGCGCCACCGGGGCGGCTGATCTTAATTCATAACAAGTGACTAGGTTTTTGATTATGGAAGAAGGGTATCCATGCAAAATGGCAGTTTCCAAAATTATCTCATATTCCTTTTCAAGAGATGAAGGATTACTGCAGGTGATATTAACTTTATGAATAAAAGCTTTTATGGCAGCAAATTTGCACTTCGCAAGGTGGATGAGGTGAAAGGAATAATATTGGTGGTTACTGTGGGTTTATGGATAGACAGATCTTGAGACTGTATGGTTATTTTCCTTTGGAGTGAGATGTCCAAAAAATCAGTGCACTGGTTTTCTTAACTGTTCATAGTAAATTCAATCATAGGAAAATTTTTGGTGTTTTGGTTCACTGTAGTAACAACCCTTTGGGATCAGACCAAATCACAAAAATATCATCAACATATCTAAGCCAAGTAGTTGGTTGAGTAGGAGTCTGTACAAGAATGGTTTGTTCAATATGTTGTAAACATATTTCAGCAAGAAAGGGGAGGGGGGGGGTAAAGGTGAGTTCATTGGAAGACCATTTTTTAGCCTGTAACATATGTGATTGTAAATAAAACAGTTTTATTCCTTAAGTGTATGAAAGCAGTCATGCATATCTTTGATTAAGATGCATGGAATATTTAATTTTTGAATAAGCAATTTCACAAGTAGCCAGCCTGCAGGGGTCAAAAAAATGGGACTGAAGGAAAAAGAGATTCAACATTCTGAGTAAAAAAAACTGTTCAGGATATGTGGTGGTGAATGGTAGTTTGCTGATTAAGTCTTTAGAGGAATTGACAGTATGAGAATGATTTGAATAAGGGGTTTGCATTTCCGAACAATTTTCTTTTCTAGGTTTGCAGCTGGAGAAAAGGTACATTTAACCAATGGTCTGATTGGATGATCTTGTTTGTGAAGTTTAATTTGGAGAAATATCCTGTAGCATGGGAAAGAAGATATATAGCCAAAAAATACTTGCAAGGTTGTTTTCTTATATAGTCTTTCAACAAAATTCTTGAGAGTGGTGGTTGAGTCTTTAACTGAGATGCAGTTATTAGTTGAGAGGAAAGAATTAACTTTTTGGTTGAGAATGGCTTTTTCAATAATGATAGGATACCCAACTTTATCAGCTGGTGTCAAGCTAGAGCTCATTGGAGGACGAAGTGGAGATCTGTTGTGTTTTCTGATGAAAGCTGGTTCTGCCTGGGTGCCAGTGATGGCCGTGTGTTGGTTAGAAGGAGGCCAGGTGAGCGCCTGCAACCAACCTGTTTGCGGCAGAGACACACTGGACCTACACCTGGAGTTATGGTCTGGGGAGCAATTTCCTATGACAGCAGGAGCACTCTCGTGGTTATCCCACGCACCCTGACGGCACAGTTGTACGTCGGTCTCGTGATTCAACCTGTTGTGCTGCCATTCATGAACAGCATTCCAGGGGGTGTTTTCCAACAGGATAACACTCGCCCGCATACCGCTGTTGTAACCCAACATGCTCTACAGTGTCGACATGTTGCTGTGGCCTGCTAGATCACCAGATCTTTCACCAATCGAGCACGTATGGGACATCATTGGACGACATTAACCGTCCCTGTATTGACCGATCAAGTGCAACAGGCATGGAACTCCATCCCACAAACTGATATCCAGCACCTGTACGACACAATGCATGAACGTTTGCGTGCTTGCATTCAACATTCTGGCGGTTACACCGGTTATTAATGTACCAGCATTTCACATTTAAAATGGCTCTTCTCACACTTACATTAAGCTGTGATCTTGAAACCTTAATCGATTAAATATGTTACCTATACAAATGTATTGCCGCCATGTCATTCCTCTACAACTATTTTTTCGTGGTGTTGGGATTTTTTTCCCCCGTCAGTGTATTTCTATGTCGGAATATGAACTGCTAATGTGAAATTTCAGTTTGTTACAACTATTAAAAAAATAATATATAATTTACAATTATGTATAGCTCCATGATAATATACATTCTAAATGCCATAACTATATTGCAAGATATTCAATGCAACAAGGATGACACCGAATTTTCGGGTGTAATGAGCACATCATCTGAATCCGTTCTGACGCAAATTAAATTTATCAAAGCTATTCAAAGTCAATGGAAATGGTATGGAAAACAATAGCATCTGACCGAAGAAAGAAGTTCTTCAATCGGGTTTTTAATCCCGCAGATATTGCTGTAAACAGAATAGTAAACTTACGCCCTCTGGATGCAGACTTGTGAGCTTAAAAAAATTTGAATTTATACGAGACATTTCGCAGAGGAAACGCTCTCCAACAACGAACAAAAAAAATTTCAAATCAGACTCTTAGAAGCAGAGATATGGACAAATGTAAGATATGAATCTACGCCCCTGGTGGGAAAAACATGCATGCATTTTAGGAAGAAAGTATTCTCAAAAGGTTTATCGATGTGAGTATCGGTCCAAGAAAAAAAAATATATATATAGTCAAGTTTTCGGGAGCTCAGATTTTGCTGCAAATACATCAGAAGCAGAAATTAAAACTTATGCCCCTGGTGGCAAAACCATTCTTTACCAAATATTAGAAATTACATGAAAAACATTTTCCATCAGGAGTTATATGCAATACAGGAAGAATTTTTCAAATCTGAGTTTTAGAAGCAGAAATATTGGAAAAAAACACAATTTACATTTGCGCCCCTAGCGAAAAGTCTATGATTTACTTAGAAATTTTGAATTTATATGAAAAATATTCGCATCAGAAACATCCAACAAAGAAGGAATTTTTCAAATCGGACTCCTAAAAGTACAGATATTGACAAAAATAAGAAATACATCTACTGCCCCTGGCATAAAAGCCATGCATTATTTAAAGAAAAGCCATGCATTATTTAAAGAAAATATTCCTAAAATTTAGGTTTGTCAGCATGAGTAGTATGGGTCCACAAACGAATTTTTTTTCAATTGAGATTTCAGAAGCTCATATTTTGCTGCAAATGCATCAGAAATGGAAATTAACCCTTTAACCGGCTAGAACGAATTAACTCGGGGTTAGGAAAATGGGTTGAAATAGCTCGCACGGATACATTCACCATCTAACAATTGAACAGAAAGCGGTTGGAACGAGTAAACTTGCTCATGAGAAAGATTTGCTTCCCCTTTAGCTATGTCATTCAAAGTGGTCATTTAGGGAGATGATTGATACTAAACATTTCTGACTGATTACCCTTTAAAAGGGCTGTAATAATGACGAAGAACTTAATAAAGGACAGAGAAGATGTTTGAGTCACTTGTTATACTATCCAGTGGTATGATGCCCCGGTCATGTCTTGCATTATGGAGCACAGAATAAAGAGCTTTAAACGCCTGCCACCAAGAAAGAACTAGTGGGATACCAAACATCAAAGACTGTCACCAAGTAATAGTGGGATGAACATCACTGTAGCCTAGTGGAATGCTTACCAACAGTAACAGGTTCATGGCCTGTGTTGATCAGGTGAAATGGGAAAAGAAATTGTTGTGGGGCAGCTTTCGTTAAACCTGAACGCTATGTGAATATTTCTGTTTGGTAAGCGTAGAGAGTTTTGGGCAACATGTAGTTCAGATTCATCGGCCGCTTAAAGGGTTAAGACTTACGCCCCATGGTGGGCAAACCATTTTGCCAAAAATTAGAAATTATATGCCAAGGATTTCCCACCAGGAGCTGCATCCGGTGTAGAAAGAATTTTTCAAATTAAAGTTTTAGAAGCAGAGATATCGGGAGATACGCAATTTACCTTTATGCCCCCTAGCGGAAAGTCTATGAATTACTTGAAAATTCTGAAATTATATGAAAAACATATCACACCGGAAACTTTATCCAATGAAGAAAGAATTTTTCAAATCAGACCATTAGAAGCAGAAATACTGACAAAAAAAATAAGATATACATCTACACCCCCTGGCGGGGAAACCATGCAATATTTTAAGAAGAAAATATTCCGAAAAGGTTTATCGAAATGAGTGGCATCGATCCACGAACTAATGTTTTCAATCGAGATTTTAGAAGCTCAGATTTCATGGCAAATACATCAGAAGCAAAAATTAACACTTATGCCCCCTGGTGGCCAAAGTAGTCCTTAGCAAAAATTAGAAATTATATGCAAAAGATTTTTCATCAGGAGCTGTATCCGTTAAAGAAAAAAATCAGAGTTTTAGAAGGAGAGATATAAGGGGAACGTAATTTACTTTTACACCCCCTAGCGGAAAATCTATGCGTAACTTGAAAAAAGAAACTACGCCTAACATACTTTTGGATATAAATGGAATCGAAAGATAAAATAACTTTTCAATCAATGTTTAGAAGCAAATATATAGAATAAATTGTATTATGAATTCGACATCATCTGCATTTATGCCCTCGAGCGGCGAAATTGTACATCGTAAAAAAAAAATTAAAAAAAAATAATTAAGGATTATCATTCGCATATTTCAAGCTTCCCAATGCAAAAAGAATTTTAAATCAGACTATAAATAGTTCAATTTGAAAAAAAGTTTTTTTTTTCAAATCTGACTAATAGTCTAATTTGAAAAAAAAATGTCTACAAACGACACACGGTCAAACCAATAGCATGAGAACGATCTGTTTTTAAAAAGACACGCTAAAAAAACTATCATTGTACACTTGAATCAATTGCTGGCTTTTTTTCATTGCTGGCTGAAATTTTTAATTTCCATTGCATACTGGATGTTTTTTGTTGTCCATAGCGGACCAACGATTTCCATAGCATACTCTATATTTTCTGTCATCTGTAGCAGACGGACAACTTCCATAGCATACTCTATGTTTTCCGCCGTCTGCAGTGGATTGACGATTTCCATAGCTTACTTTATGTCTTCCGTCGTCCATAGCGGACCAACGATTTCCATAGTAACTACATAAAACCCTTATTACTTTGAATCACCGAATCTTCCTTCCCGCCGCATGGTGTTACTCATCGTCAAGCGGAACTTGGCGCGCATGGAGAATGTAGTGTGCCGAAGTACTGATTATGACGACAGGGCACGGTGGTTCTGAGGCACAATGGCGCGAAATCTGCCTTTTGTAGCAAGATCATGCAAAATGTTTGTTTTGGTGCAGAATTCTTATCACTGGTAACTGCATACGCACTACGCAAAAAATTATCAGTTTAATTTTTCCCGACTTTTCCAGGTTTTTGCAAAAAAAATTTCTCCCCGATTTTTAACCTTATTTTCGAATTCCCCTATTTTCCCCAGTCGGCTGGCAACCCTGGTTACATGATGGGATGAAAGGCTAAGCCAGTGCATCACATGGTAGATAGCTCATGGGATTACCAATTAAGATGCAGAAATCTATAATATGCAGAACACAGCATTTAACCCCCCCACCATCAGATAAACTTGATCAAACAAAAAATTTTAAGTTGATGAGAAAATTGCTTTCCAGATCAGAAAAATCAAATGGTGATTTTCTGTAATTTTATCGGTATTTTCGTACTTCCATAACAGCAACCAAAAAAAATCCATTAAGTTAAAGAAAATCCATTCTAGTTGACATCTATGTGCTAGGAATACTGCCTCAGAAACAGAGATATTAAGAAAAAATGATATATACAACTATGTCCTGTGTGGCAGAAAAATAACAAGCACTACTACGAGAAAGAAATATACACAAACACTTTCAATCGAGAGCAGTATCAGACCAAAAAGAGGTTGTTAATCATATTTTTACGAGCTCATAAACAACTTCAAATATATTGGAAGCAGAAATATGCACATGCATCGCCTAGTGAAAAAACTGTTTGCTAACAAAAACTAGAAAAAGTGTGCAAAACATTCTTCAGCACAAACTATCTGGCACAAAGAAAATTTCTGAAGTCAAACTTTTAATAGCACAGACATTGCAAGAATTCAATATACACTTGAGAAAAATTTGCAAAATTTGAAACAGTTGTGTGCAGAACTTTTTTTTTTTGGGTATCAAAGAAAAAAAAATTGTTTCAACCTAATTTCTAGAAACAATGATATGGATTAAAAAGTATTTTGAATTTAATAGCATCTGTATTATGCTCCATAATGGGGAAGTTATGCATTAGAAAAATATCAAACGGCATAGATCATTCTCATAGTTCAGGTTTCAGAATGCAAAACTAATTTTTTTAAAAATCAGACTAATGGGTGCAGCAATATGGTATCCACAGGAGGAGACATACATGCTAAAAGGTACTTACTGCTTGAAAGTTTTTCCAGTTTTACTTTCATAATTGCTCGGCCAAACTGCGCCTCATGTCTGTGTATATGTTCTTCAACTAAGATTGCAATGTTTTCCTTTTTCAAATACATGTTCTTCAGTAACTCTGAAGTGGCTGGATAATTAAATTTCTACAAAAAAAAAAAAAAAAAATGAAATGTCTTAACAGACACCTGAGAATAAATAAACTACAATAAAGAACAAAACATAAAAGTTCCATTTCTGGTTACATTCCATTAACAAGCTTTTGCAATATAATTCAAGACTACACATTTGTGATGGATGTTGATTAAGAATAAATTATCAACGTTTGTTCACAATTAAAAGCTTTATTAGCATCGACTATAGTTTCGCAGAGCTTCTGGCTCGGCTTCATCAGGACGAAAGTCCATTCGTCCTGATGAAGCCGAGCCTGAAGCTCTGCAAAACTATAGTCAATGCTAATAAAGCTTTAAATTGTGAATAAACGTTGATAATTTATTCTTAAACTCATGCAAATTCCAAAAAAGTAACTTCATATTTTTTAAATTTGCTGGAAACATATGGAAATGCCTTCAAGATTTCCTTTTACTTTTTGTTTTGTTTAGCAGTAGTTCCTCATGGTTATAATATATATACAGGCAATTTTTTGTTTTTATGAAATGGGAGATCTTGGCCAAGATTCCAAATACTAGCTTTACTTTAGGTCACCAACATTTTCATTCTGACAAATAAAACAGTCACTCTTGGGGAGTAACTCCAAGAACAAATGGATTTTAGTTTACACATAAAGATTGATTTATTTTATTCCAAATGGGCAGGTGGGGAGAAAGAAAAGGCCTCGTAGTGAGGAAATAGTAATAGCTAATTTCCAAAGGGTCCACGCGTCTGGCTAGAGGTGATGAATGTTCTATGTGACGAAGAGGATTTAAACGTGCAGCTTACCGCTTCAGGAGTTCCCCTCTTGGATCTGGAGATGGGAGAGAAAAAAATATATATATCACTAGAAGTATGGGCGTAGTGTGGTCATGAAGTGGAACATCTGAACAGCAGCAGTGAAGGAGAAGTACTTGTGACGTTGCACTGGACTCCAAACCAAAGGCTGGTTATCTGGCCGGAACTGCAGGAGGAGTCCTCAGCTTTTAGTACACGTTCTAGGGTGTTAACCCTTTTTAGGGGGTGTGAGAGGTGGTAGGACGAGATGAATGTACAAGTTGCTCCGGTCGCCTAATTGACCATGGACTCAGCATACAAATAGTCCCAGTTACACCCGTGCAGCACGGAGGCATGTGGCAAGCACATTTTTGAGCTTATGCTCTGCCTTGGGGGTTTGGTTTTCTTAAAAGACTTGTTCTTTTCCTCCACCCAAATGGGATAGACACAAGGAATTCCAGAGGGCCAGACCGGTGGGTCTCTTCACTTTGTGTGTCCCCTCGGAGTCAGCCGAAGCTTTTTCTTTCTCTGAAGAAACTTTCTGGCAGTCAGGAAAGTAGTTTTCACAAAAAAATTCCAAATCACACTTCTTTCGGAGGATGCAGAAGAACGCAGCGCCCTCTGCGTTGACACCACTCTTGACCAATCGGATCGCTTCTCCCCAGCTGGTCAACTTTGTGGCCTCTGTGTGGGAAAACGCAACACCCACTCACAAAAAAAAAAAAATATTTCTCCTGCGCTAAGCTGGTGCCTGCCAGGACTAGTCTCCTCGGCTGCCAAAGCCTGCGTCTTACGACATAACATGAAAAGGGCGTGGTTCCAGTCCTGAATTTATAACCTCATGCAAACTGGTGGATGCGCTCCAAATGCGAAATTCGATACCACACCAACTTCCTACAACTTTTTCTCATGGGAACGTAGGTGGTTTCTGGCCGGAACTATTTGACCGCTCTGGTCATCCCATAAATTTTGAGAGGGGGATACTGCAAGTGCCCTGCTTAGCAGTAAAACAGTAAATCAGCCACCCTCTTTGCGTACAAGCAACGCTTATAAAATTCAAGTATGTGAAAAGTTCACTGCAGTACCGATGCAAGGGAGCATGCCTCCTATAAATAAAGAGGGGACAGGGAATCTTATTGACTACTTATCTTCCCGTGGTAGCTTCGAGTAGCGAGAGAAGTGGGGGGGGGGAAGGAAAGGAAGATCTCAGAGTCATCACATGCATTGCACCTTTATACAGACATATCCACACTCTGAATGGGCAGACTGTTACACACAACAAATAATTATTTCCTAATTTTATTTGTAATTGCCAAAATTTTCCTTATGATGGTGGTTACATAAATAAAAGTAGATGGTAGAGCGACAACATTATTATATATACACTGGTGTGCAAAAATTAGGGACGAAGAGGAGAAATAAGCATAACAGCGGAACGAGCAGGCAGAACAGACCGAAAGACCACTCAGGAGATAGACTAGGGTCCGGTATGGTAGGGCATGCGCATATATACAGCATGACGTATTGGAGGGGGGGGGGGGTATCGAAGGGTATAAAGCACACGGGCAGTGTACGCTCAGCAATTCGGTGAAAGCTATTGTATGGTGTACATCGATTTGAACAACGTGGAGTTGCTGCCACCGTGTGATATGGCCAACAGGCAATCCAGTAGACAACATCTGGATGACTTTACCCGAGGTCGCATCATTGGGAAGTTGGAAGAATATCGAAGTGTGACCAGTGTGGCTGAAGAGTTCGGGATCGCTCACAGCATCGTTTCACGAGCTTAGAGAGCATTTCAAACAACAGTTACAGCTGTCCGAGAGTTTAGCAGTGGACGTCCACGAGCAACCACGGCGGCGGACAACCGGTATATTGTCCTACAATCGAAAAGAGACAGACGGCAGACAGCGGGAGAAATCGCAAGGCACATGCAACAGACAACTGGATGTCTTATCGCGTTTTACCGTGGTCAGGAGGCTGCACAAAGGTGGTCTATTTGCACGACGACCAGTACAGTGTGTGCCATTGACGCCTGCTCATCAGAGACTGCGGTTTCTGTGGTGCCAGGAACACAAGAACTGGACACATTAGCATGGGGTTGAGTTCTCTTTACGGATGAGAGCCGATTTAGTCTGACGAGTGATTCTGGACGTATACACATCTGGAGAGGGCAGGGAATACGCAATCACACCTCCAACATCATCGAAAGGGACCGGTTTCCGGTTTGGAGGTGGCAGAGTTCTTGTTTGGGGCTGTATCATGCTTGGTAGCCGTAATGACCTCCACATCATCCAAGGAGGTTCAGTCACTGGTGTCCGCTATTGTACCGAGGTTCTACGGCCTCGCGTGCATCTGTTTAGAGGTGCTGTGGGTCCCGAGTTCCTCTTTATGGTTTATGGACGACAACGCTACACCTCATCGTACAGTGGCTGTCGCAGAGTGAAGATATTCAACGCATGGATTGGCCCGCAAGGTCCCTGGACCTAAATCCAATCGAACACGTGTGGGACCTTCTCGGGAGATGCTTGGCAGCAAGTCACCGGCCGCCAGCAATGATTCCGCAGCTGCGATTGGCGCTACAAGAGGAATGGGCCGCGATGCCTCAACAGCTCCTTGACAACCTCGTCCTCAGCATGGACAGACGTTGTAAATCCTGCAACGCAGTCAGGGGTGATCATATTTCTACTAAAGACTGGATTTTTCTTGGCAGCTGCCTGCTACATGGACGTTTCTTGTCTTCTGTCCAGTTGTGCTCGAAGCTACCTTTTCAATAAAGTGCCTTTGTATCCTTTGGATTCCTTGTTTGGACGGTTTTGCTCACTTGTCCCATTTTCTTACATCTTGGGGATCTTATGGTATGATATGAGTCGATGTGGAGCACTTCTGCACGACGTTACATTCAAAAAACCGTCTCGTCCTTAATTTTTGCACACCAGTGTACATATATACATAATTTTCTTCCCCCAGAAAAATAAAAGAGGAAAACAAATTTATGAAGAAGTGAAGTTACACCGATTCACCTAAAGTACAATGTCCTCATGCCGACCTACTGACAACATAGGAAAAAAAAAACTAAAGTTACCCAAAGGACACACACAGAGCAACTCTCACAGGACGATACAGATCAATTTTGAAAGAGAAATTTCCGAGAAAAGATTTCTGACTTTTTCTCAACTTTTTCTAAGATGACATACATATCCCCCTCCCACCCTTCCTGCATAGGGTCAAGAGAAATGAGAGACCACTTTGAAAAAAAAAATGATCAATCAATTTCTCATTTTCTCCTATAGAAAATGTGTTGGACTGTTGTCAGTCCTGAATGGAAATTCACATAAATTGGCCAGATTTATGTGCTTCCAGAACTGAGCAACAGGACAGCAGGATCACTCTTGCATTGTTCCAGAACTTCCCTCCATTGAGGCACCCAAAGAAAACTTGGGAGGAGGGTGTCCTATTTTTCCACCAGCTTCTTGTACAATATTCATGGCAATTCCATCTTTCACGCTTGATAGTCTTAATTGAATGTGCAACTTTTGCCAGAAGGACTGGAGGAACTTTGTTTCTTGCATATTTCTTTACGTCTCTAATAGATATATCACCCCTTTCATATAGTTCTGTGCAAAATGAATAGTTCAAATAAAAATGTCACCTATATTTCTGGTTATGGGACAATCTTTTTGCAGTATCACAGTCTGTTTTCTTCCATCACTGAGATAACCATTTGTTTTATTCAAGCTTTGGTTGTTTTCAATTGCTTTTTTCACTAGTTAAAAACTAAACAGTCTTATGTCTTCAATGACATATTTTGCATATTCCACTTCAGAAGTTACACTCTCTCTCTCTCTCTCTCTCTCTCTCTCTCTCTCTCTCTCTCTCTCTCTCCCCCCCTCTCTCTCTCTCTGCCGTTTTTTTTTTTTTTTTTCATTAGATTCACCTAAATCACAATATACACTGCTGGACAATTGCTAAGGACGGATCATAAACGGCTATATAGCGCATAAAAAAGTAAGTGTGGTTGGATGCCAAGTGAAATAAAATAATGTCAGAATGCCAGGACATTACAAGAAAGACAATTTATTGTGCTCTGAAATCCAGAAGGCTTTGGAACATGTTCAAGGGACAAACAGGCCATTTTGTGCAGAATACGTAAACGTGAAAAAAATGCAATTACCGTCCGCAGGTGTTCCGGCGTAAGATGTCAATACGGGATATGGCCACCATGGAGGGCGATGCTAGATTCCACACGTCGTGTCATGCTTTGCACAACATTATCAAGCAGCTGTTGGGGTAATTTATCCCATTCCTCTGTCAGTGCACGGATAAGGGTGTCCTTGTTTATTGGAGGGCATTGGCGACCAGCAAGACTCCTCCACAAAGCATCCCAAACATTTTCAATGGGATTCAGATCTGGAGAACGTGCTGGCCACACGAGGCGTTGAATATCCTCGCTCTCAAGACACTCCTGGACAGCGACTGTTCGATGACATGTTGCGTTGTCGTCCATGAAAATGAATCTATCACCGACAGCACCACGGAACATGCGAACATGAGGTAGCAGAACATCATTAATGTATCGTTGGCCAGTCATAGTCCCAGTTGGAAGCACATAGAGGGATGTACGGCCATTGATCATGATGCCAGCCCATGGCATGACACTACATGTCGGATATCGCTCCCTTTCCTGTATGTTTGCTGGACAATATGCAGTACCACTATCACGCCAGATCAGTTGTCGTCAATCAGACGATAGACTGTATCTACTCTTATCTGAGAAGAGGACAGCAGACCAGTCGTTATCAGTCCAATTGCGATGTTGATGGCACCATTGCAAACGGGCGGTATGGTGACGTCTGGACAATGGGATGCACACAACAGGACAGCGGGCGTATAGTCCTCCTTCATGCAAACGTCTGGCGACAGTTTTTGGGAGATCCGCTTGCCAGTAGCAGCCATAAACTGATTTGCGACCTCACTAGCTGTGCTGCGCCGGTGTCGTTTTGTTGATAGCACTATGTACCGATCTTCTGCAGGTGTCGTACTGCGAACACGGCCTCCCCCGTGACATTTGCTACACTCTCCATTTGTTTGAAATGATTTCCAAAGCCTTGAAACAACACTGTGGCTGACGTCGAACTCCCTGGCAACATCTGTTATTTTTCGCCCTTCTTCAGTCTTGCCAATAATACGGCCACGCGTAAAATCATCTAGGTGATGTCGGGAAGACATACTGAAAATTGCAAGTTCGTCAATTGATTCTTTCCCTTTCAACTTTGCGTTTGAACAACAACGGTCAATACGCGTCAAATCCTGTATATCTCTCATCAGCGCTATGACATCACGAACAAGTTGGGCAATCCAAAATTTGAATGCGCACAACACGTCTTACTGTATCCCGCACTTATGCTAATTTCCACATTTTCCTGCCTTCCATTTTACGGTTGCTATCGTCATCCGTCCTTAGCAATTGTCCGGCAATGTACTTAATGATATTATTTTCAGGAACATTGTGCCTTATTTCACTCTATTCTATGTAAGCAATGCAATGCAATTTTAATGTTTTCTGAATAAAATGACTCGTGAAAATTTCTTCATTAGTTTCTGTAAATGATGTGTCAAGATTTTTTACATTTCTGGGGTGATGCAGTATTTACTCAATTAAGCAACAAATGTACAATTTGAATGATGCATTTCCCTTTCTTTGTTAAGCATGAATGTTTTATACAAATTTAATGCATTTCAAGAATAAATGCACCACCTTTGAATATGAATTTATGGTCTTTAAATAACATGCTTGCAATAAAGAAGTTATAAAGATATGTACTTGTTTTATAGAAGAGGAAAAAAATGCCTTTTCAATCTGAATAAACAGTTTTAAAACCTACCTAGATGGGAAAAGAAAAATTAACAATTCCAGCTCATGCTTTCTATTATTACAATCATATTTTTGCAAATGAACTGCCTTCACACGAATCCATTTAAATCCTGTAACTTTCTGATGTCAGGAATAGTTTTCATTTTTGGCAAAGTAATTCCAATAAAATTGCACTACATTAGTACTTAATAAATAGCCTCACTTATAACACTATCACTACAAACCTTAACTTTGGTTTTAGTATCTTTTATTTGTTTTTCTTACTTTTAAGGTTGTTTTCCTTTTTTGGTAAATTATGTTATGTCCAACTTAAAATTCAAACTAGTGCATGTTGCTTTTTGGCACTGATTGTATATCATTAAAATTCGGAAAGAAGATATGGACATCTAACCTCAGTGATCGATAGGCACTGCATGCATGGCAGAAAAAGTTCTTTAGGATTTATCAAGTACAGTAATCTGCTAAATTCATTAAATGAATGGGAGCAGTGACCATTGAAAGGACTGGACACAGGACTGACATGCAGAGGATTTCCTCCGATATGCTTCTTGAACCTGAAGGGAGTAGATAACTTTTTTTTTTTCTTCAGTGAGGGACACTATTATGCATCTGTGTAGAGTTTTTGACAAGTATAATTTACAAGACAGGGGAGAAATTTTTGTTGCCCTGCTAAATGAACCTGCCTAAATGCTTGGGGTATACATGAAATGTGTTCGATTGTCATAAAGCACGACAATGCCACGAGTAAATAAGCCATTCCTTTTGTTCTGGATCGTGCAACGCAGTTGCTCCAGAGCCTCACTATAAGCTGATGAGTTTACTGTTCTGCCTTTAGGCAAGAACTCAACAAGCAGCCCCCCCAAAAAAACTGTGCACATGATCTTGTGGCTTAAAACTTGAAATTGTCTACTTGAATTTCTTCCTTTTTGGCAGTGAGGTACGCTGCCATTTCATGGACAGCTTCTTCAATTCTGGAGTCATGTGGGACACTAGTTACCTGTGACGATGCCTCAAGAATCCACCACCTTGCTCACTGTATTGCATAAGAAAGCTCAACACACTGCCAGTCTGCTTGCTTTGGTGTTCCTCAGAAAGCATCTGCGGCGCCCAGTGCGAGTACAATTTCTGAAATCTCAAACAATCTATCACAATTTGGCAGAGAACAGTCCTTTAAATTTGCGGGAAATGCAAAGAAAGCGCCAAAATTGTGAAACCTCTGTCCTCATGAACTTTTGTGCCAACCACATGCACCAAATCATTGTTGACCATAGATGGCTGGCCACTCCTCATCATGCACATTCTACATTCTGATGACCTTCATTAAACTGCCTGACCCATTTTCTCACCATTCCATCACTCATGGCAGTTTTACCATAGACCTCACAAATCTGACATTGGATGTCAGCTAGTTCAGGGTCCCCACTCAAAAGTAATAAAAAAGTTCCCTTACTTTTCCAGGTCCTCCAGGCAGTTTTTAAAGCTTTTCCAGAGCGGTCCCCCCCCCCCAGTGTTTATTTCAGGACTTTTTGGCCGGGGGGGATAGAACCTTAGAGGGGGCAAGTTTTCCATTTGCTATATATTTATATATATAATTTTAACTACTATATTTACATATATAGAAGTAATTACTATATATCTAGCACAGGGGCGAATTTAGAGGGCTTTCCCCCGGAAAATGCTTCATTTTTTTGGTTTTTGGTTAAAATGCGACTTACATTAAAAAAAAAAATACCTTAATTTAATAAAAACGTATCAACTTACATTAGAAAAAAAAATGCTTTAATTTTTCTTCAATTTTTCATTAACTTTAATTTTGTTCCAGATGGTGGATTTCAAAAACTTCCCGCCCGTCATGGCCAATTCAAAAACTTCACCGCCCGTCATGGCCAGCGTCATATACACCATCGTCGTTGTTGGGCTTACTTTGGTTCGCTTCGCGTTGATCTGTGCCATCATCTATTGCTACTCTATCAGTCCTATTGTAATTATGTTTACTTCTTTTGGTTTTATCTTTCTTATTTTCAAGATCTATCAAGTATCTCCAAGCATAAGGCATATCCACGGGTAGATTGATATTACAGCATTTGTCTTTAAGTTTTTCGATGGTTAATGTTTCTGCGTTTAAAATTTGCTTATTTGTTTTATAAGATGAAATAACTTTAGCATTTTCCCAGTCCGGTTGCAAATTTTTATCAATGCAATACTATTATTAAAGATGTTTTATTATCCTTCATTTTCCAGTTTTATAAATGATCTTTTAATCTAGTACGGAAGTGTCTCCTAGTACTTCCTATGTATATCTTATCTTGAATGTTGTCTTTATTTGTAGTTGGTATTAAATATACTCCAGATCTGTCTAATATGGAAACATTGCTGTTGTATGTTAACATCTTCCCTATATCCATGACAGTTTCTGCAAGATGTAGGTTGTTATTTTTGCATTCTCTTCCTAGTACATCACTTAATGGAGGCATAAATGGGAATGGTTTGTATGTATGTAGTTCTTTGTTCTTCCTACTAGGTCTTTCCTGCTGATTTTTTATATTTTTATATATAGAATCTACTAATCTTGTCCCATATCCAAAATGTATGCCAACATTCTTAATCCATTGTATTTCTTTATCCTCAAGATCCACTGATGATGTATGTGTTATTGCACGTTTTATGTAATAGTCAAAAGCAGATTTTCTATATTTCCATGGGTGTGACAATTCATATGGAATTAGAGCTGGAATATAGGAAGGTTTTCTATATATAGTATATTCAACTTCAAAATTATTTTTATGTATTTTAATGTCAAGAAAGTTGATTTCATTATTCAATTATTTTTCATTTGTGGTTTTAATAGTTGTATAATATGTATTAAATGCTTTAACTAATTCTTCAAAATCGTCATCAGAGTGTGTCCAGAATATTAGAACGTCATCAACATCTCTCTTATACAAGATGGGTAAAGTTGTGTTTGGTTGTATAAATAACTGTAATTCAATATTTTGTAATACTACTTCAGCCAGCAGGCCCGAAAAGGGAGAACCCATGGGTGCCCCATAAGTTTGTAAATACATCCATTAAAGGTGAAAATATTATTATTGGTTACAAATTCCAATGTTGTAATAATATTTATTCTCTCTTTCTCTTCACGATTTTCCATCATCATTCGACTATTAATTCAATTGCTTCTTTCGTAGGTGTATTTGGATACAAGGCAACAATATCCATACTATACATGGTGAAATTATGTGTTTATCTTTTTCATCTCCTTAATTACTTCTTTACAACTGTAAATACTATGTTGATGTTTATTGAAGAAAGGCTTAAGATAATAATATAATGACCTTTCTAGGTTGATGGCAGGTGAGGTATTTTTATTTACAATGATTCTTAGAGGTAATTCATTTTTGTGTGTCTTTATTTTGCCAAATATTGTAGGTATTCTTGCTCAACAGTTGAATTTTACGGCAGAGCATTTCCCCCTAAACTATACTGCAAACTTTATTATGAATTTTTACAAATATTTCTAAGTTACGGAAACATTACAAGTATTTAGTTATAAAAAAATGGCAGTTAAATATTATATGTGCTAAATTTTTCAGAACTTTACTGTATTGCTTTAAATCAATTTAAAAAATAGTGCACAGTGGATAAAACTGCACGAACATTTCTTATGTTATAATTAAAATTCATAATCCATTGTGAAGTTATTTTATACACACGCATGTGTGTGTGCTTTAAACAGAAGATAAAATACTTTCTCTGGTCCTTAACACAAAAAGAGGTGACTAAGAAATGTGAGAACATGTATTTTAACCAAAATTAAATTTCAAAATTTGGTACTGCCATTGTTCATTCTCACATAAAAACAGTTTTATGTTTCAGAGAAATTGAGCCCATTCCTTCACTGTCAGATTTAGTACCAATTTTGAAACTTAATTTCGGAAATGTACTCTAGAACCATTGTGAGGATTCGTGATTTCATCTTAACCAACAGGATATCGTGGTCTCTTGAAGTTCTTCATAATAACAGCTGATCATATCTAAGTATCAGAATAAGTGGGGAGGGGTCCTTAAATGAAAATTCCTTGTGGAAAATTTACCTGCAGCTTTTAACTCAGAGGGGTGATAGATACTCTTGGTAACAAAACAAGGAAATAAAGCAGAATTGCAGCACAATTCTCAGAAAATATAGTAATAAAAAAAAAGCTGCAACTGAGTGAGTACTTGCTTTGATTAATGTAAATCAGTTCTCAAAACATGTAATCAACAATGCATAAGACTTTCATTTTAACAAACATGCAAGAAAGAAAACTTCAAAGCATCTTACCAGGAAAGCCATTTTGTGCTTTATTACCAAAATGTGATCAATTAGCCCAATCTTCTGGAGATATGCATTGCACAAAAAGCAGGAATAGGATAGTTCTAAATATTTTTGTGCTCTCCAAAGCTCTTCCATACAGTAGAGTCCTATAAAGAAATTAAAACAACTGTACACCAAAAATGCCTTTCTTTAATTTATTTACCAAGCCACATGAGAGTTCATCAAAAAGATATATAGTATAAAGGCACTCCTACAAGCACTGAACTTATAATAAACCCTAAGTGATATGAACAAACTCCCACATGGATAAGCTGCTTCTTTTATAAGCTCAATTCAGCAAATATAAAATATCCAGAATTGGCAATTCACTGACATTATCCAGCACTTCTACCTGCACTGTATATGCTGTATTTTCTTTTCCTTCACCCCTTCCCCCAAGTAGCTCTATGTACTTTTCACAAACATTATTAACCTGCTACCATGTGTAAAGCATAAGAGCACGGAAAATGTTGAGGAGGAAATATTAACAAGGCGCACGAAACTAAAACAATCATTGTGGAAGAGGTAAGAAAGAAAATGATAAACATTGTACATTTGGATATGAACTGCCAAACAACTGTTGGCACAATTTCATATGATAGGTGACTTACAGTATACATGAAAGCTCCAGTACCAATACACTCTTTATGAGTGAACAACCATTTAAATGTGCTGGTGGTCTTTTATCAACACGATGTACTTATTAAATCATACTTAGTGCAAAAGAAGTCTTTCAGTCAGTTTGAGTATCTAAATGGAAGATTGCAGTATGCATTTCATACTATATTATTATCATATATTCATACAGCATTGCAAATGTCAAAGATCACTTAGCTGCTTAATTATTCACGTGCTATTTAGACATAATCTACATTTTTGAGGTTACTCACCTTTATTCGAAAATTCTTTTAGGAGGTTTTCGTCTCTACACATTTCCAACACATATTTATTTTAGTTACATCGTGGTTCAAGGCTCCCCTCAAAAAACAACGTCTTTTTTTACTCTCCACATTATATCAGGGTTGCCACTCATATTGGCTTTAAAAATTCCCTGAGTTTTCCAGAAGATAATTTCACAGGGAATTTCAGGTAAAATTTGCAGATAATGATTTTCAGGAGCTTCAGTATATTCCAGAACTTCCTTTTTCACAATTTTTTCATTAATTGGGAAATCCAGGTCATACAAGGCTTCATACAGGAAAGGTACCATCGGTTTCGGAGTATGGAACTTTTTAAGAAATGATTCTAACATTGACACAACAAATGAAAAAAATTACAACTTTGCTAAAATAAGTTTATCCCCGAAAGCTTTTAAACCTGATCACAAGTAAAGGTATTAGGTAGCGATCAAATACTATCTGTGTCCAATGTAGAAGACTTCGTGCTACGCGAGTAAAAGCATAAACATTACGACCGTCTGCACACGATACAAAAGGTGAATTTAATGACACACTTGAACTAAGATGACATAGTTGAAAATATTTTAAATGCGCGAGACCATTCGGGTCCTGCCTGCAGGTACCCATCATCAGACACGATGACACAGATTTTTGTGAAAATTTGCCCTCATGACACAGATTTTTGTGAAAAAATTTTGCCAGTAAGTACATTATGAAAAATGGTTAAATTATTTTTTTCAGAATTTTTGGGTTAAAACTGCGGTCAGGGGATCACTTTGAAATTTGACGCAATTTAACAAAATGGCGTCAATGGACAAGGTGGTTTTGAAGTTTGTAACAAATATAACTTTCCTATTTATAAACCAATTTTGTTCATTTTGGTGTCATTGGAAAAACAAAAGTGTAAGCTATGAAATAGAGTTCTTAGAATGCTGGAAAGTTACATGTTAACCTTTACAAATGTGCAATAAAAGAATGTTTTGGTGCAGCGCTTTATGCAAATTTCAGGAATTTATTACAGCAAAACCACAAGTTTCACCACCTTGAATTTTTTTTTTTACATAGTGCTGATAATCAATAATTTTCATTATAAAAAAATCAGGAGGGTGTTTTTGTGTTTGGAGAATAAAAAAATAAAGGAAAATGCAAAAAGTATTATTGTTCTCATAATGATTGGTCTTGCATAGGCTAATTCTGAACTAGTACACAACAAATAATGATTTATACTTTTTTTTATACCATGCTTAACATTCTAGCAATTTTTTCTATTTAAAAACAATTTTTAAATGAATTGGACAACATCTAAACCTATAAGAGACCAGTGCTGGTACTTCTGCTTGGGGTAGGCACACTCATTAAGATATTTTCGTATGGAACCCAGCAGACATCAGCATGATTAGGCCATGAATAAGATGAGGAAGGTCCACTTGGTGTCATGAATTGAATCTTTGCATCTTGCTGTTCTTCACCGAGTTCCATTATTTCTCCAATCCACCACTGATTCTGATAGATAGCTGCAATATCTATGAGAATCAGTGGTGGATTGGAATCAGTGGTCCTAGTTACACTTCTGCTGCCAGATACCAAACTAAAATGACTTACTTTCAAAAACTAAGGTATCTTGAATTAGGTGTTGAGGATGCAAACTATTGCATTTAGTATAAGCTCGAATGTCACACAATTGTAATAATTATTTATTAATTAGTTATTAATCAAAACATTTTCATCTGGTAAACAATAGGTAAATATTGCATGTTTGTAAGTGTATTATGAGCACAATAGTAATTTTTCACATGTTCCTTGTTTGTTTTTTTACTGTCCAAACACAAAAACACCCTCCTGATTTTTTTATGGTGAAAATAATTGATTATAATCAGTTTAGGAGCACATTCCTAAAAAAGTCATTTTTTCATGTGAAAATCTGTAGTTAGGATAGATGAAATACAGTAATAAAAGGAAGTAATTATGGCATTACTTTCAAACAGCAAGTAGTTTACAGTATTAGTGTATGTTGTAAAAACACTATTTACTCAGCAAGCTGAGTAACTGTTGAGAGAGCTCAAGGCAGGAAGTGAAGGGTAAAGTGAAAGTGTTATAAGTGTCAACACATGGAACTTCAGTTCCCATTCTCATGACTCACACATACCTTTGAGTCATGAGGATGGATCATCCACATGACTTATCACTGAGTCATGTGGGTAGTCAGTAGTCACCTCTGACCAAGCAGCTGAGTTGAGCTCTGATCAGTGGCCTTGTACAGTTCATTAAGGTCTAGGTGCAGCAGTTATATTTGTCTGTACAAGTTTCCAGTATTTAAATATTGAAAAGATAATTATGCTTTTATTTTTCTGTGCGTTTCAGAGTATGAGCAAACACACAGTAGTTTAACCTCATCTCAGGACTGTGTTGTTTTAGGGTAAACTTCAATTCAGATACGTCTCAGACATACAGTGAGAAAAGAGTCAAATGTAAAGACTATTTCAACAGACATAAAAAAAGTAACTTATAAAACCTCTGAAAAACATTTCACTCATTTAGGAAGTTTGGCCCCTTTACTGCGAGAACATTTGTGTCAGAAGAAACTGAGTGAGGTGTGCAGAAACTTATGCTGCATATAAAAAGTCATTAGGTTATGATGAACTGAAGGAAGATGACATTCAAGGTGAAAGTGCAACCTGTAGTGTTGACACAACTTACATTATGACAAATGAGGTGATTGAAGCCTTAAACACAAGCATTGCTGTGAGTGAGGTGTGCAGAAACTGTTATGCTGTATATAAAAAGTCATTAGGTTATGATGAACTGAAGGAAGATGACATTCAAGGTGAAAGTGCAACCTGCAGTGTTGACAAAACTTATGTTATGACAAATGAGGTGATTGAAGCCTTAAACACAAGCATTGTTGCAGTGCAAGCTGATATTTCCTCACTTAAAAAACCAGATGTTAAGTATGAAAGAAGAAGTAATTATTGTAAGAGGAAAAAACTAGATTTACAAAACAGTCTATCTGAAGCAGTGGCATCAAAATTAGGTGATATCTATCAAGTGTCTGCAGTACAGTCAGAGAGTCTAGGGATAAAACAGAATGCTAAACCTGTAAAGAATGGCTATGGAACATGGAAGTCACAGTAACAACATCAGTATCTCTTCAGGAGAAAGTTAGACTTCTAACTCTTTGGCCAAGTTCATCATCTAAAAGCCAAATTCAATCTCATCTTGCATTATCAAAATATTTGGTAGATAAATCTCGAAAAATAAGAAAAGAAAAGGGGGTGTGGGGAAAACCCGATCTACACTATCTACCAACAAGTAATTGGACACCTGTGATAGCAAAGGAAAACGAAGTTTATTCACCTTCAATAGTTGGTGGAGCCTCCACGAGCAGCGATTACAGCTGCGACCCTCCGGGGCATACTCGGAACCAGGCGTTGTACGACTGCTAGCGGTATTTTCTTCCACTCGGCTTGGAGAAGACAGGTCAGTTCCTTCACCGATTTCGGATGGTCGACGCTTAACCCCTTAAGTCGACGCTCCAACTCATCCCAGAGGTGTTCGATAGGGTTAAGGTCCGGCCACTGCGCAGGCCAGTCCATTCGATTAACCCCATTGTCACCACACCAAGCCATGGTGGACCTAGCAACAAGACAGGTGGCATTGTCATCCTGAAAGTAACATGGGTCCACCCCGTAAAACTGCCACAATGTAGGAAGCGCATGGTCATCCAAAATGGTGCAGTAGGTCTCACCGTTGAATCTACCAGGAATTGCGACCAAGGGTCCCGTGCCATACCAGGAGAAACACCCCCATAGCATAATTCCACCGCCACCAAACTTCACAGTTGGCACAATACATTTCGGCAAGAGGCATTCTCCAGGCAGACGCCAAACCCAGACCCTGCCATCCGAACGGTAGAGGGTGAACCTTGATTCGTCGCTCCAGAGAACCTGTTTCCACTGTTCAACGGTCCACTGTCGACGTTCTTTGCCCCACGTTAGCCGAGCAGCGCTATTGGACTTTGTGATCAAAGGCTTATGGGTGGCAGCACGTCCATGGTAACCGAGCAGATGGGCTTCCTTACGAATGGTATTCATCGCAAGAACACTCCTGGATGCCTGTTGAAACTCCTCGCGGATGTGGCCCATCGATTTGGTGCGGTTTTCCCGAATTTCTTCGGCCAGCACCCGTCTGTCTCAAACTCCCAGTTTTGTGGGTCTGCCGGGTCGGGGCACATTCCGACAGTCACCTCTCATCTTCTACTTGCAAATCACGTAGGCCTCTGTCGATTTTGGGTACTTCAACTCGCTGGATATGTCACGTATGGATCTGCCATTTTTGTGATACCCGACGATTACACCTTTCTCGAAATCAGAGAGCTCTGAACTGCGTGGCATCTTGCATGCGACTGGTTGCGTTGTTGTCTCCCACAAGATATTTAACGGCGGCGGCCGTGACGTGTATCAGGACTGCAGATATCGTCGATTGCCGGGGTGTCCTGTCCAATTACTTGTTGGTAGATAGTATATATACTGGTCATCCTTTAGATACTGAAATCATCAAAATAGCTGAGTCTTATTTAATAGATGACAGAAGAAACTGCTCAAGACAGTCCCAATAAAAATGATGTAATAACAGATGCGGAAAATGTAAAGAAGGTTAAACGTTTTATGACTAGGTTCATGAAAGAAGCATACAGTCAGATGAGAGATTACCCAGAGAAAAAGATTGGACACTAAATTTTATTCATTGAGACCAAAGTGGGTAAAGTTGCAGCTAGTAAAAGAGGTATGTACTTGTGTATATTGTAGCAATGCAAAACTGTTATGCATGTCACTGAAAAGTATTACAGGGAACAAAATTGAGGAAAGAGACTTCTTCACCCACTGTCTTTGTTGTGTAAATCCATCTGATAAGTGCTGGCTGCAAGAATGTGGTGAATGCCCTGGATCACGTGAAATAACTTTAGAACACCTGGGTTTGGAAGAAAATGAAGTTACCTTTGCACTCTGGGGATCTAATTAAAAAAACACTTCCTGTTGAAGGATTTCTCTGGCACATACAAAAATGGATTGTGAAG
The DNA here is from genome assembly GCA_039090855.1 of Macrothele yani. NCBI lineage: Eukaryota > Metazoa > Arthropoda > Arachnida > Araneae > Macrothelidae > Macrothele > Macrothele yani. Next base: position 68,064,563 of record CM077018.1, read on the forward strand.
GGAATCACGCACAGCTATATTAGGAAAATTCAGAGGGAAGGAATAGCTGCTGTAAAAAACTCCATTGATGAAGACTAGTCTTGTTCTTCACTTTGATTTTGCTGAGAATTGGTCTGTAGTTTTGCCAGATGAAATACAAAGTTATTACTGGCAGAACACACAAGTCTCAAAGTCTCAATTTTCACTCGCGTAGCTTACTTCTGTCAAAGCAGAATTTTGCCATAGTATGCGATGATCTCACTCATGACACTGCTCATGCATTGTGTGTCCTTCAACTCATACTTGACAGCATCACTGCATGATTTGATGGTTCACCTCATTTTAAGTCCATGGTGTACATCAGTGATTGTGCTGCCTTACACTTCAAAAAGTGTGAGGCAGCACCATTCTAAGAAGTGGATTTTCTCAGCCACAGGACATAGAAAGAGTGCATGTGATGGCATTGGTGGCTTGAGCAAACATTATGCAACATATAATTTACAAAAGAACCTCTTGAAGCAATCAGAAATGCCCAAGACTTTGCATCTAAAGTACAAGTTCTTTTGAAAATGTAGTAACAGTGATGGCAGTGCCACTGCAAGCTTACGCGAGGCCCTGTGCAAACTCTCCCTACGAGGCCCTCTTGTTAACTAATAATGTTTGCTAAATCAACCTGGCTAACTGTATTTTGTGCACATACTCAATAGAATATTTTTATTTTCTGATAAGGTGATAAGCTTTTTTTGTCTGTGTACTTAATGTTATATTTTTCTTTTTTTCTCTTTTGTTTTATTTTATTTATGCACCAGCGTGAGGCCCTGTGGTGCTGTCGCGTGCGCCGCACACCCTTAACAGCGGCCTTGAGTGATGGTTCTTGAAAAAGAATATGTTGAGAAATTCAGAATAATGAAGAGGAGAGTGGAGAAATGTCAAACAGGTAGTTGGCATTCAATCTACCCATCTATGGACAAAAACGGAATGCGTACATCACAAACTATTATATCAATGAATTCAACATTGGAGATTTCATCTCGTGTATATATGATCAACAATGGTGCATAGCAAGAGTGACTGAAGTTTCTCTTGAGCTCTGTGACATCACTGTGGCATTTGTGGAGCCTCATGGGCCTGCAAATGGCTTGCGGTCCACAGATGTGAAAATTATCACCTGCCCTATCAAAATAAGAGATGTTCTGCTGAAGGTGAAGCCAACTCCTATTGGGCAACTGGGACGTCTTCACTAGTTTACGGATGAGGAGACTAGAACTGAAGAATTGTTCTCCCTCTTATAATTTTTAAGTTCACTTACTTGATCATGTGGTAGCCTGTATTGCATATGCTTATAAGTCCCAAGCATTAAAATTTTAATTTTTTTACTAACAGGGCTAGATAACTTCTGATATTGTAGTGGAATAAAATTAATTTTCACAAAAAAGCTAACAATTTAAGATATTTTTAAACCCATTAGTTACCAAAATAATTGCCAAATGAAAATTTTAGGGAAAAAACACCACCAAATTGACTACTTAATTATATATTTTTTCACTGAAAAAGGAATGTGCTCCTAAACTGATAATTATTAATGTAACATAGCTAAAATGAAAAAAATGTTTTTAAAAAAATTATTAAAAGTCAACAACAAAACAATTGTTCAGTCTGATTTCAGGCATCAATTAGACTACTTTCACACAGATTTTCAGATTTTTTGAAGCTGGCTTTTTTGAGAAAATCTGCTGTAAAGTAAGGCTAAATTTGATTTTTTTTTTTTTTTTTTTTGTATTTTAAGGGTTTATAACTTAGCCCTAGGTATAACTGAGGGTGAGAAAAAAAATTGCTTTAAGAACACTTTGAGGGCACTTCAGATCAGGCCTAATAGAAAGGTTCAGTACAGTAAATACTAGTGAAAAAAAATTTGTGAAGTATGCACATGGACAAATATTTTTTTAATTTTAACACAATTTTAAAATAGCTCATGGCTACATGTGCTACTTTTTCATATACACCAAATTAAAGAACTTTTAAAGAGCTTTAAAACAAAAACAAAAAAGAATCGGCTCTCTAGGACTTATAGTTGTAGAGATATTTTAAATTCAGCAAATGTATGTTTTCCGAGAAGTAATAAAATCGGCAAATTTTAAACTTGTGTAATTGTGGGAAAAATCCTTTTAGGGTGATTAATAACCAAGGTTGGGGTATTATATATTTTTTTTTCAAAAAAAATTGGTGATTGTCACCTGACACCCCCTGCCTGAATTGAAATGGAAAGGGCCACTGGATCCTGCATAGCAATCAAGAAACTCACAGTAGTCACAAGGGACAAGGTGCCTAAACTCTCAACACTTGTTGGAAATCTTGGGAATGGCATGTATAGTGTACTCTTTGGGGCTGTTTTTTTTTTTTTTTTTTTTTTACCTGTGCAATCAATAGTTCTAAAACACAGTTGGGAAATCCTTAATTCTAATGGCCATGGAGCATCATAAAACTACAATTAATAAATTAAAAAAGGCATCCCACATTACTCAGTTTACAAATCACAGATGTCATGTAATATGACAATGACTCCAGTACTTTAATCCCTATAATTCCAACAGACTTCCTTTCCATTGTAGTTCCAGTGCCCACAATTCCTCACCTAACCATGCTTCACAGCAGCAGTTCTCAAATTGTGCTCCACGAAGGCTCCATAGCGTTTTCTGTGAAAATCCCTTGTGACACAGTCATGTTTGATAGCAGAAATCCACTGGGAAAATCCACATACTTCCTCAATTTCCTTACACAATGAACGTACATAATGAGAGCTGAAGTATGTGCTTTCCTCGTTAGTCACCATTTCAGCTTGGAAGAATGGCGATTTGTGGTTGTTTAGACTTTCATATCTAGCTGACATATTTACAAAACTTAATGAAGTTAACCCAGGTCTTCAAGGAAAGAATGCAACTGTTTTCATGGCTATGCTTTCAAGAGAAGAGTGCCATTCTGGAATGCATGTTTCTGAAACCGTGAGATTGATAGCTTCCCGACATTTACCAACTTTCTGAAGTGGACTTTTTGAACTTTCAGAACTCAAAGGAGACATCTGTGAATCTGATGCAATTTTTGGAAAATTCATTCAGCACCTACAAGAAATAAATGATGCTTTCTTGCAGTACTTCCCAAATGCAATGCAGGAGAATTTAAAAAATATGTGGGTAAAAGATTCGTTTGCAGTTATACGAGGTCCAATCAAAAAGTTCCGAGACTAGGCCAATATACAACTAACATGGGGTGATTGTGAGGTGACACAAGAAACACAAACTCTCAGCTCAGTTCCAATATACATATAATGCACCAGAGCCAAGAAAGTGTTCTGGCCATGTAGAGGTGCTATAGGCAAATCCTGGGGTCTTAAGCCGAGGATCTTGCGATCTTGCACTGGATATATACTATGGTCACTTATGGCTCAATGGTGTGGCGGCGCAGAGTTAACCTCTGCACGATGCAGGCTGAACTTAACAAGTTACAAAGGCTGGCCTGCATACGTGTATCAGGAGTAATGAGAACTACTCCAACGGCTGCATTGGAGTTGTTTCTTGATATTCTGCCACTTCACCTTCATATTGAGGGGAGGCCATTATGGGGGCATATAGATTATGCTGCAGCAATGGCATGTGGAGACCCTCGTTGTGGGTTGGCAGCCATACCAAGCCTATTCAGGAGTATTTTTGTAAGGAGCCCATCTTTCAAATGGGAACCGACAACATGCTAGTAAAATATCATTTCGATAAAGCATTCAGTGTGAACTTTCCTAGTCGCAATGAATGGGAAACATCCTTTGTCCCTGGGTGCAGCGGCGAAACTGTTTGGTTTACTGACGGCTCCAGGACAAAGGTAGGAGTTGAAGAAGGGGAGTATTGCCTATCCAGAGGTTATTGTTCATGCCAAAGCCTTGGAAGGCATGCTACAGTGTTCCAAGCTGAGGTGTATGCTATTCTAGCATGCGCCTCAGAATGTCTGATCAAAGGGTATCACAATGTGTGTATCCAGATTTGTTCAGACAGCCAGGCAGCTTACTGGCACTTTGTCAGTGCCGCATTTCATCCAAAATTGTTTGGAACTGCCTCCAGACCCTAACTGAACTGGCAAACCGGAACAAAGTGCAACTGTTCTGGGTTCCAGGACATAGGGTATTTGAAGGTAATGAGAAAGCTGACCTTCTTGATAAAGAGGGGCAGAGCAGGCTTTTTATGGTCCAGAGTCTGCATTAGGGCTTGCCTTTGGTGTGGCCAGAGGACTAATTAAATAGCTGCTGAGAACTAAGCAGCTTGACCTCTGGCGTACTACTAAGGGACAGAGGCAGGCAAAGGAACTTAATCAAAGACCCTTGCTTCATAGAGCTAAGGAACTCCTTAAACTGCCAAAAAAGGATATTGGACTGATTGTTAGTCTACTTACAGGACACTGTCATCTTAATAGGCACCTTAATTTGATTGGGGTGAAAGAGGATCCACTTTGTAGAGGATGCCATGGAGAAGAGAAGACTTCCTTGCATTTTCTTTGTGACTGACTTTTGCAGCACTCAGGCTTGAACACTTTGGTACTCAGAACTTGAGACCAAGTAATCTCTCTTTAGTACCAGTCAAGAGCATAAATTCTTGCTTTTGCTCGTGCATCTGGTCTCTTTCGAGATTAGGGCTAGGGATGCACAATAGACCTTAGGTCGCGGTGCTGGGTCATTGTATCCCCCCTTCATTGTTACAATTACATATAATGCATATTACGAATATTTATATATACAGTATATTGCACACATATAAACTAGCTACACAACAAATACGCCCTAGTGCTTGTGCAGTTAAACTTTGCAACTTTTCTTGTACCCAATTTTCTTTCACTGTGCAAAATCCTTCAGGTATTGCATCTTTGAAATTAAATTCCGTGCTTCATATTATGTTAATTGAGAAGTTGGTGTGGATCAGTTTTATTTGAAGCCTACAGTGGATTCCATTCAATTTCTAAAAGTAGCTCATTGGATTAACCAAATCTAATATAATCAAATTATTTGATGTAGATGCAACTTTCAAAATAATGAAAAAAGAGTCTTCCTTTCAGTAGACTGTTAACTTGAGTGAGAGCTTGTTTGATAACAAAAGAAACACTCAAGGTGCCACAAATCGTCTACATTCACCATCCGCATGGACATACAGTGTTTTTAATCAAACACTGTAATTCCCAAGGAAAATGGAACTTGAACTTTTAATTATCATTTTGTAGCATTTTTAGAAATGAAATGTCCAAAGCATCTCAAATTCTTCTAAACTTAAAAACCCGGATTTACGGGTTTGGAATATGATAAAATCCCGGAATTCCAGACTACATCCGGATTACAAACAGGTCTGAACAAAGTACTTATGTTACTCAAGTCTGGTTACGATCTCTCTCAAAGTAGTCTCCTTGGGCAGAAATACACCGCTGCCAGCATTTATGCCACTGTTCGAACGCTCCCTGGAAGTCCTGTTCGCGAATCGTGTTAAGCACCGTCTGACCCTTTCCATCTCAATTAAGACAGAGGGTGTCAGTTGACCACCTCCAATTTTTTGAAAAAAATATGGTAGCTACTCCTAATAGAAGTATAAAGTACTGCAAAAGGATTTTTCAAAAAAAAAATTTTTGGTCAAGCTACAGCATTTTGAAAATGGGCAATTCAATAACTTCAAAAAAAAAAAAAATCAAGTCTCTACCTGTTATGGTTCAGGAGCAGTGAGCATTTAAAAATTTGGCGTTTCACATGATTTTCATCACGGGTGTATTTTTTGCCTATTTTTAAAATGCTGTAGCTCGACCAAAATTTTTTTTTTTTTAAATACTTTTGCAGTACTTTATACTTCTATTAGGAGTAGCTACCATAATTAAAAAAAAAAAAATTGGAGGTGGTCAACTGACACGTTGGTCACACCTGCTTGAATTGAGATGGAAATGGTTGTCTGCGATTCATGCTGGATCTCGTCCAAGGCTTCAAAACGGCAACCCTTGAGTTTCAGCTTAATCTTCGGGAACAGAAAGAAGTTGCAGGGAGCCAAATCCGGAGAGTAAGGCGGGTGAGGAAGGGTAGTCATGCTATTGCGGCTGCAAAACTGGCATGTTGCTAATGCTCTGTGAGCTGCTGCATTGTCGTGATGAAGCAGAAAATCGCCCCTGTGCCACATTTCAGGTCGTTTGCGGTGAATGTCCTTTCCTAAGACGCCGCAGAACATCGTAATAAAAAGGATGGTGGCGGTCTGGCCCTGGGGGACGAATTCACGGTGCACAACCCCACGAATATCAAAGAACACAATAAGCATGGTTTTGGTTGTGCTCCGCTCTGGACATGTTGGGCCTTCTTCAGTCAGAGATGCCAGACTCTTCCACTGCGATGACTGTTTGGTCTCCGGGTTGAAACCATAGACCCAAGTCTCGTCCCCAGTGATGACCCACGACAGGAATGTTGGGTCATTCACCACCTGCTGACGAAGATCTTGACAGATTTCGACACAGAGCACCTTCTGTTCAGGGTTCAGAATCTTTGGCACAAACTTTGCAGCAATGCGGTGCATGTTCAAAACTGACGTCAGAATTTCTTGCAGTGTTCCATACGATACATTGACGATGGTAGCAATGTTTTGAATAGTTCTCTGACGTTTCTCATGCACCAGTTCCCTAATTTGGTCTACATTTTTGGGGATTTTGCTCGTGGACGGTCAGCCTGACCCAGTGCAGTCTACCACTCTTGAAGCGCCAGTGCCGTTCTGCCGCACTTGAAGCGCAAGTGCCACTCAACACACCACGCACGCCTCACAGCTTTTTGTCAAAAGCCTTCCGCAACATTTCATGCATCTCTGTTCCCGATTTGCCAAGTTTGACGCAGAATTTGATGTTTGCTCGCTGCTCTAGTTTTTTTTTTCTTTTTTTTATTGGAGGTTTAACAACCACCATGAGCAACTCAATGGGCTATAAGCAGCTACCCATCTCTAATTTAGGGCCACTGACTCCAGGAAAAAGAGAGCCAATGCAGTAAGACAAACACAACATCCATGCCTCACCGGGATTTGAACTCTGACCCATCTCGGACGAATGATCAGAAGTTATTGCTTAGACCACTGCGCCACCAGGGCAGCCTGCTCTAGTTTGCAGTCCATACCAAAATTGCAGCTGTGTTCTGCACATGGTCACCAAATATCATGTAGCAGAGTTCCAGATGTTCACAGAACACCACTTGGTACAATGACTAATGACGGTCCCTGCCCTCGACTGCTGCTCATGCATCCACGTACTGCCATCTGTTGGTTCGCTAAGTACCTAGTCTCGGAACTTTTTGATCGCACTATATACAAGCCTCGCAGCATGATTGCAAGTGAATATGAAAATCTTATCAATCTGACACTTCTGAAAAGGCAGCATTTTTAGTAAGCTACCAATGAGCGAATTTTGGTGCAGCGTCAAAAAACAGTAGGCTTACCCATGTTTATCACAGAAAGCGGTTAGAATACTCCTTTCCTTTGTCAGTATACATCTGTGTGAGACTGGCTCTTCAAGTTTGTTTCCACAAAATCCAGGTATTGCCACCAAATGGATGCAGAGCCTGGACATGCGCCTGCAACTCTCCTCTATAGAACCAGGTGTAAAAGAACTTTGTAAAAAGAAACAACTGCACTCTAAGCACTAAGTCAGTAATTCTATTTTTTCTTACAAATATTTGCATTTTCTTTCTTCTTTGATTTCCATTGGTTTTATTATGAAAGAATACTAAAATATCAGAAACACTAAAAGTGTTATGTAGGCTGTTAGCTAAATAAAACCAGTACTTCTCAGAAATGAAACCAATACTTCTTTTCTCAGAAATTAAATTTTTAAATTCTCATTGTCTGTATAAAGAGGATTTTGTAATGAATATAAACACGGGCATGTCCGAAGTCTCATCGTTGGGTGAAAAGGGCTCTACAGTATATACACTAATGAAGCTCTATAAGCCATCCCATGTCAGATCAATCAATATACTAAAAACATCATCTCACAAGGTAATAAAGTTTGATGTATTAATACATGAGAACAAACAAATGTGCTAAATCACACAACACTCCATTTATTTCCACTGGTTCTCCTAATTTTTATAATGTTGAAAAAAAAATGTTCCAATTCCAGTGACTTTGATTTAATGACAGCGATTTTTTTTTTTTTTCTTATGAAGGAACAGGGTTGGTCATTTTGCCGGCAAAAACTGGTAAAAACCAGGCAAAAATGGAAAAAACCAGTAAAAATGGAGAATATGTTAGACTAAACACAATAATACACTTTACATAGCAATGATTTATAGTCATATCAACAGTGAATTTTTTTTATATAACCCTTAGTATCATTTATTAATTTTGTTAATTAAAAACAATTTAAAATACAATGTAAAACAATTTCAATGTTGAAAAAAAATTAGTGTTCCAAAAATCTGTTTCATCAGTGGATGAGACTGATTCTTAGAAATTAATAAGAAACCATATAAGTAGTTGATTAAAATAAATTATTTTGGGAATTAATTATAATTTATGCTAGTTTCCATTTCATTAAAATATTATATTTTTTAAAAATGCTAATTTTTGTCAGTTATCAATTTTTAAGAGATACAAGGGTTTATATGAATTATGAACTGTCTTCTACATCGATTAATTTAATGTCATACGTTTTTTTTAATCTTAGTTTAATAGACTTGAGTTTTGATATGCTTTTATACTATTTTTTTGCAGAAAGAAAGATTTTAGCCTAAGTAACAGTCAGAACTTGAAATTAAAGATTTTGTATGGAGGGGAGTAGCGCTGGGCGATAAATCGAAAAAACCCGATGTACTTCTAACATCAATGCTAAGCTCCGACAACATCGCAACCACGATGTTCTGTGAAGAATCGTACAAACACTGGGAATCGCGAATTCTGCCAGCAATATGGTTACTATGTTCCGTGAAGAAACAAACGTACAAACCCTGGGAATTGCTGATGCAGCCAGCAATGTGAGGGATGCACGTGACAATTTGTAGCTTTGATCTCACATTGGCCAATCCGGTCAGTGCATAAGCCACATATGGCAGCAAAATATCGGATGATCTCGTGATGTTTTGTTCAAGACGTTACACATCATGAGGTTCCAGGGAGCCATGTTGAACAGATCACGAAAACGGCAAAACATCGGATGATTTCGTGATTTCTCACTCGAACAAAGCGAGAATTAGTCCGAATTATCGATCACTTCAGCACTGTATGGCATACAAGGGAGGGCAACATCGGGATCTTGCGAGTTGTGCTTTACAAAGCAAGCGTGAATCACTGATGTCACACGTTAGCAATTTACAGCCAGTTTTGCAGGCATCATTGCAGGAAGAGAATGGTATTATTGCTAAAATATTGCGACAGTATTCTTAATTATTTTGACAACATTAGAGCAATATGCCATTATGTCTTAAAAGAAAAGTGTTTGATCAATGCATCCTTCCAGTGCTTACGTATGGTGCAGAGACGTGGACCTTAACTAAAAGAGACATACAAAAGCTGCAGACAACTCAAAGCAGCATGGAGAGGTGCATGCTTGGTATAACCAGGAGAGATAAGAAGAGGAACTCGTGGATCCGAAAAATGACGAGAGTGGAAGACATCATGATCAGAGTTAAATCCCTGAAATGGCAATGGGCTGGACATACTGCCAGAAGGACAGACCATAGATGGACAGCCGAAATTTTAGATTGGATTCCAAGGGACAGGAAAAGACCCAGAAAAAGACCACATGGGAGATGGGTGGATGAAATTCGTAAATATGCGGGAGTGACATGGAGGAGACTGGCACAAGACAGACCGTTGTGGAGGAAACTTGGGGAGACCTTCGTCCAGCAGTGGATTGATAATGGTTGACAATGATGATGATGATGATGATGATTACCTCTAAATTATTGTAAAAGTTACCACCACAAACGCAAGTACCAATTCTGTATTTCATTATAAAAAAATGCCTGTAATATTTAAAAATTAATCATCATAAGCAACCTGGAAAGCAACTTCTGCAATTTTATTTTACCAAGAGCTTCTCAACTTATAAATTGAAAAGAAAAACAAACATTTTTAAGCAAATAATGTACAAAGGAGGCAGGAGAAAAGACCTTATTTGGGAATCTTTTGATGAAGTATCCATCAATGGAAAAACTGCTGCAAAGTGCAAAAGATATGGACATGTACAGAGTTATAAAGTAGCCTGGATGAAAGTATTAGTACATGTTTCTAAGAACTGTGTGAAAAAAGGCTTCAAGTGAATGTGTGAAAGTACTTCCTTTATCCATGCCAACAGATGTGAACAAGAACAAGGGTTACCTTAGTAATTCACAGACAGCGTGTGAGGAAGAAGTTGATGAGCCACCTCCAAAGATATGGTGTTTAGGAGGCAGTATCAACAAGTTTGTCTCAAAAACATCAGTTCATGATAAAGTAAAAATTGATTTGATGGTTGCTAAACTATTCTATACCTGCAATATTCCATTTGCTGTTGTGGAATGTGAAGCATTTAAGAACTTAATTCACATCTTGAGGCCAGGCTATAAATTACCTTCCCGTAAAGAACTGGCAGATGGCCTTTTAGATGCTGTTTATAATGAAATGGAACAATCACTTAAAGAAAATTTGAAAGGAAAAGAAGCAACTCTAGTGATTGATGGATGGAGTAACATTCACAATGAACTGATAACCGCTTCATGTATTCAAGTTTGTAGAACATCACATATTGTGGATGTAGAAGTTACAGACACAACTAAAAAAACAGCTGAATTCTTGATTGAGAAATGCAAATAAGGTCATTTCAACTGTTAAAACCAAGTATGACGTGAAATTAAAAGCATCGTTACCCATAATGCTAAGAACATGGAAAAAATTAGATCTGAAGTTGAAAAACAAGATGAAAATTCTACATTGATATCATGTGGATGCGGAGCTCACTGGCTGAACCTTCTAGGTGAAGATATAACACCTAGTAGTGTGCTAAAGCATGTAGTGGAGGTGCACAAATATTTCCGAAATCATCATGCTCCTGGATCATGGCTCCGAGAATGTAGTGGTCATGTTTCTCCTCAGTTACAGAGAAAAACTAAGTGGAACAGCCAATTGACCTGTCTAGAGACTTTTTTGCAAAACCACAGCTCATACATAAAAATAGCAAATGAACATTTTGAAGAGATGAATCAAAGCATTGTAACTTGTATGCGTGATTTTAATCTGTATCAGCAAGTCAAGAATCTTATTAAACAATTGAAACTTGTATCAAGTGCCTTAGATATTCTTCAGTGTGATTCAACAACATTAGCAGATGCTTGCCATACATGGTGCAATCTATTGAAAAATGATAATTTGAAGACACATTTTTCTACAGTAAAAAAACGGTTTGCACAAGCAATTCTGCCATGTCATTTCGTTGCATATTTGCTGCACCCTAAATATAGAGGTAAGCACCTAAATTTTGCACAAAAGGAAGATGCAAAAGCATGGTTGGGAAAAATTAATTCTGACTATGTATCATGCACCATTAACTTTGAGCTCAAAGAAAAGCCTTTTCCTAGTACCTATTTTACAGAACATGTGACAACAACAATCAATGCTTTCATAGGTGGTGGAAAAGCGTGGCAAGATCATGCAAAATTTCTAAAGACTTTTGTATGTTAATCGCTCACCTTCAAACATGTTCATCAAGTAGTGCTGCAGTAGAAAGAATATTTTCAAATTTTTCATTTGTGCACTCCAAAATCTGGAATAGGCTTTCAACAGAAAATGTTTCAAAACTTGTTTTTTGTTATGCTATGCTGAAACAACAAAAATTTGGCTTTGATGTAGGAGATATTGCTGAATTAGATGATGAAACTGATTACTGAAGTATGAAATGTGAATTTAAAAAGTAGAATCTGTTTCATTTATTTCAATTTTATATAACTTTTATTTATATTTCTTATTTGTGCATGGGCTGTAAGATTTGTTAGGTCATCATCAAATTGGGTGCAAATTTTTGGGTTATTGAAATATTGTGAATAATTAATTTCTTAGTATATACATGAGCAGTTTGTTAATAGCTTTTGATTATTGTTTTGAATGAGGGAATGATTTTCCTCCCTATGAACTGGGTAAACAAAATTATACCTTTATAAACATATAATTTGTATTTTGTACTCATATTTCCTTAAATTAGTTTCAGAGTGACAAAAATGTATTTTATGTCAAAAAATACTTAATCCTTAAATCAAGGTTTAAAAATTCAAAATTATTTCATTTTCCTTTAAAATCATTTGTAGAAAACAAAAATAATAACTTGATTATATGCCCCATAAGTAAACACAGTATATCTCTATTTTTGCCTCTATTCTTGCCAGTATATCTCTATTTTTGCCACATTTTTAGAATTAAAAGAACATTTGGGGACGGTTTTTTTCACCTGTGGCAAAAACTTTTTTTTTTTTTTTTTTTTTTTTTTTGATTGCAGGTTTAACGACCACCGTGAGCAACTCAATGGGCTATAAGCAGTCGCCCGTCCCTAATTTAGGGTCACTGGTTCCAGGGAAGGGAGAGAACCAGTGCCGTAAGACAAACACAACATCCATGCCTCACCAGGATTCGAACCCGGACCCCTTCCGACGAATGATCAGAGGCCAACGCCTTAGACCACTGCGCCACCGGGGCGGCGGCAAAACCTTGCCAACCCTGTGAAGGAAATTATTATTTACAACAAGTCTAATAAAAAAAAAAAAAAAAAAAAATTAACTGATATGTTGCTGTAATTACAAAGAACAAATAAAAATTTTGGATTCGTTAAGAAATCATTTCTGGCTTCATGTCAGATCAACCAGGGCATGTCACCCACCCAGCTCAGATTTGTGAAAATTGGTACAAAGTATTGTACTGGTGAGATATGAAAACTGTTAAAGTTTTAGGTCAGTTGGTCCAGCAGATCTTGAGTAATACCACTTTAAAAATTGGGTAGCTCTGCCTTTAAAGTTTTCATACTGTGAGTTTTCACATCTACACTGTAGGATAAGAAACATAACTTTACAAGGAATTGTTGCAACCACATAATTTTTTTCTTAAATGATCGGCATGATCCCTACATTTTGGAACAGCTTGTTTCTGCACATTTTTAGAATTAAAAGAACATTTTTTTAATTTAATGACCAAAAGAAATGGAAATATTAGGCCACTTTTATTAAACAAAACTTTTTTTTTAAAATCATCCCCCACTTCAAATTTGCTAAAAAGATTTTCATGTGTGTATTATAAAGTACCCTTTCAGCAGGAGAAAAAAATACTTTGGGCAATTCTCAATCTTGGCAAGGAAAAAAAAAATCCAAAATGGCATGTTTTTTATAAGGCACATTCCGACATGATATTACCAAATTTTTTAATTAAGTGGTTGCTTGACCATTTTATACCCCCCCCCCCCCTAGTTTAAACCCTATTGGTGAGTGGCTCAAAACAATTTTTACTTTATTTTTATCTGCCACCATCTTAGATATAGGTCATTTTTCTTTTCTGCTGCAGGCCAAAATAGGGCCTTACAATGGGTTTTGATAAAAGGCAATTGCTTTCCTCTTATTGTAGGTCGAAAGTTTTGGTTTTCACTGCCTTAAAAAGAACATTTTCAACACAGAAAATGTATAGAAATGATAGAAAATATATATATATTTTTTTAACCTTGCCTAAAATGGCGTTGAAACTGCAATACTCGCAAGCACAATCGCCATTTTTGTTGGACTGGTAAGGTGACTGGGAGCAGGAACCCTTAAGTTGGGAATTACTAGTTGTATAATAACTATGGCTAGTAGAGTTTTAAAGCTATGGAGAACTTAAGTCTGGGTTTGGTCCCTTTCCCCCTTTTTTTTTCTCCCTCAAAGTTGCAAAATTTTCAACTTTTGCAGATTTCAAGGTTACATATGTCAAAAGAGAGACCAGATAATTTTTATTTTTTCCACTAAGGATACCCCTACTTGTACTCAACAAAACCTGCGAGTTTCATTTTGTGGTTCGAACTGGTTTAGAGGTGAAAAGTGGCAGATTTAAGCACTCCGAAATGCACAGAAATTGATGAACATTTATGCTTATTTCTGTTTTCAAAATATTTTTAAAGTCTCATGGGATTTATATTTAAATACCTTTAACTACCAAATACAATACATACAATTTATACATAAGGTAAATAAAAAAAACCCTTACCAAACCATATTGTACAGTTTGCGATTCACAAACTTTAGCAGCAACACTTGTCTAGATGTATAGCCATATTTCTGTGAGTGTGCTTGCAACTCATATTTGTTACTGTTGAATTTAATATTTTGACTAATTTCAATTTGTAACAGATCAAACCCTTAGCCTGCAAAGCTGTGCTTGCAGTCACCAGTCAAATCGCCAAAGTTATTTTAGTTGCCAAACTTAAGATAATCGCCAATTGCAAAAAATGCAACTGGCTGGGCTATCCCAAACTGTTTCTTTTCTTTGTCTTTTTAGAAAAAAAAAAAAAATACAAGCAACTGCAAAGATTAGGTAACTCTAAATTTCTTACTAATTTTAATAAAAATACTGTATAAACTAATTAAACAAACCATTTTATGAATTATTTTGGCATTGAACGATACATTTATGTACGATTTATAAATGAACTTTTTCTACATAAGAGATAAATTCTTTTCTCTGTCAGTTTGAACTAAAACTAGACACAATTACTGATTTTCATATGAAAAAAAAAACTTTTGACTGAACCAGGTCTTCAGCCTGTTTGGATATGCTGTATGTTCTTCCTGTTACAGTGTTTATCTCAAACAAACATAAGGTGTCAGAGGCGAAGTTCGAAATCAACGGGGGCCATAAGTGAAATGCGACTGCATTTTTGCATTTGGCAACCAGCGATTTGACATCAGGGACCAAATTGTGACTACATGTATTTTCTACTGCATTTTATTATGTTTCTTTTTAATCTGAATGACTATTTCTGTTCGCGATTCTCAGTGGTTTGCAAGAATTGTTCCCATTCACATGCAGCTCAGTTTCTTCATTCATCTTAAAGATGCACTTAACACGTAAAACTGTGTATCAATCGTGCTTGCTTGCATTGCTGACTTCCTCTTCTCGCCCGCACTATCGTCACACAAGCAAGTTAAAGAGACGACCTTGAACAATGAGCAGGATCCTCCCACAGTGATCATTGGACCTTTGCCAGCACACCCCGCCCCTTTCAACCTGAAGCAGAGCGGAGCCACAGCTTTCCTGAAATTCAGCAATTGCAACTGAAGAATTGTATCGATTATTTGGTCATCACTATACACATCAGATGTCCTTTGAATCTATTCATTGTAAATTTAGCGTCAATATAACTTATTGGCTTATGGCGCATCATTTTTTAGCATGTTGCACTAACAAATAGTTGGAACCATTGTTAATTTTCTTAGTTCCAGTTATCTTACATTTATTTGTACAAGTTATGTCAATTGATCGATCACCAGGAAGATAATTTTTTTTAATCTGCCTCAAAAACGGAAATCTCCTAATTTACATGAACATATATGTACAGTTCAAATATGGATGCTGCACGTGTGTCGAATGTTAGTCAGCTCAAGGTTTTACGGGAAGCTATTAATGAGCCAAGCCTGGAAGTCTGTGTTACTCGTTCACTACTGTAGACTTCAGGAATGTTGGAATCCGTTGATCCAAGCATGGATGTTGTGTGTCCCTTACACCACCGGCAACTTCTCAAAGCATGGGGAATCAACTGGGAAAAAAATTTAAATGATTACTTATTTTTGTCAGCCAAAGGACCCAGCAAAAGTGGAAGAAAGAATTTGTGTAATTACGATTGGAATTCGTTGATGGTGAAAATGATACTATTTTTACAAAAATGTTGTTTATTAATGGCTGTGGCATCTACAAACATAAGATGCTAGTGAGAGACAGTAAGTCTAAGTTCTATAGAGATACACTTGAGGTAAAGTCCGTTAAAGAAAATCCCTTTGTCATCTGCATTAGTTAAGGGTGTTTCTAACATGGGGGAATCAATTCATGAGAAAATGGTATTTCTTTTCAACAATGCATATTCTGCCATTGATGGAAATCTTTCTTTCTGCCAATTTGAAAGATTATGTCAATTGCAGAAGAAAAATGGAGTGAATATTGGCGATACATACCTAAATGATAAGTCACGTTCCATGTTCCTTTCTTATATTGCTAAAGCAATTCGCAAGCAGCATGCTGAGGTTTTATCGAATTTGAAATTTATAGCTTTGATGTTCGATTCTTCCACTGATGTATTCACATGTGAATCAGAGATTATTTATGCTACTGCTGTTGATGGTGTTCAAACAAACTTTGTGAAATTGCAACAGCTTGTGAGTGGAACTGCAGTGAGTGTTGTTTCAGCAATTGATAGAGCCATGTCAGAAAGTCATATCCAGTGGAAAAATAAACTGGTAGCAGCTTGTTTTGATGGGGCAAGTGTAAATGTGGGTAAACACAATGGTGCTGCAGCACATTTATCTACAGTCTCCTGAAACTGTGTCTGTACACTGCATTGTTTAATCATAATTTTTTAATGTTTATTTTCTTATGGCTGAAGACAGAAGCAGGTCAAGTAAAAAAAAAAAGACAGGAGTAAGCAGGTCAACTGACACCCCCTCTAAATCCATTACTCCATCTTACACAATATGCATTTTGGCACACGAAAAATACCATTACGGCGTTGAAATTATTTTTGTATAAAAATACTCCACACGAAATTTATGCAGAGCTTGTTTCCCTATTACCTCTGTTAAACAGACTTCAATGTTCATCCTGGACCCTACTCTATATCAGTACACTAAGCACAAAAGCTAAAAAATTAAAATTGCAAGTTATTACAAAAACACATTCCCAAAATTTCTCTCTAAAACCATCTTAAAAATAAAAATAGTCACCAATAGCGAATCTTACAGAAAAAACAAAAACCTGCATTAAAATATCAATTTTAATTACGTTAATGTTCAAAACTGCATAGACCATACTAAGTTTCCATTTCTAAAAGCTTTCGTGACCGTTTACCGTACAAATTAAAATATATAACAGTAAATGTATGCTAAAGCAGTAAAATAGACATCAAAATGTTCAACAATGTCTAGCTTTTAATACACCAAAAAGAGGACTTTTGAAAACCGAAAGCTATTGTTACAAAGCAAAACCGAAGTGCGTAATAGGAATCACAGAAATGTTAAAAATTTGTAATTAAATACATTACAAAAAATGCATATAATTTACATCTTAATTTATTAAAAAACTAACCAATTTTCCTCGCCTACAGAAATACACGGCTACCCTTCGGAATTTCAAACTTTGCAGATCAGAGATCACCACCTGCTAGAGATGGGCAAAAGAACCTCAATGTTTTTGAACATCGATGTTTTGCTACCGATGATCGATGTTTTAACTCGATGTTGCAGAAGCCGGTACTTCGAAAAAACATCGAGGTTTCGTGAACCGATGTTTCATGGAGGTAAGGTGGACGTCAAGTGAAAATCCGCCAATGTATTTTCAATGGGAAAATTTTGTTACATAAGTTCTCATACAAGAAATGCTTCCTGACTTGTGAAAATTCGCACACACACGAAGAAGGCACTGAACTATAGGGAGTGGCAATCAAATTTGAGAAAAAAATTATAGGAAATATTTTAAAATTAAATTTCTTTGAGATGGAGTAGTGTAGCCTATCGTTACTAGGTGGCGCTCTAAGTACGTCATGTACTGAAAATGTGGCATATCTTGACTTTTTCCTTGAATATTAAAAGTTTTCACACAAATAATAATAACTGAGCTGTCATAGCCTTTAGTTTAGGATGTCAGTAATTACTTAAATCACTTACATTACAGTTTATTGGCTTTTCTACCCTCAAACTTGTGTAAAAAAGAAATCACATTCTGTTACTCTAAGTTGCTGACCAAAGCTTTTACGAGTCACGGGGGATGAGTTTCCCCCTCAGCGAAGGGGATCGACTGACGGTATCAGGTTTCTGTAGTATTTGGGGAAAGAGTAATTACGTGTGAAACCTATTGTGCTGACCCTTCTTCACGAATAATGTTTCAAAACAGAACCAACGTTAATCGGGACGGAGCAGGGCTATTGGGACAAGGAATGAATGTTTGGCCACGACAGAACGAAAGAATCTACATAAATTTTTCGTTTATTATTTTTTTCCATGAAAAAAATGTAATTGTGAAAAATGAAAAGAAAAATAATTCTCAAAAATGATGAATAGTAAAAGTAAGATACAGTGGCTCACGGAGGATTTCTTTATGGGGTGGCCCAAAAGATTGAAGATGCAAATAAAAAGATATCCCGAAGAAAACATCTGCCAAAATATTGCAAAGCGATAAAAATATATACCCCATACTAAAGGGCGCTTCTTATTATTCGTAAAATATATATTTAAAAATATGTACCAATAAATTTTTAAAAAAGCAGCCAGAGAACAAAGAACCAAGTGATACCTAATGAAGAGGGGCCCGAAAACTTTGTCCACCCCACACTGAACAGGTCACTGGTAAAACAAATGTATGGTATAAAATTTTGGTACTTTATTTTTTTTAAGAAAGTTACATGTATTCTAGTGTTCAAATAACAAAAGCTGGACATGAGCTCACAAATAGCAGCAGCAGTCTTCGTTTCGGAATTTGTAATAGCTTTTTAAATTCGTTTTTCATCATGTTTCATTTCCTGTCTAGGATAAATCAATTTTTTTAATTTGAGAAAATAACCCGTAAACCATTAATGTGTAACAGTGTTCGCTCTACTGTTATCGGAAGCACGTACCTGGTTGCCCCAGCGTTCATTTGCGTGGTCAACTGCTGCACTGTTGCGCTTCGATTGCCCTTTACCAGTCGAAGGAGGCGACGTTCTCCTCTGGGGTCGATGGCCTTTGGGGGCTCCACAGTTATTACTTCGAGAGGTACTCTGTGTGCTAGTGATCCATTCTTGGTACACCCTTACTACAGCAACTCGCGAACAGCCCATGAAGTCTTATGTTTATGAGCTGCTTCCACCCTTGCTCGGTAGCCATTGATCATCCTTTTTGAACGTCCATCAAATCACTACCTCTGTCCAATGTGCCCAGACGTAACGCACTATGGCTCATCTGTTCTGGCCGGCCGCTTCTATATCTGTGTGGTAGACCTTGTCATGTGCACTCCGTGACACGCCTCGGCGGGTATACTTATTCCGGGGGTGGTAATATTATTCTGATGCGACTGTGTGTAAGTGTCAAATTGTGTGTATAAATATATTTTAGTGTAATGGTATATATTGTGATTTTGTATGTTGCTTGTATATTTGTAAAAGAAGTTGCTATCATGTTATGCGCTTGGTTCTTCAGCGAATAACGAATAAACTATATAAGTTAGTATCAGGGGCTGATTTCCAGGGCCCCAGAGTTTGAGGAGGCCCCGAAAACGTATGATTGGACTACCAGTTTCGTTTTGGTTTGGTTTTCACGGACCGAAACAAATCAATCCTTAAAGCAACCACTTTGTTTTTATAATCCATTGATATTTTACTTTCTCATATTATTAAAATATTTTTTCTTGCTGTTGCTGATACTCCGAATTTTCGAGTTCTTATCGATGTATTTATTTTGAAAGGAACGGTTAAAATACTTTAGCCTTCCTTTTTGTGGTAGGTAGTGGGGTAACCCCCCCCCGCAGCTGTGGTGGGAGGGCGCAGGTAACGAAGGGACGTACTGCAGCTGCCAGTTACTGTTTTTTGAAAGAAATCGAACACGCACAATAATCAATAATTGACCCAAATATTCATATTTTGCTTTAAGATATACTGTATTTAGCTTTGCCTAAATAAATGCCTAGTTTTACTTTTAAAACACTGAATGCCCCACAGATTGAAAGTGTTCGGCCCTTTGGCTCAGAGTTGTAATACGATAGTTCTCCAATCGCCCTCTCTCTCCGCTGCTGAGGAAAAAGCGAGAGGCCACAGTGGGATTACCCGTAGAAGATGTTGGAAAACAGTCAGTTACCTAGGATTACGTGCACGACATGGCAGTCGCAGATCTGCCATGTGTAAAGGGTGATTTCTTCAAGTGATTTTTTTTTTTTTTTTTTAGTTTTGGACAAAGCAATTACACGTATTGCCAAATTTATTACTTAAAAAGTTAGAACTACAGGGCTGTAAGTACCACCGTTACCTTTGCAGACACTCTCCCTGACTTCATACCCCCATCCCCCTCTCAACCACCATGCACACACACACCACGAAAAATGCATCTGCTGAAGTAAACCTTTTATTTGGGGGGGGGGGGGGCACGTTGTGCTAGTTAGTTACTCCACTTGTGGTAGGTGAAGGAAGCATTCACGCTTCTCACACTTTTCATTGTTTCAGGCGAATTCTTAATTGGCCTGCTGTCTGAGACGGGTTTACAGCAAAGCCAACGACGTCCAGGAGCGTGATCCCGCGATTCTGGAGGGTCTCAAAAATAATGATTTATATATAATTTTTAATTTTGTATCTAAAAAACGAGAAAAGTCATACAGAGAGGGTTAAATTCGTTGTTCTGCGTTTGGGAAGATTTGGGGGCATATTTCCGCCGGAAATCGAAATACGTTATCTACAAGTATGAATTTATTAAACTAGCAATGCTGGCTCACTAAATATTGTTTTGAGGGTAATATTACTTTTATACTACATTAGAACTGAGCTTAGAAATTGGGGTGTTATTTCTGGCCAATTTTTGTAGAATATAATGAACATTTTGCTCTTTAGTTCTATGTTTTATACATGCATCCCCATCTTTCCCTTAAAATTCCTTTCCCCCATTAAGTTTAGTTTAAGAGGTAATGACAAGACTTATCCGTACGAGTAAAATTACATTCGAAAACGTGAATTACGAGGCCCAAAAATAGGTTTCATCCATGTTCGGACTCTGTAAGGGAACCATAGGCGCCGACTTCGTGGGTTCGAGACACTTTTTGAACCCCAAATTATTTTGTTGTGGGTTCCTCGAACCCCTAACATTTTTGCGCGTATTTCGTGGGGAAAATACACGTACGCATATATGAATAAATTTTGTTTTTAGTTATCAATTCTTCAAGTTTTTTTTTATTATTCAGTCCCCGTTTACTATATATAGAAAGTGTGTATAAAAATTTATCCCTCAGACTGTTTATTGTTCCTCCAAAGAGAATTATTGTTTGTTTGTGCTCATCAAATTTGACGCGACAGACAATACCACAAGTACCGTTGTTTAAAAGCATCTAAAACTGTCTGCTTTATAAAAGAAAATTTTTCGGTTTGTCTGGGTTCCCACAAAATACAAAAGTCTAGCTCTACATTCGGAGACTAGAACCTATTCGAGGTCATAATCATAAAGTGTAAATATGTTGCACAGTCAGATGACCCACCCTATTTTCGGGCAGTCGGGAACCAAGGAGGTTAGAAGAGAGGAGATGGCATCAGCAGCCGCTGGTGAAGCCAGTTCTGATCATCTGGTTTCTTGTGCCCTCCGGGTGAGAAGGGTTCAGTGACGTGCCGTCACTTACAGAAGACCTATGCTGAAGCACAGGTTGATAGCGGCCATCTCTTACTCTCTGCAGTAGGCCCTGTAGGTCAACAAGGCTCCCACAGCTTTAGAAAGGCCATGATTGGTTAATACGCAATATGCACTTCCACTCTACGAAACATAATTTTGTTTAATTTTTTTTAGAAAATACTAAACAGTACTTCTGCAAATTTTTAATTATGTGCATGTATATTTCGGTCTCATTTTTCCTGACTGTACATGCTGCAACAGTGCCTGCTACGTTTGAGACTAATTTGCGTTTGAGACGAATCAAACTTCTTGCGTTTGAGACGAATCTTTATCTAGCATGCAACAAGCATTGCTGGATAAAGATTTGTCTCAAACGCAAAAAGAACTAGCTGAACAACTGGGGTAACTCAACAAATCATTTCCAATCATTTACGCGCAATGGGAAAGATTCAGGAGAAAGGAAAATGGGTGCGACATGACCTGAGCCAGAGGAACAAGGATTAGCGTGTCATGAAGTGTTTGAATCTGTTGAATAAACAACACAGAAAGTCTTTCCTGAGGGAATTCGTTACGGATGATGAAAAGTGGATATAGTGCGACAATCCCAAACGCAAAAATCACTGGGTAGACCCAAGTGAAGCAACGACTTCGACACCGAAACGCAATATTCACTCCAAGAAAATTCTTCTCTGCGTCTGGTGGGATATGAAGGGTGTGCTATATTATGAACTATTGGAACAGGGTCAAACTGTTACTGCTGATTGGAAAGCGTATCATAATCAATGCATTGCATGATTTTACTAACTTGTTATTTTACATTTAAGTATCTGGTTTTCACACAGATTGTAGAACATATAGCAGAGAGTTACAAAATTATGTTTGCTATTTCATGAATGAGGAAGGTTGCCGTAATAATAATAATGGTAATTTGAAATCTGCAAATCTAAGTGGCTGTACAATGAAGGGCGGTGACCTATTTGAAAGAGGGGATCATGAACTAAAAAAAATATATTTAACATATCTTTTTAAGGGCTTTAAGGACCTCGCACCCCAAAACTTTAAACAATAACAATAAAGAGAGCAAACATTTTCAGCAAAAATAATTTGTTTTCATTTTTTCCAGCGAAAATGATTTTTTAATTTTTAACCTGAGGAGATTGAACCGACGCTCCCAGTTGCCCCTATGGTACTCACGGCACTTCTATCACGGTAATAAATATTGAACTTGAGCTGCTATCTGAACTTCATTAGTTGTCACTATGTACGTTTCCAGGACTCTGTGACAATATTGTAATCGTACGTTGCCTTCAGCAACAAATGCATTGCAGGCAGGGCCGGCCCTAGGCGTGGGCTTGTGCCCATGTCGGCGGTCATATGGAGGGTAGCTGGCCGGTAGACTGCCCTTATTTTGCTTTAGCTTTTTCATATAAATATATGTATTATGTTTATATGATAATGATCTGAAAAATAGTGTTTCATAAAATACATATTATTTGCCCTTTTTTCTTTGTGAATTAATCTGGTTTGTTTCATCCGTATTATTACATAAAAGCGTATTCCTAATTGCAATATTTTATAGCAGTTCTCATTCTCTGCCGTTCTTCTAAGCCAGTATATTTAGCCTTTCTATTTTTGAAGTCTGTATCTTTGTGTCTCTTCCTGGACCTGAGACAACATTACTCGCCTTGAGGCTACAGTCATGAAAATGTCTCCAAAGTAAGATTGTCACTCACTTCTTGACCAACCCCTTGTTTTACAACGCAGGAGGCGCCAGGAGCATGACTGAAACAACCCTAGGTGTTCTCCCCGTTACCCTACCACTATAGCACGATATCATTTTCAAAATGACCGCATCCGCAATTTTTTTTTTTTTTTTTTGAGGTTTAACGACCACCGTGAGCAACTCAATGGGCTATAAGCAGTCGCCCGTCCCTAATTTAGGGTCACTGGTTCCAGGGAAGGGAGAGAGCCAGTGCCGTAAGACAAACACAACATCCATGCCTCACCGGGATTCGAACCCGGGCCCCTTCCGACGAATGATCAGAGGCCAACGCCTTAGACCACTGCGCCACCGGGGCGGCCATCCGCAATGGAAACTATTTTTTTTATTGGAGGTTTAACGACCACCGTGAGCAACTCAATGGGCTATAAGCAGTCGCCCGTCCCTAATTTAGGGTCACTGGTTCCAGGGAAGGGAGAGAGCCAGTGCCGTAAGACAAACACAACATCCATGCCTCACCGGGATTCGAACCCGGACCCCGTTCGGACGAATGATCAGAGGCCATCGCTTAGACCACTGCGCCACCGGGGCGGCATTGATTGATTGATTGATTGGAGGTTTAACAACCACCGTGAGCAACTCAATGGGCTATAAGCAGTCGCCCGTCCCTAATTTAGGGTCACTGGTTCCAGGGAAGGGAGAAAGCCAGTGCCGTAAGACAAATACAACATCCATGCCTCACGGGATTCAAACCCGGACCCTTTTTGGCCGAATGATCAGAGGCCATCGCTTAGACCACTGCGCCACCGGGGCGGCATTGATTGATTGATTGATTGGAGGTTTAACAACCACCGTGAGCAGCTCAATGGGCTATAAGCAGTCGCCCGTCCCTAATTTAGGGTCATTGGTTCCAAGGAAGGGAGAGAGCTAGTGCCATAAGACAAACACAACACCCATGCCTGATCGGGATTCGAACCCGGACCCCTTACGGACGAATGATCAGAGGCCAGCGCCTTAGACCACTGCGCCACCGGGGCGGCTTAAATTTTTGATAATGTCGAACAGTGTAATATACTTCTCCGTAAAACAAAATTAATGTCATACCCCAATGTTACCTCCAGCGGGAGGCAAAATGTGAAGCTTTTCGCAACGGCTTTGGACCACATCAAACGGATCGAATTCAGCTTGTAGTCGTGGCTCCCAGCCACAGAAATGGTCGAATAGCCCCCAAAGAATCTTCAACAAAATAAAAAATATCCTTATCAAGCAATGTACGTATATAGTCCATCCAACTAAAGAAAAACCCGCGGGCCCCATTGTTGTCGACGAAGGCCGCGTAGTTCTTTAAGGTCGACGGACCGCACAACCGCTCCTTTATTCATGTATGTGAGCAACTAGAATTCTCTGAACATGTTGCCGAAGAAATTCGAATTTTAAGTGTACCAGAAACTGGTGTAAAAGTTACAATTCCAATTGTGATCAGATTGCAAGTAGGTTTTTGTGCCCTCTATTGAGCTGCACCCAGGGTAGTTACGTCTCTGCAACCAGCAACATTTATACTTGTAATACACTGACGGAAAAAAAATCCCAACACCACGAAAAAATAGTTGTAGAGGAATGAAATGGCGGCAATACATTTGTATAGGTAACATTTAATCGATTAAGGTTTCAAGATCACAGCTTATTGTAAGCGCGAAAAGAGCCATTTTAAATGTGAAATGCTGGTACATTAATAACCGGTGTAACCGCCAGAATGTTGAATGCAAGCACGCAAACGTTCATGCATTGTGTCGTACAGGTGCTGGATGTCAGTTTGTGGGATGGAGTTCCATGCCTGTTTCACTTGGTCGGTCAATGCTGGTTGGGGGTGACGCTGCAGTTATCGTCCAACGATGTCCCATATGTGCTCGATTGGAGAAAGATCTGGCGATCTAGCAGGCAACGGTAACATGTCGACACTCTGTAGAGCATGTTGGGTTACAACAGCGGTATGCGGGCGAGCGTTATCCTGTTGGAAAACACCCCTGGAATGCTGTTCATGAATTGCAGCACAACAGGTTGAACCACCAGACCGACGTACAAATATGCCGTCAGGGTGCGTGGGATAACCACGAGAGTGATCCTGCTGTCATAGGAAATTGCTCCCCAGACCATAACTCCAGGTGTAGGTCCAGCGTGTCTCGGCCGCAGACAGGTTGGTTGCAGGCGCTCACCTGGCCTCTTTCTAACCAACACACGGCCATCACTGGCACCCAGGCAGAACCAGCTTTCATCAGAAAACACAACAGATCTCCACTCCGTCCTCCAATGAGCTCTAACTTGACACCACTGACGTCGCAAACGGCAGTGGTTTGGAGTAAGTGGAATGCACGCTACAGGGCGTCTGGCTCGGAGCTGTCCTTCAAGTAACAGATTTGTAACAGCTCGTTGTGTCACTGTGGTGGCAACTGCAGCTCGAATCGCTGCCGCAGACGCGGTACGATGCGCCACGGCCATACGCCGTAGCCATACGCCACGACTGCAATTTACACGTGGCCGGCCGGAACCCGATCTTCTTGAGTCAGTATCTTCCCTTGACCACCGCTGCCAACAATCATGCACAGTGGCCTGTCGTTCTGCAATATTGCGGAAAGAAAATCCATCTTCTCGTAGCCCTATTACACGACCTCGTTCAAACTCCGTGAGCTGTTGATAATGGCTTCTTCGTCTTCTTAAAGGCATTCTTGACTAACATCAACACCTTACGTCGAATCTCAACGATAACTAACGTTCACGAACGTTACAGCGCGTGTTTACAGCAAACCTGCTTTGGATGTTCCGAGGGGCGCTACTAGCGCCACACGTATGCGCCGAGCGCGAAATTTGCATAGACGTCGGCTTACAGATGTACTCTCACCGCCTACCAACTGTCGTTTATCTAACACAACCCCTTCTTGGTGTTGGGATTTTTTTTCCGTCAGTGTAGATCACGTACTTTGAGTTGGGACGGAATAATGCTCCTAAAGCCCAGAACAGCGAATTCTTTTTTCGCTCTATGACTTTGTTTTTTAGAAACAAAATTTAAAAAACAAAATGAAAAATATTTTTTAAGGCTCTTCAGCATCGCGGTGATCCACGCTTGGGCTTCGTTGGTTTCCCTGTAAATCTGCCCCTGAGTGCAGCCATTGTTTATAGAGAATTTATCATCTTGTGATTTGTTATTAAAATTGTTACTCTTATATACTGCGTGCGTGCTTGAGTATTTACGTTGTACTGTGGACTTTCAATGGTTTTTAGGTACATGTTGGTTCAGAGTACGAATCCGTGGCCCGGAAATTGTCATCGGGTTGTCAAAGGCTTAAAAAGGGCCCAAGTCACGTTAGAAGTTGGTGTTGCGAAGTGGAATTCATTATACCACTGGGGCCCCCATAGTCTAGGGCCAGTTTCAATATCTTTGAGATGCATGAATACAGAAAGTCTCTGTTCATAACATCTCTTTAAAAACTACGTTAATCGACTTTTTCTTCTGTTCCCATTGCTCTAGCTGCAGCCACGAGTTCCCTGTTTCTGAAGGAACGTAAAAAAAAGGAGTTTAACAAACACGCCCTGCCTGATTTTTTATGAACCGTAGGTAAAAATAATTTGCCTTAATTCGAGGCCGGCAGTGAAACACTGCATGCTTCGTGAGTGACGTACACTCGTGCATGAAAGATTGCGACCACCGATGTACTAGCAACACCCAATTAAAAGAACCTACGTTTTGATTCCTGCAAAGTACACGTGACATGCATTTTAATGAGAGGGGGGGGCAATGGGCGCACACACATTCAAGGTCACGCAAGTATTTTCAGGTCACTCTGTTACCTAGAAATAAATATTTTAGCGTCTGATATGCCCTCTTTTGAACTTCGACTTTGAAACCTGCCATTGCAACTATAGGAATGCAATGCTAGGATTTCGCGACGAGTTATTGCTGTGAAAACACACACAGTTCTCTTTAATAAATATACATTAAAAACATTAGTTCTCATTTTGAAACCACGACTGCAATTTACTGTAGAAAATTTTGCTTTAAAAATTTATGATCTTCGTAAATTCTGAACAATTAAAGCTACATTTTTAAGTGCTTATTCGGCATATTTTGCGTGACAGTACGTAAAAGACTTTAGTTCCAATAAAGCCTAAGTCTCAGGTTGAATGTTGCTTCCAAAGGAATTATGCATAGTTGAACCGAAAAGCGCAGCTTGTTTTGAAGAAAAAAATGCAGCAGAAAAATAAAACATACCCAATGGAGTAATTTTAACGATTTTTGAAAAATAATTTACGTAAGCTAAGGTGGACGTAAAGTAATTTTGCTTCCTATACTTCCAATGGAAAAACGTTTGTAGACATTTCCTTCACAATTAATGCGTTCCCAAGGAAGAAAATTTGAACATCGATTAAAATAACTTCATATTATAACTTGGAATACTTAATATTTTCTAAAACAACCATAATTATATTAAAAATCAATAATTTTTCCATTGGTGGTGTTGAAACCAGAAAAAAGATGGCGCGACATGTACTTTGATGACGTCAATAGACAAACAAATGTTGCATTGCATAATTATGGTTATGTTTTAGAAAATATTAAGTATTCCAAGTTATAAAATGAAGCTATTTTAATCGATGTTCAAATTTTCATCCTTGGGAATGCATTAATTGGGAAGAAAATGTGTACAGAAGTTTTTCCATTCGAACTACAGGAAGCAAAATTACTTGACGTCCACCTTAAAAAGAGAACATTTTGTTCTGGTAGGTAAGTAAAAAAATCAATTTTACAGAAGTATTTTGTTTGCAAATTATTCATGAGAGAGAGAGAGAGAGAGAGAGTGTGTGTGTGTGTGAACTAGATTCTTAATCGCAACTTATTCACACGCCCATTTTGAACCGCAAAGAATCAAAACGTTTTACGAAAAATCCCGATAACACATTGTTATTTAGCAAACACGGATAAATTTTCTATAGTTCGATGGGAGTCGAAATGGTACCCGTTCAACAAAAACAGGACTAAACCCAAAACTGGAAAGTGGGAGGGGCGAAATTATAAAATAATATATTCGGCATTGACTCCTTTTGCTTTAAAATTCATTTCATTATTTTATTTCATATTCGGCAGAACAACAATTGTATTTATCAACAAAGCTGCCAGCATAGAGTAAAACAGCGATGCATTCCAGCTACCTTCATGACGGCAACTCCGAGGACCATTTAAATCTGTTATATCAGCCTGCCGGGGTTGTCAGGAAGACAGCCCGAGGGAGGTTTTACTTCATGGAAACTAACTCATGTGTGAATAGGCTGAGATTCTCACATGCGTTGGTTTCAATAGTCTTCTGGGCTGTCACCAGTTTAGCTCCCATTGGAGAGGACTACATACACACACAATTACGCGTTACGCAGGAAAACATCCCAACTAAGTTCAGGAAACTTCGGTACGGCATAAAGAAAAACCGACTGCTCTGAGAAGGGGGCACGCTGCTCTTCGATCGTACACTCCTCGAGCACGGTCGCCATTTGCAATCTGAGTTGGGCATGCGATACCTAGCGTCTGCTACATCGAACAACGAGTAAGCTGGACTGCGCTGTCACCTAATCGCACCTTTAGAAACTAATAATCACCATTATCAGCTATCCCATAACTGTTAGCGACTTATTTAAATTTAATGACTTTCCTCCGTACATTACTCGACATGCAAAATGTCATACCAGAAGAAATGCACGAAATGAGACGAAACTTATAACTGGAAAGAAATTATTTCCTTTGAGGTATTACATGAATGCGTTGGGCCATGAGTCAGTAGCCGTATGGGCTCCATGCTGAGGCTATACATTTGGCACCATGGGGTGGCATCAAGTGGAAAAGTCCTCGGATGATGTTTGAGGTATCGCTGGCCATACGTCGTTGACCTGAGTTCACAATTCTTCGACACTCAGAAGTGGTCCTGCTGAGGCAGTAAGTAGTCTGTCAATGACGTTCCATATGTTCTCTCTTGGGGAAGTCTGGGGATTGCGCTGACCAGGGCAGTCAGTAGTCTGTCAATGACGTTCCATATGTTCTCTCTTGGGAACCTGGACACGCTGTAGGCGCTGTCTATTGATGTTGGCAGTGTGCTGGCGGGTGTTATCTTGTTGAAACTGGGAATTAGGGATACCACGGAGATGCGGCAACAAAATGGGCTGTAGCACCTCATCAGCGTATCGTCGGGCTGTCATTGTATCCACTGTGGTGCGAACGCCTGATGAAACTGATAGCGCCTCAAATCACGACACCAGGCAGTGCAGCAAGATCAGTCCGGTGACCTACTCTCCAAACTCTCAAATTGGCTACCGTCGGAGCAAAAGCGAGACTTTTTTTTTGTTTTTTTGTTTTTTTGTTTTTTTTGTTTGGAGGTTTAACGACCACCGTGAGCAACTCAATGGGCTATAAGCAGTCGCCCGTCCCTAATTTAGGGTCACTGGTTCCAGGGAAGGGAGAGAGCCAGTGCCGTAAGACAAACACAACATCCATGCCTCACCGGGATTCAAACCCGGATCCCGTTCGGACGAATGATCAGAGGCCATCGCTTAGACCACTGCGCCACCGGGGCGGCAAAGCGAGACTTCCCGGTGCGGCATTGTCTACGCCGAGCAGTGTATGAAACGATATACAGTAAATCATGTTTGAAACTGAACCTGTCCAAAACGGAAGTTTTTTTGGTTTTTTTTTTTGTCCCGAGATGAAAGATAGAAAGTTATGAAATACGGGACCTGTCTAACGATGAAACAGAAATGGCAAAAGACCAGACCAGAGAAACCTGGCAACAACTGAAAGTTCTCAGCAGTAGCGTAGCCAAGATTTTATTTCGGGGGGGGGGCTAAGCATGGGCGATCCTACTGTACGTGGGGTTATGGGGTGTATCACCTCCACCCATACTATTTCTTGAGTCAACAAATTTTGATTGACTGAATCGTCATATTAAAAATGCATAAGTTTAAATTATAATCATAATGAATATAATAATTCGTAATAACTACACTGCCGGACAATTGCTAAGGACGGATGACAATAGCAACGATAGCAACCATAAAATGGAAGGCAGGAAAATGTGGAAATTAGCATAAGTGCGGGATACAGTAAGACGTGTTGTGCGTATGCAAATTTTGGATTGACGAACTTGTTCGTGACGTCATAGCGCTGATAAGAGATATAAAGGATTTGACGCGTGTTGACCGTTGTTGTTCAAACGCAAAGTTGAAAGGGAAAGAATCAATTGATGAACTTGCAATTTTCAGTATGTCTTCCCGACATCATCTAGATGATTTTACGCGTGGCCGTATTATTGGCAAGATTGAAGAAGGGCGAAAAATAACAGATGTTGCCAGGGAGTTCAACGTCAGCCACAGTGTTGTTTTAATGCTTTGGAAATCATTTCAAACAAATGGAGAGTGTAGCAAACGTCTCTGGGGAGGTCGTGTTCGCAGTACGACACCTGCAGAAGATCGGTACATAGTGCTATGAACAAAAAGACACTAGCGCAGCACAGCTAGTGAGGTAGCAAATCAGTTTATGGCTGCTACTGGCAAGCGGATCTCTCGAAAAACTGTCGCCAGACGTTTGCATGAAGGAGGACTATACGCCCACCGTCCTGTTGTGTGCATCCCATTGTCCAGACGTCACCGTACCGCCCGTTTGCAATGGTGACATCAACATCGCAATTGGACTGATAACGACTGGTCTGCTGTCCTCTTCTCAGATGAGAGTAGACACAGTCCATCGTCTGATTGTCGATGACAACTGATCTGGCGTGATAGTGGTACTGCATATTGTCCAGCAAACATACAGGAAAGGGACCGATATCCGACATGTATGGGCTGGCATCATGATCAATGGCCGTACGTCCCTCTATGTGCTTCTAACTGGGACTATGACTGGCCAACGATACATTAATAATGTTCTGCTACCTCATGTTCTCATGTTCCGTGGTGCTGTTGGTGATAGATTAATTTTCATGGACGACAACGCAACATGTCATCGAACAGTCGCTGTCCAGGAGTGTCTTGAGAGCTAGGATATTCAACACCTCTTATGGCCAGCACGTTCTCCAGATCTGAATCCCATTGAAAATGTGTGGGATGCTTTGGGGAGGAGTCTTGCTGGTCGCCAATGCCCTCCAATAAACAAGGACACCCTCATCCGTGCACTGACAGAGGAATGGGATAAATTACTCCAACAGCTGCTTGATAATGTTGTGCAAAGCCTGACACGACGTGTGGAATCTTGCATCGCCCTCCATGGTGGCCATATCCCGTATTGACATCTTACGCCGGAACGCCTGCGGACGGTAATTGCATTTTTTCACGTTTACGTATTCTGCACAAAATGGCCTGTTTGTCCCTTGAACACGTTCCAAAGCCTTCTGGATTTCAGAGCACAATAATATGTCTTTCTTGTAATGTCCTGGCATTCTGACATTGTTTTATTTCACTTGGCATCCATCCACACTTACTTTTTTATGCGCTATATAGCCGTTTATGATCCGTCCTTAGCAATTGTCCAGCAGTGTACTATAAAGCCTATTTACAACGATTTGTCATCTAGAGAGTTGCTAAAATTGGTGTTTGGGTGATGACACTCAAAACAAAAACGAACTTTTCAATTCTACTGTTTGGGGGTTCGCGCCCAAATATCTTCACTGTGGCTGAAAAACCATCGAAATGGCAGCTTATGTAGCAGCAGGAATTTTTAATGAAGGATTTTCTGCTGTCTGAAAATGATGACAACGATAGGAATAGTTATTAGCGAGCAAACGAAGACATTTGCCAACGCGCGGGACCAACAGCGTCTGCAGAGATCGTCGAGACGCAGCCTCGAGGCTGCAAAAGAGGCTCGTACAAGGCGTAGAAGCGAGCAAATGTCTCTAAACGAGTTCTACGAAGCAGAGGAAGGAACACTGTATGGCTATGGTATAGCAGATTATACTCGATATGTCTCCGTAAACTGTGCTTGAAACTTTAAATGTGTTTTTCTCGAAACAGCTTTTTCGCGAATGGTTGGCATGATATTTCAAAAACTATTAGACCGATAGACTTCAAATATAAAACTGCATGTTCAACAAACATCCATTTATTGTTTGATGAACCAGAAACGCAATACGTTATGTATATTTTTAATAGCAAAAAACATTTTCAATTTTTTTGAGCTAAATTGATAATTTAAGTTTGACAAGTCACCATTTCCTCAAATATACATAAAAAAAAATTCTGGTTCATCAAACGATAATTACTTGTGTATACAGTAAAACGTAGTTCGAGTTTTTTGTTTCAGATCACCTGGAGTGGAGAAATTATGCCAACCAGTGACCGCCGATCTTCGGGCAGTGTCATGTTCGAGGGGATTTGCGGGCGTGATTCTTCATGAAACTTATTAAAAAATTTTTTGTAAATACCTTGAACAATAATAAACAGATGTACCTACCTTGGAATCAATTGATTGCATAGTTTCGTCAATAAACACTCCAAAAAAAGCGGTAATTTTAGCGTAAAAAAATGAGAATCCCCCTTAAGGCGTCAGCATAGTGACGCAACTGATACCTCTTCCGTGGTCGATTGAAGTAAAATTGGAAGGGAACGTAAAAAGTTAAGGAAAGAATTACAAGCGACTAAGCCAAATGAAATAGCAGTACTGTTTTTTTTTTTTTTTTTTTGATGTCAGAAAAGACAAAAACACAGACAAGTTCAGAAAGGCACCAAGCTACACCCAAGGGTTGCTATACAAGAACACGCTCCCCGCACGGGGATAACTGGTTTTCCAGTTATTAGGGGAGCGGCGCCCCCACGGCCCGAGCTAACATGTACTAGATGTGAATTTTCACATTTTTTATGTTTTTTGGTTTTTCACTTGACACGCTCCCGCCTCAGTTGTAGGTTGCTGAGGTTGTGATTATGCGCCAGCTCTGGATTTTAGTTTATCTTTTTCTTTTCTGTCTTCTACATTTTATGTTCCTTTCTTTGTTTTTCCGAGCTGGTTAGCTAGTCCTACCTGCACGTTTGCCGTGTGCGGTGACCCGTAAGGTGGAAAAGGGGATGCTGTAGGCTGAGGTTTCTGGTGGCCTGGGTGTTGTGTCGCCAGTAACCAACACTCCTCTTTGCCCCCTGCTTCATCCTAAACGGGCGGCTAGGAACTAACCCACTCCTAGTCAATGAGGTCTGTGGCCGAGTGGAGCCCAGACCTCTAACGGCTTGTCGTTTTGCACGACAGGGTGAGTCTGGGGATAGGGTGGGCATGCCAAAGGGGGTTCCCCAGACATGGGAAAGTCTGGGTGCACGCCGAGCGCATGCCTTCCCTATCAACTTGCTATATCCGCTTGCTATCCCTAGAGCCGTGTCCTGCGTCCACTTGGGCTTGTGGACCTCCGGCTCTCCCTCGTTGGGCTCGATTGTGGGTGGGGAAGTCGGCGGACGAATTCTAAAATTTTTTCATGGCTCTCAATTCTGTTTCCCACGAACCAACAACCAAAAGAGGTATGGAGGAAGGCTCATTCCCCTTCCGCAAAAAAATATGTTCCCGATTGTTCGAATGCTAGTTTCTTTTTTGTTCATTCATTAGACCCTTCAAAGCCTCCGAGTGCCAAAAGTCCATTTTGGATAAATAAAGCACTTCAATCCATCGCAAGCTCTCCTAAGAGCGTAAAAAAGCTCCAATATGGAGATCTTCTGGTTGAAATGTCCACTGTGGCCTACAGCTCTACACTTCATAACGCCACCACGCTGCTTGAGACTCCGGTCAAAATAACACCTCATGGATACCTAAATTCATCTCGAGGTGTTGTCTCCTCTCATGACCTCGTTGAGTGTTCCGAGGAGGAACTACTTGAAGAACTGAGGAGTCAACACGTTACGGGTGTGCGGCGTATACTCTTTAGGCGGAATGGGCAGTCCGACCCATCCCGCAATGTCATTTTAACATTTGACAGCCCTTCCCTGCCTACGTCCATCAAGGCAGGGTATCTTCACCTTGAAATACGTCCGTACATCCCTAACCCTCTGAGATGTTTTAGGTGTCAGTCTTACGGCCATTCTCAGCAGTCGTGCAGGAGCAATCCTAGGTGTGGACGCTGTGGTGCCACAGAACATCTTTTGTCAGAATGTGTGGCCGAGGCCGAGTTTTGTGTGAACTGCAAGGGTTCACACGCAGCATCAGCCAAAGATTGTCCCAAGTGGAAGGAGGAGAAAGAAATCCAAATGCTGAAAACCGTTGAGAACATTTCCTATCCTGAGGCTAGAAGAAGAGTAGTTCCAGTTTCTTTTGATTGGCGATCTTATGCATCGATGGTGGTTGCCAAATCTACGGTTGCTATTCAAACCGACATTCAGATCCCTGTTAAATGTCCCTACAAGCTGGACGATATCATCGCAGCCGGACTGGAGGCACTCCAGTCTCGAGCTAGGGGTCTGAAAGCGCCACCCACCACTTCGCCGATGCAGACTCATTCCACCACCAGCAAGGGAACTCAGGCCACTTCTTCAAAGAAAACCAAAGCCCAGGATAAGAAAAGCATTTCTTTTCCTCCAAAATCTGAGCAAACGACTCAACGTTGTGCGCCTCCCGTTAAGACACTTGGAACAAAGCATGCTCCCATCTTGGCCCCTGGTCACACGCCTCCAGATCTGGGGGAACCCCCATCAGAGGTGATGGAGCCTGACTTCGTTTGATCATTTTCATTTTACTTTTAACCATGGCTTCAATCATTCAGTGGAACTGTCGAGGTTTTCGGACGAGTTTTGATGAAGTGAAACATTTGCTTTCGTTGTACTCTCCGGAGTGCTTTTGTTTACAGGAAACAAAACTTAAACCATCAGACCTGCTTTCAGTTCGAGGCTACAGTGCGTATCGGACTGATAATGCATCGGGAGGCATCGCCTGTGGGGGAGTCGCTATTCTTTTCCCTCACAGTGTTCCGGTGTCTTCCGTTGCGATATCCACAACTATGCAGGCCGTGGTGGTTCGTATATCTGTGCCTGTGTCTCTTACTGTCTGCAGTGTCTATCTGCCGCCGGACGAGAACGTAAGCGTCTCTGTTCTGGAGAGATTGGTTGATCAGCTGCCTTCACCCTTTCTTTTACTGGGTGACTTCAACGCTCATCATCATTTGTGGGGTAGTGTCAGCATCAGCACGAGAGGTCGTCAAATAGAATCTCTTCTGTCCTCTGCCTCTTTGTGCCTTTTTAACACCGGTGCTGACATGTACTTCCATGAGCCGACAAGATCTTTCAGTGCGATCGATTTTTCCTTGGTATCACCATCGATTATTGCTGACTGGTCGTGGACGGTGTGTAACGACCTCCACGGCAGCGAACACTTTCCAATTGTCCTCTCGCATCATGCGAACATGCCATCTTATGCTTCCCGCCCTCCTCGGTGGAGGATGGAACGTGCGAGATGGGAGGTCTTCACATCGTCCACAGTGATATCTTCTGCAATGGTGACCCAAGAGTCAATCGACGCAGCGGTTCTTGAAGTCACAAATTGTATTCTTCAGGCAGCTGATCTTTCTATACCAAAAACATCTACGACACTCTCCAGAAGTCCGAAGCCTTGGTGGACCCCTGAATGCGCAGCGGCTAGGAGAGCTCAACACAAGGCCTGGTCTACGTTTCGGCGTTATCCAACCGATGCTAATCTCGTTACATTTAAACGAGCAAAATCCTATGTTCGGTTGGTGCGTCGACGTAGCAAGAGGGAGTCTTGGATCCAGTATGTTTCATCTCTCACTTCTCGTGCCAGTTCGAAAAGTGTGTGGGACAAGATTCGTAAGATCCGGGGTAACTACAGCTCTCACCAGATCTCCATTCTCGAGAGTAACGGCTGCACATATGCTGAAGTTGGGGAGATTGCTGATTGTTTGGGGGAGGCGTTTGCCTCCGTGTCGAGTGACCTGGCGTATCCTACTTCTTTTCGAAGAATAAAATCCACTGTGGAACGCCAGAGAATCTCCTTTGCGCCTTTTCTCGACACTGGATATAACTCCCCTTCAGCATGGTTGAACTCAGGGTGGATCTGCATCGGTCCGGCGCTACATCTGTCGGTCCCGATGGAATCCACTATGACATGCTCCATCATCTCTCGCAGTCATCTCTCGAGAATCTCTTAATCTTGTATAATCGTATTTGGTCGGAGCACAGTTTCCCGCAATCTTGGCGAAAAGCTTTTGTTCTGCCTTTTCCCAAACCTGGCAAGGATCCCAAGTCTCCCTCTAGTTACCGTCCAATTGCTCTCACTAGCTGTCTGTGTAAAGTTCTTGAGCGCATGGTTAATTCCCGGTTAATTCATTTTTTAGAATATCATCAAGTACTTTCACCATCACAAAGCGGCTTTCGCCGTCATCGTTCACCTCACGATCATCTCCTGCACCTTGAGACATCTGTGCGCGAGGCGTTCGTGCGTAGGCAGCACCTGGTTTCTGTTTTTTTTCGATATTGAAAAAGCCTATGATCGAGCGTGGTGGCACGCTATTATCCGTGACCTCCACGCATGCGGATTGCGAGGAAATATTCCGACTTCCATCGTTAATTTTCTTCGCAATCGGGTGTTTCAGGTGCGCCTGGGTACGACGCTCTCGGCACCGTTCCATCAAGAACAAGGTGTTCCTCAAGGTTGCATTTTATCTGTCACATTGTTCATCCTCCGCATTAATTGTCTTTTCATAAATCTTCCTCTTGCGGTTTCGGCTACTGTCTATGTTGATGACTTGCACATTTTCTGCTCGTCATCAAGCATGCATTTTATTGAAAGGCAGTTGCAGTCTGCAATTAATCAGATCTTTAAAGCGGCGAATAGCAATGGTTTCTTTCTCCCGACAAGACAGCGTGTGTCCATTTCTGCCAGAGGCGTGGCCTCCATCCTGACCCAGAGCTGTATTTAGACCGTGCAGCCATACCAGTTTTGCCGGAGACCAAGTTCCTTGGTCTGACCGTCGACCGTGCGCTTACGTTCCGTGCGCACGTTCGGCGGCTCAAGATTTCCTGTCTGCGGGCTCTATTCTTAAGATCCTTTCGAGAGTCTCGTGGGGCGCAGACAGGATGTGTTTGTTTCGAATTTACCATTCATTAATACGGTCAAAACTGGATTATGGTTGTATCGTGTATGGCTCTGCTCGTCGTTCCGTTCTCCGGCCTTTGGACACTATTCACCATCAAGCACTGCGTCTTTGTTCGGGAGCATTTCGAACATCTCCGATTCCCAGCCTTTACGCTGACGTGAACGAACCATCGCTTGAATTACGCCGTCTGCAGCTGTCTATTCAATTCTACCTGAAACTTAGTTCTCTTCCAGACCATCCTTTATACGATGCAGTTTTTAATCCCCAGCATGCTCGTTTATTCGGGAACCGGCCCTCGTGCATTTCAACCTTCGGTCTTCGTAAGGCGGCCGTAGCCCGTGATGTAGGGCTCGACTTGTCACTTGTTTTTAGAGACCAGGGGCTTTGGGGATCCTCCATGGCACTCACTTGGTGTCATGGTTGATACCATCTTTACATCTTTCGATAAATCCTCAACCCCTGCGTCAGTGTAACAGCAGCTCTTCGCTGAGCACCGTGACCTCAATTCTGACTACACTATTTTTACCGATGGCTCCAAGATGCATGGAGTTGTTGGATCCGCGGCTGTCTGTGTTGAAGTTTCAGTAGCGCGGATCCCAATGAGGCCACGGTGTTTTCGGCGGAATTGCATGCTGTGTATCTCGCCCTTCTCCATGTTCAGTCGAGTTCTCATCATTGTGCTATGGTCTATACGGATTCTTTAAGTGTCTTGCAGTCCTTATCATCTGCGGATTGCCGTGACCATCCTTTTCTCTTGGATGTGAGACGGTTGCTTTGTCGTTTG
Source organism: Macrothele yani (assembly GCA_039090855.1). Lineage (NCBI taxonomy): Eukaryota > Metazoa > Arthropoda > Arachnida > Araneae > Macrothelidae > Macrothele > Macrothele yani. The sequence goes on from CM077018.1 coordinate 68,102,701, forward strand.
CCCGAGGCCGGTTTTCAGGTTCAGTTTTGCTGGATTCTTGGACATGCTGGAAACTCGGGTAACGAGTGTGCTGATGCGGCTGCTAGATCTGCTTCCTCTTTGGTCGTCACACCCTTGCCACTGTTTCACCGGGATTTCCGCTTTCTTGTTCGCGACCATATCAAGCGAACGTGGCAAGGTCTGTGGGGACCAAGAGGTGGAAAATATACTGCATCGTATTAAACCTAATCTTGAAATTTGGAAATCCTCATATCGTCGGAACCGTAGGGAGGAAGTGGTGCCTGCGCGTCTCTGCATTGGGCATTGTCGTTTCACTCACCGCTTTTTGCTGTGTGGTGACACTGCGCCGATGTGCGAGACATGCAATTGCCGACTCACAGTCACTTATCTTCTGTGTACCTGTGTTCGTTTTCGTGATGTACGTTTTCATTTCTTTCATTCTCATTTGTTGACCGAGGACGTCGCTACACTGCAGCGGCTCCTCAATGACCACTGTAATACTATTGTCGTGTTTTCATTTTTTAAAGAAATTGACTACTTTAAACGTATCTAGATTTTAGCCTTATCATCATCCTTATTTCTCAGTTTTACTGAATCAGCTAGATTTTAATCATTGTATCATGTTTTTAATACTGTTTGTTTCATTATCTTTTTTAGCCCTTCCATCGTTCTCATTTTTTCAGTTTTACTTGATCAGCCAGATTTTAAGTTTTATACCACTGTTTTAATACTGTTTGTTTGTCTTGTGTCTGGCGCTCTTTGGCCAAACATGGCCCTTGCGCCATAAAAATAAATTAACCAACCAACCAAGAACACGCTACCCTTGTGGAAGAACCTAATTCCAAATATACAGGCCCACATCACTTACTACAGGAGAAGCACTAACAATCAAAACAGGCATCATGAATTTCTTTGAGAAGGGTGAAATTCACATGAATGGTTTATTTGCAATTAGATGCGACAGTACCAATTTCAAAGATGGTTCAAAAGGAGGTGTGATTAGATTTTTTTTTTTTTGATTGGAGGTTTAACGACCACCGTGAGCAACTCAATGGGCTATAAGCAGTCGCCCGTCCCTAATTTAGAATCACTGGTTCCAGGAAAGGGAGAGAGCCAGTGCCGTAAGACAAACACAACACCCATGCCTGACCGGGATTCGAACCCAGACCCCTTACGGACGAATGATCTAGGCCAACGCCTTAGACCACTGCGCCACCGGGGCGGCTGTGATTAGATTAATTGAGTTAAATCTTCAAAGACCGCTCCAGTGGCTGAACTTTGCATTACGTACAAATGAGCTACCACTTAGACATCTAATGGAGAAACTCGAGGGTGGTACTCGTGGACCAAAATCCTATTCTGGATCTATAGGTACAGCTATTATGAATAACTAAGTGTCACTTCATTTAACCCTATAGTAGTTAATAACTTCCCTACTATTAAACCAAGATAATCTTAGCACAGATCAAAATTACTTATATCACATACATCAAGAAGTTTGCTCTGAAGACTTTGCTTTTGAAAAACCAGGCCCAGTAGCACATTTTCGTTGGATAACAACAGCAGCGAGAATACTTCGTCTCTCCATCGCCACTGAAGATCCTTCTGCGAATCTTGTTTCCACTTCCATAATGAAGGTTTATGTCTCAACATGGTTCACCATTAAGATGAAACCTTCTTGCACTAACGAAGCTCTACCAATCTGGACAATAATAAAACATTTTTTAGGAGATCTTTTTTTTTTTTCAGACATTTGGAAAAAGCAGATAAGTGTCTGATTTCGGGGGGGGGGGGTTGCAGCCCCTCAAGCCCCCATCTAGATATGCGCCTGGTCCTCAGATGTTGTCGTTCCGTTAAGTATTTTAATTGAATACAGAACATTACACAATAAAGTGTAGTCATGAATTCGCACGGAACAAATTAGTTTGATAGCGTAATTAAACAGAGATTGCTTTTGTGTTCTTTACACAAACACTAAAGCACACACGCTGTTTGGCGTTTGCTTAAGGTGGGCGTCTAGTGATATTGCTTCCTATACTTCCAATGAACAAACTTCTGTACACATTTTCCTCATAATTAATGCGTTCCCAAGGATGAAAATTTGAACATCGATTAAAGTAACTTCATATTATAACTTGGAAACTTAATATTTTCTAAAACATAACCATAATTAAGAAATCCAACATTTGTCTACTGACGTCATCAATGTACAGGTCGCCCCATCTTTTTTCTAGTCTAGACACCACCAAAGGAAAGGTTCTTGATTTTTAATATAAATATGGTTATATTTTAGAAAATATTAAGTATTCCAAATTATAATATGAAGTTATTTTAATAGATGTTCAAATTTTCATTCTTGGGAACGCATTAATTGTGAAGAAAATGTGTACAGAAGTTTGCCCATTGGAAGTATAGGAAGCAAAATCACTTGACGTCCACCCTTAACCACGCATCGCAACTCAGGTTTTAAGACATGTAACCAGGGGCGCGCCAAGGACATTGGCCGCCCGGGTGCCAGACCATATATATATATATATATATATATATATATTATCAGCAGCAGCATCATCATTGTCAACCATTATCAATCCACTGCTGGACGAAAGTCTCTCCAAGCCTCTTCCACAACGGTCTATCTTGTGCCAGTCTCCTCCACGTTACTCCCGCATACTTTCGAATTTCATCCACCCATCTTCCACGTGGTCTTCTTCTGGGTCTTTTCCTGTCCCTTGGAATCCAATCTAAAATTTCGACTGTCAATCGATGGTCTGTCCTTCTGGCAGTATGTCCAGCCCATTGCCATTTCAGAAATTCTACTCTAATCATGATGTCTTCCACTCTTGTCATTTTTCTGATCCACGAGTTCCTCTTCTTATCTCTCCTGGTCATACCAAGCATGCACCTCTCCATGCTTCTTTGAGTTGCCTGTAGCCTTTGTATGTCTCTTTTAGTTAAGGTCCACGTCTCTGCACCATACTTAAGCACTGGAAGGATGCATTGATCAAACACTTTTCTTTTAAGACATAATGGCATATTGCTCTTGAAAATTATGCTGTTTCTTCCAAAAGCTCTCCAGGCAAGTTTTGTATACGCCGATTCATTTCTCCATCAATGTGACCCTCACTTGATATTTGCTGTCCAAGATAAACGTACGCATCTTATCTGCAGCTTTTCTCCGTCAATCGATAAATCTTCATTTCTTGTAAAAGCATTGAACATCACTTTTGTCTTCTGAAAGTTCATTTTTAATATCACTTCTTTACTCTTGTCAGCAAGTTCCTGGATCACACTCTGCAGCTCTGATTGGGTAGTTGCAGAAATGTCTACGTCATCAGCAAAACGAAGGTGAATTAGATAATCTCCATTAATCTTTATCCCTTTGTTTTCCCAGTTCAATGATTGAAAGACATTTTCCAATGTGGCATTAAACAGCTTGGGAGATATGGTGTCACCTTGTCTCACTCCCTTTCCAATTTTTATGTGTGCTGTATTCTCAAACAGCCGAATCTTAGCACTTGCATTTTCGTACATGTTATTAATAATATTAATGTATGCATCTTCAATACCACAGGATTTCAAAGCCATTGTAACTGCTGATGGTTTCACTGAATCAAAGGCCTCTTCATAATCGATAAAAGCTATGCATAATGGAAGTTCATATTCCCTCGCTCTTTCAATTAGTTCTCTCAGTACGTGGATATGATCTATAGTGCTGTAGCCACTCCTGAATCTAGCTTGTTCTCTCGGTTGAGCCATGTCCATTGTCACCTTCAAGCGGTGTGAAAGAACTTTAGTGAAGATTTTATAAACCACTGATAGGAGGCTGATAGGTCTGTAGTTCCTGAGATCCTCAATGTCACCTTTTTTATGTAGCAGAATCATTGTATCGTTGTTCCAATCATCAGGAATCTTCCCTTCATTAAGGCATCGAGTGAAAACTTGGGCGAGTACTGTTTGAATTTCTCCACTTGCTTCTTGTATGATGTCTACATTAATTCCATCTTCTCCTGGTGCTTTCCCCCGCTTCATGTTCTTGATTGTATGTGCAACTTCTGCTGGGAGGACTGGAAGAACTCTGGTACCTTTCATGATGTCTGGAGTACATGTATCATCCCTTTCATATAATTTGGAGTAGAAATATTTCACTCTTGACAAAATTTCGCCTCTATTTCTTGTTACAGAACCATCTTTTCTCAGTGCCATAATCTGTTTTCTTCCCTTGCTCAGATGTCCCTTTGCTCTCTTTAGGCTTTGGTTGTTTTCAATTGCTTTCTTCACTAGTTCACAGTTGAATTTCCTTAAGTCTTCAGTGATACTTTTTCGTACTGTCTTGCATAGCTCTATATATTCCATTTTGGAAGTCACATCTTCTTTTAGTTGTTCTCATCTCTCTTCTTTTTTGCATCAACATTTTGTTTTTCTTGATAATTTGTTCACATGCAACTTGTTCTTAGACCCAGCTAATAATGTTGTTGCTGTTTCCATAAGAGCTTTGGTTACTTTTCTGTTAACTTCAGAGATGTCCACTTCTTCTGATGTTAGACCTTTTAGAGCAGAGAATCTGTTCCTCAGTTCAATTTGAAGGTATTATGATGCTTTTTAAGGTTGGACATGTCAATACACTTTTGTTTGTTTTATGAGCTTGCCACGCTCGAGTTTAGCATTGAGGTGCATCTTACCATTCTATGGTCACTACCTGTGTTGAACTTGTTTAGCACACTGCAGTCTTCCATGAAAAATTTTTTGTTACACATATTAAAATCAATTTCATTTGTCCATCCATTAGGATGCCTCCATGTCCATTTCCTTTGCGGCTTTTTCTTGAAAAAGGACTTTATGATGAAAAACCCTTCTGCCTCTGCAAACTCCACGAGAGTATTTCCACGCTGGTTTCTATTACCGTGACCGAATTTACCTACTGAAATTTCATTCTGTTGCCGTTGCCCTATTCTTGCATTGAAATCTCCCATAATGATCTTCAAGTGTTGCTTGCCTTTATTATTTAGATGACGAATTTCCTCATAAAATTCAATTTCTTGAGATATATATATATATATAACACTAACATGACGAGAGTCTAACTATTCTAACCAACCAACCAAAAAATCTCTCATATGGATACATATACAAATAACTTGTTTAAAACTTAAAACAGAATTCGAAAATTGGAAATAACTGGTTTTCATATTTAAATAAACATTTTTAGGTATAAAAATATGGTGCATAAAACTGAAAACAGAATTCGAAATAACTGGTTTTCATAATAATTTTTTTTTTCCCCTGTAAACCTCGATAATCTTATTGCGTCGATTTCCCACCTTGTTTCAGAGCACGGTTTTACGGTCAACGCTGGAAACTTTTTCTTCAAAATTTGCCAAAGGTAAGGTAAATCAGAAAAGAAAGCATATACATATTTCTTGAATAATGCTGAAAATTTCTAGATAAATTTTTTCGTCGTTATTTTCAACCAGATTTAAAGTATGAGCCTCCTCAAGGTACATAAAAAATGCACCAGGGTTTTACATCGAAAAATTATGTTTTTTAAAGTCCACTGTTTTTACTTCTCACGCATATCATGATACTGAAATCTTCTAAGATTTAAAAACAATTTAGAAAAAGTTAAAAAATTGTTAGTCCTTGCCCGCAGTATCCGTTACACTGAACAAAAAAAATTATTCTCTGATTTCAAGTCGTTTGCAATTGAATTATGCAATGAATGTTTTTACTAGAAAAAATAAACGTGCCAAGTAGCATTACGATATCTTACAGTAAAACGTTTCCATAACTTCTTCCACGTCACTGATATTAATTTGTCAACCGTAAAATTTTAGGAGTCCTGCCTCCCCTCGGAAGCTGGCGCTCGGGTGCTTTGTACCCATTGAACCCCCGCTTGGTGAGTCCCTGCATGCAACAAACATCGCTCTTTTTTGGATGCAAAGTCTTCGCAGGTGACTATTCCGCACGAATTTCAACGAGACGCTCCGATTTAATTCTCTAATGTTTATTCGTTGGGATGATCATTCACAGCCAGGGGCATACTGGAAAATCTCACCCCCCCCCGCAGAAATTTCTTCCAGACCCTTTTATGAAAATACATTAGCACTCAATTACTTAAATTTTTAATTCCATATTATTAACTAGGTTTGATAGGCATTTTAATAATTAAAATTCTTTGGAACCTATAAGGTATTTTTCGCAAAACCAAAATTATTGCACTTTACTGCGTGTAGCACAAATGCGCGCGTTGGAATTAAAAATAAGTTGCCCTAATTTTATACCAACAGAAAGAACTACAAAGCAGTTACGCCAAAGTTGAACGTATCATTGAAATTTTATTCTTTTAGAGAACTAAGTCCAGCCTCTTTGAAACAGCTCACACAATCACGCATACAAAAGACCTAAATTTCATATGACAGTGTCTAATGATATTCTCCGATTCATACGAAAATATAGAACACAAGCAAATAAATAATTGAGAATTGTGGCACAAAAAAAAAAAAAAAAAGCTGCTTAAATTATTTACTCTTGATTATAAAAAAAAAAAAAAACACACTTAACATAATGCTACAAAATTTTGCAAAGTAGAAATTTTTTCTCTTGATTTAAAAAAAAAAATGACACAGGGTCCCCGCGAATAAAATCCTTTCAGTTCATTGCATTCTGAAGCATGGAAACAACTGTAAAACTATAATACATAACACCTCATTGGCAAAAACTTTTCATTTAGTCAACTGATATTTCTTTCACATTTTGTACATGTACTATTCCTATGACTGTGAAAAGGAACCTCAGGTCTTCTGAAATAAACTGCTTTCCCGTCATTCATTTTTATAAATTTCAACCGCGAAAAAACCCAACCAAAATTCTTTTTCTTTTTAATGCTTCTTTCAAAGCAAAACAAACTCTTGGTTATTTCTTTATTCATATAAAGTTCCCGCAAAAGATTCTCTAAAATGTTTTTGCTGAAGCTAGAGACCCTCTTTAGCCGTGAGAGCCCCCCCTGCCCCTGTCCCCGCAATGCGGAGACTATCAGTACGTGCCTGTTCACAGCCTTTGTTTATTGTGAGTTGCGTACCTAGTAGTGAGCATGCTAACACAATTTTGCTTCTTTCCTCCACGCGGCAGCTCCATGCTTATTCTAATGAGCAACCAAAGTAAGCAGATTGTTGCGCCGCCCGATCTTTCCGGAGAATACCTTCCGAAATTTTCAGGAGAAAATGAATAAACAGGAAATCGAGCGGCTATACTATAGAAATAGATAAGAGCTTCCTTTCCCACTCTAATTGAGAAAGACATTAATTGCATTGGAAGGAGAAAGTGGAAGTTCGGAAGAGGAGATTATTTTTTTAAATGGCGACAAAAATTCAAATATATTACATTTCAATAGCTTCTGTGGATACAGCTGCCTAAATCGGAAAATAGGTCTAATTCCTTGGATTTCGCCTTAGACAGGTTTCACGGTATTACAACGCGAGAAGCATGCTGTGATAAAGGCACCCATTTAAGTCTCTTGATATCGATTTGGAGGAAGTGAAATGTCATGTGTTTCCACGTAACTTCACAATGTGTGCAGTCATTTACGAGCATATAAGCTAATGTGAAACGAACCTGAACTACTCGTGCTCAAAACGCACTTTAAAATGCTACACAAGTGGTGAAGGAAAGGGCTTAAATAACTTCATCTAAAAACTACTTCGTAGAAAACACACACACACCGGATGTGGAATACAGTGAGATGTCGATTACACGACTTTTAAGGGAAATTAGTACATACACTATCTACCAACAAGTAATTGGACACCCCTGCAATCGACGATATCTGCGGTCCTGATGCACGTCACGGCCGCCGCCGTTAAATATCGTGTGGGAAACAACAACGCAACCAGTCGCATGCAAGATGCCACGCAGTTCGGAGATCTCTGATTTCGAGAAAGGTGTAATCGTCGGGTATCACAGAAATGGCCGATCCATACGTGACATATCCAGCGAGTTGAAGTACCCAAAATCGACAGTGGCCTACGTGATTGGCAAGTGGAAGATGAGAGGTGACTGTCGGAATGTGCCCCGACCCGACAGACCCAGCACAAAACTAGGAGTTAGAGGCCGACGGGTGCTGGCCAGAGAAATTCAGAAGAACAGCACAAAATTGATGGGCCACATCCGCAAGGAGTTTCAACAGGCATCCGGGAGTGTTCTTCCGATTAATACAATACGTAAGGAAGCCCATCTGCTCGGTTATCATGGACGTGCCGTTGCCCACAAGCCTTTGATCACCAAGTCCAATAGCGCTGCTCGGCCAACGTGGTGCAAAGAACGTCAACAGTGGACCGTTGAACATTGGAAACAGGTTCTCTGGGGCGACGAATCAAGGTTCACCCTCTACCGTTCAGATGGCAGGGTCTGGGCTTGGCGTCTGCCTGGAGAACGCCTCCTGCCGGAATGTATTGTGTCAACTGTGAAGTTCCGCGGCGGTGGAATTATGCTATGGGGGTGTTTCTCCTGGTATGGCACGGGACCCATGTCACAATACCTGGTAGACTCAACGCCGAGACCTACTGCACCATTTCGGATGACCATGCGCTTCCTACGTTGTGGCAGTTTTACGAGGTGGACCCATGCTACTTTCAGGATGACAATGCCACCTGTCATGTTGCGAGGTCCACCATGGCTTGGTATGGTGACAATGGGGTTAATCGAATGGACTGGCCTTCGCAGAGCCCGGACCTTAACCCTATCGAGCACCTCTGGGACGAGTTGGAGCGTCGACTTAAGGGGTGCCCCCACCGTCCGAAATCGGTGAAGGAACTGACCTGTCTTCTCCAAGCCGAGTGAAAGAAAATGCCGCTAGCCGTCGTACACTGCCTGGTTTGAGAGTATGCCCCGGAGTGTCGCAGCTGTAATCGCCGCTCGTGGAGGCTCCACCAACTATTGAAGGTGAATAAACTTCGTTTTCCCTTTGCTATCACAGGTGTCCAATTACTTGTTGGTAGATAGTGTATAACTTGTAAGGTTTTTTTTTTTTGATTGAAGGTTTAACGACCACCGTGAGCAACTCAATGGGCTATAAGCAGTCGCCCGTCCCTAATTTAGGGTCACTGGTTCCAGGGAAGGGAGAGGAGCCAGTGCCGTAAGACAAACACAACATCCATGCCTCACTGGGATTCGAACCCAGACCCCGTTCGGACGAATGATCAGAGGCCATCGCTTAGACCACTGAGCCACCGGGGCGGCAACTTGTAAGGAGTGAAGAGAAACTAAGTGCATGCTTAATTATACTGGACATCCGTTCCCTTTTTTGGGGGGGGGGGGGTTAATTACCACCATCTGTAATTTAGAGTTACCTTTTTCAGTGAAAAGAGTCAGTGCCGTAAGACCGGGATTCAGAAGAAAACCATAAACTTATGATTCGCATGTGTTAATACACAGTCGAGTCACATTACTGTGACCACCTAGTTTTGACGTCAACAGCGCGTAGCTAATGAAAGAAGGCACGTGTCGTGAGCTGGCTTGGAGGAAATATAAGGTGTGCTGTAGACATGCTGAAAACATATCACTCGTTGCTATCATGAATAAATACAGCGACTTATCAAATTAGCAAAACGGGATGATTATCGGCTTTCGGACAAAGGTAGCAGTATTTCTGAAACAGCTCAGTTAGTGAATTGTTCGCGTGCTGCAGTGGTTAAAAGTGCATCGTGATTGGAGAAATGTGAATAAGCAACGTGAAAACTTGGGAATAAGCGGTGTGAAAACTACAGAGCACCACGTGCCATTGGTGCGAGAGGTGAACGTAGTCTTCGAAGGTGCGAGAGGTGAACGTAGTCTTCGAAGGTGCGTGAGGGCCGATCGACACGCTACAGTGGAGTAACTCACTGGCCGAATGAACCAGGGAGCTACCAGAAGTGTGTCTAAAACGACAGTTCAGCGAACCCTGCTGCGTATGGGGCTCCGATGCAGACGGATGGTCACTTCACCTATCCTAACAAAGGTGCATCGGCAGAAAAGGCTTAAATTTGCACGGCAGTATCGGAATTGGACCTCCGCTGATTGGCAAAGGACTGCCTTCTCCGATGAGTCACGTTTTGTGCTTCATCCAACGGATGGACGTTGGAGTATAAGGCGAGTAACACTGGAGAACAAACACTCTTCAACCATTGCTAGAAGAACACAAGCTGGTGAGGGCAGCGTTATGGTCTAGGAAATGTTTTCGTGGCATTCTCTGGGTCCACTCATACCTGTGGAAGGCACTACGGACGGAATTCGTTATGAATCCATCCTTGCAGACCACGTACACCCATACATGTCGATTGTCTTCCCTGGGAGTATAGGATCTACCAGCACGACAATACAACGTGTCATACAGCTAGAAATGTCAGAGAGTGGTTGCAAGAGTAAGAAAGACTTCAAAGTACTTTCCTAACCGCCTAATTCCTCAGACTTAAACCCAACTGAGCATTTGAGGAACCACCTCGATCGTGTTGTTTGCTCTATGGATCCTCTACCACGCACCCCCAGAAGCTGTCAGATGCACTGCAGTTAGCATGGCTCCACATACCTGTGAACACCTTCGAGCACCTTATTGAGTCATCCCCAGCCCGTCTAGCTGCTGTGAGCTCTGCACACGGCGGTTACTCTGGATATTAGCCGGTGGTCACAATAATGTGACTTGACCATGTATTATAATCTTGTAATTTGGATTAAATAGTCCATGGGGAAATATTTAAGGTCTTTTACTTAAGATATGTGATATTTCAATATTGAGTGTGATCACCCCTGAGAGCCATGCAAATTCAAGGTTCACACTGTTTACAAGGGTACTGATGTGGTCTTGAAGGATTAACGACCACTCCTCAACAAGAATTGTTTTGAGTTCCTTAAGTGCCCTGGAAGGAGGAAAGCGAGCTGTAATGCGTCTCCCTAAACAATCCCAGACACGCTCAATGGGATTGAGGTCAGGTGATCTGGATGACCACTGCATTCGGCGAATATCTTCCTCTTCGAGAAAATAGTCAACCAAATGAGCTGGATGAGTTTGGGCATAATAATCCATAAGAATAAAATAAATATGTTCTTTCAGAAGAAAATTAAGCCCGACAAATGGGTTTAGGATCTCGTTAAAAAAAATTGGTTTAGGATTTCGGCCCGATAAATGGGTTTAGGATTCAGTTTCAAAAAATGGGTTTAGGATCTCGACAAAATGTTTAGGATCTCCTCAGGGCAGTAAGAGTGACTCTGAAAGATCTGTGCGCCTGTTCATTATTTCAGCCAAAACCATTACGTCACTTCATCCTAGAGTAATCCCTTTCTCTTATGTTAGAGGGAATGTTGCGGGTCCCTGGTTTTCTCCAGATGAGAATACGTCGCGAATTAGTACTTCAGATGAATCTCTATTTATCTGGAAAAAAAAAAACATTCGCCCATTGGACTAGACTCCAAGCGTGATATTGAAGACTCCACGTCAAACGAGCTCGACGTAAGGCAGAAGTTAGCGGGACACAAATAACTGGTCTCCTTGCATAAAGACACTGTTCACGAAGTCTTCTACACACAGTATGTCATGAAACCCCCGTTCCTTTAGCTGTTGCAAACCTCAAAGAGTTGTCTAACGTACATCTCTGTTCCGTCTAGCATTCAGACTCATATAGATATCTCCTGCAGTAGCTATCGGCCTTTTATTTACCGACGAAGAACATCTCCTGTCAACTGTAAAAGTCTCTGGAGTCTTGATAGGGCATTTTTTTTATTGGAGGTTTAACGACCACCATGAGCAACTCAATGGGCTATAAGCGGTCGCCCGTCCCTAATTTAGGGCCACTTGTTCCAGGGAAGGGAGAGAACCAGTGCCGTAAGACAAACAACATCCATGCCTCACCGGGATTCGAACTCAGCCCCTTTCGGACGAACGATCAGAAGCCATCGCTTAGACCACAGGTCATTTTGATGAATATTCAAATGCTATGGAAACTTCCGTGTGGGACCGGTTTGCTCCCATCCTACCAATTGCTCTCCACCGCTGAAAATCGACCATGACATATCTTCGCGACATTTATCAGCTCGATGGATGTACCACTGATGTGAAAGCAAGAGTTGCCTACAACAACAAGAAGATCCAAGTGGTCTTTTTACGGCAATCCTAAATTTGCGAATTCTGGCTTACCTGCGACAAAAGTAAATGCGGGATAGTCTTTTGCGTGGCAAAATTTTGAAGTACTCCAATTTTCACTGCACTATTCTACATGCATCAGCAACTATAGATGTTTTTGTACATTTTCGTTTAATTCTGAGCACCAGTGTACATCAATAGCCGCGTGCAGGAGCAAAATCATGCCGATCTGATATGTGATGATTCTCTCCCACAATTCTTCATGCCTGCAATTCAATTATCTGTAAAAAACTTTGAATGAACACAGTGTGATCCAGTTTTATTTTCTATAGCAGGGGTACCCGGTATTTCGCGGGTAAAAATATTACTATTCGTGGAATCACCAAGTTCAGCGTATGAAAGTTAATGAATAAAAGAGATATTCCTGTAATTTTCCAGTAAATTTATTTTAATTCATTTAGATTATTGCTTTTTGGTAAACAATATTATTGGTTTTTCCATTGGGAGCAAAAATTAGATTTTTTTTTTTTAGGATTGCCAACCCTTGAGTAGGTGATATAGAGTTGTCCGTGGGAAAAGCAAGCAGGGTTCCTCCAAATTAATACCAGCCACTTGGCCAATGACTGGCTGATGCAGTAATATTTCTGCCGAAAAAAAAAGGGGGAGCCGGGATGGCCGCAAATGAGAAAAAAAAAAAAAGTTTATTTTACTTTTACGAAACAAAAAGAAAGGAAGAGGAATGGAAATACATACCTTCAAGGAGACATCTATAGAACTGCCGTACATCTGGTGTGCGCTTCTGAGAATCACGCGACACTACAATTCAATGCATTCATGTCTTGTCGCGTGCATGCGACTTGGCATTGATCATTCTTTTTGTTTGCAGTTTTGAATATCTGGAACGCTCTATTTACATTACAATGTATTTCTGCCTGATTAAACCGTCCGTTGGTGGTGAAAGCTAACATTTATTCATTTGTGATTTTAATACACCATTAAACGGATATATTTGCACTTTATTGTTATCTACGGTCTCTAACTTAGACCGTAAATCGAGTATTGGAGTGCTGAATTGTGTTGCAGTTCTTAAAAGATAAAAATGGAACTTTTTACGATAATTTTGTATGGGGACCCTTTGACCCCGGGCTCCGACCCCATCCGAAAACCGTCTAAGTTAGAGTACCATGAGGTAGTATACCAAATTTGGTGGTTCTAAATTGAAAACTGTAGATTTTACGAAAATTTTGTATGAGGGGCCCCCTTGCCCCGATTCCTTCCAGAAACCGTCTATGGTCTAAGTTAAGGTACCATGAGATAGTATGCAAAATTTGTTGGTTCTAAAGAGAAATCTGTAGATTTTTATAGCGGACATACAAACAAACATTCAAAATATATAGCTTTTACGAGTGCAAAGGTTACCAACTATAGACAATGTAGTTCTATTATTCCAGGAGGTTTTTTTGTTTTTGTTATTGGAGATTTAACGACCACCGTGAGCAATTCAATAGGCTATATATAAGCAGCAGTGTAGTGCGGCAGAAACGAGAAGACCGGAACTATGTCCCGGTACTTTTCTTTCTAGCCGGCGCGTGTTCCGGTAAACTCTACACAGCATTGTTTTTAATGAGAATATCTTACAATTATTTTCCAATGAAACAAAATGCAATACAAAAATTGCTCAGTTAGTAGAATTAACATTTTTGTTTGAAGGTATATAGAGTTAGTCTCTAAATCCATTCTCACTGGGCAGTCCCTTGAAATTCTCTTTTTTTCTAATGTTTTTAAGAATGTTGTGGTGGGGATATTTCGGTGTGGAAATTATTTTAATTGGGAATTTAATTAATCTAACCGTTATTAAGCAGCCTAGTTGCGAGTCTCTGAATTTAGTCCAGTTACGAGTGCCCCTTAATTACGCTGGAAGCAGTGGAGGTAATTTTTCTCTGGAGCTTCAGGCCCGTTTCACAAAGGCGAAAAAAAAAAAAAACCGTCGAAGCAATAAATATCTAGGCTGTTCTCTAGTGCTCGTTTTCAAGCGGATTTTTTTTTTTTTTTTTTTTTTTTTTTGATTGGAGGTTTAACGACCACCGTGAGCAACTCAATGGGCTATAAGCAGTCGCCCGTCCCTAATTTAGGGTCACTGGTTCCAGGGAAGGGAGAGAACCAGTGCCGTAAGACAAACACAACACCCATGCCTGACCGGGATTCGAACCCGGACCCCTTACGGACGAATGATCAGAGGCCAACGCCTTAGACCACTGCGCCACCGGGGCGGCTTTCAAGCGGATTATAGAATTGTTCGTGCTGTACCCGAACCATCAAATATCTCGAGAACTAAGACTCCCAGTAATATATGGCTTTTACCATTCCACTCTAAATTAGTTTCCGCCTTCTACGACATATTACTACTACACTATGGGGTAGACTTTAGTTTTCTCAGCCCAAAACGACCCCAATTTGGGCCCGGAAGTTTCAGTGTTTTCTTACCGAAATGGTGGAATCTTGTATCTTGAACGCCAAAACGTGTAAATCTGGAAGTTTGGTTTCGACTATACTTCCTTATACTCTAAATATAAGAAAATAAAAAGGGGAGAGGGTCAAGAAGAGACAGCACCGCGCGTTCTTGTACATTCAGTTAGCATTGCACCACTGGCTATAAGAAGTCTAATTTGGGGCTACTGGCCCCAGGAAATGGAGAGAGGCAGTGCCGGGAGACAACATCAATGCTACACCAGGGATTCGAACCCAGATCCAACTCTGATGAATGGTCAGAAGCCAGTGCTTAGACTACAGCGCCACCGGGGCGGCCAGAGCACAGCTTTGTGAAACATTTTTCAATCGAGCTGGTGCTATTCCCTAAAAGCAACATGATCAGTCACACAACATTAGTACCTTGAGTCAATTGTTATTTTTATTCTGTTGTCCGAGCTAAAGCCAAATTTTGTTTCCGTTTTCCACAAGAAAAAAATAAAATAAATAAAAATGACCTGAATCTCTTAAACGGAAAAAGACTGCGCATTATTTAAAATATACAATGTCACGTATTGTTCTTCACTAAAGTAAATAGAACCAGTTAAAAGAATATTTACAGTAGGTAAAACATTTACAAAAAGAAATATAGTATTTTGCTTCCACTAGCGGCAGAAATGTCAGAGTTACAAAATTTCTCATTCAAGAAAATATCCGAAGCAAAAGTAATTTTTTTAATAAGTAATAACACTGTACTACTAGTGATCCGATTTATTGGCGTAGGAAATAAACACATAAGCGTTTCCGAGCTTTCGCACATCAACCAGATGGCTTTTTTTTTTTTTTATTTGATTGGAGGTTTAACGACCACCGTGAGCAACTCATTGGGCTATAAGCAGTCGCCCGTCCCTAATTTAGGGTCACTGGTTCCAGGGAAGGGAGAGAGCCAGTGCCGTAAGACAAACACAACATCCATGCCTCACCGGGATTCGAACCCGGACCCCTTTCGGACGAATGATCAGAGGCCATCGCTTAGACCACTGCGCCACCGGGGCGGCAATGGCTTTTTCAAGGAAGGTAGACAGAAACTGCAAACTGAAAAATAGAACGCTTGACAATTTGAACGCGGGAACTTGACAATAAATAGATGCGAGGCATCACGTTGGTTGCACGCGGGATCCTGGTAGAGAAAAGGTGTTACTTGAAGAATTGGGCCGCCCCGGTGGCGCAGTGGTCTAAGGCGCTGGCCTCTGACCATTCGTCCGTAAGGGGTCCGGGTTCGAATCCCGGTCAGGCATGGATGTTGTGTTTGTCTTACGGCACTGGCTCTCTCCCTTCCCTGGAACCAGTGACCCTAAATTAGGGACGGGCGACTGCTTATAGCCCATTGAGTTGCTCACGGTGGTCGTTAAACCTCCAATCAAAAAAAAAAAAAAAAAAAAAGAATTGGTTCCAAATTCGTGGCAACTCGAGCGAGACACAATCATTGCAAGTAACGCTGTTGGTAATCAACGACGCGGCACCTACGGGGATGTGTGCAAATATCATTGTTACGACTGGGATACGGCAGCCGAAGCCCAAATCGAGTACATATGTTAACAGCATATCACCGCCCTATGAAGCTGCAGTGGGCGAAGGAACATCGCCATTATACCATGGAAAACTAAAAACAGGTAGCTCGGTTCGACAAATCCAACTAAAACAAAGATGGAGAAGTCCGTGAATAACGTAGCCACACGAGCTCATGAACCACAACTACCAAGTTGGGGTGTTACTGGCCAGTGGAGGCGTTCTGGGAAGTTATGTGGGCCACCCTGGGGTACCCTTGTACACATTGAGGCCGCCATCACCGCACAATGCTATGTCAACGTTCTCGCGGACCACCGCTCGGTCGTGGCAATCCGTTTCACACAGGAGGATGCCTTCCTTCAACAAAACAACACCTTCTCTCATCGCTCCCTTTTGGCAAAGGGCAGAGGTATTACACCGATTATCCCTCTCACTCTCAGAATTTGAACCCAACTGATCATCTGTGGGTCGAAGTAGAGCGATGCATTCGAGACCGAAACCCATAACCGGCATCTCCTGGAGCTTGACTGGCTTCTTTCCTGTAATCAAGGACTTCAAATGCCACCCCCGGCAGCTTCCAACATCTGGTGGAATCCTTTCCACGATGTGTTGCTACTATTTTTTGGGCAAAGGGTAGTCCATATAGGTGGGTGTGTATAATACGTCAAATCGGCCTTTCAGTGTATTACCAATTAAGCTGATGATTTTGCTTGAACCTTAAGCTTTCCTGGGATATTTGTTCGCACAGGATATGCCATTTCTAAAAAACTGTACTGTTTATAAAAAAAAGTGTTTGTATAACGTAGTTAAATAGCGCGAGCCAGCGAAAGAATTCCGAGTAGAAAGTACGACAAAAGAAATTTCGGAAAATCATTCAGATTAAAGCGATAATTCAAACTTGTTAGTAATATACTTTATTTACAAAGTAGCTAAACGTCGATGAACTTCTTAAACTATGAAGATCCGTTGTTCTAAGCGTATACGTAAAACAACTTTCGTCAAAGGAATAACACGAAGTATAATGGTAATTTGTTCGTTATATTTATTCTGTAATGGCGGACACAATCCAAAAATCAACGACCATTATTCTTCATTACACGCACATCAAATGTATCGTTGTCAGCGAGGGAGAAGCCTGACGTTATCTCGCGCACGCGCATCGTTCCATATTCTAGAGTTTGGTAAAATATTACACGTGACAGCCGCTTTCACATCGGGCACGCTGTGTTTATTTTTCTGGTCGTTTAGTTTTTGTGGTTGATACACAGAGTTGTAGAAATAAAAAGGAATTATGTTGGTCACATTGCTTGATAATTTAAAAGTGTAATTGCTGTTAATGGAAAAACTCAAGTTCCTTTACGCTTCTATATAGAACGCAGCAAGTCCAAGAAAGCAGGTAAGAAAGCCAATTCTGTATTCCTTTTTCGCTGTTTTGACAACAGAGCCATTCAGAAACTTCGGTAACGGATTCGTAATTCTTCTCCCTTGTTTGAATATGATGCTACATATACGAGACTCGAGACGACAATTTGTTAGGGCATAGGTACGAGATGACACATCCGATCACCGTGATTTTTTGCATGCGATTGGACATCGTCTATGGTCAGGTTTTAATGCCTTCCGATATCCGAAATTCCGTGTCATTGAGGAATTTCAATTAAAACTAGATGGCCTTTTACTTGAACCGTTTCACGAAAGTCTGCTTACTAACATTAATTTAAAAAAATCGTTTGAATTGAAAAACGGAGAAATGGAAAGACTCCGTCTGTTAGCTCAACGCTTTCATATTCCTGCGGTAAATGCTTTCCATGATCACCCATATAACAAAGAAAACATGTACTCGAAAATAACTAACGTTCCTATGACATTTTATTATGACCTCACCTTTAAATATTGGTTTCGTCAGTGGAGAAAGCAATCGAGCAAATCTGTACGTCCGTTTCAGACCCCCTCACCTTATCGCTGCTATAGAGGGCTTTGTGTTTATCACACCCAACAGCCCTCCCGATCGCCGAACCTCAATCCCATTGAGCCATTCGTCGAAGGAATGTCCGTGTTTGAATCCCAGTGAGTAATGGATGTTGTATTTGTCGGACGGCACTGGCTCTTTTCATTACCTGGAGCCAGTGGCTCTAAATTTGGGACGGGCGTCTACTTATGGTCCTCGAGTTGCTTAGCAGTAGTCCTTAGCTTGCCCCCTTCCCGCAAATAAATAAATAAATAATAAAACATTGAGAATCAATGGGACGAACTGGAAAATCTGTTTGAACCTGCCAACCAACACCGGCAAGTGTGAATGCTCTACGACAGGCGATACTTCAGATGTTACAAGTGCTGACCACCACCACAGTATTTGCCATTTCTTGTAGGACTTCCGTCCACAGTGAGTAGAGTTTAGGTCCCAGCCACCTACACAGCGAGATCGCCTTTTGGGCAGGACACAGAAACGGAAGGAATGAGAGCAAGTCTAGCGACTTTGACACAACAGTTTGTAGTGAGATTACAGTACAGTAGATGGCGCCATCGTACAAGTACGATGCTGCACACAGAGGGGTGAGAGAATTTCATAGGAAAGGATACCCATTTAACCAGTGGGTCCAGCCTGGGGGCTGTCACTTAACGTGCTCGTCCGATACACGGCGGATATTCAGCTATTGTTAGTAAATCACACCATCTCTAAGAGATCAGCCCAGGTTCGAACCTGAGGACCTTGCATCTATAGTCTGACTCGCTAACCACTAACCATCCGCGGCTCTACAGGCGATACTTTTCTTCATGGGAGCGATACCATCTTTACTGAGGCCTTACCAAGACGTTTGGGTTCTGTTATCAGAATTGAAGTTGGCACAAGTTTATTAGGTAAATGTATATAACTAGGACAAGCCGCTAACGGTAACCGATAGCTCTGATACAGTTGGCGAATTTTGAGCGAAGCCATTTGCAAAATCTAAGCTCATTAAGGCGTCTATTATAACAAATTCTAAAAAACGAAATTGTAAAATTTACGACTTCCAGAACAAAAGTACGAAACATCCTAAAAACGAAAAGCCTAAAATGTATCATGAACTACTTTGCTTCACGCTGGTTGTGATCTGGTTGTATGTAAACAAAGCGGAAGGACACACTCAGATCGGGAACCACGTTTTTCATTTTGTATCGCGAAAGACAGACAGACACACACACACACACACACACACACACACACACACACACTTCCTTTTATTATTCATATGTAAAAACTTCCTTTTATTATTGATTATATTATTGATCATAAGTTTATTTGATTACTTATGTTACAGCTGTTTGGTTTCAAGCGTGATCTCATCGTATATGCTTTCCTTTCTATGACCATGGAAAACCATCGCTGTGAATGTGGAACTAGGAGCATCATTGATTCGCTTAAAAAATCATGATTTGTGCAAATGTTTTTCTTAAAAACACTGGCGATCTTGAACATGTAAGAAACTAACCGGGTAACGAATGAATGGAACAGCTTAAAGGTAAGAAGAAAATAGTGTCTCACGTGATCGGAGCTGGGACCTCAAATGTTGCATTCATTCACTGTCCGATTGTTTTCTACAAGATTCCACAATTTTTTTTTATGAAAAATATTTCCACAGGTCAGGATTTATTTAAGTAAATCAATGCACCTAGTTCCACTTCCTCATTGGTCATAAGTGTCTGATAACGTCATGTGACGTCACACCTGGAACCCAATAGCTATGACAAGTAAAACATATTAAGGCTAATTTCTCGTACCCATATTTCTGGAATAAATGCTTATCACGTACACATATATGTCAAAGCAAACATGAATTGGAAAACAAATAACGTACTAATGACCCTCTGCTATGACCTCGCCTTGCAGATTGATTTGGTCAGTGGAGAAAGCAATGGCATAAACTTGGGCATCCGCTCCTATCACGTTAACCACGGCTTTCTACTTACAGAGCGTATTAGGGAAATTCACTTGAATGCACCTAGGGCCAAATGGTCGCCACTCTGAATCTATGCGGTGTGAAGCTATCGTGTTGAAAGATGACGTCATGGTGCAGAACGAACATCTTTTAAAACCAAAATATATAGTATTGGGCAGAATACACCAATATTAGTAGGCACAATCGTAGTTAAAACTCCGTTTATTAGGTATAAATATATACAATCATAAACACGCAAGCTTTTTCCACCACGTTTTCGTTATTGTTTATGTTTTTAAATTTTAAGTAGAACCTCTCATTCTTCACACTGAGCTGTTTGCCTGATGAAGCCACCAGTGTGGTGGTGAAAACTCGCATGTTTATACTTGCATACATTTACACCTAATAAACGGAAAATCTTTTTGTATGTTTGAGGATGTAACTACCAGCGTGAGTAACTCAATGGGCTATAAGCAGTAGCCAGGGCCACTGGTTCCAGGGAAAGTACGGAACCAGTGACGTATTGCAAACACAACATCCATGCCTCACGGGATTCAAACCCGGACCCATCTCGGACGAATAATCACAAGCCAGCTCTTATACCACTGCGCCACCAGGGCGGCTGAGAATCGTTACGAATGCGTGTAGACAGTCGACGATGTTCACATGCCTTGTGTCGGATGCCTATTTTCTAGATGGCGGTTTAACGATCATCGTGAACTCAGTGGGTTATAAAGCAATCACCAGTTCCTATTTTAGGGTCACTGGTTCCAGGGAAAGGAGAGAGCCAGTGAGGTAACTGGATTAGTCTAATGGTACGAGAGGCTCCAAATAAGCCCATGTAAACGCATCTGAAACTGTTACACCACCTCCCTTTCCTTGATTCTAACTTAGAAAGCTGGTTCATCGCTTTGTGCAGTTTACATCACACATGCCCCCTCCCATCAGCGTGGCAGAATTGTAATCTTGATTCGACTGACTCTAGTCCTAACTTCAGCAGCGATAGGCCAAAGCCGTCTCTAGTACTAGAGGCCTAAGCGATTTTCCCGTTTGTGACGTCAGCATCCAGGTCACAACAAACGAAATAAGCTACAATTGAAACCGAGAAACAGTCGGTTTGCTCGGCGTGTGTTGTACTGAGGGTGCTGAAGACTTTATATGCGATATCAGGATTTTTATTAATTTAGGTTGCATATTTCTTATGAGTTGATGAACTAGTCTATTTTATTGCAAACATAATAATTCCCGCGAAACTAAGTAGGTTTAAGCAACCAAATGATCCTATGTAGAGGATTTTAGGAAGGGAGTGTCTGACCTCAGGTCTTAAACAACCCTTAGAAATTGGAAGCTAGGAGATTTGGGCTAGAGTGCCAGATAGGAAAGTAACACGGAAGCGAAGTAGAAAGGGGTAGGAAGACTCCCTTATCTATTACCGGGGGGGGGGGGGACCAGTACCTGGGTCCGACGGCTTAACGTGCCCATCCGACGCACGGCAGATATTCAGTAGATCGAGCGTTCCTACCTGCTGGGATCGAACCTGAGGTCCTTTCCGTGGCAGTCACGAACGTTGCCCACTAGACCACCCGCGGCCCGGTTTAAGCAACCTAGAAGGTACTAAGTAGATTAGTTTCACGTATCGTTAGGCTTAAGCAAAGTTTCATGAATCCTTAGGCTCAGCAACGTTTCATTAATCATTATGCGTTGTTGTTTTGTCCGGTGCTGTTTCGCCTTATTTTGTATGAAATATTTAGAAATTTACTTTCCCAACTTCATGCTGAAATAAAAAATGTGTCAGTCGCACATTGTGTTGCTGAAAGAATTTGGAATTACTATATCAATAACGGCAATTTTAATATGCATGGAATGTTCCTTATTAACTTATCAGATAATTTTTTTAAGTTATGCCTTTTTACCCCCTAACTTATTTGGATGAAGCAGAACATAATTTGTTTTTAAAAAAATGCACGGTGTCTACGGTAATACCGGTCAATTTGTGCAAAGCAACAACCCATTAATGTAAAAAGAAAAAGTTAAAGCTTTTATGTCTGAATTAGTTTGTAGGTATGAAATAATCACCGAATTCATCTCTCCCATGGCTCAAAGTGTTTGCGTTTGGATTTTAACCAAATGTTTTGCATTTACCGAAATTTATAACTTTTTCCGTCGATATTGTGAAGTTATAAAAAATTAGAATCCTGAAACGGCCTCGCTGCTAGCTAAGATGGCAGTCACGGCAGCATTTATGACCTTGATGGTGATGTCACGAATCGAGGACTAAGGCCTTTTATTACTCGAGATGGCTTTGGATAGGCCTTTCCAAACCACAGCCAAATATTTGGGTGTCTTGCGGTGAACTAGGGGACACTACTATGCGGACGCCGACTGCCATAACTTAGTTTTTTCACGGTACGTGGGGTAGTCTTTAATTTAAAGCACAAGCTTGTGAACTCACTCTCATTAAATTTCGAAGTTACCTGCTCAGCGGCAGCCGTGCGTTTTCTTGTAACGATGCGGAACATTCTGCGATCATGAGTAGAGTCAATTGCACGTTAACGGCCACATTTCTCCCGCTGGTTGGAAGTTCTGCCGTATATCACGTAGTTTTGGTATACGCGTGCGACGATCTGACGTGAAAATTCCAACAGTTCAAAAAAACAACAAGAAGACAGGTCAGTTCCTTCACCGATTTCGGACGGTGGGGGCACCCCTTAAGTCGACGCTCCAACTCGTCCCAGAGGTGCTCGATAGGGTTAAGGTCCGGCCTCTGCGCAGGCCAGTCCATTCGATTAACCCCATTGTCACCATACCAAGCCATGGTGGACCTCGCAACATGACAGGTGGCATTATCATCCTGAAAGTAACATGGGTCCACCCCGTAAAACTGCCACAACGTAGGAAGCACATGGTCATCCAAAATGGTGCAGTAGGTCTCGGCGTTGAGTCTACTAGGAATTGCGACCAAGGGTCCCGTGCCATACCAGGAGAAACACCCCAATAGCATAATTCCACCGCCGCCGAACTTCACAGTTGGCACAATACATTCCGGCAGGAGGTGTTCTCCAGGCAGACGCCAAACCCAGACCCTGCCATCCGAACGGTAGAGGGTGAACCTTGATTCGTCGCTCCAGAGAACCTGTTTTCACTGCTCAACGGTCTACTGTCGACGTTCTTTGCACCACGTTAGCCGAGCAGCGTTATTGGACTTTGTGATCAAAGGCTTGTGGGCGGCAGCACGTCCATGATAACCGAGCAGATGGGCTTCCTTACTGATAGTATTAATCGAAAGAACACTCCCGGATTTCTGTTGAAACTCCCCGCAGATGTGGCCCATCGATTTGGTGCGGTTCTTCTGAATTTCTCTGGCCAGCACCCGTCGGTCTCTAACTCTCAGTTTTGTGGGTCTGCCGGGTCGGGGCACGTTCCGACAGGCACCTCTCATCTTCCACTTGCCAATCACGTAGGCCACTGTCGATTTTGGGTATTTCAACCAGCTGGATATGTCACGTATGGATCGGCCATTTCTGTGATACCCGACGATTACACCTTTCTCGAAATCAGAGAGCTCCGAACTGCGTGGCATCTTGCATGCGACTGGTTGCGTTGTTGTTTCCCACACGATATTTAACGGCGGCGGCCGTGACGTGTATCAGGACCGCAGATATCGTCGATTGCAGGGGTGTCCAATTACTTGTTGGTAGATAGTGTATATACCTGGCCGTAAAAAAGACTTGCACAGAAACGTAAAGCACTGTATCACATTTGATAGTAAAACATACACATGTGAGAGATATGCACGTCTAGCCCCCTCCTCCCCCCAATGAAGTCTTGGCTACAATACAACCCACTACAGATTTTCCTATGTGACAAAGCTATTTCGTCCTACGTCAAGAGGTAACCATCACAAAACAGCGAACCATCGCTGTTCACAAACGTAACGATTAAAACTAGGCTTTACATCAAATCCACATGCTTCAGCCATGTTTATTTCTACGAGTGAAACTTGGCAAAACATACATGTACACAGTTTCCTAAGCCTAATATCTAACGGGTGTAACCGATGTCGTTATTTTTATCAAATTGTAATTAAACTTAATTTTAAAAAGTATCTACTCAAGTTTTCTGTCTACGATGCTGAATAAATTACACACGGTTTCCTGGCATTCCTGCCCGTGTGTGTATTCAACACAATGGTTCAACACGTGTCTTTACTTGGACGAACCGGCACGACCCAAACGGCACGACCGTTGGCGAGCGAGCCGCTGTTCTCCAACTCTGCCATTACATATGATTTCCAGCCGTGCTATTGGTTGAGAGGTTGAACCAAATTTTGGTGCCTGAATCGCTAACAAATATGGTTTCACTCAATATTAGTTCAAGTGTTTGCTTCCTTAATTTTGAAATAACCAATTTTTGGTAAAACTCATTCAATCGAAACATACCATGGTAAAACGTTGAACTGAAATTTTTAACAGTGTAGTGTGCATGACAGAGGAGAGTAAACAAGTTACACTATACATTCTGCAGCGTGTAGCTCCAGCTAGATTATCTGAATTCAAATAAGAATGTTTGCATTTTAAGACATTTTCGTATAATTTAGATGGGCCAGTGAATGTTCAAGTTTCCCGTTGCAGATATGTTGTAATATTATTTGGGAAAAAAATAATCGATTAAACTTTTCCGAACATTGTTGTTATACAGTAAGGTTTTAAATATGCATGTCAATCAGTAACGCCTCTAGAGAACGAAGGTTTTCCCTCTTGAAAACCATAATTATTTGAGAACATACAGTTCTGAGGAAAGAAAGACTGCATTTGAAACTGTCACTTAATACACTGACAATATAATTCAGATTTTGCCATGAAGAAAAAAATTGTTTTAGCTTTAATTTTACTAGTTCAAAAAGTAGGAACTGTACACCAAATTATACTCAAAATAGTATAACTGTACTAAAAATCCGAAAATTCTTGGCATAGAATAGAAATAAAAGTTTCCAAGCTTTCGCACATCAAAGAGATGGCTTTCTCAAGGAAGGTAGACAGCTAACTGTAAACTAGATAATAGAACGTTTCAATACTTTGAACGCGGTGACTTAACTAGACAATAAATGATTAGGAGCAAACGTGATATTTCGAAGAAACGAGGTCACGTTGGTTGGGCACGCGGTGCAATGGTAGAGAACTCAGCATTATTTGAAGAACTGATTCCAAATACGTGGCAACTCCAGAGAAACGCTATCATTGCAAGCCTCGCAGCTGGTCAAGATTTCAAGATTTCCAAGGTTTCGCGAATGGCGGTAGATTTGGGTGTGGAGTATGAAGCTAATTTCTTTACATAACTCCATATAGGATCGGCGGACTTTAACTTGACTTCTCTTGATAGGGCAGTGGTCATTTTCCCGTCTCTTGCATCCCTTTTATGTTCGCTGATTCTAATTCCAAACGAACGTTTAGTCATTCCGATGTAGTATCGCCTGGAGCCGTCAGGGTATTTTAGTGGTATGGCATAAACACCTGCTTCATTGAGAAGAGGGGGCTTGTCAATATGTCTCTTAAGCATCGTGTATAAAGATGCCGGAGACCTTATGCCGACACCGAAGTTCATCCTCTTGAGCGCGTTTTTGAGTTGATAGGAAATATTTGATATGTAGGGAATAGAGCCCAGGTAGCGAAGTTGCGGCATAGAAATGTTATTAGCACTGCTGGTTCTGGCTTTCTCGATAAAGTTATGCATCTGGTTCGAAGTATATCTTGCCTCAGTGGCCAATTCGACGATGTTTCTTAGTTCGGATTGTTTAGAACGAACATCGGATGAGACAGCGAAGGCTCTTCTAATTCGAGAACGGAATAAGGCGGTCTTGTAAACATCAGGACAGAATGAACAGCGGAGCATCAGGTTGGGAACGGAGGTGGGTTTATAATAGACTTCCGTATGAAGGCGGTTGTCATGCGATTTGCCCACTGAGACTTCGAGATAAGGTAAGGTACCATTGTGTTCAAGCTCCATGGTGAAATTGATTGTAGGGCGTATATAATTTATTTTATCGAGGAAACACGGGAGAGTCTCCTTTCCGTGTGGCCATATGAAAAATACGTCGTCTGCATATCGTAGCCAGGTGGTAGGTCTTGGGGTGATGTTGGTGAATATATGTTGCTCAATGGGGCGAAGTATTGCTTCTGCAAGGACGGCTGAAAGCGAAGATCCCATAGGAGCGCCATTTACTTGTTTATAAATTTGCCCTCGGAAACTGAAGTAGCTAGAATTTGAGACCAAGTCCATTATTTTGAAGATGCTGAGGCAAGACTCCTGAGAATAAGCCGATGAATTAGATATAGCCTCTTTCAATGTTCTGATGGCTTCCGGTACGGGGATCGATGGATAAAGAGAAACTACGTCGAAACTGCCGTTAATATCGCGTTGTTGAACGGTGAGCTGCTTGATTTTCGTGATAAAATGTAGAGTGGAGGTTATTATAAAGTCCGAGTCCGGTAGATGATTAGTTAAGAATTTGGTTAACGCTTTCTCTAAGTGGTATGTCGGTGCGGATCTTCTGGACACGATCGGTCTCAATGGATTGCCGGGTTTGTGGTGTTTAAGTCTGCCGAAGAGTTTTGGGATCTGAGGGCCAGGCGGTAATTTGGCGGATTTCTTGAGATCTGGAATATCAGTTGACCTTGCAGTTATTTTTACTTGTGCAATCCAAGAATTTAAAGTATTGAAACGTTCTATTATCCAGTTTGCAGTTAGCTGTCTACCTTCCTTGAGAAAGCCATCTGGTTGATGTGCAAAAGCTTGGAAACTTTTATTTCTATTCTACGCCAAGAATTTTCGGATTTTTAGTATAGTTATACTATTTTGAGTTAATTTTACTAATTTACTTTTGTTGATTTCCCTTTTCAATCGATTTATAATGAACACTGGTAGCAGCACAATATTAAAAAAAAAATCCTAAAAATAGAATTGTTTGTTTTGAAATTCGAAAATTTAAATGCAAAATTTGTAGGAATATGTTTCATAAGTATGTTAAAATGGAACAATTTCATTTGTTAGCAAAAATTGACTGTGGAATGAAGTTTGAAAATTGTGCAAGTTCAACTGCAAGAAAACGATGTTTAAAATCTTTATTTTAAAGCCCTGTTTTAAAAACGTATGCCAAAAATTGTACAGAGTTCTTGCGAACATCCTGATTTTTTTTTTTATGATTAAAAAATCTGAATATAATATAAATATGAAATTCAAGGTGGGGAAGTAAATTTTTTCATTAAAATACGTTTACTTGAGGAGTCCGATTTTTCTCAGCCTAGGGCACTGTAATGTTCAAACCCGCCTCTACTTGTTGATGGCATTCTTCGAGAAGTTTGAGAAGAATCATGTTACTAAAACCCAGAACAGAAAATATGTGTCTACCTCTGGCACTCTTTTTGTGGAGGCAGAATGGCACACCGAAAGAACTAAAATCGTTAAGTTTGGGGTTCTGCAGTAACGCGAGGCCGTTTGGGCTTCCCGGCAAATCCTCCCTGACTGTACAGTTTAGCGATTCGTGTAACTGTAAGGCCCTTAAAGTAGTAAATCACATGCAAACTCCATTAAATAATAATAAAGAATGCACATTACATATACATAAAAGCAATCCAAAAATTTTACCGCAAGAAACTAAATACGTCAACGTATACACCGATGTGCCATTCCATTATGACACCCCCCCGCCTAGAGAAATGAGCGCGCCTGGAGGCCGAACGACGGCGCAGATGAAGTTCACAGAGCACTATACATACACTGCTGGACAATTGCTAAGGACGGATCATAAACGGCTATATAGCGCATAAAAAAGTAAGTGTGGTTGGATGCCAAGTGAAATAAAATAATGTCAGAATGCCAGGACATTGCAAGAAAGACAATTTATTGTGCTCTGAAATCCAGAAGGCTTTGGAACGTGTTCAAGGGACAAACAGGCCATTTTGTGCAGAATACGTAAACGTGAAAAAAATGCAATTACCGTCCACAGGCGTTCCGGCGTATGATGTCAATACGGGATATGGCCACCATGGAGGGCGATGCAAGATTCCACACGTCGTGTCATGCTTTGCACAACCATTATCAAGCAGCTGTTGGGGTAATTTATCCCATTCCTCTGTCAGTGCACGGATGAGGGTGTCCTTGTTTATTGGAGGGCATTGGCGACCAGCAAGACTCCTCCCCAAAGCATCCCACACATTTTCAATAGGATTCAGATCTGGAGAACGTGCTGGCTATACGAGCCTTTGAATATCCTCGCTCTCAAGACACTCCTGGACAGCGACTGTTCGATGACATGTTGCGTTGTCGTCCATGAAAATGAATCTATCACCGACAGCACCACGGAACATGCGAACATGAGGTAGCAGAACATCATTAATGTATCGTTGGCCAGTCATAGTCCCAGTTGGAAGCACATAGAGAGACGTACGGCCATTGATCATGATGCCAGCCCATACCATGACACTACATGTCGGATATCGGTCCCTTTCCTCTATGTTCGCTGGACAATATGCAGTACCACTATCACGCCAGATCAGTTGTCGTCGACAATCAGACGATAGACTGTATCTACTCTCATCTGAGAAGAGGACAGCAGACCAGTCGTTATCAGTCCAATTGCGATGTTGATGGCACCATTGCAAACGGGCGGTACGGTGACGTCTGGACAATGGGATGCACACAACAGGACGGCGGGCGTATAGTCCTCCTTCATGCAAGCGTCTGGCGACAGTTTTTCGGGAAATCCGCTTGCCAGTAGCAGCCATAAACTGATTTGCTACCTCACTAGCTGCGCTGCGCCAGTGTCTTTTTGTTGATAGCACTATGTACCGATCTTCTGCAGGTGTCGTACTGCGAACACGACCTCCCCGTGACGTTTGCTACACTCTCCATTTGTTTGAAATGATTTCCAAAGCCTTGAAACAACACCGTGGCTGACTTCGAACTCCCTGGCAACATCTGTTATTTTTCGCCCTCCTTCAATCTTGCCAATAATACGGCCACGCGTAAAATCATCTAGGTGATGTCGGGAAGACATACTGAAACTTGCAAGTTCGTCAATTGATTCTTTCCCTTTCAACTTTGCGTTTGAACAACAACGGTCAATACGCGTCAAATCCTTTCTCTCTCTTATCAGCGCTATGACGTCACGAACAAGTTCGGCAATCCAAAATTTGCATACGCACAACACGTCTTACTGTATCCCGCACTTATGCTAATTTCCATATTTTCCTGCCTTCCATTTTATGGTTGCTATCGTTGCTATTGTCATCCGTCCTTAGCAATTGTCCGGCAGTGTACTTCGTAGGTCCTCCTTTCGCCCTCAGTACAGCAGCTATCCGACGTGGCATCGATTTAATAAGATGCCGGAAGCAGTTGGGAGGTATGATCTACCGAGCAGTGTGTAATGCGGCCTTCAATGCAGATATGAATGTGATTGGGGTATCTAGACGCGTGTTATGCCATTGCATATAGTGCCCGACAAGTGCTTCATGGGATTGATATCAGAGGAGTGTGGAGGCCAATCGATATGCTGGAAGTCTGAACTGTGTTACTCAAACCATTGCTGCACGACACTGGACCTGTAGCTCGGCGCATTGTGATCTTGGAAGACACCGTCGCTATTCGGGAAAAAGTGCAACATTGCTGGGTGTACAGTCAGCAAGCACTTCACGATAGGGGGACTAGTCCCCATGCACCAGGGGTCCAAGTTCCTGCTAGGTAAACATGCCCCACACCATCAACAGTCTCCACTGGCTTGCACTGTGAAGACCATACAGAATGGATCGAGTGCCTCATGTTGTTTGCGTCAAATACACACACGACCATCTGTGACGTGCCTGCACCGCAGGACGCACGCGACATAAAGGCAGATAGCAGCGAGAACGAACGTCTGCGTAGCTCAGTTGGTAGAGCGACTTGTTCCGGGATTCGAGGACTCGGGTTCGATCCCCGGCGTGGACCAAAATGACGGAGAAATTTACTTCGTTATACATCCACGGAGTAAAAAACGGAACTCGCCAGACCAGCACACTTTTTCTAATCATCCGACGTCCAATTTGCATGATCTTCGCACGTGGCGAGTATTTTGCGCCGACGAACCGTGGTTAGCACAGGATATCGTCGGGGTCGTCTGCTGTTCTAGCCCGAGCGTGTGACGCATGGTCATCATGGCAGACTATGTTTAGGATTGGCCTCTGTTGTGTATTAACTAGTCAACTGTTTAACAATACTGCGTGTCTCTCGGCCTGTATCGAGTCGTCGTACCCGGCGCTAACCTCTCACATCAACCTTTCGCTGTCCTACGCAGTTTTGCCTCAGAGACGTTGACCATTTTCCGCCAGCCTTGATACAGTTTAACTACAGCGGCTGGCGAACAATCAACCAGTTCAGAAACACAAGCAACCGCTCTCCAAGCTACCACAATGTCCTTTTTATTTATTTATTTTTTTGATTGGAGGTTTAACGACCACCGTGAGCAACTTATAACGAAGTGAATTTCTCCGTCATTTTTATCCGCGCCAGGATTCGAACCCGGGTCCACTCATTCCGGAATAAGTTGCTCTACCAATTAAGCTACGCGGACATCGATTCTAATTGCTATCTGCCTTTATGTCGTGTGCGTCTTTCTGGCAGGTACGTCACATCTCCTGGTACGTTACATCATCTCCCCCTTATTTTTCTTTTTCTTTCGAAGTGCTGCTCATATTTTTCCTATCTCGCGGTGTGGAAATAACATCACACCAATGCGAGATTTTGAACGGTCGGGTCATCCGGATAGTTCGGGCGCCATTATAACGAAGTGAATTTCTCCGTCATTTCTGGTCTACGCCGGGATTCGAACCCGAGTACGCTTATTCCGGAACAAGTTGCTCTACCAATTAAGCTACGCGGACATCGATTCTAATTGCTATCTGCCTTTATGTCGTGTGCGTCCTTCTGGCAGGTACGTCACATCTCCTGGTACGTTACAAACTCAGTGGGCTATAAGCAGTCGCCCGTCCCTAATTTAGGGTCACTGGTTCCAGGGAAGGGAGAGAACCAGTGCCGTAAGACACACACAACATCCATGCCTCACCGGGATTCGAACCCGGACCCCGTTCGGACGAATGATCAGAAGCCATCGCTTAGACCACTGCGCCACCGGGGCGGCAATGTCCTTTCTGGAAGTCCGATAAATACTTTCGTCTACTCATCACGTGCCGAATTTTACTACATATTGCTCCACTCACACATTATATACGCATCGTCAGTCGACTAATTACGCCCTCTCAGAAATCACGTGATCGACGAGCTTCATACAATTTTGATAGGAGTGGTCATAATTCAGGGATCATTCGGTGTATCGCGAAGTATTGGAGATAAAATGTGTTAATGTTCAGGCTGCAGATTTGAGGTTGACCCCTGGGAAAGGTTTTTAGCAGGAGACTTCACTGGCAAATGCCTTTTATCAAATGCTCAGAAGTATTAGAGTTTTTTATTTTATTTTAAACACTCGGGTTTATAACTGAAAGGGAAAAGTTATATAACTTCACGTTTTCTCTTTTTCATCGAAAAACAAGTGATCACATCCGCGTAGCCAGTCGAGATAAATTTGCCTCCCTACTCAAAACGGACAAGTCACTCTGCCTACTGATTGCTAAAATTTCTTGCGACCACCTTCATTTTGCTGAATGTTACCTCTAAAAGTCTTCGGAGAAACAGTAACATTTCGAAATATTTCACTAATGTCATTTCATGTGTTGACAAATGACGGATTTTTTATTGCCAAAATTTGCCTCACGAGGTGTTTTCTACATTTTCAATAGTTCACAGCCGGCAACTTCACCTATCGGATAGGCTGAAATTGGCCAGCACAACTTTTCGGTCTTTTAGGTTCACGCGTTGGTAACCTTCGAAGTTAAGATAAACGAGGAAAGAAACTGCTCTTATAAGAGAAGGAAAAGCAAGTTACAATTTGAAGAAATATAAAAAGGAAATAAAACAAGATAAACACAAATGAACTGTAATGGCCTAACATTGCAATATGAAAATTTCAGTTTCTTCAGAAGCTTCCGACCACATTTTGTATAATTGCCCCTGGAAATTATTCCCTTCGATCCCATTCTCCCTGGTACCCTGGCTAGAGCCATTTTCGGTAACAGAAATGTTTCTGTATCAATCTGAAATTAAGTAAAGAAGAAGCATATTTTACAAGTTTCACACAAAAAATTGGAACATCTGCAAACACTTGTTTAAACCAGGAAATGAACTAATCAGACAAGATTTTGGTATTGGGCATTTTCAATACACAGTATTAAAAAGTTAAATATTTGACATCTGCTTTTCAGGACATCTTTTCTGCTGATTTTCAGAAAATGTTTTCCTTTTAGATATATTTAACATCTGTACATATACTGGTGCTAAAGAGTTAAGCCAAAACTAATATAAATATATATTTGACTTACCAATAATATCAGGACACCAACATGTAAAAAAAAGTTTTTCTGTTGTTTTGGGGGTTTAACGACCACCGTGAGCAACTCAATTGCAAATGTCTCCACCGCCCCCGCCAGAGGGCGCTGCAGGGATCTAACCGGTCGGCGACCCGTGCTGTCAGTTCGTACATGAAGCCAAGCATGGCGGTCGATAAAGTTCATTTGCGACACTGATCGTTATCCATAATTAATTTAGGGAAAATTGCGAGTGAAGCATACGGTTTAATATGTCAGGCGTATGTCGAAACGGTTATGGGTGAGCGGGCGTGTCGAGAATGGTTTGCCAGGTTTAAGAAAGGTGATCTAAGCTTGGAAGACAAGCCACGTGCAGGTAGACCGCAGGAACTCGCAGACGAGGAGCTGGAATAGCTGTTGCAAGAGGGTGCTACACAATCGAACACGCAACAGGCAAAACGTTTGAAAGTGGCTCAATCGACGGTGGTACGGCGTCTACAGGCCTTGAGGAAGATCCAGAAGATTGTTAAGTGGGTTCCGCATACTTTAATGGGGAGTAATATTGATCAACGATTGGGCATCTGCACGTCGTTGCTGAAGAAGGTTTCAAGGGAAGAATTTCTTGTGGAAGGTAGTCACCGGAGATGAAAAATGGGTCTATTGCGACAACTCCGTACGCAAGTGATCCTGGGTCGACTCAGGCCAGCCATCAAAATCCACTGCAAAACAGGATATCCACGGGGAAAAGGTGCTGTTGTGTGTGTGGTGGGATATGTATGCGCAGTGCTGTACTTCGAACTGTTGAAACCGGGCGAAACAATCACTGCACAACGATATAGCGATCAGCTGATAAAACTGAACGCCGCAATCGAGCAAAAACCACCCACGGACAGGTAAAGGAAGCCGCCCAGTCATCCTGTTACACGATAATGCCAGAGCACATGTCGGTGCCACCACGAAATCAGGTTTTATCGCACCCGGCTTACTCCCAGGACATTGCATCCTCAGACTTTCATCTGTTTCGCTCTATGCAACATGCCGTATCCCAACAGCATTTCACCACAGTTCCAGAGGAGGAAAATTTCGCCACCGAGTTCTTCAGCTCGAAACCAGAGTCTTTTTATCACAGGGACATTCATTTGTTGCCTGAAAAATGGCAAAAGGTCATTGATGCTAACGGCCAATATTTCGTTGAATAAATGTGTACTGGTTTTCTGATTGTTTGTCTCCTTTCTCCTTAAAACGGCGGAAACTTTTGCATACCAATAATATTTCACAAGAAACAACAAACTTATTAGCAGTTTAAATTCTGCATAATTATTTTCTAAGCTCTCTCCTTGAGTCAATATTTTTTCCTGTCCACCGTAAAAGATGTTTTTACGGAAAATTACTGTAAATCGCCACAGAAAAATGCTGTAATCATATTAAACAGTTTAAAACCGTAGAATCTACAGTTAAGGGGTTAACAAAACCAACTGACGAGAATAAAGACGCGGGATTAAAAATGAAATTTGAGAAGACAAAACTAATGTACAATGCTTTTATTAGCAAGAATAGAAGATTTTGTGATTGATGAGGAAAATATCGAGTTAACATACTTATATTTATCTTTTTTTTTTTTTTTTTTTTTTTTTTTTAGATTGGAGATTTAACGACCACCGTGAGCAACTCAATGGGCTATAAGCAGTCGCCCGTCCCTAATTTAGGGTCACTAGTTCCAGGGAAGGGAGAGAGCCAGTGCCGTAAGACAAACAACATCCATGCCTCACCGGGATTCGAACCCGGACCCCGTTCGGACGAATGATCAGAGGCCATCGCTTAGACTACTGCGCCACCGGGGCGGCTATATTTACCTTGGACAACAGATATTAAAGCAAGGGTCAAATTGATGAAATTAATCTGCGTATAAAACTAGGCTGGAGAATTTTTGAAAAAAAACAATTATCAAGAGCAATACGCCATTACGTCCTAAAAAAGGGGTTTAACAATGCACATCCTTCCAGTTCTTACGTATGGATCAGAGACATGGACCTTAACTAAAAAAGACAAAGGCTGCAGGCAACGGAAACAAGTACAGAGAGATGCATGCTTGGTGAAACCAGGAGAGATAAGAGAAATTCGCGGATAAGGAAAATGACAAGAGTTGAAGACGACATGATCAGAGTAAAATCTCTGAAATGGAAATGGGTTGGACATGTTACCAGAAGAACGAACCACCGAAATTTTTCACTGTATACCAAGGTACAGAAAAAGACACAGAAGAAGACCATATGAGAGATGGATGGGTGAAATTCGAAAGCACGCCGGAGTAACATGGAGATTGGCTCAACACAGTTGGGGAATAAACCTTGGGGAGACCTTCATCCAGCAATGGATTTATAATAGTTGACAATGACATTTATTGCTGTAAGATGGGAAAAAATTAATGAGGAGCCTATGACAACTAGCAGCCACGTGCTCAGCGTTGAATATCGTAGTGCTGAAGAAACAATTTTGGAAGTAAGAGCTATAAATGAAAAACTTAAACCAGCTGGTGGAATAGTAGTAGGCACTGGAGGTGTTTAGTGATTTAAACAAACTGCACTTGTCTATTAAAAGAAACGACTACTTAGAGATAATGCAGTCAGATGAACTTTTACTAGATAGCGGAGGGTAGGTGGATTTTAAATAGCAATGCTATGATTTTTATTTTGCTTCGGCATATACCTCTAAGTGTACGGTTAAATCGATAAAAACTTTAAAACCTATACGTCAGATATTGAAAAACAGTTAATATATATCAAATACGTGGAGATAATGTAAATGGACGATGTCATCGCTCTTTCCACGTTATTTTTTAAACAACGCATAGCGACTGAAAAATTGCATTCCGGCACCGCTGGGATCGAACCCCAGAACTCTCGATAACTAGTCGAGTGCGTTCGAATTTACGCTACGTCGCCAATAATTCTCAGCGCCATGCGTGGTTTTATCAGTCAGCATCTGACTACAAGAATACGTATTGATGGTCTCAGCAACTGAGATGTCATCTGGTGGCATTTAACGCAACATCTGTTATTTTCTTTAAATATTACGGCACAAAACTTAATTTTAAAGTCTAATGATGGCAGACTTGTTAACGGTCCAAAACAGTGAAATTAAGTAACTTTTTTTTCAGTGTACTTTATACCCTTTTAATGGTTTCAAATATAGTTATCCCCGCCCCCTTCGCCGCTATGGTGCTTGAATAAAGAACTTTCCGATTGAAGGATAAATCAACTTTGCCGTTCGAGTCGTTTGTCTGATAGAAAGTGGTTAGCAGTTATTCTACTAGGCAAAATATCCGATGAAATCCATAGTGTGGATACTAATCCATTTTTCCAATTCAGAAATAATGAAAGGTGAAAGTAGAGTTATAATTCATAGATGTAGTAAAAACAAATCTTCCTGTAGAATCAACTGCTTAAAAACAGAAGCTTTCCCTTAAATAATTTGCTCTAATTTCATTCAAATGCACGTAATCAAAAGAAACTGAACATATGTGTGTTATCAATGATTCAGATATCGGAAACATAAGCAGTAACATGTGCTGTTTCCTTCCTTTTCTTCCGAAGGTACCTGCAAGTCAAAGTGAAACATGAGCTTATCAGTTCTAGCAGTCCTCCTTTCATGCATAGCGTCGGCGATTCCTGAACACCATGCCTTACACGCGCAACGAAATGCTGAAGGTGGTATGTACACTTAGTGTAAAAATATGTTTAGTGCTTACTTATTCCATGCTTTATTTCAAAGGAAGAAAAAGATTACATCAGCTTTACGTTCAAAATTCTTACTAAATAGAGCGCTTGTTTGTTATACATATTTCAAAACACTTCTTTTAGCAATTTCGATGACTAGAAGGAACGACTGTGTCAAAGAGAGTCATTAAAACAGTAAACAAAGCACAACACTGGTGCATAATATTACATAAAAGATTACACATTTACTATGTGCACAGTGAATACATTCATTCTAACACCTTCGCTTTTGTGCATTCACCCACTTACCAGACATGGTTTCTGGAATTTCGTATAACTACCAGCGACTACCTTAAGACTAATTTATTATCTGTTAACATTGTTTTCGACACTTTATTACGTAGACTATTCCTGAATATTTGGAAAAGACAGGATATTCATTCCCTACTCGTGTTTTGGTTAAGAAAATCAGTAGGGCCCACGGACAAATACGGAGTTCGAGATACTTTAACAGATCCTGCTGCCGGATATCGTAAACATCCTGAGATGTGAGTTCTTCCAGTCCTCCCAGCAGAAGTTGCTCATGCAATCAAGAACATGAAGCGGGGGAAAGCTCCAGGAGAAGATGGAATTACTATAGACATCATACAAGAAGCAAGTGGAGAAATTGAAACAGTACTCGCCCAAATTTTCACTCGATGCCTTAATGAAGGGAAGATTCCTGAGGATTGGAACAATGCTACAATGATCCTGCTACATAAAAGAGGTGACATTGAGGATCTCAGGAACTACAGACCTATCAGCCTCCTATCAGTGGTTTATAAAATCTTCACTAAAGTTCTTTCACACCGCTTGAAGGTAACACTGGACATGGCTCAACCGAGAGAACAAGCTGGATTCAGGAGTGGCTACAGCACAATAGATCATATCCACGTACTGAGAGAACTAATTGAAAGAGCGAGGGAATATGAACTTCCATTGTGCATGGCTTTTATCGATTATGAAAAAGCCTTTAATTCGGTGAAACCATCAGCAGTTACCACGGCTCTGAAATCCTGCGGTATTGAAGATGCATACATTAATATTATTAATAACATCTATGAAAATGCAAGTGCAAAGATTCGGCTGTTTGAAAATACAACACACATAAAAATTGGAAAGGGAGTGAGACAAGGTGACACCATATCTCCGAAGCTCTTTAATGCCACATTGGAAAATGTCTTTCAATCACTGAACTGGGAAAACAAAGGGATAAAGATTAATGGAGATTATCTAACCCACCTTCGTTTTGCTGATGACGTAGTCATTTTTGCAACTACCCTATCAGAGCTGCAGAGTATGATCCAGGAACTTGCTGACAAGAGTAAAGAAGTGGGATTAAAAATGAACTTTCAGAAGACAAAAGTGATGTTCAATGCTTTTACAAGAAATGAAGATTTATCGATTGATGGAGAAAAACTGGAGATAACAGATACGTATGTTTATCTTGGACAGCAGATATCAAGTGAGGGTCACATTGATGAAGAAATTAATCGGCGTACAAAACTTGCCTGGAGAGCTTTTGGAAGAAACAGCATAATTTTCAAGAGCAATATGCCATTATGTCTTAAAAGAAAAGTGTTTGATCAATGCATCCTTCCAGTGCTTACGTATGGTGCAGAGACGTGGACCTTAACTAAAAGAGACATACAAAGGCTGCAGACAACTCAAAGCAGCATGGAGAGGTGCATGCTTGGTATAACCAGGAGAGATAGGAAGAGGAACTCGTGGATCCGAAAAATGACGAGAGTGGAAGACATCATGATCAGAGTTAAATCCCTGAAATGGCAATGGGCTGGACATACTGCCAGAAGGACAGACCATAGATGGACAGCCGAAATTTTAGATTGGATTCCAAGGGACAGGAAAAGACCCAGAAAAAGACCACATGGGAGATGGGTGGATGAAATTCGTAAATATGCGGGAGTGACATGGAGGAGACTGGCACAAGACAGACCGTTGTGGAGGAAACTTGGGGAGACCTTCGTCCAGCAGTGGATTGATAATGGTTGACAATGATGATGTATTCTTTTAATACTCCTAAGTACCATGGAGATATTTTGCGGGTGATTGAGCTAACGTTAACAAAGAACATCAGTTTAAAATAGTATAACTATATTATTAATCCGAATTTCTTGGTGTAGAATGCAAATCAAGGTTTCCAAGCTTTCGCACATCAACCAGATGGCTTTCTCAAGGAAGGTAGACAGCAAACTGCAAACTGAATAGTAGAACGCTGAATAATAATCCGAAACATGAGGATTAACCCAGAACATGCAGAAGGGCACCATGTACATGTGAGTGCTTGCCTGCATTTTTGTTTAAATTGTGTCGCGATAAGCATTTCCAATATTTAACAGACAAACAAATGAGACATGTTACGAAAACTGATTATTCAGTTTTCCAAGTGCATGATGTTTCAATGACCACAAAATATGACCAAGTTATGATTTTGGCTATTGTAATTTATATTGGATACCTTTTCAGAAAACTTTAAAATCTCATTTGCATGTAGGGAAAATACAGAGGCCAATTTATCACCAGAACCATACTATTTTATTCAAATTGGATGATACGTCATCAGTTGACACGTAACTGGCAACATAATCAAGTGAACCAGGACATTCCCAATAGAAGTTCGCAACATGTTACTGTGTGTAGTGGGTAAGCGACGTGATCTAACGCACTTTGAACGTGGGTTCTCGCTCAGAGAAGCGGTTTGGGTATCAGAAAATCTGCTGCACTTGGACTGTGAAAGAACAAGCATGGTAATACAGTGATTAAGAACATGACCTGCGTGATCAGAAACTTAAGTTCAAACCATAGGAGAACCAAGGATAGCTAGATTTACACGAGGTAACCGATGCACAAAAAGTGAGTCAAGTAACAGAGGAGTGAAATCAGGCATAATATTAAATACACTATCTACCAACAAGTAATTGGACACCCCTGCAATCGACGATATCTGCGGTCCTGATACACGTCACGGCCGCCGCCGTTAAATATCGTGTGGGAAACAACAACGCAACCAGTCGCGTGCAAGACGCCACGCAGTTCGGAGCTCTCAGATTTCGAGAAAGGTGTAATCGTTGGGTATCACATACGTGACATATCCAGCGAATTGAAGTACCCAAAATCGACAGTGACCTACGTGATTGGCAAGTGGAATTTGAGAGGTGACTGTCGGAATGTGCCCCTACCCGGCAGAATCACAAAACCGGGAGTTAGAGACCGACGGCTGCTGGCCAGAGAAATTCGGAAGAACCGCACCAAATCGATGGGCCACATCCGCGAGGAGTTTCAACAACATGCATCCGGGAGTGTTCTTTCGATGAAAACCATCCGTAAGGAATCCCATCTGCTCCGTTATCATGGACGTGCTGCCGCCCACAAGCCTTTGATCACCAAGTCCAATAGCGCTGCTCGGCTAACGTGGTGCAAAGAACGTCGACAGTGGACCGTTGAACATTGGAAACAGGTTCTCTGGAGCGACGAATCAAGGTTCACCCTCTACCGTTCGGATGGCAGGGTCTGGGTTTGGCGTCTGCCTGGAGAACGCCTCCTGCCGGAATGTATTGTGCCAACTGTGAAGTTCGGCGGCGGTGGAATTATGCTATGGGGGTGTTTCTCCTATTATGGCACGGGACCCTTGGTCGCAATTCCTGGTAGACTCAACGCCGAGATCTACTGCACCATTTTGGATGACCATGCGCTTCCTACGTTGTAGCAGTTTTACGGGGTGGACCCATGCTACTTTCAGGATGACAATGCCATCTGTCATTTTGCGAGGTCCACCATGACTTGGTATGGTGACAATGGGGTTCATCGAATGGACTGGCCTGCGCAGAGCCCGGACCTTAACCCTATCGAGCTCCTCTGGGACGAGTTGGAGCGTCGACTTAAGGGGTGCCCCCACCGTTTGAAATCGGTGAAGGAACTGACCTGTCTTCTCCAAGCAGAGTGGATGAATATACCGCTAGCCTTCGTACAACGCCTGGTTGAGAGTATGCCCCGGAGGGTCGCAGCTGTTATCACCGCTCGTGGAGGCTTCACCAACTATTGAAGGTGAATAAACTTCGTTTTTCTTTGCTATCACAGGTGTCCAATTACTTGTTGGTAGATAGTGTAGCATCGCCCCTCACAGGGCTCCGTACATTAAACCGTTTTCGTTACAAAACAGCAGCTGACGATGTCTCGCACCCTCTCAGAGATAAAAAGTCTGCAGTCAGCTCGAAAGAACCACAAGTGGACTCTTCACTACTACTGGGCTGGTGCAGACCGAAATTTCCGCTTTCAGCGGGTGGACATATTTCACTTTTCCAGCTGAACGCTGTCGTCCAGTAACGTCACATGGCATAAGTCACAAGGTTGGTATATACGCTGTCTAACAGAGAAAACACGCCACACCATGAAGTAATGCTCAAAAACAGACCAAACTGCACACCCTGATAGCCCAGTAGGTCCTGAACAAATGATTTAATTGTCACATACAGACTAGGCACCAGTGGCCGAATATACAGGATGATCAATAAGGAGTGTGGCCCCCATTTTGGGCGCTACAGCGTTGAATCCGACGTGGCACCGAGAGTCCGACTAGAGTCCTGGGGTATCGTGGACCATGTGATGTTGATCCGAGTCCACAGTTCATCTTCATTTTGCGGGGGTGCGAAGGTACTCAATCGACGTCTGACCGTGTCTACAGGTGCTCGATGGGCACCTGTAGACACGGTCGTGCTGGCCACAGAAGCATCCGCACACCGTGTAAAGCATTCAGGCTGACCCGAGCGGTATGTGGCCGGGCGTTATCCTGTTAAAACATGGCGTTTGGGATGCCCTGCAAATACGGTAGTGCCACAGGTCGCAGCACCTCGCCAACATAGCGGCGTGCCGTCAATGTGCCAGTAATGCGAACCAGCAGTGAGCAGCTGTTGGCACTGATAGCGCCCCCCCCCCCACACACACACCATGATTCCACGTTGCCGGGTCACGTGCCGTTCTACAATGGCGGAGGAATCCGCCCGTTGGCCAAGTCGCCTCCAGACTGTCACACGGCGATCATCCATGGTGAGGCAGAACCGCGGGGCGTCGCTGAACACCACACTGTTCCATTCAGTACCCTACGCAGCACTGGAGTGACACCACGCCAAGCGGAGACTACTATGGCTCGCTGTTAAGGGTAGCCTTTGCAACGGATGGCTGGACAGCGAACCAGATGAAGCCAATCGGCGCGACACTGTCCGCGTCGATATCGGAGCATCGAAGGCTCCCCGTACACTCCCCAAAATATGTTGCCTGTTGTGGCCTGTGGATCCACTACGGCACGACGTCGGATGTGACGATCGGTGCGCTCTCCGTGCTCCGGTCCCCCTACGACGTTGCACATATCCTTACCGGGACCACTGTCTCCAAATGCGACAGACTGTTGTGGCATCACGTTGAGTTTCTTCCGCAATACGACGCACGAACCATCCGGCGGTACGAAGGCCTACGATGACACCTCTCGTGAACTCATCCGTTTGACGAAAACGCATACGACGGCATCTTAACGGCCCTTGTTCGTTCTCCAGACACTGTTACAGCAGTTACACTCACTTTTCGCGGTCGTGACGACGCCTAGACTGATGGCCTCACGTGCTGATTGTCCGCTTATATCCCGCATGCCGGTCGTGCGATTGGCCTTCAAATGCAATCATTTGTATAACTTGTACGTGTGCAACCACCCTGCAATTGGCATGGCGCTGCGTTAACGTCTTCATGGTGTGGCATTTTCTCTGTCGAGCAGTGTATCTGGTGTAGGCGTT
This sequence comes from Macrothele yani, assembly GCA_039090855.1. NCBI lineage: Eukaryota > Metazoa > Arthropoda > Arachnida > Araneae > Macrothelidae > Macrothele > Macrothele yani. Next base: position 68,144,758 of record CM077018.1, read on the forward strand.
GTGTGCCTTATTTTGTGACACCAGCGCACAGGCTTCGGTCAAAGTAGACCACGGAGACAGGCCAGTTGCACGTTATTTTATTTTTGTACGAGTTCAAACTATGACATTTCGCTGGTGACGGCCGAAAACATTAATGCGGTGCTTCGGCACGGTACTGCGAACGAAAGCATCTTACGTCGATGGTTTGAAAATTTCCAAGCAGGTGACACGTCCCTTGCAGATACACCTCGTGGTCGTCCACTAGTAGCTTGTAACAGATGACAAGCTGACTAATATCGCGGAAGATGACCCACGGCAAAATGTCCACGAGATCGCAGCGATGGTCAGTGTGCATCATTCGATCGCTGCCCGGCGAGTCCCCCTGGGATGGCGAAAAAGCTGGATGTCTGGCAGCCACACAAATTAACCGCATCTAATAAGACATCTTGAGTCATGGGCGGGAGGAATTCCTGTATCAGCCCGTAACTTGCGATTAAAAGTGGGTCCCTTACAACAACTGTAAATGATCAACACAGTGGTTTGTTACCACGGAGCCACTTTAAACAGTCCGAAGACACCTCTACACCCACGGAAATTGCTGGTTCTCGTATGGTGGTCTGCTTCCGCATTTATCCATCATTAATTCCTACGACCAAGTGAGGCCATCAATTCAGACCGTTATTGTGCTGAAAAAATACAGCAGAAGCAAAAGAAGCTCCATACCAAGAGGCAGTTTTGATCAATAGGCATGGGATCTTCTGTCGCATAGGCATGGATCTTTCACGCATGGGATCCTTCTGTCGCATGACAATGCGCACCCACATATCTCCCAAGAGACGGTACAACAAATCCACCGGTTGGACTACAAAACTACCGCACCCTACATATTCCCCAGCCCTTGCTCCCACGGATTGTCACCTGGACCATTTCATGGCGACACCTTCCCAAACGAACAAGCTGTGCGTCAGGTTGTTGCCACTTTCATTGCATCACAGACTCCGGAGTTTTATCACCGTGGGATCTACAGCCTCGTAACCCGTTGGCATAAGTGTGTCGATGCAAGGGAGAAGGGGCTACTTGGCGGATAGGTTCTTCCTATTTTTAGGACTGTTTGCAGGTGGTTATTTCATTTCGGACATCTCATTTATTCCACCAACCCAATTTGACAAAAGGGCCATGTGGTCTGCTGAATCGAATCTTCAACTGTACCGTATGGAAGAAGAGAAAATTTGGGAACAGATTTAGAGCACGAATCCATCTTTCACAGTCACACTCTCCAGGATGGCGGAATCAGTGCAATGGTACGAAACATTACTTCAATGGAGACTTCAGGCCCTAGATTTGAGTGAACTCATGCCAGAATTACAAAGCATATTTATACTCTGATGTCCAAAACCTAAGGATGGACTACATTTTTACCCGTAAAAGAAAAACAATAATATGACCGCAGCCAAATGGATAAATAATTATGTTGCGAGCATACGAACACATGAAAAGACACAAAAAAAGTTTATAAATGCCGCACAAATTACATTGTGATCACTGCTTACGCAAAAGTTACAAATTTCTGAAGAGCATGGTTGCAGAATGGGTGTACAGTACCTACCAATAACCAAGCGGAGAGGCATTTCAGAAAGAAATACACTGAAGAGAAATTGAATTAGAGACAGCTGGAGTTATGCAAATGTGACGCTGTGGACGGCACTGTAAACGGAAACGACATGACGTATGCAGCGATCCGACAATATAAGGAGTGATGCAACGGGAATCAGTAAGAGTCGGACGCAGTATACGAAGGATCTAAGAGCATTTGATCGTAGGCAAATTGTCGGGGCCCGACGAATGGGTCACTCAATCTCGGAAGTCGTGCAGGCACTGGGATTTTCACGAGCCACTGTGTCACGGGTGCACCGTAAGTACATCGAATCCCGTAAAAACATCCCTCCAAGGACCAACTGCCGTGGACAACAGCGTATGGATGAGCGGGGTCATCGTCGGCTAAGCTCGCATTGTAACAGCGGATAGACTGGCCACAGTGCAAGAAATCACTCGGCAATTTAACGCTGGTGCACAAAAATGTGTAAGCAGCCACACCATCCAGAACCATCTCCTCGCTATGGGGTACAGAAGCCATCGTCCCACGAGGGTACCGCTGCTGACCGCACATCACAGGGTGCAAAGATTAGCATGGGCGCGGGAACATAGTCACTGGACCCTAGACATGTGGAGAAATGTTGCCTGGACTGATGAGTCGAGATTCACGTTGGTACATGCGGATGGCAGGATACGAGTACGGCGCAAACCACATGAAGTGATGGATCCTTTTTGCCAGCAGGGTACTCTTCAATCTGGTGGTGGTGGCATTCTCGTCTGGAGACTGTTTACGTGGACTGAAATGGGACCCCTGGTACGTGTGACATAGTCCCTCACAGATCAACGTTACCGGGATATCCTGGACGACCATTTGCTCCCGTTTGTGCGTCTTCAACATCCCACTGGGGACCTCATCCTGCAACAAGACAATGCAGCTCCCGAATTGTATCCGAAGGGTTGGATGAACACTCCACCGACGTGACCTCGCTTCCTTGGCTAACTAGGTCACCTGACCTCAATCCCATCGAGCACATCTGGGATGCCATCGAGAGAGATATTCGAGGCTCTGACCTCCTCCATCAAATATTCGTGAACTGTGGGAGCTTGTTCAGGGGTCGTGGATCCGTATGGCTTCCCAACGCTTCCGGCGTCTTGTAGAGTCCATGCCGAGACGAATCACCGCCATCATCAGGGCGAAAGGTGGTGCTACACGTTACTAAACAGGTATCTCTAATTCAATTGCTGTTCAGTGTATATCCACCCCGAACTGCAAAGAAGCTCTCACAACGCCGTGGCATGCTGAGTACCAAGTGATCCGGAAGTTCCTGAGGTAAATTGGCCCACTCCTCCCTCAGAGCACGGATAAGGCCCTGCTTGTTTTCTGGAGAGGAGTTTCGAGCACCAATGCGTTTCTCCATTACGTCCCAGAGGTGTTCAAATGGAGTTGGAGTCTAGGGAGTGTGATATCGAGTCAATCCGATGAGTATCCTTATTCTCCAGAAGTGTCTGCACTTCTCTCATACGAAGAGGTGTCTTGCTCTCATCTATGAACAGGAAGTCGTCGCCTACAGCACCATGGAATAATCCAACATGACGTAGAAGAACTTCGTTGCAATATCGTTCTCCCAGCGTGGTCCAATTTTCCAGTACCTGTAGCTCGGTGGCGTCCATTAATCATCATGCTGCCCTACACCACGACAACAGCTCAGCCTTATCTGTTCCTTTCCTGCACATTCTCGCGCTGGTGAAGAGTACATTGGTTCATTGATGACGTGTCCAATCTTTGTGGATACGACACCACTGAAAACGTGAGCTACGTTGAGCACTGGATAGAGGGAAGCAGACTACAGGCCTTCGGGCATATAGCTCTATATGTCGCAGACATCTTGCCACAGTTTGTCGGGATATCCACGTTCCTGTGCTGGAATGGAAACGACTCGCAAGCTGACACGCCGTGGTATGGAGATTACGATTTGCTTTTACAACTAGAAATCTGTCTTCATGTGTGGTAGCACAGCGCGGGCGGCCTTCTACAGCATGTGTCTGGAACATATTCCATTGGTTTGAAAAGCTGCTCACAGCCTGGATACCACACTATGCGTGATTCTAAACTCCCCGGAAACATCACTCACTCGGCGGCCTTTTTAGAGCTTCCCTACAATTCTTTCCCGCGTACTATCATCTAAACCAGCGGTTCCAAACCTGTTCTACAGTATTCCTACCCCGTCGGGGCTAGCTTGCAATAACGCCCAATCCCAAGCATACACACGGGTGTTCATCGCTCTATGATCAGTATTTATTTTCTTTTGTTACATAATCAATGATACCAGTAAAGCTTGATTGAAAATATTAGGTAAAAATACAACTGCACTACTAAAAATACGAATATACCTACCTACAGCACTTTTCACAATTAAAGTGGGTAATATCTGTACATAGTATACAAATAGGAGTTTATTTCTCCTGAATAATGTTATAATAATGTAAATTAAAAAAAAATGTTTTCCATATTTTCATAAACTGTGTACATCAATGAGAAACTTGGGCTTGTTTGAGTTGCACAAACAATCAATGTTTGGTTCTAACTGTGTCCGTCCTACACGCAAGTCGTTCTTCACATTAAGACGATTTCTGTACTTCGTTTTAACTGGAGCCATTGCCGAAATTCCAACTTCACACAAGTAGCTTGTTAGAAATTGAAGGAGCACTTCGAGAGCTCTTTTGAAAGTTCTTTATATACTCGCTTCGAACTGAAAGCCAAAATTCTGGAAGAGGGGTTTTGTGAAATGCTATTTTTACTCGCTCGAAAGTTCAGGTAATTGCTCTTGACCAACCATGCCAAATTCTGGAATATCACTCACTGTTACGGAGAATGGATCTCGAATCCAATAATGGGCGTGGCTGTCGATCTGAGGAAAGTAGTCTTCAAACTGATTTTTCGGTGCTGATAGGTGCACCGCTTCTCTTTTCACAACGGAATTTATAGTAGAGCTACCACCAGCTTCCTTTGCCATAAATTTTGTAAACAATGGAAACATTTCAGTAACCCCATAGTCGATACGACCTTTCCAAAAATGTAACTTCTTCACGAAGCCTTCCATTTTGTCCTGCGTATCCAGAATATTTGAGTTCTTTCCTTGCAGTGACACATTCAAATTGTTTAGTTTTTCAAAAATGTCTGCCAAATAGGCCACAGTGTGGCTAAAACTTCGACATTACACAAATGTTCTGCTAATTCCGTTTTCCCTGCAGAAAAATTCTAATTTCATTAAGCAACTCTAAAAAGACGCTGCAGGACTTTCCACGCGTCTGTCACCTGTCTTCACTATGAAAAAGCAAATGCTTATGTTCAGATCTCATTTCTTCACAAGGTGCGGTAAAGCAACGAGCCTGCACTGGGAGAGATTTGATGTAATTAACAATCTTAATAGCGTCCGTAAGAACAATATGTACACTGAAGAGCGATTGAATTAAAGATACCTGTCTAGTAACGTGTAGCACAACCTTTCGCCCCGATGACGGCGGCGATTCGTGTCGGCCTGGACTCAACAAGACACAGGAAGCGTTGGGAAGCCATACGGATCCACGACCCCTGAACAAGCTCCCACAGTTCACGAAGATTTGATGGAGAGGGGTCACAGCCTCTAACATCTCTCTCGATGGGATTGAGGTCACGTCGGTGTAGTGTCCATCCAACCATTCGGATACAATTTGGGAGTGATGGCACGGTGCATTGTCTGGTTGCAGGATGAGGTCCCCAGTGGGATGTTGAAGACGCACAAATGGGAGCAAATGGTCGTCCAGGATATCCCGGTAACGTTGACCTGTGAGGGACGATGTCACACGTACCAGGGGTCCCATTTCAGTCCACGTAAACAGTCCCCAGAAGAGAATGCCACCCCTACCAGCTTGAAGAGTACCCTGCTGGCAAGAAGTATCTGTCGCTTCATGTGGTTTGCGCCGTACTCGTATCCTGCCATCCGCATGTACCAACGTGAATCTCGACTCATCAGTCCAGGCCACATTTTCCCACATGTCTAGGGCCCAGTGGCGATGTTCCCGCTCCCATGCTAATCTTTGCACCCTGTGATGTGCGGTCAGCAGCGGTACCCTCGTGGGACGATGGCTTCTGTACCCCATAGCGAGGAGATGGTTCTGGATGGTGTGGCTGCTTACACGTTTTTGTGCACCAGCGTTAAATTGCCGAGTGATTTCTTGCACTGTGGCCCGTCTATCCGCTGTTACAATGCGAGCTAGGCGACGATGACCCAGATCATCCACACGCTGTTGTCCAAGGCAGTTGGCCCTTGCAGGGATGGTTTTACCGGATTCGATGTACTCACGGTGCACCCGTGACACAATGGCTCGTGAAAATCCCAGTGCCTGCACGACTTCCGAGATGGAGTGCTCCACTCGTCGGGCCCCGCCAATTTGCCCACGATCAAATGCACTTATTCTTACCCATACTGCGTCCGACTCTTACTGATTCCCGTCGCATCACTCCTTATATTGTCGGATCGCTGCATACGTCATGTCGTTTGCCCACGATCAAATGCTCTTAGTCTTACCCATACTGCGTCCGACTCTTACTGATTCCCGTCGCATCACTCCTTATATTGTCGGATCGCTGCATACGTCATGTCGTTTCCGTTTACAATTTGCCCACGATCAAATGCACTTAGTCTTACCCATACTGCGTCCGACTCTTACTGATTCCCGTCGCATCACTCCTTATATTGTCGGATCTCTGCATACGTCATGTCGTTTCCGTTTACAGGGCCGCCCACAGCGCCACATTTGCATAACGCCAGCTGTCTCTAATTCAATTTCTCTTCAGTGTACATCTGGTTGCATTATTTTGGCAGCCGAAGCTTCGCGATGTATCATATAATGAGTCCATTTTACTGCCGGAGCTACAGCTTCCACTCGAGTTATAAGGCCGCGATTCTTTCCTGTCATAGCTGCATAAATCTATACAATTAGTCCATGTGAAACCTTCAGCACAGACAAATTAGCTAAGTACAGCGAATATGCCTTCACCTGTAGTTGTCGTTTGGATCGTTTTGCAAAACAGTAACTCTTCTCTTGTATTTCCTTCCCTGGCAGATCTCACGTAACAAATCAGCTGCGCCTGTGATGAAATATTGGTTGATTCATCGAGTTGCAACGCAAATATTTGACTTTCTTCTACTTGAATTAACTGCATTTTCAAATATATAGTGCCGCCCCGGTGGCGCAGTGGTCTAAGGCGCTGGCCTCTGATCATTCGTCCGTAAGGGGTCCGGGTTCGAATCCCGGTCTGGCATGGATGTTGTGTTTGTCTAACGGCACTGGCTCTCTCCCTTCCCTGGAACCAGTGACCCTAAATTAGGGACGGGCGACTGCTTATAGCCCATTGAGTTGCTCACGGTGGTCGTTAAACCTCCAACTAAAAAAAAAAAATATATATATATAGCCAAGTCATCGATTCGCCGTGAAACTGGTATTTGACCGTTTAATAGTTTGTAATGCCTTCGCAGCTGCCTCTCTTTATAATGTGACATTTCTACAGCTGCCAGAAGCAAATTCTCGGCAATGCTGTGTGATTTCTTACATTTAGCGATTTTCGTAGCCATTACATAAGTTTTCAACGCTTCCTGCGGTACCGGTAGCTTCTTTTGACATAACAGTGTTCTGTCGTTTCAATTCTATCACATTTCGAACACAAAACTCAAGATCCTTGTGTATATAATCTTCATGCATAGTTTCCAGATGTCTTAAAGTTTCGCAGGTCTAATAAGGGGGCCAACACGCGAGAACTTGAAAACAAAGGACACACTGCGGCCTTGAACGCCGTATTTGCTACTAAATCAAGAACATCGGAACTTAATATAACTTGCGTCGTAATGCCTGCACTTTTTCTTTAGTTTATCTCGGGCTGTACTTGTGTCGTCAGCAGTAAGTAATCTGCTACTGTTACTAGGTTCACTTTGGTCTGCAGATTCTGCATTACTCGTAGTTCTCTTCAAATAGCGGTCCATTCTCAATGCCAAGTAGATTGGTTTAATTCTAGATTAAGTAGAATATATGGCGACAGAAAACAAATGAGAGAGTGACAGAAAAACACCATGTGAGTGTGGACTATCACATTGTGTTTGGTGGGGTGTCCATTTTCATCCACGTACTGTGAATAAGATTGCGCGCATCGGCTCGCGCCTCCCCTGCAGCTGTTCCGCGCCTCACCGGTTGGGAACCTAGGATCTAAACGATGTTTTAGAGACATAAGGTAAATTATTACTAGTTCGTACCTTTATGCCTTCACGTCCAGATTTTGCTTTCAACACATGTCGACTACCGCATCCTTACGTTTCATCCGCTTAAATGATACCACGTGACCCCTGTGCGCAGGATTAGACATTTTGCATGTGCACCGGCTTTCTCGTCCCCAGTTATGCAAATTGCCAGAAGCTGTTGAGTCTGATTTTATATTTGTAACCTCTCGAAATAGTGTTTGTTTTTACGTTTTGGACTCCTATGTACATCATTGCTGATAAACTTCATCCAACCATGGACACCCTTCACTTCTAAGTAGGACAATATGCCATGCCGTATACCATATTTTCTCGGAGAGATTTCACGAACATGGACTTTCCCTATTTCATTGATCACTTGGTCCTCAGACTTGAATCCCATTGAGCATTTGTGGGATGCAATTTAACAGAACATCAGACGTGTGGATATATTTGCCATCCAATATGCTTGAATGTAAAGATGCTGTTTTACATACCCGCAAGTCCATGTTTCATTGCATATCTTTACCAAATTTTGGTCGGATGAATTTCACAGCGAAAACCTGGTATCCCGAAGGACAAAGGTGACCCAATAAATTACTTGGTAGGTGGCCCTAAAAAATGGCCACTCAGTATATACTTAAGTTTGTTTCCTTAATAAATTGGCCACTTGGTATATACTTCAAGTTTTCGTAATCAATTTGACACTTGGTATATATGTTACCGCTAAAGCTCGAAAGCCGTTAATGTGCACATTACCTAGCTAATCTGCAGATTAACTGATTTGCTCCGTTAACGTGCGGAATCAAGAGTTTTCCGCATTTTACCTAGGTAATGTGCACATTAACGGCTTCCGTATCGTTAAAGTTCAAAAGTTTGTTTCTCTCATTTCCTTTCCCTACACCCTCCACTTTTAGTTTGGTTTCGTGTGATATGTTTGTTCACGTAATTTGTGGTGAAATAGATCCTAAAGAGAAAAGGTATGGTAAGAATGTATTGTGCAACATCTGTAAAAAGAATATGGATCAGAAAATACAGCGTGATGAAGCCAAGAAAGGTTTAGAAAAGCAAGCAAAGAAAATGTTAGCAGTTTCTAATGCAAAGCACCCAAATGTCGATGAAGGTGTCACTGTGAGAATTAAAGTACCCGAAGTAGACAGAGCAAAAACTGATGCCCGCTCGATTTTAGCTGTGGTTCTTAGTAAAACAGAGGATGGCTTTTATAAACTTGGTACTAAAACGGGTATTTTAAAACAATTGTATGCAAAATCTGAATTCAGTGTTTGCAAAGAGATTTTTAACGAAAGAAGATGTCCCTGCTGTAGAAATATCTTTACGCCAAACAGCAATAAAACAATCCCTTGGTACTGGGCAGGGTTTCAGAAAATGTGACTGCAAATCTAAATGAACCACAAATAGGTGTGCTTGTCGCAAAAACCAATTGATATGTAATTCAAAGTGTCACTAATCTTTAGATTGCACTAATAAGTAAGCATAATTTTATCATATGTTTTGCAAATTCATTTCCTTAATTATAATAATATTGAAATAGGAAAATATTTTCGCATGGAATGGTATATGTACAAAATAAGCTGTCTATATACATGCGATAAAAGCAAACCACGTTTTCAATAAGCAAATTAAAATCAAATTTATTTACAAATTAAAAGCGGTTAAAAAGCAGACTAGCGCTTTCGGGAATCTCTCGTCCCCATCCCCGAAAGCGCTAGTCTGCTTTTAACCGCTTTTAATTTGTAAATAAATTTGATTTTAATTTGCTTATTGAAAACGTGGTTTGCTTTTATCGCATGTATATAGACAGCTTATTTTGTACATATATAATAATATTTTAAACCGTTTGATTCTTTCTATTATAGTTTTTTTAATCGTTTGAAGATTGATTCTATCAACTAATTTGTTGATTGATTGTATAAACTTGATTCTTTATATATCGAAAAATAAATAAATAACATTATGTTAATTTAAGCGTGCAGAAAAGTTGCTGTTGTTCCAGCAAAGATCTTATTTTCACTTTAACGAGTGTCTAGTAGGCAATGTGCAGATTATCTAGGTAATTTGCAGATTACCCAGGTAATTTGAGCAATGAAACAATTTTCGGCATTTTAACGGATCACCCTAGTTAATCTGCACATTACCTACATAATCTGTAGAATAACTGACTTCTGCACTTTAGCGGTAACATATACACGCTTTGCGCAAAAAACAAGAATAAAAACGAAGCGCCCCGAAAAAATCGTTCGGTTCTGATGAAACTAGGCATGGAAGTACCTCAGGTCCAAGTATTGAAATAATTCAAAAATAACGACCAATAATAAATAGTGGCCCGCCACAGAGCATGGGAACAACCGCTTATCGAGGAGGGTATATCAAGAGCAAAGCTCGCACGCAGGGACAATTGCGACAGCGAATTGCGATTGCATTAGCCTCCACGGGCTGTGGTGTGAATGACCCTGCGAGGAAATCATGGTCGTCCAATCCCGAAACAGAAAAACATTAATATTTGGTTGTTCTCGTTAAGCCTGAACTCCCTAGAGGTTTTCTATTTTTGGGCTACAACTGGCAGTCAGTCACATCACGCATATTGATAAATGAGGGACCATGAAAACCAGAAAAGTTTGACTGATTTGGCTCCAGATCACGTCAATATTTACTAAGTCTGTGAATGTGATTTACTAATACGCTGTTAAGCCTTTGTTAGTAGCTGGAAAGTCTAAGACTAATTTTCTCGGTATTAAGTCCTCAACTCTTTAACGAATAAAAATCTGCGACTCCGAAGACCTGGCAAAGTTGATTGTTTTACTTTAACGCGCTTTTCCGAACCGTAGAATCCTAATTTACATCATACTTTATTTTCTAAATATGTTTTCTGTCTTTCCAATTACTTTCAGGGTTGACAGATTGGATCTTCGGCGAAAAATGCTACGGGGAACTGGGATGTTTCTCTAATGGGCCACCTTTCTTTGATATTACGGAACGACCTCTCAGTTTACACCCAAGTACAAGGGAGAGCATCAACACTCGTTTCCTTCTGTACACCAGGTTCAATCAATACGAGCCTTTAAACTTCACCAATTTGAATCGAAAGGACTACGACGAAGAATTGCTAGAGTCTACTTTCCAAGACACAGCGGAAATCAAATTCATTGTTCCTGGTTTTCGCAGCTCTTTGGCCCCTGATTGGCTAAACGTAAGTATTGCGTCACTGCATTTGAACTTACGTATGGCATCATCGATAAAATGTACCTATACCAAATTCAGATAAGTAAATTTTTTAAATGCTTTTTTTTTTTTCACAGGAATTGGGGGATACTATGACGTATCTTATCCTATTTTAACTTCCTTTTTTGTTTACTGTATCTTATTTAACTTTTGTTACTTCACGTTATACTATCTGAACTTTTTTTTTTTTTTTTTTTTTTGATTGGAGGTTTAACGACCACCGTGAGCAACTCAATGGGCTATAAGCAGTCGCCCGTCCCTAATTTAGGGTCACTGGTTCCAGGGAAGGGAGAGAGCCAATGCCGTAAGACAAACAACATCCATGCTCACCGGGATTCGAACCCGGACCCCTTACGGACGAATGATCAGAGGCCATCGCTTAGACCACTGCGCTACCGGGGCGGCCCTCCGGTACTTCCTTCTGCTATGAAAAACTTTTTGTGCGTCACTCATTCTTTTTTTTTTTATTTTAGGTTTATAACGACCACCGTGAGCAACTCAATGGGCTATAAGCAGTCACCCGTCCCTAATTTAGGGTCACTGGTTCCAGGGAAGGGAGAGAGCCAGTGCCGTAAGACAAACACAACATCCATGCCTCACCGGGATTCGAACCCGGACCCCTTTCGGGCGAGTGATCAGAGGCCATCGCTTAGACCACTGCGCCACCGGGGCGGCTAACTTCACTTCGGAACTCCCATGTTCTCTTTAGCAACACTGCCAAGTCATCCAGGTCAGACAACGAAAATAAAACGCGACTATGGTATGTAAGAAGTGTTAGGTCTGCAGGCTATTTGTGAGCTAGAGGTGATTCTTATAAACGACGTTGTTTGAAACTATTGCCACATTAATCTGTTCTGTTGCGACGCTATTGTGTAATACGCTACTTGTAAACGCTATGGATAACTAACACCGTACTGACTGTTCGATGAACACTAATGGAGTTATTGTGGAATTGTCTTTAAGTGCGATTTAAGTATCCACTGTTATTACACGACGTCCATAGAATACCTGAAATAAACATCTGTACTTAAAAACATTGTGTAAGTCGTTATTGTCGATACCTACCCTTTTATTGAGTGTTGAACCTTGAGATATTTTCAGGTTTTGTAGTAATGATGTGCAGTGCATAAAAAATGCCCCGAAATCAAGTAGTAAATAGCACCATTCTTTCCTTACACCCATGTCCTCAAACCATGACGAAATGGGTTGTGACTTATGGCACGGCGCGTTGTCAGGCTAAAACAAGAATGGCTCGTCTCTATAAAACTAGCGAAGTGAAGGCAGTGCGACGTTGTCCAGAATGTCCAAGTACTTCGTGGCGTTCACGTTTCCATCCACAACTACCAACAGTACGAGTCTATAACCACGAGAAACATCCCTAGACCATGACACCATCATATTTAACAGTTAGCATGGCACATACTGTTCACCTGGCATATATGCCACGCCAAACATCAGATTTAAAAGCGGTATAGCGTGATTCGTCACTCCATAACACTTATTTCCATTGGTCTAGGGCCCACGGACGATGTGCTTTGCAACAAGCAAGTCGATATAGGAAGTCTGCGATTAATATTTATGTAGAAGATTTTAGGAATTTAACTGTTTGACGCCAGGTCTTAAATAACCCTCATAAGTAGCTAAGATATTTTGGCTAAAGTGACCCACAGGGAAGTTAAACGGAAGCGAGGTAGAAAGGAGGAGGATGAAGCCCTTAATTATAAACAGGGGGGCCAGACGGCTGAATGAGCTCATCCGACGCACTGAGGGTATTTAGTGGTTCGGGCGTTCGTTCCTGCATGGGACTGATCCTGAGACTTTCCGTCACAGTCACGAACGTTGATCACTAGGCGATCGGCGGCCCTACACGACATTTACAGATCATACGTAGAGGGTTTTTACGTAGGAGTGTCTGAACCCACCAGGTCTAAAACAACCCTTAGAAATAGGAAGCTAGGAGATTGATTTGGGCTAGAGTGCCCGATAGGAAAGTGACACGAAAAGCAAGGTAGAAATGGGGAGGAAGACGCCCTTATTTCTTACCGGGGGTGGGCAAGTACCCGGGACCCGACGGCTTAACGTACCCATCCGACGCACGGCGGATATTTAATGGTTCGAGCGTTCGTACCTGCTGGGATCGAACCCGAGGTCTTTCCCGTGGCATTCACGAACGTTGACCACTAGGCCACCCGCGGCCCCCTACACGACGTAGCTTACTGGAAGTTTTAAAGGAAATTTGGTACACGTTATCTATTGGAATGTTTTATTTTTTGCTGCGGAAGGGGTGATCGGCGACGTTTTTCCACATAGTGAATCTCTGTTAGAAGTCTACGTCTTTCGAAAAAGGTGTTTATTAGAAAAAATTAGATAAAAGCAAATGTCTAAAGCCAGTTTTTTTTTCTGAAGATAAAGGGGCCGGGCGTTAAACATAGCACCGGGGCGCGCTCTTTGGTGGGGCGAGGGACTCTGACAACTAAACTCTTGTAAAAAAAACATTTTTAATGCTGAATAGCCTGTGTGGGGAAAACAAGATATTTCTGGGGCTCCTATATCCTTTTTTTGTTTTTATATAAAACCGAGAACAAGGAGTGGATTTCACTCAAAAACCAGTATCGATTAATTTATTCTACCTCCCTCTTTGGCCACCATCTTGCTTTTTCGCATCTGCAAACGCATATTTCCCTTCTTTTACTGAGAAAACGAAACAATGTTTATCTATATGGAGCCCAGCCTTTCGCCCCCGCCCCAATCCAACTTCCTCAGCACCGTATTTCCCATAGTTGCTTGGTGTGACAGTTAACGATTACGCGGAATTTCGCGAATCACCTTTTAAATAAGGTGCTTAGTGAAATTTTAAATTAGTTTCTCAATGTCCTCTATATTTTTCGCATGAACAAACTGTAGGAGACATTGAGAAATTACATTATTTTTTATCTCTCCATCTCTCCCCCCCTCTCTTTACTCCCTTCTCCTCCCTCCCTCTCTTCACTCCCTCTCTGTCCTCCCTCCCTTTCTGTTCTCTTTCATGTCTGTCTGTCTGTCTGTCTCCCTCTCTCTCTCTGGAATCAATGACTATAGAAAAGCATCAGTAGTTTCCATCCGCCTAGGTAAATCTAGCACACCCAATATTTTTACGACGATGAACTTCCTACTTCATATATGTATTTAAATTTGAATGAAATAACATTTTACCCAAGATATCATGTTCTCGTGCGGAATGAGTCAATCATAAAAACTTAAGGTAGCAATCTTAAAAGCACGATAATTAAAACACTACGCAGGCTTCCGATGAAGTGAAGAACTTATTTAATGTATAAGTTAAAAGATTAAAAATAAAGCCATAAGAACTTTCGGTCTTCCTAAAGACCATCATCAAATGGAAGTTCCATCTGATGATGGTTTTTAGAACTTTCGGACTTCCATCTGATGGTCTTTAGGAAGACCGAAAGTTCTTATGGCTTTATTTTTAATCTTTTAACTTATACATTAAATAAGTTCTTCACTTCATCGGAAGCCTGCGTAGTGTTTTAATTATCGTGCTTTTAAGATTGCTACCTTAAGCTTTTGTGATGGAACATTTTACCCGGTGACAACTTGCGTCATTAAATGTTTGCAAGAAGCTAAAACACGTCATCTCAATTTCTGAAAGTGGAATTTTACAGGTTTTTTAATTGGAGGTTTAACGACCACTGTGAGCAACTCTGTGGGCTATAAGCAGTCGCCCGTCGTTAATTTAGGGCCACTGGTTCCAGGTGAGGGACAGTGCCGTAAGACAAACACAACATCCATGCCTCACCGGGATTCGAACCCGGACCCATCTCGGACGAATGATCAGAAGCTATCGCTTAGACCACTGCGCCACCGGGGCGGCACAGAAGCATGTTCAATTTCTTGTGTAAATTTCCTCCAACGAAAAGTTTACAAAGGGCACCGAGGCGGCACTCTGCATAAAGGCACAGACATATTTTGGGACGGCGCTGGAACTCAAATTGTTGTAAAAGGAAGATGGGGGGAAACAATTTCCTGAGCATTGTTCTTAAACCCGATTATTGTTGCATAGTACAAAAGCATAATCATAATTTATATACTCGTATACCCCATCAGAGCTGCAGAGTATGATCCAGGAGCTTGCTGACAAGAGTAAAGAAGTGGGATTAAAAATGAACTTTCAGAAGACAAAAGTGATGATCGATGCTTTTACAAGAAATGAAGATTTATCGATTGATGGAGAAAAGCTGGAGATAACAGACACGCACGTTTATCTTGGACAGCAGATATCAAGTTAGGGTCAGTCACATTGATGAAGAAATTAATCGGCGTACAAAACTTGCCTGGAGAGCTTTTGGAAGAAACAGCATAATTTTCAAGAGCAATATGCCATTATGTCTTAAAAGAAAAGTGATCAATGCATCCTTTCAGTACTTACGTATGGTGCAGAGACGTGGACCTTAACTAAAAGGGACATACAAAGGCTACAGACAACTCAAAGCAGCATGGAGAGGTGCATGCTTGGTGTAACCAGGAGAGATAAGAAGAGGAACTCGTGGATCAGAAAAATGACAAGAGTGGAAGACATCATGATCGGAGTTAAATTCCTGAAATGGCAATGGGCTGGACATACTGCCAGAAGGACAGACCATCGATGGACAGCCGAAATTTTAGATTGGATTCCAAGGGACAGGAAAAGACCCAGAAGAAAACCACATGGGGGATGGGTGGATGAAATTCGAAAGTATGCGGGAGTGACATGGAGGAGACTGGCACAAGACAGACCGTTGTGGAGGAAACTTGGGGAGACCTTCGTCCAGCAGTGAATTGATAATGGTTGACAATGATGATTATATTAAACTATGACGGTGAATCAAAAAGTAAGGTCAATGCTCTCGTTAAGTAGACAAGCAGAGCTGCGGCAGATTGCTCTTTGGGAGGGCACATGACCTTGAGACGTGGCTGATGCAATCGCTATTTTTTTTTTTTTTTAGTTGGAGGTTTAACGACCACCGTGAGCAACTCAATGGGCTATAAGCAGTTGTACATCCCTAATAGAGGGTCACTGGTTCCAGGGAAGGGAGAGAGCCAGTGCCGTAAGACAAACACAACATCCATGCCTCACCGGGATTCGAACCCGGACCCCTTTCGGACGAATGATCACAGGCCATCGCTTAGACCACTGCGACACCTATCTGGCTCGCTAATCTTCTAGCCTCAGTTATCCAGCAGTTGTAAAGGCGTAAATATGGCCGCTAGTTCGTCGGAATGCTCCATTGTCGAACAGCGAAGTGTAGTGAGATTTTTATGGCCTGAGAGGCGTGCACCCCGCTGAAATTCATCCTAGGAATGCTTGTGCATTACGGGGAGGATAAGTGAATGAGCAAGAGACATGTGCACAAGTGGATACAAAAGTTTCAAGCTGGTAGAATGAATGTGTTTGATGAAGCTCGCTCGAGCCGTCCGTCGACCTCTCGCACAAAGGACCATCTGGATCGCATCAATGCAATCATTAAAGAAGATCGCCCAAAAGGAAAACATTTAGCTATGGTTCTGCATTTTAAATAGTGCATGACGATTTCGGATATCAAAGTGTGTGCCAAATGGGTGTCACGGCTGTTATCTGATGCACCTGGAAATTGGCAGACATTTTTGGCGGCGATATGAGTGAGATCCCAGTATTCTGGAAGAGGATTGTTCCTGGGGACGAAACATGGCCCCCGAGAGCAAAAGGCAACGCATGGAGTGGAAACATCCAAGCGCCCCATGCAAAAAGAAGTTCAAAGTTCTCCCTTCAACACGAAAATTAATGATGATTTTTTTTTTTTTTGACATGAAAGGACTCATCGTTGAACACTTTTCAAGCACATGGTGACTCAATTAACAGTCTGCCATACTGTGACTTGCTGAAAGAAATTGAAACCAGCAATTCGCACAAAACGATGGGGAGTGTTTTCCAAAAAAAAAAAAAAAGTGCTGTTGCTGCACAACAACGCTCGTCCACATACGGCATTGGCAACTCAACAAACAACCGAGTTGTAGTTTGAGGTCTTATTTTTTTAGTTGGAGGTTTAACGACCACCGTGAGCAACTCAATGGGCTATAAGCAGTCGCCCGTCCCTAATTTAGGGTCACTGGTTCCAGGGAAGGGAAAGAGCCAGTGCCGTAAGACAAACACAACATCCATGCCTCACCGGGATTCGAACCCGGACCCCTTACGGACGAAAGATCAGAGGCCAGCGCCTTAGACCACTGCGCCACCGGGGCGGCAATTTGAGGTCTTACCACATCCTGCTTACTGCACCGATCTGGCGCCGTGCGGCTTTTATGTCTTCGGGCTTCTGAAAGACGCTTTGCGAGGCCGCCGTTTTGAAAATGATGTCCAGGGACAGGAAGCAGTACATTCGTGGCCGCAGGAACAACCCAAACCATTCTTCTCTGCAGGAATTCGGAAGCTTGTAGACAGATAAAATATGCGTTGAAAAACAGGGGGACTATGTTAAGAAATAAGGTAATTGTTATCTGTATGCCCTTTAGTTTCTTTAATATACACTGAAGAGCAATTGAATTAGAGACAGCTGGCGTTATGCAAATGTGGCGTTGTGGGCGGCCCTGTATGCGGAAACGACATAACGTATGCAGCGATCCGACAGTATAAGGAGTGATGCGACGGGAAACAGTAAGAGTCGGGCGCAGTATGGGTAAGACGAAGGATCTAAGCGCATTTGATCGTGGGCAAATTGTCGGGGCCCGACGAACAGGTCACTCCATCTCGGAAGTCGTGAAGGCACTGGAATTTTCACGAGCCACTGTGTCACGGGTGCACCGTGAGTACATCGAATCCGATAAAACCATCCCTGCAAGGGCCAACTGCCGTGGACAACAGCGTGTGGATGAGCGGGGTCATCGTCGGCTAGCTCGCATTGTAACAGCGGATAGACGGGCCACAGTGCAAGAAATCACTCTGCAATTTAACGCTGGTGCACAAAAACGTGTAAGCAGCCACTGGCACCATCCAGATCCATCTGCTCGCTATGGGGTACAGAAGCCATCGTCCCACGAGGGAACCGCTGCTGACCGCACATCACAGGGTGCAAAGATTAGCATAGGAGCGGGAACATCACCACTGGACCCTAGACATGTGGGAAAATGTGGCCTGGACTGATGAGCTGAGATTCACGTTGGTACATGCGATGGCAGGATACGAGTACGGCGCAAACCACATGAAGCGATGGATCCTTCTTGCCAGCAGGGTACTCTTCAAGCTGGTGGGGGTGGCATTCTCTTCTGGGGACTGTTTACGTGAACTGAAATGGGACCCCTGGTACGCGTGTCATCGTCCTTCACAGATCAACGTTACCGGGATATCCTGGACGACCATTTGCTCCCGTTTGTGCGTCTTCAACATCCCACTGGTGACCTCATCCTGCAACAAGACAACGCACCGTGCCATCGGTCCCGAATTGTATCCGAATGGTTGGATGAACACCTCACCGAAGTGACCTCGCTTCCTTGGCTACCTAGGCCACTTGACATCAATCCCATCGAGCACATCTGGGATGCCATCGAGAGAGATGTTCGGCTCTTACCCTCCATCAAATCTTCGTGAACTGTGGGAGCTTGTTCAGGGGTCGTGGATCCGTATGGCTTCCCAACGCTTCCGGTGTCTTGTAGAGTCCATGTCGAGACGAATCGCCGCCGTTATCTGGACGAAAGGTGGTGCTACACGTTACTAGACAGGTATATCTAACTCAATTGCTCTTCAGTGTGCAACAACATTGATCTCACTTTGTGATTTGCCCTCGTATTATATTAAAAGTATTTAAAATAGCATCCCGTAACAGTTTTATAATGCACATACTAAAAATGCTCAAATAAAAATCTAATTCGAAAATAAAATTAACCACGAATGTGTTAAATTTCTACTAAGTAGTGAGGAAACAGAAGGAAACTGCAATTTGATTCTAAAATGTAGTCAAAATTTTATTCAACTCTCGCGATATTTCTACTGTTCTAATCCGCTCCTTTATTCGTATACACTGTCAAATGGTATCCTGATTGGAAGACATGATCGGATTTTTTTTTTTTTTATGACCAAACTGAGTTAGCGGAGGAACAGTTATTTATGATTGAAAGAGAAAACCTAAATGGGGTAATTATCAAATTAGCCTGCGAAAAAAAAATCCTTTTACATTCCTGCGTCTCCCAGATAACGCCCGGATATCCTGTGATGGTTATATTTAAGTGAATCGGAAACTTGAGACTTGGTCGTTCTGGGTGGTATAGGCTACTTGGGAGACGCGGGTCGGATTCCCGCTCCAGGACAACGAAATTTTCAAGTTTTCGGATATTATCTGACTTAACATCCTTGTCATATTTACACCAAAAAACGGATTGTCATCTTCAAAATTTGTATTGTATGGTGTAATCCCGTATTCCACTCACGGTGCTTAGGTATTTCTTTTCCTTGAAGTTGTAGGTATTCTCTAAAAACCACGAATCATATGTTTTTCACTGAGAGTTGAAACCTGTTAAGTTAACTTTCTGATTTTTTGTTCACCACAAGTATATTTCACTTTATATACAATTATATTATCAAAAATATTCGAATCCTACTAAATACTTGCATAAGTGAAAAAGAAGGGTTCCGCCGGAAAGTGCGCTGTGAGTGGTGAAGTACGTATATAAAGCTGAGATGTTCTGTCGTGTTATCGACAACTTTGAAGCGGATATGCCGCGTGGACATCAACTTTCCGAGTTCCAGCATGGGCTGGTCATAGGATGTCATTTGAGTAACGTTTCCATACGGAGCACTGCAGCTAAACTAAACATACCAAAACCGACTGTAAGTGATGTAGTGAAGAGATGGAAGCAGGACGGTGCAACTATATAGCAAGCAAACGTTCATGAAGACCGCACAAACTGACGGAACGTGACGGAAGAGCCATGGTAAGAAACGTTAAGAAATTCCTTTCTTCCTCTGCTGTAAACCATCGCTGCTGAAGTAGGAAATGCTTGTAATGGCTCAGTCAGTACCATAACTATCCGCAGAGTGTTGCACAGTGTGGGTTAGTATGGTAGAGGAGCGGCATGCAAGCCACACATCACTACAGAGAATGTAAAAAGCGCCGTTTCGGGTGGTGTATCTCCCGTCGTTCCTGGATTGTCCGAGACTGGAAGGCTGTCCTTTGGAGTGATGAGTCGCACTTTTCAGTCTTCTAATCTGACGGGCGTGTTTGGATTTGGCGACAGCCCGGGGAACGATTTTCGTCGGACTGTGTTCTTCCAAATGTTACATTCGGCGGAGGCTCTATAATGGTATGGAGTTGTTTTTCGTGGATGGAAGTCTACCCGTTGGTTATTATACCACGAATTCTGAAGTTTACCTCGACATTCTGGATGATTCTGCTCTACCAACAATGTGGCATTATTATGGAAATGACCGTTGTCTTTTCCAACATGATCGAGCTCCCTGCCACACTGCATGGAGTGCGCAGGACTGGTTTCTTGAAAATGTGGTGGAATTCTTAGACTGGCCTGCTCAAAGTCCTGATCTTAATCCCATGGAGCACCTCTGGGATGAACTGGAGCGACGGATATAGGACGAATGGCGAGCCATTCGTGTAAAGACCAAGGATGATAGAATAAGGGGAGGGAGCATAACAAGCAAGCCCTACGTAAAGCTCTGAAGCCGACGCTCTGAGCGGTAGCCATCTTATGTTACCCTTCTGATTGCGTTCCCATCGAATTACGTACCTAACAATATAGGCAGGCTAACACTTTTAAAGCCGCCTTGCGAAAAGAAAAATATATCATGTACATTTATGGATGTAGTCTAAAATATCACCAATGTTTTCTATTCTTTCCTTTCAAAGCACTGCTATGTCAGGTTTTACTGCTGCGTACGACAAAAATCCCTTTAACTCGTCACACCAAAAGTACATGCTGTTTAAAATAATGCATGAAGCCCTTCACAAACTCTAAAGTGAAGAAGAAACCCCTGATTTATTTCATGTGATCGACTGAATGTTTCTGAAGACAGAAACGCAACGAAATGTTACCTTAGGAAAAATAGTTCGTGCTAAACTTTAATAACTTACAAAATGTTAACGAAGAGTACACGGAATATGCAAATTGAAAAACGTTTGTAGCGCACAATAAAATCCGTTGTACTAATAAAGAAATGCGATAATTTACGAATTAAAAAAAACAACAAAAAAACACGGATTTTATTGTGCGCGAGAAACGAATGCTTTTTACAAAGTTTTAATAAAACGTTTTCGGGAATGTTATCTTTGACCACAGGAGTTATTGAAAACTGGACAAATTTCTAATTCGTACTAGAAATGTTTAGCTATTCCATCATAAGTTTTTGATCCGCAAATACAATAGATCTCTCTTCAGCTTTTAATGTTAGTTGAACTTCAAATGAACAATTCCATAAGTCAATCATAAGCAAACGCCCTTCTCACACGAAATAAAAAAACTGAAATCTTCCTTAACTTACAAAGCAAAAATGAGCAACTGAGGGTAATGTAACATGGCGGCCACGCAACTTAGCTGGCTTCAATGCTGAGAGCACATGCTCTCTCCCTTTATTCTATACTCCTTGGTAGAGACCTACCGAAAATTAGGTTATTGTATGCCTAGATGTGTTGCCGCTGTCATACAATCAAAAGGTGGACCGACT
Organism: Macrothele yani; assembly: GCA_039090855.1. Lineage (NCBI taxonomy): Eukaryota > Metazoa > Arthropoda > Arachnida > Araneae > Macrothelidae > Macrothele > Macrothele yani. The sequence goes on from CM077018.1 coordinate 68,166,517, forward strand.
AAGACTTACCTTATAAACAAAACAAAAAATGTCTCTAGTAGACTCTCCTTCCTCTGCAAGAATATCAGCAGATGTCTGAGTCTCAGCGATATCTAACTGCAAACACTTTTTTTTTATTTTTAGATAATAATGTTACAGTGGACACCCTCCCCCCTTCCAACCTAAAACCTGAAGAAAACTTTAAAATTTGTCCGCCATGTCGCGTATTGTATGAGGCAGCTAGGAATCACAGTTCGGCAGGCTCACATGTTCTTTTACAGTTCACAGCTTTTTTTTTATTTATTTCTCATTTACGTTGTTTTTTCTTTCGGCTGTTCTCTAAATTAATTAACAAAATTGCGGGATAATTAGGAAGTCACTCCAATGCTTTTGAAGGCAAAGAAACGCAATATTTTGCCATTTTGAATTGCTAGACCTCACACATAGCCCTGAAGTGAAACATAAAAATTCCTATCTTAAGTGTCTTCGAGGGGCTGCAAAACGAACGAGGGAAATGTGCTATCGAATGCAGATGGAAGCAGCATTGTTCGAAGTGGTTTTTGACTTTTCTTCTTTCCGCTTGTAGCTTAACGCCGTGGTCCGTATGTTTACTTCAGTGGGTGGGCCAAGAGACCCTCAGCAGACACATAACTCTGTCAGGAAGAAAGATACTCTGACGTCTGCGAGGGACAATGGGCAATTAAGAGTATAGAATAGCCGAAAAGAATAGGGGGTGGATTCGAGCGTCGTTTTCGGTCAGCAGTTGCTGATATACGCTTAAAATAAAAGCACGTCTGATTTCGCTCGGCCGAGAAAATTAATCTCAGGGCTGGCGGTCGCAACTCTATAAAAAAAATGGAAACAAAACCTGCGAGGGGCATATTTGAACTGCGTACTCAGGCAGGGTAGACGTTATGCTAACGGAAAGGAACTGGCTGAATTGGGAATGAATGGTCAAAAAGGACGGAAGGTAGCGACGGACGGAATCTACTATAGCAGCAGCGGAAGTGAGGGGGTCCCACTCTCCAGACAGCTGACGGTCAGAATCATTTCTTCACGACAACAGAAATTATTTCCCAGGAACACAGAAAATCAGTCTTGGAAACCGCAACAGCAGATGTGAGAGGGCCTATTTTGTTTAACGGCCACCTTCAAATCGTCACGAGAGTAGATCAGTGTGCACTCTAATCATTGCAACAAAGTGCGGCGTGATATCACCATTTTAATTGTGTGCTTCATTTACATCAAGCGTCAAAGTGAAGTGTTGAATCATCGGTGCTGCCACATGGTGCAAGTGTCTGTGTGTGTGTGTTTTTTGTCGTGTTATATTATGTGATGCACACTGGATTTGCACAGCAAAGTCACGAAACTGTAAGTAGATGAATATTTCCTTTTTTTTTCTTCGCACATCTGCGAACTTGTGCCATCCCGACACCCAAAGCTGCATGGACATAGATGCAGTAATGCTGAGTGACTGAACCTCAGAGGAAATACCTGCACATACAGATTTCAATTTCTTACAGGGCCCATTCCTGATTATTTTTTTTACATGAATAAGGGAGAGGGTGTGGCCACAAATTCCGCTGGGCGGGACAGTTTCTTTTAACTTTGGTTCAGGGCCAAAGCGAGCGGGGAAGGGATCTGCATGTGCATGCTTATTAGATTTAGTTAATTAACTTTGGCAGTATTTCGCACCTATAATCTTATACCGCAAATTAACGTGCTTGTGTATTTTGTGTCGCGAGTATTTTTAATGTGATCGTTTGCATATAATTTGTTTTCATTCTCTAAGCAATTGTATATGAATATCACCTCCTGCTCTATTTAGTGTGTTAACGAGCAGTATCTCTTGATCAGATAGTCCTGTGGGGACTCAGTCGGCTTGCGTCGTCCGACAGTAAAGTGTGACACCGTATGCTGCCCACATAAGAGGGGCAATTGTTTATGCGCCTAGAGAGCGCCGTATCTGTTTAAATCACACAGAACGTAATTAAATGTTGTGTTGTTCATTTGTGAATCATGTGTTATTTGCGAAAGTGAGTGTTGTTCTGGCTGGTTGGGGATTGAATGTACCGGAGTAAGTTCCGGACCACTACACTCAGTCACGAATTGGTGATTGCGGGTGAACCTCATCACAACTCTGATCCCAAAGTATCGTTTTTTTTTAGTTTATTTTATTTTTTATTTGTTGTTGTTTTTTTGTTCACACGGTGGATTCACCCAAGCCTTATGCTTCGGGTTATTCTTCAACTTTTCATTTTTTATGTTCTGGTGTGAATCTTTGAGTGCAGCGGTGCACCTGAGATTCTCACCTGGTGCCGCTGCCAACTAAATTGTACGACAGGTTCCAAGCACCGTTACCGGCCGACTCGGCAGGAACACTGGTTGTGCTGTGTAACAATAAACTTCATTTTTTTTTTTTTTTTTTTATAATTTTCATCTCTTTGCTTGGCACACGCAGAGTTTTCATAGTTAGTAGTATCTGACCTAACAATAAGTTTTCATTCGGGTTTTTAATCCCGTAGATATTACTGTAAACGTGAACTTACGCCCTCTGGTGGCAGACTTGTACGTTAAGAAAAATGTGAAATTATATGGAAAACTTTTCGTAGCTGAAATGCTCTCCAACAAAAAGATTTCAAATCGGACTTTTAAGAGATATCTACAAAAATGAGATATATCAACGCCCCCTGGCGAAAAAACTTATGTTAAGAAGAAATTATTCTCAAAGTTTTCCGAGGTGCGCGCTGTCGGCCCATGAAATATTTTTTTCAATCGAGTTTTCAGCTCAGATTTTGCTGCAAATAATTCAGAAGAAGAAATAAACACTTACGCCCTTAGTGACTAAACCATTCTTCACCGAAAATTGGAAACTACATGAAAAACATTTTCCACCAGGAGCTGTATCCGATGCAGAATAAAATTTTGAAATCGGTGTTCTAGAAGCAGATATCTCCGGGAAAAGCGATTTACTTTTAAGTTTCCTAGCGGAAAATCTATGCGTAACTTGATAGTGACTATACGTAACAATAGCCTTCGATAAAAATGAAATCGAAAAAAAAATGTTCAATCGGATAATTAGAGGCAAATATGTGGAATAAAATGTATTTTTGAGTTCGATATAATCTGCAATTTACGCCCTCTAACGGCGAAATTGTACATCGTAAAACACAAAACCGGAATGCAAGGATCATTCGCACATTTCAAGCTTCTCACTCAATGCGAAAAAGAATTTTTCAAATCTGACTAATAGTGGCAGAGATATGGAGTACACAGACGGATGGGCAGAACGGTAACATGAGCACAATATTTTTTTTACAAAAGACGTGCTAAATAAAATTAAAAGTAGTTATGATTATCTGTAACTAATAAAACGGCCGATGACCAAACGAAACGAATATCACTCATCACCGGATCCTCCACTAAGAACAACATCACAACAGAAACACGTTTTTTATGTTGTAGGTAGTAATCAACAACACTCCAGATCGTGGGAAATTTCTCACCATTCCACACTGTGCGACATGACACACGCGTGAGGAACAATGAAGCACTGAGTTTACTTATAAGTTGGAGGCCATGAAAATCACGAATCAGACGTTCCGAGGTTAAACTTGGCCATGAAAATCGCGAATCAGACGTTCCGTGTTAAAATAAAATTAAAGGCTTTGTAAGTACTTGGTGAAATATTTACTAATATTACTTCGAGAATGGTCCAACTAGTGTCCATGTTTTCGATATTCAATTTGGGATAACAAAGCATACGGTTTGTTTCAAAAATCTGGCACCAAAGCGATAACATATCTTGCTGTTTCCCGTTTACTGAAGCGCATCAGATGTGTTTGTTGAACTCAAAAAATATTTTTTACAGATATCTTAGTAATTTGCATGTAGTTGCAATTTTTGCGATACCTGAATACACAATTGCTTATCAGAATATCTAATGAGAAAATCATTAAATATATTTAGTTTCAATAGGTATTCAGATTTCAAGTGTGGTTAAAATACATATTGATTTCTATCTACTGTCTCTGGTCTTGTCTTATGATTTGGCCAATTATGTTCTTCATTTGGATGAAAAGAAATTTTCCTTGCTTTTTCAGCCATTAAAGGAAGAATTGTTGCAAACAGAGGATCTCAATATCTTCACTGTGGACTGGACAGGCGGGGATGGTCCTTTGTATGAACAAGCCGTTGCCAACACCAGACTCGTAGGTGCTGAACTGGCTCTCTTTATTAATTACCTGCAGGTAATAAGAGATAAGTAATTTCGAAAATGTCCTGTTTAAAACTGTGATTTATATATATGATGCAGTTTATTCAGTTTCATCTTTTGCTAAAAAAAATATTTTAAAGCAGTTTCCGGTACAACTGTTTCATTATCACTTGCAAATGTGTACTCCTGCGGCAGATAATTTAGAATTTATTTTTGTTTGGGTGTTTAACGTCCAGCGTGAGTAACTCAATGTGATATAAGCAGTCAGCCGTCCCTAATTTGGGGCTATTGGTTCCAAGCAAAGGAGAAAGCCAGTGCCGTAAATAAACACCATCCCTGCCCCACCCGGAATCCCAACACAGACCCATCTCGGACGAACAATCAGAGGCCAGCGCTGATTGGTGAGCGAAAGCTCGGCTATGTCAGTTTGCCTTTTACGCCAATAAAATCAACGAATATTATACCACAGTTTAGTAAGTATTTCCGTTTATTTCGGTAAAGTCAGTTTTTTTTCGTGTTGGGAAATTTCGCAAAATTCCCGATTTTGTCTATTTCAGCCATTTTACCAGAGATTCTTCTTTCCTGACGCACGAAGTTAGCGAACCCTTTTCCTTTGCCTCAAATGGAGATCAAATCGGATTCCTCTTCAACGGCAACAGCGCATGCTACCGCTTAACCAGAAAGACCCGTAACGTACAGTCACTTATAAGGCAGAACTCTAATCACGCGTTATTTTTTATTTTGCTATTAATGCGAGTGAATTAGTTATTTTCTGTTTGAGCTTATTTTTCTGAATAGGCTTATTTATAAATTACGTATTTTTTCATTCTGATTTTTCGAAGTAACGGAATGCTTTGGAACCTGAAATTTTTTTAAACTGACAATGACTTTAAATTACTTTTATGGTGAAATGTACTGCTTTATAGTATTATTTCACAAAACTTCTAAATATAAAATTTACTCTTGATAGCGATAATAACTTTCGTCTTAAACACTTCACAGACTGATACATAGGCATCATACAATCACCTGTACAGTAATTTAAATCCCCTGTTGGACCTTTCCTGTTATTTGTCCACCACTGTTTGCTTTTGTTCAGTTATGTAAAATGACACTATATGACTTCCGAATAAGAACGCTTTCAAGATGTTCCCGATTTTGAGTGTATCGTTCCGCTTTGTTTACATGAAACCTGATCACACCCAACATGAAAGTAGTTCACGATAAATGTTATGGGGAATTTTTTTATTGACATAAAATGACACTATAATTAGCAAAAACCTACTTATTCACTTTTAATAAAATTTTAACTATTTAAGAAATATATAAAAGAAAAATATTAATCACTGGGGGGGGGCAATACGCTACGATATATTTCATAATTTCTAAAAATGAATCGTCATTAATTTTCAATCTTTTTCGCCACATAAATTCACATAATTCCAAAGCGCAGACAAACGGTTAAAAGAACATACCTTTCGAATGACCACACAATTCCAATGCGCAGACAAACTGTCAAAAGAATGTGATCACTGCGCATAGGTAGTACGCATAGAGAAGCATGTGATCACGGCTCATCTGCTGCCAAAGGCTCTGTGTTCTACTTTCGAAATCGGGAACTGCCGTAACTTCAATGTGTTCTTATTCGGAAGTCAAATAGTGGCGGGCAGATAACAGGAAAGGTCCGCAATATGCTTCGTTAAATCACACACAAAAAAAAAAAAAATCGCGGATAAAGGCTCGTGAATTTAAGAAATTTTTTCAGTGTACGTTTACTAAACATCCATGTATTACAACATTAGCGATATGTACGAACTTTTATACAACTGTTTACAGTTATTCACAGGAATTCCAAGGGCCGACGGCTTACCTCTATCAAAATATAACCTTACGATAGTAAGGTGCACCCACATCACTTTATGTGGGGGTCGGCTGTCATAGCCCATTCACGCCCTTGTACGTCGAATGGTCCTTGCACAAACCATTGTAAGTGCCCCGTCGTTGAATGCCGACGTAACTCTCCACTGTGGCTCTCCTTTCCGGCGCTAACCTCAAACATCAACAGCCCACGTACTGCCACAGCTCTCCTGGCAGCTGTTAGTTTTGATGTAGATATGGTACGCACGTGCGACGGCAGCACGCGGAAATTCAAGACGTTCTGCAGTAGGAGATATGGAGCACCCCATCTTCCTCGCATCAACTATCTGCCCACAATCGAATTCCCTCAGATCGCCATGTTTGTGCATCATATTCGCGGCACAATCTACAGTAGGAAGGTACCTGACCTACATCTTAAGCCGCAGGGGTTTCGGCTGAGGGCATTATTCTGGCGGGGTAGGACACGTTTGTGGAGAAGTGTATGCAAAATAAACAGTGATTTCAGTGTGTTGCCTAACATCCTAAGTAAACGTTGAAGTATATTATTTGTCAAACCTACCAGTGGTACACTTAAAAAATACACTCTCCGGTAGTGGAGTGGGGTTCTGGTTAGCCGTCCGAGAAACACTCGCGTTAGATGTCCAGGTGAGGAATTTTACGTTTATTTGGGGTTTAACTGCTACCGTGAGTAACTCGATGGGCAGTAAGTAGCCGCTCGTTCCTAATTTTGGGCCACTGGTTCCAGGGAAGAGAGAGAGCTAGTGCCGTAACTCAACATCCATGCCTCACCGGGATTCGAACCCTGCCCTACCTCGGTCGGATGGTCAGAAGCCAGCGCTAAGAACAATGAGGCATGGGTTGTACGCTTGTTTTACGTCTCTGGATTTCTCCCTTCCATGGTACCTGTGACCCTAAATTAGGGGCAAGCGACAACTTATATTACTTAGGGTTGCTCACAGTATTAGTTAACCCCATCCAAAAAAGAAATTGTTAAAGGATGTATAGAATCACAGATATCGCGACCCAGTAGATATCGGAGGGCACAGAAGACATGCTACAACCTGGTTAGGAAGATACTTAAGTGAACTCAAAACGTATTCAACGAGATTTTTGCGGATCCAACTTCATGGAGTTCACTGTGTTAAACAATCCACCAGATGTATAGCCACTGTATTATCTACAAGGTCGTTTAGCAGCAGTATGTTGTGTTTGAAGGTATTAAGTACCATCTGCAGTTTGAAGGGCAACCTCTGGGGCCCTGTGGTCAGAGAGGTGCGTGTTTTAGGCGAATCGTCCGGGCTGGAACCGGGCCCTAAATGAAGAACATAAGTCTCCACAGTCTTAGAAGCTCACAGGGGTAATTAAACCCCGAAACGAAACCCTATCGAAAGTTTACTGTTACAATTATTAGTACACTGATATTGCTGCGTGTATTTACAGGCAAACAAGAAGCCTCAAAATATGCACATGCCTTCCCACATGACGTTCCTTGTTTTAAAGCAACTAATACCTCTTTGCAAAGAAAGATTCAATGTGATTTCAGAAAAAAAGGGCAACAGAAAAAAAAGGGTGCATTTTTTCGATGGAAATCGGTTGAAATTCAAAAATCGCTACATTCCGCTGTATGTCTGAAAACTGAGTTGATACGAATTAATTCCTTACAGTTTCCAGTAGTACGAAATAACTTTAGACTTTGAAGCCATCTTGATGATCTCATTTTCTGTTTCATATGTTGTTACCTGGGTCGGATTGGGGCACCAGGATATTTCCCAGCGGACCACTCGAGAAATGGCACACTTTTCTAGTATCCTCTTTCGCTAGATTGCTTGGAAAGAGCGAATAATTATTTTGGCTCTTATGAAAAAGAACCGCTAACTTCATTTAAACTTTATCTGCCTAAAACGTTATTGTCTTAAAAATGGCGGGCGACAAAGCAAAATTCTCCCTACTTTAGTCTAAAATGACAAAGCAAAATTCTTCCTACTTTAGTGACAAAATTGTCGTCGGACCAAGTACGCTGTTATAGCTTGGAGCCAAAGTAGGCCATATCCTCCTTTTGTAATCTTAAAGAAGGGACTAGTAAGTAGTAACAATAATGGTCTATCATCCCCACTCCCTTATGATCCATGCACAGTTATACACTGCTGGACAATTGCTAAGGACGTATCATAAACGGCTATATAGCGCATAAAAAAGTAAGTGTGGTTGGATGCCAAGTGAAATAAAATAATGTCAGAATGCCAGGACATTACAAGAAAGACAATTTATTGTGCTCTGAAATCCAGAAGGCTTTGGAACGTGTTCAAGGGACAAACAGGCCATTTTGTGCAGAATACGTAAACGTGAAAAAAATGCAATTACCGTCCGCAGGCGTTCCGGCGTAAGATGTCAATACGGGATATGGCCACCATGGAGGGCGATGCAAGATTCCACACGTCGTGTCATGTTTTGCACAACATTATCAAGCAGCTGTTGGGGTAATTTATCCCATTCCTCTGTCAGTGCACGGATGAGGGTGTCCTTGTTTATTGGAGGGCATTGGCGACCAGCAAGACTCTTCCCCAAAGCATCCCACACATTTTCAATGGGATTCAGATCTGGAGAACGTGCTGACCATACGAGGCGTTGAATATCCTCGCTCTCAAGACACTCCTGGACAGCGACTGTTCGATGACATGTTGCGTTGTCGTCCATGAAAATGAATCTATCACCGACAGCACCACGGAACATGCGAACATGAGGTAGCAGAACATCATTAATGTATCGTTGGCCAGTCATAGTCCCAGTTGGAAGCACATAGAGGGACGTACGGCCATTGATCATGATGCCAGCCCATACCATGACACTACATGTCGGATATCGGTCCCTTTCCTGTATGTTTGCTGGACAATATGCAGTACCACTATCACGCCAGATCAGTTGTCGTCGACAATCAGATGATAGACTGTATCTACTTTCATCTGAGAAGGGGACAGCACACCAGTCGTTATCAGTCCAATTGCGATGTTGATGGCACATTTCAAACGGGCGATACGATAACGTCTGGACAATGGGATGCACACAACATGACGGCGGGGGTATAGTCCTCCTTCATGCAAACGTCTGGCGACAGTTTTTCGGAAGATCCGCTTGCCAGTAGCAGCCATAAACTGATTTGCTACCTCACTTGCTGTGCTGCGCCGGTGTCTTTTTGTTGATAGCACTATGTACCGATCTTCTGCAGTTGTCGTACTGCGAACACGATCTCCCCCGTGACGTTTGCTACACTCTCCATTTGTTTGAAATGATTTCCAAAGCCTTGAAACAACACTGTGGCTGACGTCGAACTCTCTGGCAACATCTGTTATTTTTCGCCCTTCTTCAATCTTGCCAATAATACGGCCACGCGTAAAATCATCTAGGTGATGTCGGGAAGACATACTGAAAATTGCAAGTTCGTCAATTGATTCTTTCCCTTTCAACTTTGCGTTTGAACAACAACGGTCAATACGCGTCAAATCCTTTATATCTCTTATCAGCGCTATGACGTCACGAACAAGTTCGGCAATCCAAAATTTGCATACGCACAACACGTCTTACTGTATCCCGCACTTATGCTAATTTCCACATTTTCCTGCCTTCCATTTTATGGTTGCTATCGTTGCTATTGTCGTCCGTCCTTAGCAATAGTTCGGCAGTGATGTTCCGAAATCAGTGTCCCACCAACATTTACCTTAAAGGAACAACGATTTGCGAGTAATAGTTCATGGATGAAAATGGTAGTTCGTGATTCAAAATAATGGTTAGATAAAAATTTTAAATTGAATAGGAATTTTATTCAAGGAGGTGGTACGAATACCGTTGCGCAGTAGACGATCAGTGACCAAATGAATATAATTATCTGGTACAACACCCCGTTTTGAGTATGGGTTGACATGTTGCATTTAATCATGAGTGGATTCTTAAAATTCTTTCAACCTCAAATTGCTGTTGAAATTTGTTCACGACTTAGTTTTAAAATGCATATTTCAACAGTTCTCTTTCATCCAGGAGTTAACGATTTTTTTCATGGCAGAATTTATGAGGCGTTTCTGTGTGGGTACCAATGTTTCTGTAGTGGACCACAAGACAAATTTCCGGCTTGGTTTCGTCGACCAATCCGCCCCTGGTTGCTACAGACTTCACATTAGAATTTTATATTTGATGCTCTAGTACCATTTTGTTTCACTAATGATTCATAATCAGATGTATACAGATACACAGTAAATATTTTCATCATCAGGTAATACTAATTCAGTATCTGCGTTTATATCTTTCAGAATACTGTTGGTGCTGAGCCGCAAAATATTCACATCATAGGTCACAGCCTTGGATCTCATATTGGTGGTTATGCTGGAAAGAGAACCAAGGGGCTTGGGAGGATAACAGGTAATGTTCTAACACGTGCTCAATTTTTGTATATGTAAAACTGTTTTCTCCATTATTTCAGTAATCATTTCGATGATTTTTTTTTTTGGTTACACTATTTCCAAAAACTAACTTCAAAATATTAGACAAGCTGAAAAAAATGGGCTCGAAATTAAGTTCTTGTTTTTAATATACGAAAATATACAGGCTGGACCAAAATTTACCTCAAATTTAAAAAACTTAGGAATAAAAGCAGCAATTAACATAATACCTGATATTTTATTGGTAGAAACCAAGTTTTTTGACCACCTAGTTTGGTTGCCGCGATCTGAAACATGGCAGCAGTGCAGTCAGAAATCTAGAATGGGCCTCCCCGGTAGCGCAGGGGTCTAAGCGCTGGATTTTGACCATTCGTCCGAGATGGGTCCGGGTTCGAATCCCAATGATGCGTGGATGTTGTCCTTGACTTACGGCATTGGCTCTCTTCCTTCCATGGAACCAGTAGCTCTAAATTTACGACGGGAGACTGCTTATAGCCCATTGAGTTGCTCACGGTGGTCATTAAACCCCCAAACAAAAACAAAACAAAAAATCCAAAATCGCAGGCTTCACTGAAAGCAAGGCTGCGACATGTGTTTCGCGGTACAACGTCATTGTGCGACTGTCGTGCAGGGGATTTTTAAATGAAAATATCAGAAGTCTCAATGCAGGTTCTACCACGAAATAGCATTCACGCTTTGTATCAACAGAATGCAACCGATCATGGATAAGGTAACGGTTAGCCAGCTGTTTCGAAAGCTATAGTGAAATGTGTGCGATAAGTATACCAAAGAAGTCCGCGTAAATCGATTAGGCGAGTGAGTACGCGGCGCCAAGGATAACAACGTAGCATATCTAGAGTCAACGCAGGGCTAGAAAGTCAACGACTGAGCTTTAAGACACACAAACTGCAGATACTTGCCCTATCAGACAGGAACCAGAAGCTCATGATTTCATATACGAGTGAATGGATTGAATCCGAAGGACTTCCTCACGTGAGTTATCTTAAGCGACGAGGTAACATACACTATCTACCAACAAGTAATTGGACATCTGTGATAGCAAAGGAAAACGAAGTTCATTCACCTTCAATAGTTGGTGGAGACTCCACGAGCGGCGATTACAGCTGCGACCCTCCGTGGCATACTCTCAACCAGGAGTTGTACGACGGGTAGCGGTATTTTCTTCCACACTGCTTGGAGAAGACAGGTCAGTTCCTTCACCGATTTCGGACGGTGGGGGCACCCCTTAAGTCGACGCTCCAACTCATCCCAGAGGTGCTCGATAGGGTTAAGGTCCGGCCTCTGCGCAGGCCAGTCCATTCGATTAACCCCATTGTCACCATACCAAGCCATGGTGGACCTCGCAACATGACAGGTGGCATTGTCATCCTGAAAGTAACATGGGTACACCCCGTAAAACTGCCACAACGTAGGAAGCGCATGGTCATCCAAAATGGTGCAGTAGGTCTCGGCGTTGAGTCTAGCAGGAATTGCGACCAAGGGTCCCGTGCCATACCAAGAAAAACACCCCCATAGCATAATTACACCGCCGCCGAACTTCACAGTTGGCACAATACATTCCGACAGGAGGCATTCTCCAGGCAGACGCCAAACCCAGACCCTGCCATCCGAACGGTAGAGGGTGAACCTTGATTCGTCGCTCCAGAGAACCTGTTTCCACTGCTCAACGGTCCACTGTCGACGTTCTTTGCACCACGTTAGCCGAGCAGCGCTATTGGACTTGGTGATCAAAGGCTTGTGGGCGGCAGCACGTCCATGATAGCCTCGCAGATGGGCTTCCTTACAGATGGTATACATCGAAAGAACACTCCCGGATGCCTGTTGAAACTCCTCGCAGATGTGGCCCATCGATTTGGTGCGGTTCTTTCGAATTTCTCTGGCCAGCACCCGTCGGTCTCTAACTCCCAGTTTTGTGGGTCTGCCGGGTCGGAGCACATTCCGACAGTCACCTCCCATCTTCCACTTGCCAATCACGTAGGCCACTGTCGATTTTGGGTATTTCAACTCGCTGGATATGTCACATATATGGATCGGCTATTTCTGTGATACCCGACGATTACACTTTTCTCTAAATCAGAGAGCTCCGAACTGCGTGGCATCTTGCATGCGACTGGTTGCATTGTTGTTTCCCGCGCGATATTTAACGACGGCGGCGGCAGTGACGTGTATCAGGACCGCAGATATCGTCGATTGCAGGGGTGTCCAATTACTTGTTGGTAGATAGTGTATATGATATACACGGTAAACATGTATAAAAAAACCTCACGTTATATCGTGCAACACGAATGCGACAGTCATAACGCGAATATTTTGTATCGCGTGTAAGGAGATTTGCAATTTTTTTTTTTTTTTTTTTGCTGAAGAAACTCTCTGGTATTTACCTGGACATGTAGCAGCAGTGCCTTGTGCTTCAGCTGGAGGAGGCTTATGATTGGTATGCCATAGATATTTTTCAGCAAGACAGCATTATTTCACTTTTCCAAGTGAGGGATTATCCGGACTTGAGGGATAATTCGAGAAGGGCCAATTGGATGGTCCCTAAATTTGACACCACCTGATATTTTCCTCGTGGAGCTACTTTTTTAAAGATCAAGTGTATCAATCTCTACCAGTATCATACCTTAACTATAACTAAACGGAATGTAGATATGCAGATACTGAAAGTGAAAATATGCTTTCCAAAGGTATGAGACTAAATTTGTTGGGAGGGGGGGGGCGTTTGTAGCATAACACGTGGCAAACATGTAGAACATCTAAAACTGCGACTGGCAAAAAAAAAACAGGCTTGTACCTGTACACTAAGATTCGTGTAAATTTCTATTTTCAGTTCTAAATTGCGATTCTTTTTAATGGGGTGTTAACGACCACCGCGATTCACTCAGTGGGCTATAGGCGATAGCCCGTCCCTAATGTAGTACCACTGTCTCCACGGTGGGGGAGTGATACTGCCGTATTACAAAAACACCATCCATACCATACTTGGGATTCGTACCCAGGCATCTCGAATCATCAGAAGCCAACGTTTCGTGCCACAGGGGTGGCATATTTCTTTCGCGTTCCATACCACAAAGTTGATTTAAAACAGCATTGCAATTTAAATATTTCGTTACCTGTGGTATGACAAAGCTATTTGATTTAAACTAAATTATATTGTTGCAATACTTTAACGTCAGATTCTTATTGGAAATAGCTAATATCCAGGAAAGGCAAAAAGATTATTTGCCGACATAACACGGCCCTGCTTTTCTCAAACTACTACCTTTTTGCAAAGGAAATGACAAATCTGCGAATGAGGAACAACTTCACAAACAGGAACGAACGAGTTCCTCCACTCAGGAATTACGTATTTATTAAATATTAGAAAGAACAAAATTTGCTTTCTGAAAATTGATTTCCATTTATAATATTATCATGGGTTTGCTAAACAGAGGAGACAGATGTAGAATAGCCACTTACACTTCTGTTCATTATATAAGAGCTGTACGATATTTAACACAGACAGTGAGCAGCCATGATTAAAAAGTAAAATACGTTGAAAACTTAGCATACCTTTCTCATTCAAGATAGTCACCGGCCTTGTTATTTTATTGCGATATAGTCTGACGAAGCAAATTATCATATAACTTCCTCTTGTAAAAGATATTTTAATGTCCAAAATCAGTAGCACTATCATAGTTGTAACATAAGCCTAAAAACACTGTTGCTGGAAAAACTTCATATGATTCGAAGATGATAGCTCACTGGTACAGATGCAGTGTAGGCTTAAAAAAGTAGTTGCAGGGAAAAACACAGCTTAAGAAAAGGGTTAGAAATTACTCAGTACTTGAATTTTAAGGAGTAATGTTTATCATGGGCTGAATATTGCAAAATTATATTAAATCTTATTTACGGAACAATATGACGATATTGAAAAGCCACGCAATTGGATGCTAAGACCCAGGAAAAAATTGTAACCAAGAAACATTCTAAAACGACACCAGCATCTCGCACAGTATCATACCTTCACATAAACTGTATTATCGAACATATTCGCTGCCACAATTAGTAGCACGTACGGATTTTCAACGGTGCATGACTACGTCAGCAGCAGCTCAAGGTCTCTTGCAGCAGCTGATGTGAGTATATCTACGCACTTGCAAAACGTTACTATGCTTCTTCTCGCCAATGGCGTCATCTATCGTTCTTTTTGTCATTGCTTTTTTTTTTTTTTCTTATCTCAATTAAGTTTTTATGCATCTGTAGGTACGGATATAAAAAGGAGTGGGTTCTCATTTTTATACGTTATTATTTGTGCCAAAACATCTTTTCTATGCAAAGAAAAAATCTTACCCCCCAACGGCAAATTAAGAAAAATTTTAATGTTTTTCTAGTGTACAGCAGTGTATGAAATATTTATTTAGTTACAAAGTTAGGTCTCAACAACTGTCTCAAAGGTTGTACAGGTATGTACACATACAACAAACACCCAGGAAAAGTTCTCTTCTGCGTGGGCACGACCGACGCTACAAGTGGGAAGCCCACCCAACTTTTCTTTCGACCCCACCGTTTAGCCTCCCTCCACCCAATGTATTTAAGCAGTTAGAACACATGGCGAACGCAACCATCTAAGATTTCAGCGAACTTGGATACATGTTAATTCAAACATTCGACGTGGATCAGGAACGCCAAACAGAAATCATCGCTCTTTCCACGTTAAATACGTGAGTCTCGGAAAATTCCCATCGGCCACCACCGGGAATCGAACCCAGGGTCTTCCAGTTACGCACCGGACGGCGGACGATGAGAATTTTTCCGCGACTCACTTATTAACGTGGAAAGAGCGATGATTTCTGCTTGGTGTTCCTGATTCACGTCGAGTGTTTGAATTAATTATCCATTCGCCTCCTAGTTATTTGTTCAGTTGCTGCTTTCCATCTTTGGTGAATCCCCAGCATTGTGTGGGGCTCCATGAAGCAACCTGCCATGGGGTTTGGCAGTTAATCATATGCTAGTCTGGAGAATTCGAGTTCGCTGTGGTGCAGTGGTAGCATGTCCGGCGCGTAACTGGAAGACCCTGGGTTCGATTCCCGGTGGCGGCCGATGAGAATTTTTACGTGACTCACTATTGACTTCTGTTTGGTGTTTCTGAACCACGTCGAGTGTTTGAATTAATTATCCATTCGCCTCCTAGTTATTTGTTCAGTTTCTGATTTCCATCTTTGGTGAATCCCCAGTATTGTGCGGGGCTCCACGAAGCAACCAGCCAAATTGGCTTGGCAGTTAGCGTGTGTGAGTCTGGAGGATTCGACGCCGCTGTGGTGCAGGGGTAGCATGTCCGGCGCGTAACTGGAAGACCCTGCGTTCGATTCCCGGTGGCGGCCGATGAGAATTTTTCTGAGACTCACTTATTAACGTGGAAAGAGCGATGATTTCTGTTTGGTTAAATGTATGCTAATTTTGTTTCGATAAATGTATGCTAATTTTGGAATTCACGGATTTTTTTTTTTTATATATAAAATTAATTTATTTCTAAAATTTGTGTTGCTCTGTTCTGCGAAATGGAGGAAATCGTCTAAGTAGTGTCCAGGGAAGTATATGAAAGATGCCATTTACGCAATTATGGTTTTAAAAGATAAAAGAGAGATAAATATTCCTTGTGAGATTACAAACCGCAATTCATAAACAGCCTTATGAATGCAAATGTTAAAAAAGACAAAAATAAGTGACAATTTTGTGCGCTAAAATTGAGAAGAAATAGTAAATTCTTAGAGCTAATGGACGTTCTGAACCAAGGTTCCCATTATTTCATACGCTTAAAAAATACTACGTACACAGCATGTACCTGAAAACTTTTTATTTCACTGGGGATAACATCACTAACGTCGCATAAAATCTAGCTACATGAACTGAATTTTCTGACAAAATTTCTGCCAAGCACTTCAAATGTTTAACCCCCCCCCAGCTCTGAGCTGCTGGCGTCGTCACTGCTTCTGCAGCCCTTGCTATAGACTGCCATCTCTACGTGTAGCAGCCATTTATTTCATAATGGTGACAGAAGAATTATTAAAATGAAAGAAATACAAAAAAATCATGCATTTTATTAACCATAGAAGGAAAAATTGGGTTGGGGGGGGGGAGGTAGTATTTCAAAATAACTTGGCACAAATAAAATGGATTCCACATAGATACCAGGGCTCGGGGTTAGCAAAATGGACTGAAATCAGCTCGAACGAATACATTCACAGATATATAATTTGAGGAAGAAATATTTCCTCAGAAATATATGAGAATATTATGAAAAGGCCTTTGATTCGGTGAAACCATCAGCAGTTACAATGGCTTTGAAATCCTGCGGTATTTAAGATGCATGCATTAATATTATTAATAACATCTGTAACGTACCAGGAGATGTGACGTACCTGCCAGAAGGACGCACACGACATAAAGGCAGATAGGAATCAGAATAAGACGTCCGCGTAGCTCAATTGGTAGAGTGACTTATTCCGGAATGAGGGGATCCGGGTTCGAGCCCCGGCGCGGATAAAAATGACGGAGAAATTTACTTCGTTATACATCTATGAAAATGCAAGTGCAAAGATTCGGCTGTTTGAAAATACGACACACATAAAAACTGGAAAGGGAGTGAGACAAGGTGACACCATATCTCCGAAGCTCTTTAATGCCACATTGGAAAATGTCTTTCAATCACTGAACTGGGAAAACAAAGGGATAAAGATTAATGGAGATTATCTAACTCACCTTCGTTTTGCTGATGACGTAGTCATTTTTGCAACTACCCCATCAGAGCTGAAGAGTATGATCCAGGAACTTGCTGACAAGAGTAAAGAAGTGGGATTAAAAATGAACTTTCAGAAGACAAAAGTGATGTACAATGCTTTTTACAAGAAATGAAGATTTATCGATTGATGGGGAAAAGCTGGATACAACCAGTACCTACATTTATCTTGGACAGCAGATATTAATTGAAGATCACATTGATGAAGAAATTAATCGGCGTACAAAACTTGTCTGGAGAGCTTTTGGAAGAAACAGTATATTTTTCAAGTGCAATATGCCATTATGTCTTAAAAGAAAAGTGTTTGATCAATGCATCCTTCCAGTGCTTATGTATGGTGCAGAGATGTGGACTTTAACTAAAAGAGACATACAAAGACTGCAGACAACTCAAAAAAAGCATGGACAGGTGCATGCTTGGTGTAACCAGGAGAGATAAGAAGAAGAACTCGTGGATCAGAAAAATGACAAGAGTGGAAGACATCATGATCAGAGTTAAATCCCTGAAATGGCAATGGGCTGGACATATTGCCAGAAGGACAGACCATCGATAGACAGCTGAAATTTTAGACTGGATTCCAAGGAACAGGAAAAGACCCAGAAGACGACCACGTGTGAGATGGGTGGGTGAAATTCGAAAGTGTGCGGGAGTAACATGGAGGAGACTGGCACAAAACAAGACTGTTGTGGAAGAAACTTGGGGAGACCTTCGACCAGCAATGGATTGATAATGGTTGACAATGATATTCAAAGCAATTATATTCAAGCAGCACATACACTCAAATAAATCAGAATTATGCACCAAACTGCTTGCGGTTACTGGTCATCCATGTACCAACTCCGCAGAAAACTTTAAAATTTCATCGGTCTGTAGCGAGAATCGAACCCGCGTCTCCCGATTTCGTATGCTAACCGTTACACCACCTAGGGTAACGGACGTTTGTTTAACTAAGACTTTATAGGAATCAGAAACCTACATCCAACCCTGGATGTGAGATGGTCAAATGATTCTATGATGAGGATGACCGCTTCGACAAGCGAAAAATCTGAGGTTTCTGATTCCTAATAAGACTATAGTTTCTGGGAACTTCTTTGTCCCGGGTGGTGTAACGGTTAGCTTACTCGAAGGAAAATCGGGAGATGCGGGCCTCGATTCCTGCTCCAGGGCGACGTAATTTAAAAGTTTCGTGAGGAGTTATTAAATGGATGACCAGTAACCACCAGCAATTCGGTGCATAATTCTGATTGATTTGAATTCATGTGTTGCTTGAATATTATTGCTTTGAATTTATTCCTTGTCTAATGGACAAAATGAGGCTGGAAACAATGAACTTGCGCATCAGAAAGCGTTGCTTTCCCCTTAGCTTTGTTATTCAAAGTACTCATTTAGGGGGATGATTGTCACCAATAATTTTCTGACTGACTGCCTGCTAAAAAGTCTAAAACACTGGGGACGAGATCCTTAGAAATACAGGGAGAAGATCTTTGAGTCATTTGTTTCTACCTAGAGGCATGGTGTCTCCATTATATCTTGGGTTATGCAGCAGAGAATAAATACAGCGCTCATCACAAGTAACAGAAATAAATAGAGCTCTTATTACAAGAGACAGAAATAAATAGAGTACTTATCACAAGCATAGGCGCCGACTACGCGGGGGCAACGGGAGCGATCGCCCCCTCAGTAATTACACCGCGAGGGCAAAAGTATGTTTTGGGCCCCTCGGTCTCCTCTGGAAATGCATGCTTTTAAATTTTTAAATATGTTGGTTTTGTATCAACATTTAAATTTTATCTAACAATGCCGAGTTTTTTAGTTTAACTGTGTTCTTTCTACGAAGAGAGAAGGGGAGATACTGGGGTGCTCGAGCGACCACAACAAGCTATTTTCGGTTGCGCAATTGTAAGTAGGAGTTACCGGGATCGAATGTTTTCACAACGAAAGATCGCTATAACAGGATTTATAAAGAAATTATTGATCATGTGCTAACCGGTTTGCAAACCAGATTCAGGACTGAAACCAAAGAGTTTTTACGATATGCTGAAAACTTCTTAATTGATACAAGCGTTTCACCCCAAACTGTTTGCGATTTTTCTTAAAGGATGATTTGAACTCTGATACCTTCAAACTACATAGGGACATGTTCCATGACACATTTAAAGGGCAAGAGTTAACTGTATCATGTTTTGGAGATGTGTAAATATGGAAGACAAAACAGCACCTTGTTGTGTACTTAACAGAACTGCAAAAACTTGTGCGACTGCTTTAAACAACATGCACCAAGAACGCTCATTTTCCATGTTACGAAGAGTGAAAACATACTTGCGAAGTACGATGTCACAACCACGTTTAAATCATTTGGCAGTACTTAACTGCTATGATACTGTGTCAGTCTTCAAATTTAGTAAATATTGGTAATTGTTTTTTTTTATTGGAGGCTTAACGACCACCGTGAGCAACTCAATGGGCTATAAGCAGTCGCCCGCCCCTAATGTAGGATCGCTGGTTCCAGGGAAGGGAGAGAGCCAGTGCCGTAAGACAAACACAACATCCATGCCTCACCAGGATTCGAACCCGGACCCCGTTCGGACGAATGATCAGAGTCCATCACTTAGACCACTGTGCCACCGGGGCGGCAAATATTGGTAATGACTTTATGCGTCAATGTTCTGTTCGTGCAAACACGTTTGCTCTAATTTAAGAATTTGAAAATGAGCAATAAAGTACACTGCTGGACAATTGCTAAGGACGAATCATAAACGGCTATATAGCGCATAAAAAATTAAGTGTGGTTGGATGCCAAGTGAAATAAAATAATGTCAGAATGCCAGGACATTACAAGAAAGACAATTTATTGTGCTCTGAAATCCAGAAGGCTTTGGAACGTGTTCAAGGGACAAACAGGCCATTTTGTGCAGAATACGTAAACGTGAAAAAAAATGCAATTACCGTCCGCAGGCGTTCCGGCGTAAGATGTCAATACGGGATATGGCCACCATGGAGGGCGATGCCAGATTCCACACGTCGTGTCATGCTTTGCACAACATTATCAAGCAGCTGTTGGGGTAATTTATCCCATTCCTCTGTCAGTGCACGGATGAGGGTGTCCTTGTTTATTGGAGGGCATTGGCGACCAGCAAGACTCCTCCCCAAAGCATCCCACACATTTTCAATGGGATTCAGATCTGGAGAACGTGCTGGCCATACGACGCGTTGAATATCCTCGCTCTCAAGACACTCCTGGACAGCGACTGTTCGATGACATGTTGCGTTGTCGTCCATGAAAATGAATCTATCACCGACAGCACCACGGAACATGCGAACATGAGGTAGCAGAACATCATTAATGCATCGTTGGCCAGTCATAGTCCCAGTTGGAAGCCCATAGAGGGACGTACGGCCATTGATCATGATGCCAGCCCATACCATGACACTACATGTCGGATATCGGTCCCTTTCCTGTATGTTTGCTGGACAATATACAGTACCACTATCACGCCAGATCAGTTGTCGTCGACAATCAGATGATAGACTGTATCTACTCTCATCTGAGAAGAGGACAGCAGACCAGTCGTTATCAGTCCAATTGCGATGTTGATGGCACCATTGCAAACGGGCGGTACGGTGACGTCTGGACAATGGGATGCACACAACAGGACGGCGGGCGTATAGTCCTCCTTCATGCAAACGTCTGGCGACAGTTTTTCGGGAGATCCGCTTGCCAGTAACAGCCATAAACTGATTTGCTACCTCACTAGTTGTGCTGCGCCGGTGTCTTTTTGTTCATAGCACTATGTACCGATCTTCTGCAAGTGACCTCCCCCGTGACGTTTGCTACACTCTCCATTTGTTTGAAATGATTTCCAAAGCCTTGAAACAACACTGTGGCTGACGTCGAACTCCCTGGCAACATCTGTTATTTTTCGCCCTTCTTCAATCTTGCCAATAATACGGCCACGCGTAAAATCATCTAGGTGATGTCGGGAAGACATACTGAAAATTGCAAGTTCGTCAATTGATTCTTTCCTTTCAACTTTGCGTTTGAACAACAACGGTCAATACGCGTCAAATCCTTTATATCTCTTATCAGCGCTATGACGTCACGAACAAGTTCGGCAATCCAAAATTTGCATACGCACAACACGTCTTACTGTATCCCGCACTTATGCTAATTTCCACATTTTCCTGCCTTCCATTTTATGGTTGCTATCGGTGCTATTGTCATCCGTCCTTTGCAATTGTCCGGCAGTGTGTAATTAATCTAGGAATTTAAAAATTCCATCGAACATGAAGTTGAAATATTATTATTCTTGTACCATATGTTATTGCTTTAGTGCGCATGTGCTTGTATATGTGTGTGGTCAAACGACGATCAATTTTAAAAGTGAATGCTTCTTGTGATTTTTTGGTTCGCCCCCGTGGCATTCAAGAAAAGTCGGCGCCTATGATCACAAGTGACAGAAATAAACTGAGTGCTTACCACAAGTACTAGGTCTGTGGTTGGTAGTTCTGAGATGAGACGGGGAAAGGAATTGTTTTGCTCTAGCTATCGTAAAATCCGACCGCTATATGGTTGCAAAATGGAGGTCCGCACTTTCAGCTGATCATCTAGATGGGTATCTGTCATTTGTGACCTTAAGGGCGTCTTGATTTGGGTTAGGTAGGAGAATGTAGATTCGCAGCAATAAGTGGTTGAAAAGCAAGAAAGCTTTTGAATATTTGGTTGCAAAATGGAGGTCCGCACTTTCAGCTGATCATCCAGATGGGTATCTGTCATTTGTGATCTTAAAGGGCATCTTGATTTGGGTTAGGTAGGAGAATATAGATTCGCAGCGATAAGTGGTTGGAAAGCAAGAAAGCATTTTTCCTGCATGTTGCCGAAGGCGTGGGTATTGTATTTCATTTTTCCATATTTCAACTGGATCTTTCTTAGCGTCAAATACGGACTTTAAAATGTCTTCTAAGAGCTCAACCAATTCCATCTGTAGTTATTTAGGAGCCATAGACCGAAATCGTGAGCGTAGCAGGTGCCAAAATAGCCTTATGACTTACTAATGTTTTAATTGTGGCTGTCAGTCGGGAAGAATTATTTCGTTGAATCTTCTGTTACTGTTTGGTATTTTAAATACTGTTATTTTAAGATTAAAATAATAAAAGACGAACAAAAAATATTAATAAAAGTAAAAGGATTTGTTCTGCAAAATTTAGATTCACTCATAAAGCCGCAGGTTCACCCAGATGTTAATAAATGATGGTTTAGTTTCCGGTAATTTTAACAATTCTTGGTACCTATATACCTAGTTAATTCTTCAAGTTTCCGGGAATGTCATTTTTGATCAGATTTGGAGTTCTTATCAGATCGATATGTATTTCATTATGTATTATGCGACTGTTTCCATGCATTAAGAGCGCGAACAGTCGCCTAGCAACGGCAAAAACTGAGACTGATTTGTAATATTAATATAGCCCTTAGATGCCTCTACCGAACACAATTTCTATTTGTCTTTAGTGTCTAAAAGGACAGACATACACTGCCTGACAGAGAAAATGCCATACCATGAAGGAATGCTCAAAACAGACCAAACTGCACACACAGGTAGCCAAGTAGGTTCTGAACAAATGATTTAATTGTCACATACAGACTAGGCTCCAGTGGCCGAATATACAGGATGATCAATAAGGAGTGTGGCCCCCATTTTGGGCGATACAGCGTTGAATCCCACGTGGCATGGAGGCAATGAGAGCCCGAATAGTGTCCTGGGGTATCGTGGACCATTTGGTGTTGATCTCAGTCCACAGTTCATCTTCATTTTGCGGGGATGGGAGGGTTCTCAACCCACGTCCAATCGTGTCGCACATATGTTCGATGGGAGAGAGGTCGGGGGATCGTGCTGACCACGGAAGCATTCGCACACCGTGTAAAGCATTCAGGCTGATCCGAGCGGTATGCAGCCAGGCGTTATCCTGTTGAAAAATGGCGTTTGGGATGCTCTTTAAATACGGTAGTGCCACGGGCCGCAGCACCTCGTCAACATAGCAGCGTGGCCTCAATGTGCCCGTAATACGTACCTGCGGTGAGCGGTAGTTGACGCTGTTAGCACCCCACACCATGATTCCACGTTGCCAGGTCGTGTGGCGCTCCACAATGGCGGAGGAATCCGCCTGTTGGCCACGTCGCCTCCAGACTTTCACACAGCGATCATCCGTAGTGAAATAAAACCGCGATTCGTCGCTTCGCTGAACACCAGACTGTTCCATTCGGAACCCTACGCCAAGCGGGGACGACGATGACTCGCTGTTAAGGGTAGCCTTCGCAACGGACGGCTGGACAGCAAACCAGACGCAGACAACCGGCGCGACACTATCCGCGTGGATATTGGAGCATCCAAGCCTCCCCGTACACTCCGCAAAATATAGCCCGTTGTGGCCCGTGGGTCCGCTACAGCATGACGTCGGATGCGCGATCGTTGCGCTCCGACGGCCGTCTCCGTGCTCTGGTCCCCCCATGACGTTGCACAGATCCTTCCTGAAAACACTGTCTCCAATTGAGACCGACGGTTGTGGCACCACGTTGCGTTTCTTCATCAATACGACGCCCGGACCATCCGGCGGTACGAAGACCTACGATGACACCTCTCGTGAACTCATCCGTTTAACGAAATCGCGTACAACGTCGTCTTAACGGCATTGGCACTCCTAGTTCGTTATCCAGACACGGTTACAGCAGTACCACTCGCTTGTCGCGGTCGTGACGACGTCTCGACTGATGGCCTCACGGGCTGGTTGTACATTTATATCCCGCGCGCCGTTCTTGCGATTGGCCTGCAAATGCAATTATTTGTATAACTTTTACGTGTGCACCGACCCTCCAGTTTGCATGGCGCTGCGTTTATGTCTTCGTGGTGTGGCATTTTCTCTGTCAGGCAGTGTATATTCTGCTGAATGCTGAAACGCTGAGATATTGGTGCGCCGTTGTAGCTGAATGGTCGGAGACTCAGGCATTTAGCTAATCGCTGGTTTTGGGCTCGGGTTTGTATAGAGGTAGAAGCATTGGTAGCGTGTTTGTCCTACGGTGATGTGGTTTTGTCCCCTCCCTAGGACCAGTGTCCCAAAATTAGGAACGGACGACTTCTCATGCGCTGATTTGCTCAGAGGGACTGTTTAACCCTGAATTGCCTTTATTAGATATACCTAAATAAAAGCATCATTTTCTTCGACTAAATGCCACGTTAAATTCTTCTTGTTTTCCTATGCTCAGGATTAAAATGAATGTCGAACACTGACCTTTTCCTTTAGGATTATACCTTTATTAGTGGTGAGTAACCTTCATGGGAATGCAGCCGATGTGAGTACATCTTACTTTCTCCAAAAGTGATAAATTAATTCGTACCCTTTACGTTTTGAGGAATCATAATTCTCAAAAAGCAATCTACTGTTATTAATGTCACTCTTTTTGAACATATGTTTTATGAAAGTTCAGGTTAAAACATCTATAGCAGAAGCCACAGTTGTTTTTAAATTTACGTGCATACAATTATATTAATAACAAGGTTGCTTACCTTTTTTCACATTTCACTGCACGTTTTATTCTTTTGTTGTCATGCTTGGTTCCAGGTCCCGGTGCGGTGTTCTACACTGACGGAAAAAAAAATCCCAACACTACGAAAAAATAGTTGTAGAGGAATGAAATGGCGGCAATACATTTGTATAGGTAACATATTTAATCGATTAAGGTTTCAAGATCACAGCTTAATGTAAGCGCGAGAAGAGCCATTTTAAATGTGAAATGCTGGTACATTAATAACCAGTGTAACCGCCAGAATGTTGAATGCAAGCACGCAAACGTTCATGCATTGTGTCGTACAGGTGCTGGATGTCAGTTTGTGGGATGGAGTTATATGTCTGTTGCACTTGGTCGGTCAATACAGGGACGGTTAATGCTGGTTGGGGGTGGCGCTGGAGTTGTCGTCCAATGATGTCCCATACGTGCTCGATTGGTGAAAGATCTGGTGATCTAGCAGGCCACGGCAACATGTCGACACTCTGTAGAGCATGTTGGGTTACAACAGCGGTATGCGGGCGAGCGTTATCCTGTTAGAAAACACCCCCTAGAATGCTGTTCATGAATGGCAGCATAACAGGTTGAATCGGCCGCCCCGGTGGCGCAGTGGTCTAAGCGATGGCCTCTGACCACTCGCCCGAAAGGGGTCCGGGTTCGAATCCCGGTTAGGCATGGATGTTGTGTTTGTCTTACGGCGCTGGCTCTCTCCCTTCCCTGGAACCAGTGACCCTAAATTAGGGACGGGCGCTGCTTATAGCCCATTGAGTTCCTCACGGTGGTCGTTAAACCTCCAATTAAAAAAAAATTAAACAGGTTGAATCACCAGACCGACGTACAACTGTGCCGTCAGGGTGCGTGGGATAACCACGAGAGTGCTCCTGCTGTCTTAGGAAATTGCTCCCCAGACCATAACTCCAGGTGTAGGTCCAGTGTGTCTCGGCCGCAGACAGGTTGGTTGCAGGCGCTCACTTGGCCTCCTTCTAACCAACACACGGCCATCACTGGCACACAGGCAGAACCGGCTTTCATCAGAAAACACGACAAATCTCCACTCCGTCCTCCAATGAGCTCTAGCTTGACACCACTGACGTCGCAAACGGCAGTGGTTTGGAGTAAGTGGAATGCACGCTACAGGGCGTCTGGCTCGGAGCTGTCCTTCAAGTAACCGATTTGTAACAGTTCGTTGTGTCACTGTGGTGGCAACTGCAGCTCGAATTGCTGCCGCAGACGCGGTACGATGCGCCACGGCCATACGCCGTACACGGCGGTCTTCCCTCTCAGTAGTGCCACGTGGCCGGCCGGAACCCGGTCTTCTTGAGGCAGTACCTTCCTTTGACCACCGCTGCCAACAATCACGCACAGTGGCTACATTTCTGCCAAGTCGTTCTGCAATATTGCGGAACGAAAATCCACCTTCTCGTAGCCCTATTACACGACCTCGTTCAAACTCCGTGAGCTGTTGATAATGGCTTCTTCGTCTTCTTAAAGGCATTCTTGACTAACATCAACACACTACGTCGAATCTCAGCAATAACTAACGCTCACGAACGTTACAGCGCGTATTTACAGCAAACCTGCTTTGCATGTTCCGAGGAGCGCTACTAGCGCCACACGTATGCGCCGAGCGCGAAATTTGCATAGACGTGATCTTACAGATGTACTCTCACCGCCTACCAACTATCGTTTATCTAACACAACCCTTTCTTGGTGTTGGGATTTATTTTTCCGTCAGTGTTTTTTTTTTTTTGTCTTCAGGTTCTTTCAAATGTTCAACGAATGCCCATATCCATAAAGTGTATTGCTTTCTAGGTCTCAAAACTGTATCATCCCCTTCCCCCTTCCCACCAGCGTGTAAAAACTCAACCTTCGTTGGTAAAAACCTCAATTCTTGAACTCAAAACCTTTGATATTATCAACGAACACAAACTACCTATTTACATACATACAAAATACCGAACAAAAAACATATACACAACTACTTACATACGACTCATAAAGATCCTGAAGATAACCCCGCAGAGGGTAGAAAGTACTTGAGGAAGTCTGCGTTGGAATGGCTTAGGGTGTGGTGAATGAATGTTCTGGTTGTTCATGAGGTATTGAGAAGGGGAGTTGAAAGAATAAAATGAGTCGTATGTAAATAGTCGTACATACTTTTTTAATATTTTTGTTCGGTATTTTGTATGTATATAAATAGGCAGTTTGTGTTCGTTGATAATATCAAAGGTTTGGAGTTCAAGAATTGAGGTTTTTACCAACGAAGGTTGAGTTTTTACAGGCTGGTGGGAAGGGGGAAGGGGAGGATACAGTTTTGAGACCTAGAAAGCAATACACTTCATGGATATGGGCATTCGTCGAACATTTGAAAGAACCTGAAGACAAAAAATAGAACACCGCACCGGGGCCTGGAACCAAGCATGACAACAAAAGAATAAAACGTGCAGTGAAATGTGAAAAAAGGTAAGCAACCTTGTTATTAATATGTTATGAAATTCCTTCCTGATGAATTCCCTTTTCCAAAATCCCACGAAAGGTGAACTGAAGTCGGTTTATTTATTTGTTTGATTTTCGTTTGATTCAATTCCATATGCATGAATAAAAGCAAAACTTTGTATTTTTATAGCCTGTATTTAAGGTGGACGTCAAGTGATTTTACTTCCTATACTTCTCAGTAAGGGAAGAAAACAGATTATGGCACTAAGAAAAGAAGATGGTTCTGTAGCAAGAAATAGAGGCGAAATTTTGATAAGAGTGAAAGATTTATACTCCAAATTATATGAAAGGGATGATACATGCACTCCAGACATCACGAAAGATACCAGTACCAGAGTTCCTCCAGTCCTTCCAGCAGAAGTTGCACATGCAATCAAAAACATGAAGCGGGGAAAAGCTCCAGGAGAAGATGGAATTACTGTAGACATCATACAAGAAGCAAGTGGAGAAATCGAAACAGTACTCGCCCAAATTTTCACTCGATGCCTTAATGAAGGGACGATTCCTGAGTATTGGAACAACGCTACAATGATCCTGCTACATAAAAAAGGTGACATTGAGAACCTCAGGAACTACAGACCTATCAGTGGTTTATAAAATCTTCACTAAAGTTCTTTCACACCGCTTAAAAGTGACGCTGGACATGGCTCAACCGAGAGAACAAGCTGGATTCAGGAGTGGCTACAGCACAATAGATCATATCCAAGTACTGAGAGAACTAATTGAAAGAGCGAGGGAATATGAACTTCCATTGTGCATGGCTTTTATCGATTATGAAAAAGCCTTTGATTCGGTGAAACCATCAGCAGTTACAATGGCTCTGAAATCCTGCGGTATTGAAGATGCATACATTAATATTATTAATATCATCTATGAAAATGCAAGTGCAAAGATTCGGCTGTTTGAAAATACAACACACATAAAAATTGGAAAGGGAGTGAGACAAAGTGACACCATATCTCCGAAGCTCTTTAATGCCACATTGGAAATGTTTTTTGAACTGGGAAAACAATGGGATAAAGATTAATGGAGATTATCTAACTCAAATTCGCTTTGCTGATGACGTAGTCATTTTTGCAACTACCCCATCAGAGATGCAGAGTATGATCCAGGAACTTGCTGACAAGAGTAAAGAAGTGGGATTAAAAATGAACTTTCAGAAGACAAAAGTGATGTACAATGCTTTTACAAGAAATGAAGATTTATCGATTGATGGAGAAAAGCTGGAGATAACAGACCCGTACGTTTATCTTGGACAGCAGATACCAAGTGAGGGTCACATTGATGAAGAAATTAATAGGCGTACAAAACTTGCCTGGAGAGCTTTTGGAAGAAACAGCATAATTTTCAAGAGCAATATGCCATTATGTCTTAAAAGAAAAGTGTTTGATCAATGCATCCTTCCAGTGCTTACGTATGGTGCAGATACGTGGACCTTAACTAAAAGAGACATACAAAGGCTGCATACAACTCAAAGCAGCATGGAGAGGTGCATGCTTGGTGTAACCAGGAGATATAAGAAGAGGAACTCGTGGATCAGAAAAATGACAAGAGTGGAGACATCATGATCAGAGTTAAATCCCTGAAATGGCAATGGGCTGGACATACTGCCAGAAGGACAGACCATCGATGGACAGCCGAAATTTTAGATTGGATTATAAAGGACAGGAAAAGACCCAGAAGAAAACCACATGGGTGATGGGTGGATGAAATTCGAAAGTATGAGGGAGTGACATGGAGGAGACTGGCACAAGACAGACCGTTGTGGAGGAAACTTGGGGAGACCTTTGTCCAGCAGTGGATTGATAATGGTTGACAATGATGATGATGACTTCCAATGGGCAAACTTCTGTACACATTTTCTTCACAATTAATGCGTTCCCAAGGATGAAAATTTGAACATCGATTAAAATGACTTGATATTATAACTTGGAATACTTAATATTTTCTAAAACATAACCATAATTACATTAAAAATCAATAACTTTTCCTTTGTTGGTGTTGAGACCAGAAAAAAGATGGCACGACTTGTACATTGATGACGTCAGTAGACAAACAAACGTTGGATTGCTTAGTTATTGTTATGTTTTAGAAAATATTAAGTAATCCAAATTATAATATGAAGTTATTTTAATCGATGTTCAAATTTTCATCCTTGGGAACGCATTAATTGTGAAGAAAATGTGTACAGAAGTTTGCCCATTGGAAGTATAGGAAGCAAAATCACTAGACGTCCACCTTAATGTATAAAAAGTTTAGTGTTAGTTAAAGTAAAGAAATATTGTTTCGACAAAAAGAAATTGTATCTTTTTTATCATACAGGACTTGATCCTGCTGGGCCTTACTTCGAAAATGTTGATCCTGTGGTGAGACTTGCGAGAAAAGATGCTTCACTTGTTGATGTGATTCATACCAATGGCGCTAACAGTAGATTTACAGGTAGATAACAGTTTTTTTATTGTTATTAAGTTAAGATCGTTTGATTGTGTGAGTATGCATACGCTGCTTTACTATGAATATCCGGACACCTGCATGTCTGTAAATAATCTTTATGTACAGAAATTCAATATTGTGTGCTGAAACCTTTGCCCTTATGACGACCTCTATTTCCTTGGAGCACTGCCTACCAGTTTTCTTGTAAATGCTCGCCGATATGTTCCGTCATTTGGTCTTCAACGCGGTGATCATTTCAGCTTTGTTTGTTGGGCGATCTCTTCTTCGACGTACCTGACGATCGATTCGTCCCACAGGTTCGCTATAGGGGTTCAGGTCAGGGCCCTGGGCTAGCCAGTGCAACTTTTTGACGTCCATGTACTCAAACAATCTGTAACAAGCTGAGCAATATCACATAGAACGCTGTCCTGCTGATAGAGCCTTACCCCAAAGTACTGTATAACGCAGTAAATTTCTCCGTCATTTTTGTCCACGCCGGGGCTCGAACACGGGTCCCCTCATTCCGGAATAAGTCGCACTACCAATTGAGCTACGCGGAGGTTCGTTCTGACTGCTATCTGCCTTTCTGTAGTGTGCGTCCTGCTGGGCAGGTACGTCACCCCCCCCCCCGAAAGAGAGCCGGGGGCATGGCCCACGTGTCAGCCGTGACCATGAATCGTTGCAGGCAGCCGTCCGCTGTAGAACGTGCACTTGAGAACTCCCAGTCAATCTGGTGTGTGGAATGCAACGTCGCACACATTTATTTTTCGAAGCGCTGGAGAATTGATTCTCTTATTTTTCCTATCTCGCGGTGTGGAAAGAACATCACACCATTGCGAGATCTTGAACGGCCGGGTCATCCGGAAAGTTCAGGCGCCATTATAACGAAGTAAATTTCTCCGTCATTTTTGTCCACGCCGGGGCTCGAAACACGGGTCCCCCTCATTCCGGAATAAGTCGCTCTACCAATTGAGCTACGCGGACGTTCCTTCTGACTGCTATCTGCTTTTATGTCGTGTGCGTCCTGTGAGACAGGCTCGTCACAACTGCCACAATGTTGGTAGTGCAGAATTGTCCAGGACGTCTAGGAAGAACTCGTTATTGATGGTTTTGTCCAAAACGACTAATGGGCTCAAGCCAAACCATGAAAATCAGCTACATACGATTGCGCTTCTTTCACTAACTTCAGCATCAGGACTATGCAGTCAATAAGATACCTTTCTCCCAGCATCCGCTATACCCAGGAACGATCATCCCACCGGTAGACTGCATACCGTGAGTCGTCAGTCCAAAGTACAGTTCTGCATTGGTGTACAATCCAAGATCTTTTTCTTTCCACTACGCTAAGCGGAGTGTGGTATTAAACGAAGTGATTGGTGGTTTGCTGATGTCTTCTTCACCGTGGTAACCCATGCCATGCAGCGTCCTACGTATTGTGCTGGTGCTAACATCCGTCACCATTGTCTCGTATAATGTATAGCTTACGTTATTCGAGACAATGCTGATTTGCGTTCTATGATTTAACGTTGAGGAATACACAAACGCACAAAGTGATTAATGATTGAAGAAGCTAACACATTGTCAAGGGTATTGACTAACTAATGATAAAATTTGAAGAACAAGGTAACGATAATATTTTTTTTTTCATTGGAGGTTTAACGACCACCGTGAGCAACTCAATGGGCTATAAGCAGTCGCCCGTCCCTAATTTATGGTCACTGGTTCCAGGGAAGGGAGAGAGCCAGTGTCGTAAGACAAACACAACATCCATGCCGGACCGGGATCCGAACCCGGACCCCTTACGGACGAATGATCAGAGGCCAGCGCCTTAGACCACTGCGCCACCGGGGCGGCCGATAATATTTCATTAACAAGGAAACAACACAAAAAGGCAAACAGAAAATATCAAGCGTTGAAAATGCCTAGCGCATAACGTGGCAATCTGGCATTTCGCCGCCCCGGTGGCGCAGTGGTCTAAGCGATGGCCTCTGATCATTCGTCCGAAAGGGGTCCGGGTTCGAATCCCGGTGAGGCATGGATGTTGTGTTTGTCTTACGGCACTGGCTCTCTCCCTTCCCTGGAACCAGTGACCCTAAGTTATTGACGGGCGACTGCTTATAGCCCATTGAGTTGCTCACGGTGGTCGTTAAACCTCCAATTAAAAAAAAAAAAAAAAAAAAAAAAAAACCAATCTGACATTTCAGCACTTCAAATCACGTACACGTCATATTTTATCTTAGCTGAGTCCTGACCTGACTGACTACCAGTGCTGCCACATTAAGAGAAACTTTTGGGCGTTCAGACATGACATTAAGTTTGGAAAGCACAACGAGACATAACCGAAATATACTTAAGAGACAGCCAACAAAAACAGAAAGTAAAATTGGTAATATACTTCACAAAGTGATTATTTGTGCCTAAATTAAAATTTCTTAGACAGTTGATGTTACAGGGTGTTGTAAACGAAGTCTATTAGCATGCGAGTATCTAAGCAGTACGTGTATTTCGGCTTTTTTTTTTTTGTCACTTCTAATTCCGACTATGCCAGAGTTTCACCGTATATGCGGCGCTCAGTTTTTCTATGAGAGCAGCACTCAGGGCAAACTTATTTCTAGGATTTGTTGCATTGGAACTCAAATCGTGGTGCATGCTGAAAGGAAAACATAATTTACAAGTTTTGTCTCTGTTTGTGGGTTTAACGACCCCCAAGAACAAATATTTGGGCTATAAGTAGTCAGATGTCTGAAATTTAGGACCTCTGGTTTCAGAAATTGGACACAACGAGCATCATTGGGCAAACGCACCACACATGCCTCACCCAGAACTCGAACTTGGGACCGTATCAGACAAACAGTCGGAGGCTAGCACCTCACTCACCGAGGCGGTAGTTTTGTCTTTGATTCGGTACAACTGCTACAGTGAAAAGCTAAATACTGGCTTGATTCATGGACAACATTTTTCTCAACGGTAAGTTTGTCGTTGACTCATCTCCGTGTTATACACTATATTGACAAAAGTCACCGGACACCCTTAAAAAGCAAATGAACAGATCCGCTGCGTTGTTAAGATGCGAGGTACAGCTGAAAACGGTATAAAAACAAGCCTACAGCTGACCGCGATCATATCGCACTGTGAGATTGAGTGAGAATGTCGCGGCGGGAGAGAACTGACTTTGAGAAAGGAAAGATTGTTAGGTGTGATATTAGTGGGTTGCCCATAAGAGAAACCGAGAGGCGTTTAAACATACCCAAGTCAACTGTTTTGGATGTACTGAATAAGTGGAAGACACATGGCGCGCATGAAGCAGCAAAACATACTGGCAGACCAAAGAAAATCAGTGATAGAGGACGCCAAAGCCTCAGGAGAGTCGTTACAGCTAATCGACGGAGTACTGCACAAGACCTCAGTGTACAGGTGAGTAAAAATGCAGGAACCTCTGTATGTACACGTACCATTCGCAGAGAACTTCATTCCATGGGTTACCGTGGTCGTGCGGCTGCTCATAAGCCTTTCATCTCCACTCGGAATGCTACTCGCCATTTAGCATGGTGTAAAGAACATTTATCGTGGATTGTAGATCAATGGAAACGGGTCCTACGGACTGATGAATCCAGATGCACGATCCATCAGTCTGATGGCCGTGTGTGGGTATAGCAGCAGCCAGGGCTACGCTATTTACCACAGTGTACTGTTCCTATGGTCAAGTTTGGGGCTGGGAGTGTGTTCGTGTGGGGGTGTTTTTCGTGGTGTGTTCCCGGCCCATTGGTTATCGTGTACAAACCTGTTAACCAGCACGTCTACCTCGATATTCTGGACAATTATGCCTTACCAACTCTGTGGCAATACTATGGAACCGAGCCTTGCTGGTACTAGCAGGATAATACACCGAGCCATAAAGTAAGGACTGTTACGGTGTGGTTTGACGCTAATTTTATATCCTTTGTGGACTGGCCAGCACAGAGCCCTGATCTTAATCCCATAGAGCACCAGTGGGATGAATTAGAGCGCCGCATAAGTAGTTTGGAACCAAGGTCTACTACTAAGCAATAGTTAGCGGCAGCATTATGTACTGAATGGAAGCGCATACCTATCGCTGTGTTCCAAAACCTTGTCGAAAGCATGTCTCGAAGGGTCAGTGCATGCATTAAGGCCAAAGGTGGACCGACACCGTACTAATGTATGTCAATAAATGCTATGTTGTGCTTCTCTTCTAGGTGTCCGGTGACGTTTGTCAATATAGTGTATTTTCATACCGCTACGCGTTGGACCAAAACAAAGTATGAAGTACACTAAGTCCATCCATATCTTTTTTTTCCCTTTTTCCCCCTCTGTTTCATATTTTAATAACCACCATGTGCAACTCGTATGGCTATAAGTAGTCGTTTGTCCCTAATTTAGCACCAAACCTGGACACTTGATGACGTAATCAGACGCGTGGGGTCCAGCTCTGGTGCTTCCTTGCCCACTGATGACAAATTTGTTGGTATTTTGCAGACTCGAGTGATACACGAAGAGGACGTATGCTGTTATATAGCACATTTGTACCAATATTCGACTAGCAGTGTATTCTGACATTCTCCTCCCGATACCACCGTTGTACTGCTGGGTCACTTGACGCAATGGAGCTCGTTTGTTACCGCGTAAAATCCGATATAACCGCCGTTGTCCTCAAACATCGACCAGTCGTTTGTGCACCGCTCACTGTACACCCTCCATACAGTTGTTCTTACATAGCTGAGAAGGTTTGCCGTTTCTGATATGCTTGCTCCTTCCCTTTTAGAGCTCACTAACATACCTCTTTCAAATCACAAGTGTTTCTTATATTGCTGCTATCTATGCTTCGTACAAGTCGGAATCTCGGAATCCTTTGCAGTGAGCTGTTTATTTAACCATCTCAATGTCATAGTTGCGTACGCAAGGGAGGATGGCAGGTGTCTGATTGCTACTGGGCGTTCTTAATAGTTTGCTGCTTCAGTGTATAGCTCAGTATCTGCAACGCATGAAGCCATGATTTGCCGAAATGTTGCACACGAAATGACTGCTGCAGAAAACTCCTCGCACATCCACGCAATCAACGTTTCATCAAGCGAATTGTTACGTGCGATGAAAAAAGAATCTACTTCTGGAATCCGAACAGTCAAAAGTAGTGGCGTGATCCACGCCGATCCTCACTTACAGTCCCACAGAAAGGATAATTCAAAACGAAGGCAATGCTATGTGTTCGATGGGATTTCCAGAGTGTAGCGCACTTCATGCTGGTTTCGGATGGAAGATTCATCGATATGCCGAATTCCACTTTTTTTGTCATCATTTGGGTTATTCTCGAGATCGATGCAGAACTGAAGAGAAATGAGGATAGGGGGGTGACGTTTTCCGTTTGGGTACGGTATTTCGTCTTTCAAAATTTTCGAAAACTGAAATTAAACGGAGTGACGATTTTTCCCGTAATTGTAATTTCTTTTTTCTCGCGACGTTGCCTGTTCCCAATGTTGTTATTAAACGTCATTTTATTGCATAAATGTTTGTATTTCAGCAGGAAACTGTGGGCAACGTTTTTCAAAAACGGAAGTTAAGACGGCGCGAAGATTTCCCCGTAGTCTTCAGGCAGAGATTCTTCCGTGGATTCGAAGGATTCTGCCATTTCAGTTATCATTTAGGGCATTCTCGAGATCAATGCACAACTGAACAGAAATTTTGGTGGGTAATAGTGGGGGAGAGGAATTCGTTTTTTGTTTGATGACGGGATTCCGGATTCCATCTTACGAAACTTTCGAAAACGGAAATTAGATGCAGCGAAGATTTCTCCCGTAATTTTTTTTTCTCGTGATGTTCCTTCTGCCCAGTTATTGTTCTTAAATAGCCTTTTATTTCACAAATACTGTAATGCAACCTAAAAATGGACGAAGAAGTTTCCGAAAACGGAAGTCGGTCGGAGCGAAGATTTCTCCCGAAACCGCATTTTTTTTTCTTTTCTTTTTTTTTTTTTTTTCCCTTGATGTTCTCACTATCCTGGGTTGTTAAGGGTTACTTTCCCCCATAAATGTCTGCACTTAAACTTGATAAGGAAGGGAAACTTTTCCAAAAACGGAAGTGACTGAGTTTGAAAATTTGTTAGAATTGATGCATGGTGTTCAAACGTTTTCATACTCTGAAAGTCACACCATTTATCTAAAGTAGCGAAAGCTTTGATATCATGCGTTCGTGGTCCTCAGGCTGAAAGTTCTTTCAGCATGATGGATACGTTATTGTCGTCTGAGGGAATAAAAGGGGAGGAGGAAGGAAAAGTGGTGAAGAAATGGGAAGGGAATTATATCAACAGAAAGAAAAGCTAAGCAAAGATTCCTGTGCAGCTGCAGAGTCAACAAAAGACAAATATGGCCATGGAACTTGCTGAGGAGAAAGCAACACAAGAGGTAAATTGAGCTGATGTTCTAGCAAGTACAAAGAGAGAGAGAGAGAGAGAGAGAGATGTGTGTTTGAAGCAGTGTCTTTTAAAATAACTTTATTTTGTTTTGAATTGAGTAATTTTATATTGCGAATACAGTGAACAATTCCATCTTGCTCGTGCTGCTTTATATTCGCACTTTCTTGTCGCATGTTCTGATTTTTTTCGCCCGATTAAAAAGTTCAGCTTTTTTGGTTCCTTGGTCAGTCTCACGAATGAATTTGAGCGCATGCACTCTGTGATGTTTTAGAGGAACAACGCCAAACCAAACATCGTGGTTCGGGCCAAAGAGAACCGGAATCTGAATTGTTTCCTTACCCAGCGTAGTGTATAGACTGCCGACTTACCGCTGCATGGCTCATTTTCTCGAGTCGCACAGTTCGGAAGGCTGAAGATTTTTGAAAATAATGGATGTTGGAAGTTTTTGTGCATCCAGAACCCAACTAAGCGTCTAGAAAAAACAGATCAGCTTGACGACAGATGGTTGCAAATCGTTGGAAATAGAGGGTTTTATTTCGCTGAGTAATGTTTGTTAACTACACAAGGGTGAGTCAAATGTTTGTCCCTTTTGCAGTTAAAAAGTTTAATAATGCAAGAATGCCATCAATGCTCACCCATTCTGCAAAGTACAGGCCGTTGTTTATAACGAAGTAAATTTCCCCGTCATTTTTATCCGCGCCAGGATTAGAACCCGGGTCCCCTCATTCCGGAATAAGTTGCTCTACCAATTGAGCTACGCGGACGTTTTATTCTGATTCCTATCTGCCTTTATGTCGTGTGCGTCCTTCTGGCAGGTACGTCACATCTCCTGGTACGTTACATGTTTTCTGTAGTTATTTGTTAACGTTCCATCAGAGCCACGACCCAACGGAGGTAACACTCAGCAGGTTTCGAGGACATAAACTCTTTGATGCCATATTCCACATCCACCATTGAAGCGAAGTGCCGTTCTTACAGGAAATAAGCCAGGAAATAAGCCCCACAAGGTAGTTGGATGGTATGGAGGATGGGGTACGACCTTAAAGCCTTCCAATTCCTGTAGTTTTTGGCGGACTACTCTAGAGGTCCACTTGCATCGACGCCCGCTTCCTATTGATGAGCACTGGGTGGGGTTAGCTCAGATCATCGTGGACCCGCTGTACTTATTCGGCATGCGAGACTCCCGTCTACTGACTGATCACCTGGCCCAAATTTCCAGTGCACAGGACCCTCACAATTCTACCAAATATGACGTTCTTCTCCAACCGCTCTCTTGCACCACTAGCTGTGCTTCCTGGGTGACCTCAGCTATTATTTCCCAGAGGTATGATGACGAAGAAATATCCACTTTTCATCGTCTACGACAATACGACGCCAAAACCTATCGTCATGTGGATTTGACAGAAATATGCAACAAATAGCAACACGTTGTATCGCCGCTAGAGAAATGCATGGGGAACAATTTGATGGCGCCTGGAGGAGAAACCGAGTTGATGAAGGTGACGAACTTTGGTGGATTAAGAAAACTCCACCACAGCTGCTAATTATCGCCTACAGGTTAGGGCTGTAGCTTGGGGGTCTCCAGATGAGGCTCTGCCTCCCCTGAGAAGTTTAGAGCCTCCCGTACGAAAGATTTAACAAAAGTAAATATAATTAGCACATGCCACTTTTGGAAAAAAAAAAAAAAAAAAAAAGCTAATGAAAAAATTTAGATATCCACTGACAAGGGAAGCCTTTCAACTGTCACTCTCCAAAATTGAAAAAACGTGGCCAGGAGATAGTACTAAGGGCAAAAACCAATGGGTGTATTTCCGTTTTGGCCCAAATGAACTGACAAAGGTGAACGAGTGTTTTAACTGACAAGGGAAGCCTTTCAACTGTCACTCTCCAAAATTGAAGAAACGTGGCCAGGATATAGTACTAAGGGCAAAACCCAATGGGTGTATTTCCGTTTAGGCCCAAATGAACTGACAAAGGTGAACGAGTGTTTTAACTGACAAGGGAAGCCTTTCAACTGTCACTCTCTAAAATTGAAGAAACGTGGCCAGGAGATAGTACTAAGGGCAAAAACCAATAGGTGTATTTCCGTTTTGGCCCAAATGAACTGACAAAGTATAACGAAGTAAATTTCTCCATCATTTTTATCCGCGCCGGGGTTCGAACCCGGGTCCACTCATTCCGGAATAAGTTGCTCTACCAATTAAGCTACGCGGACGTTGATTCTAATTGCTATCTGCCTTTATGTCGTGTGCGTCCTTCTGGCAGGTACGTCACATCTCCTGGTACGTTACATCATCTCCCCCTTATTTTTCTTTTTTACTTTCGAAGTGCTGCTCATATTTTTCCCATCTCGCGGTGTGGAAATAACATCACACCAATGCGAGATTTTGAACGGTCGGGTCATCCGGGTAGTTCGGGCGCCATTATAACGAAGTAAATTTCTCCGTCATTTTTTATCCGCGCCGGGGTTCGAACCCGGGTCCACTCATTCCGGAATAAGTTGCTCTACCAATTAAGCTACGCGGACATTTATTCTGATTCCTATCTGCCTTTATGTCGTGTGCGTCCTGCTGGCAGGTACGTCACATCTCCTGGTACGTTACAAAAGGTGAACGAGTGTTTTAACTGACAAGGGAAGCCTTTCAACTGTCACTCTCAAAAATTAAAGAAACGTGGCCAGGAGATAGTACTAAGGGCAAAACCCAATGGGTGTATTTCCGTTTAGGCCCAAATGAACTGACAAAGGTGAACGAGTGTTTTAACTGACAAGGGAAGCCTTTCAACTGTCACTCTCCAAAATTGAAGAAACGTGGCCAAGAGATAGTACTAAGGGCAAAAACCCAATGGGTGTATTTCCGTTTTGGCCCAAATGAACTGACAAAGGTGAACGAGTGTTTTAACTGACAAGGGAAGCCTTTCAACTGTCACTCTCTAAAATTGAAGAAACGTGGCCAAGAGATAGTACTAAGGGCAAAAACCAATGGGTGTATTTCCATTTTGGCCCAAATGAACTGACAAAGGTGAACGAGTGTTTTAACTGACAAGGGAAGCCTTTCAACTGTCACTCTCAAAAATTAAAGAAACGTGGCCAGGAGATAGTACTAAGGGCAAAACCCAATGGGTGTATTTCCGTTTTAGCCCAAATGAACTGACAAAGGTGAACGAGTGTTTTAACTGACAAGGGAAGCCTTTCAACTGTCACTCTCAAAAATTAAAGAAACGTGGCCAGGAGATAGTACTAAGGGCAAAACCCAATGGGTGTATTTCCGTTTTAGCCCAAATGAACTGACAAAGGTGAACGAGTGTTTTAACTAACAAGGGAAGCCTTTCAACTGCCACTCTCCAAAATTGGAAAAAAAGGCCAGGAGATAGTACTAAGGGCAAAAACCAATGGGTGTATTTCCATTTTGGCCCAAATGAACTGACAAAGATGAATGAGTGGTCGGAAAATGGCCTTAGAGCACAAGTGGGAAAAATCATCTAACATGTGTTGTGGTGCGTGATATGTAATCCCAAATATCAGCTATGTCCCCATGATTCAAAATGAGCTCATGTCATACAAAAAGCAACAAAACCTTTTATCACAGGTGTAAATGAACTTTTGTGACATTAAACACACGACCGAAGCAAAGTAATTTGGAACAATGAGAACAACGCAAGATCCCAAAGTTATCGCAGTACTGAAAATTGTCATTGATATCTGAAAAACAAATACGTTGAACATTATCAAAAGAAGCGTCATCACTATCAAAGTATCC
Source organism: Macrothele yani (assembly GCA_039090855.1). Classification (NCBI taxonomy): domain Eukaryota; kingdom Metazoa; phylum Arthropoda; class Arachnida; order Araneae; family Macrothelidae; genus Macrothele; species Macrothele yani. The sequence continues at coordinate 68,206,479 of CM077018.1, forward strand.
AATTTTTATCCACGGATATAACAACATGTTGAATTTTTCTGACTGCCATTGATTGTTCATTGATACGTTCGATGATTTTCTCCACTTGTGCTCTTAGGCCATTTTCAGACCACTCGTTCACCTTGTTTTAAAACACTGAAGTGTTCTCGCAGAAGATTCGCACATCAATTTGTCCCTCTGACTTCTATAACAAACTGTTGCAATTGTGTACCGTATGCCTGTCCATTTCTCCGTATTTTTTTTTACGATCACTCATTTTTGAAATGCTTCGCATTCAGTGAAGTTCGTCGCAAATGTTTAGACACATAAGCGCGCACGCGCACACACAAAATATGTCGACTGTGAAAAGTAAAAATACCAAAGAAAGGAACACAAACATTGAAAAGCAAGTGAAACACTCGAAACTGTGACGCACTGTGCAGTGGAAAGCTAATGCATTCAGTAGGTATAGGTATTTATACATAGTTATGGCGTGAAAGGAGGAGTGTCAACATGTCTCAAATGTTTAAGAACAATAGTAACGTAATGCAAAAGATACAATTATTAGACATGTATGGTGTTTGCAGACACCTGTATCAATTTAAAAAACATGTTTCTCTGTGGAATAAATTAAATTATGTAGAGTTTCCGTTAATACAGTTTTAAATTAATAGTTCATTAACTATTCATTGTATGAAAATCAATCAGCATGTTATCTTTGGTCTTCCGTGAAGGATTGTCGTTTGGGGTCTCAAAAACATTGCGTCCGAATTTCATTTTAAAATTACCGAAAGCAAACAACGGTATCGCATTATGTTATGAATACTTTTGTCCAACTTTAATCGAATCAACTATCAATATTTTTGTTAAACAAAGCTTGAAAATATCAAATTTTGTTTTGATCAGTTAATCAATTTTGAGTCCTTTCAGTCTAAAAAAACAGTATATATTGACATCCTGGTCCAAACTGTGTTCGCTGTCACAGCTTGGACCAGGATGTCAATGTTTGTGGTCGTTGGACTATCTGACTTCGGCTTGTCTTTGAGGCTGAGACAGAAGAATAGTGTAATACACTGCTGGACAATTGCTAAGGACGGATCATAAAAGGCTATATAGCGCATAAAAAAGCAAGTGTGGTTGGATGCCAAGTGAAATAAAATAATGTCAGAATGCCAGGACATTACAAGAAAGACAATTTATTGTGCTCTGAAATCCAGAAGGCTTTGGAACGTGTTCAAGGAACAAACAGGCCATTTTGTGCAGAATACGTAAACGTGAAAAAAAATGCAATTACCGTCCGCAGGCGTTCCGGCGTAAGATGTCAATACGGGATATGGCCACCATGGAGGGCGATGCAAGATTCCACACGTCGTGTCATGCTTTGCACAACATTATCAAGCAGCTGTTGGAGTAATTTATTCCATTCCTCTGTCAGTGCACGGATGAGGGTGTCCTTGTTTATTGGAGGGCGTTGGCGACCAGCAAGACTCCTCCCCAAAGCATCCCACACATTTTCAATGGGATTCAGATCTGGAGAACGTGCTGGACACACGAGGCGTTGAATATCCTCGCTCTCAAGACACTCCTGGACAGCGACTGTTCGATGACATGTTGCGTTGTCGTCCATGAAAATGAATCTATCACCGACAGCACCACGGAACATGCGAACATGAGGTAGCAGAACATCATTAATGTATCGTTGGCCAGTCATAGTCCCAGTTGGAAGCACATAGAGGGACGTACGGCCATTGATCATGATGCCAGCCCATACCATGACACTACATGTCGGATATCGGTCCCTTTCCTGTATGTTTGCTGGACAATATGCAGTACCACTATCACGCCAGATCAGTTGTCGTCGACAATCAGACGATAGACTGTATCTACTCTCATCTGAGAAGAGGACAGCAGACCAGTCGTTATCAGTCCAATTGCGATGTTGATGGCACCATTGCAAACGGGCGGTACGGTGACGTCTGGACAATGGGATGCACACAACAGGACGGCGGGCGTATAGTCCTCCTTCATGCAAACGTCTGGCGACAGTTTTTCGGGAGATCCGCTTGCCAGTAGCAGCCATAAACTGATTTGCTACCTCAGTAGCTGTGCTGCGCCGGTGTCTTTTTGTTGATAGCACTATGTACCGATCTTCTGCAGGTGTCGTACTGCGGACACGACCTCCCCCGTGACGTTTGCTGCACTCTCCATTTGTTTGAAATGATTTCCAAAGCCTTGAAACAACACTGTGGCTGACGTCGAACTCCCTGGCAACATCTGTTATTTTTCGCCCTTCTTCAATCTTGCCAATAATACGGCCACGCGTAAAATCATCTAGGTGATGTCGGGAAGACATACTGAAAATTGCAAGTTCGTCAATTGATTCTTTCCCTTTCAACTTTGCGTTTGAACAACAACGGTCAATACGCGTCAAATCCTTTATATCTCTTATCAGCGCTATGACGTCACGAACAAGTTCGGCAATCCAAAATTTACATACGCACAACACGTCTTACTGTATCCCGCACTTATGCTAATTTCCACATTTTCCTGCCTTCTATTTTATGGTTGCTATCGTTGCTATTGTCATCCGTCCTTAGCAATTGTCCGGCAGTGTATATACACGTACTCTTTAAACAGTATTGCCATGCTTTTAAAATTCTCAATAAATACTGCGATATTGGGTTTAAATTAATTTACCGAAGTAACTAAAACATTTCCAGCCTCCCCTAAAATTTACCTCTAGCTACGGCTCTGCTAAATGTACCAGAGTTCGCTGTCACAGCTGCTTGGACCAGGATGTCAATGTTTGTGGTCGTTGGACTACCTGACTTCGGCTTGTCTCCCAGCATTGAGACGTCGGAACTATTGCCGTGCAGGGCTGCGCAACACTGCAAGGAAATAGTTCTGGCGTCTCAATTCTCAATGCTGGGAGACAAGCTGTCTTCTTGTTCCTCCCCTTCAAGTGCACAAATTTCTCTCGCTGCTGCTGCTGCTGCGTTTAACTCTTACTTATAGAAAAATGTAAAGAAGCTTACAAATTGAAAAAGTACAAAAATTCTTCTCTCATGTCTTCTTTTTCATCTTCCCTTAGTCCTCACGAGGACCGTTGGGGTACTCATAGTTCTGAGAAGGATTCTCCAGACTAAAACCGACTTAAGTACATCCAGTTTTGGGTCTTGATCCAAAAGAGAAGGATTCGACAAGACTAAAACCGACTTAAGTACATCCAGTTTTGGGTCTTGATCCAAAAGAGAAGGATTCGACAAGACTAAAACCGACTTAAGTACATCCAGTTTTGGGTCTTGATCCAAAGAGAAGGATTCGACAAGACTAAAACCGACTTAAGTACATCCAGTTTTGGGTCTTGATCCAAAGAGAAGGATTCGACAAGACTAAAACCGACTTAAGTACATCCAGTTTTGGGTCTTGATCCAAAAGAGAAGGATTCGACAAGACTAAAACCGACTTAAGTACATCCAGTTTTGGGTCTTGATCCAAAAGAGAAGGATTCGACAAGACTAAAACCGACTTAAGTACATCCAGTTTTGGGTCTTGATCCAAAAGTGAGTTCTTTCAGTATGCGTTTGGGGACGCTATCCGCTTTGTCGAAGCTACCGAACCATCCCAACTGTCTTCCTATCATTGTCAGGATGTTATCTCTTTTTCTAACAATTTGTTCAACCCTTCTTTTGACGTCAACATTTCTTATGTGGTCCACATATGAAATCCTCCAAAGTCGTCGTTAGTATCTCATTTCGAGAGCCAGTAGCCTTTTATCGTTCTGGTCTCACTGCCATAAAGTAGGACGAAGATGATAAAAGTGTATGCTATTTTAGACACTTTGGTGTAATCCGTGTTACTTTATGTCTCATGACTTCATTTCCTAAAATGACATCAAGATTGTATACGAATACTTATACCAAAGAGTAATTATTTGCAGAACTAATGAGGTACAACCTTTCTGTTTAGGTTTTGGTACGACGGAGAGCATTGGGGATATTGATTTCTATCCGAATGGTGGCCGTTTTCAACCTGGATGTCCCAATATGGGGAGAGCAATTTGGGATTTCTTGAAGAATCCGTCATTAAGTAAGTAACTCCGATGCATATCAGTGCTGAATGCATGTGCATTATCATTAGGTGATAAAAACTAGACAGAAGAAGAGTGTGATCTGTTTATCAGTAATAATCTCATGACTTTAAGGTGATTCCACCTAAAAACTCTGCCATATGTTTCCAATGGTAAACATTCCTGTAGACATTTTCTTCGCAATGAATAAATTCCCAAGGATGAAAAGTTGTACATCGATAAAAATAACTTTAAATTATAGCATCGCATACTTAATATATATGCTATAACTTAACCATAATTATATTTAATCCCAAGAAAAAAATCCTTGGGTAATGTTGACACCTGCTAATAGATGGCGAGGCCTGTACATTGATGACGTCAGTCGACAAACAAATGTTTGATGGCTTACTTCGAAATTAGAAATCAGCAGTACCTACAGTTCTGTTGACATTTTCAGCTGAATTATTGTCAGAACATTTAATCCAAGTGGTTCAGATTATTTTAAACATTCCAGACTATTGCATGGATAGACTCAAATTTTGATTTGATTCCATTCCAAAAATTAATAAAATTATTGAAAAAAAATCAGCAATAACTACAGTAATGTTGATTTCTAACTCCGAAATAAGCCATTAAACCTTTGTCTACTGACGTCATCCATGTACAGGTCGCCCCATCTATTAGCAGGTATCAACATTACCCAAAGAAAAATGATTGATTTTTAAAATAATTATGGTTTCGTTTTAGCATTAAATATCAAGCGTGCCGGGCTATAATTTAAAGTTATTTTTATCGATGTGAAAATTTTCATCCTTGGGAATTCATTGAGAAGAAAATGTCTACAGATTTTTTTACTATTGGAAACATAGGGCAGAGTTTATAGGTGAAAACACAGTTTACATTATGCGTTTCTAAAAAACTGATATTTACGAAATAGAAATGTTCTTAATTTTCGATAAATAGTTTTATAACTAGAGTGTTTTTGTACTCATATATACATATTTTGCGACATATTTTAAACAAGTTGATAAAATCATGCAATGTATTGAATATGATACGCTTTCCAACATACCAGAAATCATTACTCAAGTTATTACTCAAGTTATGAGGATAATGGCTATAGAATAAATCTCGCTCCTATGACCTGACCTTTGACCCCATTTCGATGATATTAAACAGAACCGGTAAAGTATACTTCCGGAAAAACATCATAAAGGTTTGTCTCAATCGAAGCATTTTTACGTAAGTTGTAACGCATAAGGGTGATGGAATGGATCCCGCTCCTATGTCCTGACCTTTGACCCCATTTCCCCAATTTTTAATATGGTTCGTCCCCAAGTGGTCCCCTACCACATACTAAAATTTCGTCGAAATCGAACCATTTTTACTCAAGTTATGACGCATAAGGGTGATGGAATGGATCCCGCTCCTATGTCCTAACCTTTGACCCAATTTGGCCCATTTTTAATAGGGTCCCCAGGTGGTCCCCTACCACATACTACAATTTCATTGAAATCGAACGGTATTTACGTAAATTAAGTCTCATAAGGGCAGTGGAATGCATCCCGCTCCTATGTCCTGACCTTTGACCCCATTCCCCAATTTTCAATATGGTTCGTCTCCAGGTGGTCCCCTACTACACACTAAAATTTCATCGAAATCGAACTATTTTTATTCAAGTTATGACGCATAAGGGCAATGGAATGGATCCCGCTCATATGTCCTGACCTTTGACCCCATTTCGCCCATTTTCAATAGGGTTCGTCCCCAGGTGATCCCCTATCATATACTAAAATTTAATCGAAATCGAACAATTTTTACGGGAGTTATCGTGCGGGCGGCAGACGGACGGACGGACAGACAGACAAAGCTGGAGCATATACGCTTCTTCAACCTAGGATTGGAAAGCGTAAAAAAAGGATCAGGTCTTTAATCTTTGTAATTTATTGCTGAATTGTCTAATAAACTAATGATTACCAATTAATGACTATGCGATCTTTAAAATCTAAGTAGAAAAATTACCTGGTTCATATAGTTCACTACGTTTAATAATTGGTGACTCAAATAAAGTAATAAAACATACAAGAAATATTATGACTTGCTGCCTCCGGTGGCAGAGTAGTAAGAGGCGCTGGTTTCTGGCGATCGTCCAAGTTGGGCTCATGTTCGAGTCCAGGATGAGGCACGGGTAGTAACGAAAAGGCTGATAGCCTGTTTACAGCAATTCGAAATTCGAGGGGTGGTAGAGATGTTCAGTACGAGCTCCAGCCTTAGAGATTTTTGTAGAGGATTTTAAGAAGGGTGTGTTTAACCCCAGGTTTTAGACAACCCTTAGAAGTAGGAAGGTGGGAGATTTGGGCTAGAGTGCCTGACAGGAGAGTCACACAGAAGCGAGGTATAAAGAGGGAGGAAGACGCCCATATTTATATTCGGGAGCCAGTACCCGGGGTCGGACGGCTTAACGTGCACATTTGACGCTCGGCGGATATTTAGCGGTTCGAGCGTTAGTACCTTCCTGGGATCTATCCTGACACTTTTCCGTGACAAAGATGAACGTTGACCAGCAGGCCATCCAGGGCCCCGAGCTCCAGCTTTAACATATCATCAAGTTTTTATTACTAATTTAATTCCATGTTTCACAGTTACTTATTCGCGTTTATGTTCCGGATTTCCATAACGTGGTACAAAGTAACGATGATTGGTGAAGCAGAAATACGCAGCCCACGTAAATGAGAATACGTTCTGTTTTCATTCATTACGTCGTTGAACGGCTAGTAGTTCATCAGAAATTCGACTCATGGTGGGAAGGGTACATGATAGCCTTGTCCGAGGTTGGTTACAGCTCGCACGTGATCTGTAAACATTACAAGGCACCTAGACATGCAGTCAAGAGGAATTCGTAAAGTATTACGGGAAACTCATCAGGAGCATACTATTCCATACATAAATTACTGTACATAAATACCGTTCAGTACAAAATATAAATTATATAAATCTGATATTTCAAAAGCCACGTACGTATATCATTAAAATTTATATTGTACATTTTCACTGAGTGCTACTGTTTCGCGTAACTTAGGAAGCCGTTAATTTGGAAAGCCCGACCCGGCACTTACTCGGCCCGTTTCAATTTTTTAATTAAAGCCCGGACCGGACCGTATATTTCTCCTGTTTCCAAGGCCCGGGCCGGCCCGTAAAATTTCAACAATTACCAAAACACGAATTCGACACCTGGTGCACTCGGTCATTCGACTCCTGAAGAGTTTTCGTTTTCTTAATTGCTACACGTATTCTATTACAATAAACGTTAATTCAGAATATTTCTGAGACTGTAAAGTCACGTGACGTCCGAGGAGAAGGCTTGTATACTCAAAAATATTGCATGAAAAGGACAATTTCCATGACTTTCAAATTTTCTGGGTTTTCAAATTATCATTCCCTACCGGCGGATTCGGAAATATCCTAGGAGATAAGGAGAGTCCGAGGGGGGGGGGATTCGAAAAGTACGAAATATCCAGATATTATGAGTCCGATCGTTTTACTGGGAGAAGATTTTATGGCTTTATAAACTGCCCCTATCTCTACTGGCATATCATATCGCTGGAACCCAATATGTCTCTCGTGTGTGTGTGTGTGTGTGTGTGTGTGTGTGTGTGTGTGTGTAGGGAGCACATTTGTGCCGCTTAAGATGCGATGTTAAAGATTTGGTGCTATCGTAGCTCAAAACGTTTTTTGCGTTTAATGCACTGCACAACGTTTACCGGCCGACTATATAGTTTCAGAACGGGACAGTAATTTAAAATATTTCCAAATATCGCTTTTCCCCTTTACATTGTCTACAAGCACATATTCTCCGGAAGAGAATTTTTCGCGAAAATCTTTCGCTTTCTTAAACTCCATAATAAGTATGGAAGAGTATTTTTCAGCAACACTGAACGCCCCGGTGGCGCAGTGGTCTAAGCGATGGCCTCTGATCATTCGTCCGAAAGGGGTCCGGGTTCGAATCCCGGTGAGGCATGGATGTTGTGTTTGTCTTACGCCACAGGCTCTCTCCCTTCCCTGGAACCAGTGACCCTAAATTAGGGGACGGGCGACTGCTTGTAGCCCATTGAGTTGCTCACGGTGGTCGTTAAACCTCCAATCAAAAAAAAAAAAAAAGAACTGAGCATATGCTAAGGGAAAACAGCGACAGACTGCCCAGCTGCTCAGTGTCACAGAAGTTTTGAAAACGGCTGCCTGACAGTACAAATGGGGTAAATACGGCACAGATTTATACACAGAAGTAAATTTCTCCCGTGCCATTTAAGACAACTTAAAAGCTTTTCACGCATCTAGAGAACAAAGTGCCGCCGACCAGAACAATAAAAAAGATCGTCTGCGACAGCCCTGGTCTGCGAGCGTGTGGCTCGGTTTAGAAATTCTGCAGTTAATAGCCTGCCCGGAAGCATGAGAGGAGGGTGAAAGTTAGTGAGAGAGAGAAGGGACCACATTCACATTCAAAAACTAAGGGAGCTGACCCAATCCAATTGTTTTGTAGGAGGGGAGGATGTCGTAAAACTTCTATTTTTTCCATCAGCGGAAATTATCCAATCTTATCCTGCTGCTGTATGTTGCGAGTTTTCCAAACGAGAAAAGCATCGTACAGCGATTGTTTTGCTCATAAAAAAAAAGAAACCCTGCTTGGCCCGTGTCTGTTTTACATTAAATATTAAAGGCCGTTTCCACTAATGTAATGGTTCCCAAACTATTTTTGTATTCGCGGACCAGCAAAACGTTGTGGAAACTTTCGCGGATCGGCAAAACGTTGGAGAAACTTTCGCGGACCGGCTATGCCGAAACAAAACTGTAGACTATTTTCGAGCATTTAATCTCCTAATGTTCTATATTATAATGTGTAACGTATCAGGAGATGTGACGTACCTGCCAGAAGGACGCACACGACATAAAGGCAGATAGGAATCAGAATAAATGTCCGCGTAGCTTAATTGGTAGAGCAACTTGTTCCGGAATAAGCGGACTCGGGTTCGAACCCCGGCGCGGATAAAAATGACGGAGAAATTTACTTCGTTATAATGGCGCCCGAACTACCCGGATGACCCGACCGTTCACAATCTCGCAATGGTGTGATGTTATTTCCACACCGCGAGATAGGAAAAATGAGAGCAGCACTTCGAAAAAAAAAAAAAAAATAAGGGGGAGATGATGTAACGTATCAGGAGATGTGACGTACCTGCCAGAAGGACGCACACGACATAAAGGCAGATAGGAATCAGAATAAATGTCCGCGTAGCTTAATTGGTAGAGCAACTTATTCCGGAATGAGTGGACCCGGGTTCGAACCCCGGCGCGGATAAAAATGACGGAGAAATTCACTTCGTTATAAATGATCACAGCGTACAGTGCATATAATTTGCATACCAGCTTATTCTATGTCACCTACTTACAACTGATATCATTTAATCTGTTAATATTCTTTAATGTTTAATACGTGCAATCCATAATCAATATAACACAATATTCTCCTTAGCACTAATATCAATATCATTTTTTCTGGGTTTTTTTTTTTTTCTGCTCCGCGATAATCTTCTCGAGCCGTGGTTCCAGCATCGTTTCCGCATTGCGCAGTGCAGCTTTAATGTCCATTATGTTCCCGTGCTTTGTTTTGATTGCCGAAACGGCTGAGAAAGTTTTCTCGCGATAAATACTTGGTCGAAAAAGATACCAATAATTTTAGAGCCTTGTCGCTGAAACTTATATATTCTTTCTCCATAATACTCCAAAACTGAGTCAGAGATTTGGATTTGAATATCGACACCAAACTGGCATCAGAAGGAAGTTCAACAAAGCTTTGCTTTTCCCGGTGAGTTAGCCTGCAGGTGTTCAGAACTTCTGTGAAAAGATTAGCGATCCAAGCTTCCTTTGATCTTCCGCGACAGGTGTTCAAAAGCAATTTAGATCTAGATTTCCTCTTACTTTGATTCCATTTCGATTCAAAAGAAAAATAAATAATTCCACTCATTTCTCGCGGACCGGCAGAAGAAACCTCGCAGACCGGTACCTGTCAGTGGACCGGCGACGGTTGGGAAACACTGCACTAGTGGGACGATTTTCCCCGAGTTCTACAGGTGAGAATTCCACTCGTGGCACTAACTTGTAGCAGCCTACAATGTCATGATCAACGTGGGAACGAAGCATTGTCTCCGACAGTCGTCATAATTAAAAGCGCGGCATCGCTCATAAGGAGCCTTATCGTAGAATACCGTTCAAACAGAAAGGGAAGGCAGAAAAAACATATTAGGTGTACAACTTAATTCTCGGCCCCTAACCGCAAGCCATCGTAGAACGTCGGCAAATGCAAATAGCTGTGTGCGATAATGGCTGATTGCAGCGCCATCCAACAGCTTTCCAGGCAACCGTAACCGCTCACAGCTGTAGTGACAGAAGGGACGAAAACTGAAGGTGAAAGCACTGTCGTTCGAGAAGCAACATTTGAGGCATTGCCTCTTGTTCGCGTTTCAGCTGAAAAAAGTGCCCAGCAAATGATCTGTGCTGCTTTGAGTGAGGCTGCTGTGTCCTATAGTACGTGTAAGAAGTGGTACCAGCGGTTTAAGCTGAGAAATTTCGATCTCCGTGATGCAGAAAGTCCGGGAGAGCCACAGAAAGTTGACGATGAGGAACTGGAACAACTGTTGGATGCGGATCCCTTTCGCACACAGTCAGAGCTCGCCCAGGAACTCGAAGTAACACGGCAAGCCATTGCAAAGCGCCTTCCCAAGCTTGGATGGATTCACAAGGAGAGCCGTTGGGTGCCCCACCAACTCACAGCTGCGAACAAGTCTAGGCGCTGCGATGTTGCTGTGTTCTTGCTCTCCAGATTCAAGAAGAAGGATTTCCTCCACAAGATTTTGACCTGTGATGAGAAGTGGATCCACTACGATAAACCTAAGCGGCGCAAATCGTGGGTTTATCCAGGTCAGCTTACCACCAGTACCGCCAAACCGAATACCCATGCCAGGAAATTGTTGCTGCGCATATGGTGGGATCAGCGCGGTACCGTACACTGTGAGTTGAAACGGTCAATGCTGAGCATTATTGTCTACAACTCATTCGTATGAGTGACTCAATGGAGGCAAAAAGGCTATACACCAACAAGGGCAGAAGGTCAGTCCTGTTGCTTCATGATAATGCGTGTCCTCACACCGCGAAAACGACTTTAAACACGATCACCGACCTGGGATGGGAGATTTTGTCCCACCCGGCGTATTCTCCAGACTTCGGCCCGTGGGATTATCACCTCTTTCGCACCCTGCAACATCACCTGAGTGATACGCACTTCACTTCTGTCGAGGAGGTCCACATAAATATTGATGACTTTATTAACTCGAAACAGCCCTAATTTTTCCGCAGTGGCATTCGGCAGCTCCCTGATCGATGGCTGAAATGTATCCAACAAGACGGGGATTATTTACCTGATTAGGTACGTATTCGATTTGCTATAATTTGCTGTCAACTTGTCGTGCTTGTGGACGAGAATTAAGTTGCACACTTAATATATTATCGGTGTTATTTTCGTAATAATAAATAACTGATTCAACCTGACAATCGGCGAGTGTTCAGTAAGCGCAATAATGTACGATTACCATTGTCTTCCATTGGCTTATTGTGGAATGCATTTTGTGTTTCACCTTTGAGAATGTCATACAAATTTTTTTCTACAACCAGACAGAAATTCTAAGGTTATTATCTTATATTGTCATCACTTTTTCCATTGCTACCTTTCGTCCTTTATGTAGCTTATCATTAGCCGGCAATGGGCCCCTCAAATGGCTGGGCCCTAGTTCAACAGCATCACCTCTCCCTATGGCAGCTACATTACTGTATCTTGAGCAAATGTAGAAAAAGAGCTTCAGTTAACAAAGAGGCATCGAAAACAGACAGAATAGACGAAGGTGCAGAGAAAAGAAATATCTTGAGTGTGTGTGGAAGAATAAATGAATGTGATAAAACAAATTGAGAGTTAAAAGAAAGCTGACGTGTAAAAGTGTTGCAGCCAAAACACAAACAGATTTGAACATTACCATGGAAGTAAAAAAAAAAAAAAGGAAACAATTGACCCGGACAAGGAAGAAGATTGTGATCAAGAAATTGAAATGGCAGTTCCTACTTTTAGTGAGACTCCTGTAGGAGGGTATATAGATTTTTTTTCGGGGGGGGGGGGGGGCGACGAAAAATATAAGTTTTTGAAACCCACAAGACAGTGGCCCGAAATTAGGGACGGGCGACTGCATATTGCCCATTGAGTTGCTCACGGTGGTCGTTAAACCTTCAATCAAGAAAAAAAAAAAAAAACCCACTAGAATAAAATAAAAGTTAATGAAAAACAGAAGAAACTAAAGCACTTTTTTTAACGTAAGCTGATGCTTTTTGGCTAAATTAAAGTAGTTTTTTTTTCTAATGTAAGTCACATTTTAACCAAAATCATAAAAAAATGGAACACTTTCTGGGTAGCAACGCCCCCTTGACCTCCTCTAAATACGCCTCTGGGCTTCTGAAACCATTGGAAATTAAAAAGGCAGTTCCACCTTCAGCGAGGCTCCTAAAAACGTTAAAAATTGATATGGCAGTTTCTACTTTTAGTGAGGCACCTGAAACCATTCTTTTGAGGAAAATTATTTCTGAAATCCAGAAAAAATTTCGTATGTTCGTATTCTAATTGTACGAACGTATCCTTTAAAATCAATTATTTTCGTAAATTTAATTTTTTCAAATATAACTTCAGAGCCATTATTAAAAACAAGATTTAGTTTACATTAAAAGCGAATTTTAATTCTGTACAAAATATTCCTGTATATCGTATTTCTTCTTGAAAACTAATTTAATCCTTTCATCTTTTGTTGTAATAACATATAACATTTTGCCGGTGGTGGATTTTGATCCACGTCTTCCTTCTCCGGAGTGGCTATTCTCCCAACTGAACATTGGCTTACCGCTGCTTCATTGTCGATTTGACTTACGCGTCACCTCAGTTGTACGCAGTGGCGTATCTTGGGTCCGAGACCTGGGCTATCTCCCCCTTCCCCCTCCCTCCAGTACTGTTTGTTTTTAATTGCGAAGATTAATTTTTAATTTTTAAGTAATAGAAGTAACTTTTTTCTAAATTTTAGGTACATGCCATGGCTAACATGATACCAAATAATTACGAGGATTAGGATTTGAACACTTATTTGTACATGAACTCCATTCTTCTTCTGAATACTTTATTTGTACATGAACTCCATTCTTCTTCTCCTTTTGTGTGAACTTGAGTGCTACGTTTTCATAAAATGTTTCTTCCGAGTACTTTTTCATATTTAAAAATAATGTTTTTCCTAATTGACAAAACAGCCAAGTTTTTCGAATGTGCATGTCCTTGTGTGGCTCTAAGATATACACTGACGGAAAAAAAATCCCAACACCACGAAAAAATATTTGTAGAGGAATGAAATGGCGGCAATACATTTGTATATAGGTAATATATTTAATCGATTAAGGTTTCAAGATCACAGCTTATTGTAAGCGCGAGAAGAGCCATTTTAAATGCGAAATGCTGGTACATTAATAACCGGTGTAACCGCCAGAATGTTGAATGCAAGCACGCAAACGTTCATGCATTGTGTCGTACAGGTTCTGGATGTCAGTTTGTGGGATGGAGTTCCATGCCTGTTGCACTTGGTCGGTCAATACAGGGACGGTTAATGCTGGTTGGGGGTGACGCTGGAGTTGTCGTCCAATGATGTTCCATACGTGCTCGATTGGTGAAAGATCTGGTGATCTAGCAGGCCACGGAAACATGTCGACACTCTGTAGAGCATGTTGGGTTACAACAGCGGTATGCGGGCGAGCGTTATCCTGTTGGAAAACACCCCCTGGAATGTTGTTCACGAATGGCAGCACAACAGGTTGAATCACCAGACCGACGTACAACTGTGCCGTCAGGGTGCGTGGGATAACCACGAGAGTGCTCCTGCTGTCATAGGAAATTGCTCCCCAGATCATAACTCCAGGTGTAGGTCCAGTGTGTCTCGGCCGCAGACAGGTTGGCTGCAGGCACTCACCTGGCCTCCTTCTAACCAACACACGGCCATCACTGGCACCCAGGCAGAACCGGCTTTCATCAGAAAACATAACAGATCTCAACTCCGTCCTCCAATGAGCTCTAGCTTGACACCACTGACGTCGCAAACGGCAGTGGTTTGGAGTAAGTGGAATGCACGCTACAGGGCGTCTGGCTCGGAGCTGTCCTTCAAGTAACCGATTCGTAACAGTTCGTTGTGTCACTGTGGTGGCAACTGCAGCTCGAATTGCTGCCGCAGACGCGGTACGATGCGCCACGGCCATACGCGTGCACGGCGGTCTTCCCTCTCAGTAGTACCACGTGGCCGGTCGGAACCCGGTCTTCTTGAGGCAGTACCTTCCCTTGACCACCGCTGCCAACAATCATGCACAGTGGCTACATTCCTGCCAAGTCGTTCTGCAATATTGCGGAAAGAAGATCCACCTTCTCGTAGCCCTATTACACGACCTCGTTCAAACTCCGTGAGCTGTTGATAATGGCTTCTTCGTCTTCTTAAAGGCATTCTTGACTAACATCAACACCCTACGTCGAATCTCAACGATAACTAACGCTCACGAACGTTACAGCGCGTATTGACAGCAAACCTGCTTTGCATGTTCCGAGGGGCGCTACTAGCGCCACACGTACGCGCCGAGCGCGAAATTTGCATAGACGTCATCTTGAAGATGTACTCTCATTGCCTACCAACTGTCGTTTATCTAACACAACCCCTTCTTGGTGTTGGGATTTATTTTTTCCGTCAGTGTATCTTGATTTTTTTTAATGCAGAAAAACTTCTTTCTGCAGTTGTTGATGGAAAGTTTAATATGAGGTCTGCTAATTTGTACACCTCACTAAACACTATGTACAATTTATTCAACTTTAGGTAATACGTAATGTTTCTTACTGATTTGTTTTTGTATACATCAAAGGAATAAAACACCTTCAGTTCATTTTTTAGTCGAGCTGTATCAAAATTTGAAGCATAGAGTTCTTTAAGTTCTGACAGTAGATGTTCAGGGAAGCTTTCACAACATTTATCAAAACAGTTCGAATCCAACAAAGCCACGAATTTAAGATATAATATCTCTGATTTTAATGCATTGACACTTCACAAAAACTGAAACAACTCTCGCGAAACACTTACGGGCGGGAGTATGCGAGTGACTGAGATAGTCTAATTCTTCTTTTTTCTGAGCGAACCGTTTCCCAAAGCAATGGCCCATTCCCCTCTACCAGGTGATTCATGTTGTCATGGAAACACTAGCAGCGATTGTACGGAAGGTTTTCGCACCAGAACTGCGAAGACTGGAAGAGCTGCTTGCGTTATGTCATTGGTTTTCGCTCGCCAGACTGAGTCAAAGAAGCGAATCCGCACGCGATTTTTTTCGCACCGAAAGCATCGACATATTTTAATACCGTTGATAATTGGCTTTTATTTGTGTATCTTTAATTCAGTTTTATTTGTACATTCTCTGGGCTTCGCAGCTAGCCTAGCTAGCCTCGAATATACGCCACTGGTAATACGCCATCTACGTCTTGTCACTTAGTACGTTACATAATCCTCCTTGAGAAAGGTGAAGGTACGAAATCGCAGGTTTCGGTTCAGCCGACAACCACGCTCGAAGAATCATCTCATTGCAGAAGAATTAGTTTCATTAATTACCTACGTCGTGTGGGAGAATCATCATACAAATTTTCAAACCTCACGACCAGGAGATTCATTTTCGTTTGGGCGCCAATATAACATTTAACCTTTTTGCCGGTGGTAGGATTTGAAGAGGCTGTTTTCCTAACTAAACCACACAGGCTGGCGGCGTATTATTGCAACATTTTTTATTTGGCTCATGCGTCACCGCAGTAGTCGTCATCTAAGTCATGACACGCAGTACGTTACACCACATAAATTTCGCTGTGCTTTTGGTGTCTTTGCATATAGGAAGAAATACACTGGTCACAAAAACAGGGATATAACATAAAATTAAGGATGTACGTTAGGCCGGAGCGTAAAAAAAAATTCGAATTTCGATATGCCCTAGTGCGGAAAAGTTGTGTATTGCTACGTAAATCATGTGAAAAAAATTTAGCGAAATTCAAATAATATCTTACGGTTCCACTTTACCTCCAAAATTTCTATATTTGGGTAAAATCGTCACATTTTCATGTCCATTGTGAGAAAAGATCAGTGTTCGTTACAGACTTCCCCTAGTGCGCAAAAACCATCTGTTGGTTCCTAAAAGATGTGCACAATTTTTCAGGCAAAGCAACTAATATCTTATGGTTCCAATTTAATGCAACAATACTACATGTTTAAGGAAAATTGCAATACTTTGACACTTAGTGTTCACCATGTGATTCGTTTCCTAGTTGTGTTAGTGTGTGCACTACTGCACTGAAAGCACAACATATTGTGCAAATGTGCAGTAGTGCACACGGTGCAGCTCTTCACATTTTTCATGTTTCAGAAAAATACCAGAACTCATCATGAGGAGGTGGCTACACATCGAGTTCCACCCGTGCCCAACCCAACCACCCATCCATTAGGGCAAATCAATTTTCTGTTCTTCTTTTTTAATCTTCAATTTTCTGTTCTTTATTAATTTTTACCAGGAAATCTGATTTACTTTCGAAGGCTGGTATCATTTGCCGTGCATCCAATCCCTTTGTTCTTCTTCGCAAAGAGCAGCAGATGCTTCTGTTGTCAACTTAACGCATCGCTCCACTCCCTGATTGTGACAAGGGAAGTTTTGCGTGCCCAATCGCTTAACAATGTCCTTACAGTCACTGTTGCATAGGTTCATTATTTCATCGTCGGTTAAATGAGCAGTTAATGGCGGTTGGCTTAAGACGCATGATTGCCGGTCAATTACGACCAATAATGTCCTTACAGTCATTGTTGCATAGGTTGTTATTTCATCGTCGGTTAAATGAGCAGTCAATGGCGGTTCACTTAAGACGCATGATTGCCAGTCAGTTACGTCAAAATAATTATCCACCTGGAAGTTGAACTGAAAATTTTCAAATACACAGATTGCATCGCAGTTTTGTGTCCTTTCTCTAAGGATCCTGAAAAAGCCAAGTTCTCTGATGTTTCCTCTCGTCTGTGATCGTAGCCAGAAGTATTGATTCTGGATGGGCAAAACAGCCATTCCTTTTTTGATTACGCGGTCCAGAACGCTCTTCAAATCCTGGGTGAGATATCTGGATGTATGGATGGCCTTCCACAGATTCCGTGCTCCATCATGTCAATGAGGGTGTGATCTTATAAGTGAACCACATGAGCGCATAAACCTCACAACAAATTCTGCCAGAATTTTAAGTGAATCCGAAGGCTGCGAAGTACTAATGTAAAGGCGCAAAATATGAATAGCCGTCGTTTGCCACCCAGCATGGCTCATTTTTCCGGTGTTTGTGTGCCAGGCTTGATGACCACGTACGCGTTGTCACAGCGTGGCTAATCTCCCACAGGTATTTCTGAGATCTGAAGATCCCGTGCAATTTTTTCATCACGTTCAGAAAAACCCGCTTCAATTGCTTCAAATTTCAAAACCGGTAGATTTTCGCAGCTCTCCAGCTGTTTGCCGATTTTCCCTTGAAAATGTTTTTGTGCCACTCGTTTGGCCATCTAAATGTTGAATTAAGTGATGGAGTGTCAGCTCGTTTCTATGCAACTGGCATATGCTCCACTGAAGAGGTTTTTGGCAGGCTAGCTCTAGAATGCGAATTGCACCTCCTTTACACCCAGTATTAACAACGGTTCTGTCGCAGCCTATCACCAACAGTTTGCATAGGTCGATATTCTTGGCATATAAGAAATCCAGCAGACATTTGGCAAGTCCTTTGCGGTGGAAGATGTAGGAGTGGTATGCCCCAGATATTTACTTCCAGGTTCTTCCAGCATAGTCACGTGTTCTTCAGTAATAGTTTTTTTTACCGCTTTCCTTTCCTTTCTTCATACGTTATGGTTTGGTCCTTACGCCCGTCGAAATATAGCCCTTTAGAAACTTTACGTGCAGTCAGATTATCGTTTTGAAGCTGTTTTCTCTGCCTTCTAATTGTGTGCTTACCTATAACACTTGAAGTACCAGTTTGAGTTATCATTTCCATATCTTCCAAACGTGCACTTGCAATGATGGCTCCATACATTCAGATATCTCATCCAGGATTTAAAGAGCGTTCTGGATCGCGTAATTCAAAGGAATGTCTATTTTGACCATCCAGAATCAATATTTCTGGCTACGATCACAGACGAGAGAAAACATCAGAGAACTTGGCTTCTTCAGGATCCTTAGAACAAGGGCACAAAACTGCGATGTA
This sequence comes from Macrothele yani, assembly GCA_039090855.1. Taxonomy (NCBI): domain Eukaryota; kingdom Metazoa; phylum Arthropoda; class Arachnida; order Araneae; family Macrothelidae; genus Macrothele; species Macrothele yani. Next base: position 68,224,940 of record CM077018.1, read on the forward strand.
ATCTACGTATTTGATATTCCTCATTTCAACTTTCAGGGGAGGATTTTTTTGACCTAACTGACTGGCAATCATGCGTCTTAAACGAACCGCCATTGACTGCTCATTTAACCAACGATGAAATAATGAACCTAGACAACAATGACTGTAAGGACATTGTTTAGCGATTGGGCACGCAAAACTTCCCTTTTTACAATCAGGGAGTGGAGCGATGCATTAAGTTGACAACAGAAGCATCTGCTGCTGTTTGCGAAGAAGAACAAAGGGATTGATTTATTAGAGTATACGGTTGGAAGCACGGCAAATAATGCCAGCCTTTGAAAGTAAATCAGATTTCCGGGTAAAAAATAATAAAGAACAGAAAATTAAAGATTAAAAAAGAACAGAAAATTGATTTGCCCTAATGGATGGGTGGGTTGGGTTGGGCACGGGTGGAACTCGATGTGCAGCCACCTCCTCATGATGAGTTCTGGGATTTTTCTGAAACATGAAAAATGTGAAGAGCTGCACCGTGTGCACTACTGCACATTTGCACAACATGTTGTGCTTTCAGTGCAGTAGTGCACACACTAACACAACTAGGAAACGAATCACATGGTGAACACTAGGTGTCAAAGTATTGCAATTTTCCTTAAACATGGGGTACTGTTGCATTAAATTGGAACCGTAAGATATTATTTGTTTTGCCTGAAAAATTGTGCACATCTTTTAGGTACCAACAGATAGTTTTTGCGTGCTAGGGAAAGTCTGTAACGAACACTATTCTTTTCTCACAACGGACATGAAAATGTGACGATTTTACCTAAATATAGAAATTTCGGAGGTAAAATGGAACCGTAAGTAAATTTTTTTTCGTGTGGTTTACGTAGCAATACACAACTTTTCCGCACTAGGGCACATCGAAATTCGGATTTTTTGGTTTTTACGCTCCGGCCTAAGGTACGTATCCGACTCAAGTAACTCGAACTAGTATAACATCAGTGAAGCTACATAACATAACCGATAAAATGTACGTTTACAAAAACAATTCACTGTGCAATTTCTGCACACAACAAAGTAGCACTGCAATGGAAACAAAATGGTAAATTCGGATAATGCCCATACCTCTGGATTTCAGTACTCGGTAATACCACCTCTGTGTCGAAGAACATCTTGACACCTACGAGGCATACTTGCAAGGACATTATTGACGAGTGTCTGCGGCAGCTCGTCCCATATTACAAGCAACACGTTGAGGAGGTCTGCTAATGTATTGGAGTATGGAATGTCGTTTTCCAAAATGTCGCTGTACAGCGTCTCAAATGTTCTCAATAGGATTAAAGTCAGAAGACCTTGAAAGCAGCTGTAAAGATTCAAAGCACGTTCAGGCACCGTGCTCGTGAAGCACGCTCCAGGCACGGTGACGGGTTGCATTGGCATCGAGGAAACTGAATGCATGTCCAATAGCAGCGCGAAACAGTGTCACAATGGGCACAGTGACCTCGTTTCGTTACACTGAGGCATTCATGTTGCCTTGACGAACATAGAAGGAAGTACGGCCATTAAAACACATTCCTGTCCAGACCAGAACTGACTGCCGCTGATAAGGGTGGACGGACTTATGTATGGTTGCATTCGTGTGTCGGATCTCTTCCAGTCGTGTCCTCGTCGAGTATCAGGATAAAGAGCGAAACGGGATTTGTCTGTGAAAAGTACAAGGTGCCACTCTGTATTCCATGGCATGTACTTTTGGACCAAAGCACATCGTTGACGACGGTAAGCTGATGCCAATGCTATACATCTCAGCGGCCTCCTTGCTCTGATTCCGTACTCATGCAGACGGTTTCGTACCATTTGAGTACATACTGTGACACCAGAAGCAGCTCGAAGTGATTTCAGGAGTTGTTGTTTTTTTATTGGAGGTTTAACGACCACCGTGAAGTGACTCAGTGGGCTATAAGCAGTCACCCGTCCCTGATTTAGGGCCACTGGTTCCAGGGAAGAGAAAGATCCTGTGCCGTAAGACAAACACAGCATCCATGCCTCACCGGGATTCGAACCCGGCTCCTTTCGGACGAATTGTCAGAGGCCATCGCTTAGACCACTGCGCCACTGGGGCGGCGATTCCCAGAGTTTGCTATTGGTGATATTAAGCCTTCTCCGACCACCTACTGTCAGGTAGCGATCTTGCCTCCTGGTGGTTATCTTCGGACGACTACTCCTGGGTCGATCTGCAACATTTCCATGCCGTAGAAATGTTGTGTGTAGCTTACTTACTACACTTAGCAAAACTCCTAAAGCAGCAGCCACATCGATCTGCCGTACACCTGTCTGTAACATGCCAGCAGCACTATTTCTGTTATCAATGCTTAAACGTCGTCTGGACATCATTTCAGGTTAATCCCACACTGAAGGCAATATATTCAGCAAACTTCTAGACCAAGCCCTAAAAAGACCCGTTTTCGAGTTCTTGCAGTGTACTTTTATCGGGGCTGGCACACCACGTACTATGTTGTCATGATGTTAATTTACATATGACGTAGCTACTCACGCTGATAACCGACCTCCAGTAGTCACTAAATTTGCAAATCACCACGTTTTTCCTTCGAAACCGCAATATCCCTAACTTTTTGTGACCAGTGTATAATTTTCGTTAAATTCCATAATGTGTTTGCGAAGATATTAATTCTCCATTACTTACATGTTGGTTTAAGACAGTGGTTTCCAATAGAGATGAGTTCGGGCTCAATTTTAGGAGCCCGGGTCTAAAGGCCTAGACCCAGAGCCCGGATTCTTGGAAAATTTTGCTTATCAAGGCTTGCATTTATGCATTATACACTGGCCAAAGATATGGCCCAAGCAAGGATTAGTTTAAAAATCATTAGTTTAAAAAGTTTTGTTCAGTTAATCCACTTCACAATATTAATATGTTTTTAGAAATACTACGCACAAAGCCAAATGTTCTAAAATGTGGATTTGAAAATAAATAAATAATCAACGTGCCCTTCGACCGTATCAGGGGAATGAGTAATTTTGGTAAAAGCTGAAGAAAAGAAAATCGTTTAGAAACAAAAAATTTCATTCGTTATTTCTTTTTGATTTCTAAATTTACTTTTATTTTGAATAAATTGCATTATAAAACGTACAGACAGTTGCAAGTGTTTGAAATTTTGACTCTATAAAACTAATCTTTGCAATATAATTTACATATATGCTAATTGGTAATGGTAGTTTAGAGTGATGTAGTAGAATAAAAAAAAAAAAAGCATGTAGGGAAATTTCCAAAATTAAAAAAAAAAAGAACGTAAAAGCATTCCAGACCAGATTATTCTGCATTTTGTAAGATTAACAAAGCTTTGCGCTTAATAGTATAATAATCACAATATTATCATATGTGTGTGCAGTTTCCAGATCAAGTTCATCATGAAAAAAGAGAGAGAGAGAATTGCTATCTAATGCCTCAGCGCTTCAACTTGATCTTCTTTTCTCTAAAACTCGACCTGCTGCACTAAAAACCAACGTCACCCCAAAAATCGCGGAATTGAGGAAATTTTAAAAAATAAATAACAATACTTCTAATTGCACAATTTTGGAAATTAATATATCATTTTAAAGATAAGATTCTTGATTTTTAATAAAATAAAAAAAATGGGAATGTGATTTTTTCCCAGTTTTTGGATACCAGACCTCCTTAAACTAATCCTTGCTTGGGCCATAACTTTGGACAATGCATAATGCAAGTCTTGCTAAGCAAAATTTGTCTTGCAATGGCAGCTAGCTTAGGAAATTGAAAATCCTTCCACCATGGTAACAAATCCACAATGAAATTCAACACTTGTAATTCAACCAGGCTCGGAATTACACGTGTTGAATTAATTACAGTAATGAAATTCAAGACGTGTAATTCCGAGCTCCAGGCCAGCCCGGGCCCGGGTTTTTCGGTAGTTAATGAATTCTGAGCCCGTCCGAGCCCGGGCCGGGCCCGAGCTCATCTCTAGTTCCCAACCTCTGGTCGCGACCCAAGTCATGGTCTTTGGGTCTGATGTAGGGTCGCGAGAGGATTTTTTTGGAGAAGACGAAAATAATGAGAAAAAATATCAAAATTGGTATTTAAACAGAATGATCGAGAAAATGTAATTATTGAATCAATGTTAATTTTAAACATACTGGAGCAATTAAATTTTAAATAGCTAATGAACACGCTTTAATATATTATGGTACAACGTAGTTGTACTTAAAGTCATAGTACTTCTGATGTTCGTTCCATGTTGCAGTAATATTGAGGCGGTGAGTCTATTCAACTGTAGTCAGAAGAGAGGAAGACTCTAGGCGGTACGGTGCGTTCAGTAGTGGCAGCAAAGTCAATCCACCATTCCTCCACTCCCCTCCTCTTCTTTCTGGAAGTTCACATTTTTCCCGCTTTGGGCAGTTAACACGTTCGGCTGCGTTACAGTTGATTCTAGCTGGCTATTTACAACTACAACAAGTGTCACCAAATGAAACGTCGAATCCATTGATTAATCTTACCTGGAAGTCTGTCATTATTGAATTTGACTGAAAATGAAAAGGAAACTTTTATATTTTTTCATACTTTTTCTAAAATTTCATTCTATGTTAGTACTGCAAAAAGATTTTTCAAATTAAAAAAAATTGTTTGTATATACAGAGTGCATAGGAAAGTCCCTTTACCCTGAAATAATTTGCGAACGGAGAGAGGTATAGTTATGCAAGTGAGATAACGGTATAGTAAAGCTACTACGCCCGATCGAATGCGACCGATAGCAGCGCCCCTAGTGGTGAAATGCGGAAGTTAGCCATTGCAAATCGAAAACGAAAAGAGATAGAGCAAAATTTCCAACTACAAAGTTGTAGAGCATCAATTAATTAGTACGAAAAGACATTTATTTTACACGGATAAGATAAATTGTCGCCTAAATACCCTAAAATGTCCGAAATTGATGCGTAACAATTCGAATCTGCATATTCACATTTCACAAATGTAGCCGTTTGCAAATGCAGATAGTGACGTTGTACCGTACCTACGATATAAAAACCAGTAGCAGGATGTGCCCTGATCAGAAGTTTAGGTCTACGTACGCTGTGTTAGAATGGCGAGCTTCACTCAGCAGCAGTGCGACGTTTTCTCACAGATTGTTTTGGGCAACGAATCCTCGGGTATTGTGGTGCTGTTGAATAGCCTCCACGATCGCCGGACCTCAATCCGTTGGATTTCTTCCCCTGGTGCTACGTAAAAAATCAGGTGTATGCAACAGCGCCTACAAGTCTGCTGGATCTACGTCGTCGTGCTACAGATGCTTGCAATAGTGTGACACCTTCCATGCTGAGGAATGTGCATGCAGAGTTACTTTCACGAATACAAATATGTATCGTGGGCAATGGCGAACTCTTCGAACATACTCGACATTAACTTTTTATCACTGTGCGCCAGTTTGCCTTTTTTGTTTTTGTTTTGTCTGACGTCATCAAACTGTATTGACATACACTGAAGAGCAATTGAATTAGAGATACCTGTCTAGTAACGTGTAGCACCACCTTTCGGCCTGATGACGACGGCGATTCGTCTCAGCATGGACTCGACAAGACACCGGAAGCATTGGGAAGCCATACAGATCCACGACCCCTGAACAAGCTCCCACAGTTCACGAAGATTTGATGGACGGCTGGTCAGAGCCTCGAACATCTCTCTCGATGGCATCCCAGATGTGCTCGATGGGATTGATGTCAAGTGACCTAGCTGGCCAAGGAAGCCTGGTCACGTCGGTGGAGTGTTCATCCAACCATTCGGATACAATTCTGGAGCGATGGCACGGTGCATTGCCTTAGGTCCCCAGTGGGATGTTGAAGACGCACAAACGGGAGCAAATGGTCGTCCAGGATATCCCGGTAACGTTGACCTGTGAGGGAAGATGTCACACGTACCAGGGGTCCCATTTCAGTCCACGTAAACAGTCCACAGACGAGAATGCCACCCTCACCAGCTTGAATAGTACCCTGCTGGCAAGAAGGATTCGTTGCTTCATGTGGTTTGCGCTGTACTCGTATCCTGCCATCCGCATGTACCAACGTGAATCTCGACTCATCAGTCCAGGCAACATTTTCCCACATGTCTAGGGTCCAGTGGCGATGTTTCCGCACCCATGCTGAGCTTTGCACCCTGTGATGTGCGGGCAGCAGCGGTACCCTCGTGGGACGATGGCTTCTGTACCCCATAGCGAGGAGATGGTTCTGGATGGTGTGGCTGCTTACACGTTTTTGTGCACCAGCGTTAAATTACCGAGTGATTTCTTGCACTGTGGCCCGTCTATCCGCTGTTACAATGCGAGATAGCCGACGATTACCCCGCTCATCCACACGCTGTTGTCCATGGCAGTTGGCCATTGCAGGGATGGTTTTACCGGATTCGATGTACTCCCGGTGCACCCGTGACACAGTGGCTCGTGAAAATCCCATTGCCTGCACGACTTCCGAGATGGAGTGACCCATTCGTCGGGCCCCGACAATTTGTCCACGATCAAATGCGGTTAGATCCCTTCGTCTTACCCATACTGCGTCCGACTCTTACTGATTCCCGTTGCCTCACTCCTTATATTGTCGGATCGCTGCATACGTAATGTTGTTTCCGTTCACAGGGCCGCCCACAGCGTCACATTTGCATAACGCCAGCTGTCTCTAATTCAATTGCTCTTCAGTGTAAGTACGCATTTATGCAATAAATTGTGTGTATTTGCCTGTTCCTCTCAAACGTTCACATAAAAGGTCGCGCATCGATTTCGGACATTGTAAGGTACTCAGGATACAATTTATCTTATCCGTGTGAAACAAATGCGTTTTGTACTAATTAACTGATGCTCTACAACTTTGTGATTGGAAATTTTGCTCTATCTCTTTTCGTTTTTGATTTGCAATGGCTAACTTCCGCATTTCGCCACTAGGGGCGCTGCTATCGGTCGCATTCGATCGGGCGTAGTCGCTTTACTATACCGTTATCTCATTTGCATAACTGTACCTCTCTTCGTTTGCAAGTTATTTCAGGCTAAAGAGACTTTCCTATGCACCTTGTATATTGGTATCACTGGCTATTTATTGCCTTTTTCATGGCAGGGTTGGAGTCACATTCCATTTACTACTTTAGGTCCACATACATGAGAGGTTCGGAACCGCTGGTTTAAGGAAATTTCGTAAGTTGAAATAAAAGTTTTTCGTAAATATATTTTTTTTTTTACAGAGTTAACTAAGTTATGTTTGAGATTATATTACGCTCAAAGAATTTCTGTTTTGTTTTTCAGTGGGACCAGGCATGTTTGAGATTTTGTGCCATCACCATAGGGCTATCGAGTTGTTCACTTCCAGCATCAACGCAACCTGTCAAATGATCGGATCTGTGTGTGACACATGGGAAGACTTCCTTAAAGTGGAAGACTGCAAGACTTGTTACGAACATTCAGTTTGTCCAGTGATGGGCTATGAAGGATACGAAAGCTGGAAGACAAACAAAAACAGTCCTACTAACGTCTACTTAAATACGACCGACGTGAAACCGTTCTGCAGTGAACAAGTAACGGATGTTACAGAAAAATAAAACGCTTTTGCTCTAAATTAGTATTTGTAGTGGTCATTTTAAACATTGCAGATACACGTATTCGGCCTCAGGCTTGCTTATTAAAGACAGGATGAAATTTGTGCAACTTCAGAATAATTTATGCGCTTTGAACAGAGACGTAGCCAGGGTCCTAAGAGACCGAACCCACAGAAAACGGTCACATGCCGTATAGTTTTTAATTGTTATATTAAAATACGTACTTTTTAAAAACGGCATAATTTATACAGATTGTCCTTTGCTTTTGGCCTCAAGTTTGCAAGATCAATCGGGTTAGCTGTAGTTATTACAACTGAATTATAATAAGCATTTGTAACGTACTAAGCCGCCCCGGTGGCGCAGTGGTCTAAGGCGCTGGCCTCTGATCATTCGTCCGTAAAGGGGTCCGGGTTCGAATCTCGGTCAGGAATGGATGTTGTGTTTGTCTTACGGCACTGGCTCTCTCCCTTCCCTGGAACCAGTGACCCTAAATTAGGGACGGGCGACTGCTTATAGCCCATTGAGTTGCTCACGGTGGTCGTTAAACCTCCAATAAAAAAAAACAAAAAAAACGTACTACAGAGATGAAGCACGTGTCAAGATGACAAAGCCGGCGCAGTGGTCTAAGCGATGGCCTCTGATCATTCGTCCGAACGGGGTCCGAGTTCGAATCCTGGTGAGGCATGGATGTTGTGTTTGTCTTACGGCACTGGCTCTCTCCCTTCCCTGGAACCAGTGACCCTAAATTAGGGACCGGCGACTGCTTATAGCCCATTGAGTTGCTCACGGTGGTCGTTAAACCTCATCAAAAAAAAAAAAAAAGACGACAAATCTGGAGCGATACATTCTGTCGGCATGGCTTAGTCGGTTAGAGCAACTCACTCCGGACAGAGGATTCGATCTCCGTCATCGGCAAATTCCTGTTTTCACAAATTATGTTACGCATTCAAAATTATTTCTCTGATCATTACAATTTTTGTGTGCTATGTTTTTTTTTTTAATGGAGGTTTAACGACCACCGTGAGCAACTCGATGGGCTACACGCAGTCGCCCGTCCCTAATTTGGGGCCACTGGTTCCAGGGAAGTGAAAGAGCCAGTGCCGTAAGGCAAATACATCAGCAATGCCTCACAGGGATTCGAACCTAGACAAACCTTGGGCGAATGGTCATACGCCATCGGTTAGACTACTTCGCCACCGGAGGCAACTGTGTGCTGTGTTCGCCTGTTACTATACAGGGTAAGCCAAAATGATGTTCCGTATTTAAATGATTTGGTACCCATGTTTAAAGTAAAGCTGACACACACAACTAGTACTGTTGAAAAGCACATTTCATAAAGTTTTGTTCAACTTACTTATAAATGTTTAATGTGCGCTCCACGCGTAACACGGCACATATCAAGTCGGTAATCAAGTTTTTGCCAAACTCTTTGTAGCATGTCGGTGGCAATTTCTCTGATGGCTGCTGTGACGCGAGCTTTCAAATCAACCAGCGTCGTTGCTTGCAAGTGGTGGTATATAGACATGACCCTTCATGACCCCCCCTCTTCCCCCCACACAAGAAAATTCACACGGGGAGAGATCTGGGGATGAGGTGGCCAACGCGACAGTTCTTCATCCCCCTCAGCTGAACAGCAAATCCATCGTTTTGGTAGCCTGTCATTGAGGTGGCCTCGAACCTCGTTATGGAAATGCGGTGGAGCACCATCGAGTTGAAAAATGAAGTCATCAATGTCTTCTTCTAGCTGTGGGAGAAGCCATTGTTCAAGCATGTCGAGATAGGTAATTTCCGTCACAGCGGCTTCAGCGAAGAAGGGCACATACATCTTTCGATGAGTAATTGCACAGATGACATTGCCGCCCCGGTGGCGCAGTGGTCTAAGGCGCTGGCCTCTGATCATTCGTCCGTTAGGGGTCCGGGTTCGAATCCCGGTGAGGCATGGATGTTGTGTTTGTCTTACGGCACTGGCTCTCTCCCTTCCCTGGAACCAGTGACCCTAAATTAGGGACGGGCGACTGCTTATAGCCCATTGAGTTGCTCACGGTGGTCGTTAAACCTCCAATAAAAAAAAACAAACAGACATTGACTTTTGGGGAAGTATGCTCGTGCTTTAAGATTGCATGGGGATTTTCAGTGCCCCAAATTCTCACGTTCTGCCTGTTCATCTTTCCTGAAAGTAGAACGTTGCACTTCATCACTAAAAACTAACTTTTCAGAGAAACTGTCATCCTCCATTAGAGTGAGAAGTCTTTCACAGAAAGACGCTCGCAGGTGGCGGTCATCCCTCTTCGGCTTTTGAATCAACTGCAGACGATACGGTTGCATGTGCAAACGTTTCCTCAGAATTCGCCATACAGTTTTCTGCAGGACATCAAATTATCGACCTGCTCGATAAGTGGATTTCTGAGGGCTCCTTACATAACTTACCCGAAGGCGCTCCACTACGTCGTTTCCTATCGACGGACGTCCAGTCGATTTTCCCTTGCAAATGCAGCCCGTGTCTCGAAATCGTGAAAACCCATTACGAACTGACTTACCACTGGGTGGCTCTATCCTAAATTTTGTCCGAAAATGCCGTTGAACAGTCACAACTGACTTGTTTGTATTAAAATTGAGAGCACAAAATGCCTTCTGTTGTCCACTTGCTGCCATTGTATGACTTGTTCCTTCTATCGGACTTATCGCGCCATCTACCGACCACCCGCGGAATCGGTAGAGGTGCATGGGAACTTGGAGAAATTTCCTTCTAAAGTACACATCTCGCAGCTAAAAATACTCATTACATGTCGTGTGGTAAAGCATTGAAATCGGGAACATTATTCTGACTTACCCTGTATATCTCTCTGTCTTTCTACTAGATCGGAAATACAGCGGTCTCTATGGTGTTGTGTAAAGTATCGTTCGACATAGTTGATTTACTGCACCAATTAGCCTTATTTTAAAAATCAGTGGTACATACAACAGTAAAGGCAGAATATCTTATACGATGTGGGAAATAGAAAAACGAACAGACCCTAGAAAAACTAAACCTCCTTTCCCCCAACGTTACTGCAGATCTTGTTGCCTTTGAGCAGGAATTCTACGCAAGTATTCGGAGGCTATTAAAGTTGTAACCTTTCTTTTTTTTTTTTTTTTTTTTTTTTTTTTGATTGGAGGTTTAACGACCACCGTGAGCAACTCAATGGGCTATAAGCAGTCGCCCGTCCCTAATTTAGGGTCACTGGTTCCAGGGAAGGGAAAGAGCCAGTGCCGTAAGACAAACACAACATCCATGCCTGACAGGGATTCGAACCCGGACCCCTTACGGACGAATGATCATAGGCCAGCGCCTTAGACCACTGCGCCACCGGGGCGGCGTAACCTTTCTTTGCTGACAGGGGATTCGAACAAACATCGTCCCACCCCGCAGCGGCTATTCTCCCAATTGAACTACGCTGGTAGCCTTACCGCTTCTTCATTGCCCATTTGACTCATGTGTCACATCAGTAGTACGTCACAAGTTCTAGGTTAGTTGCACTGTAAAAAATAAATGGTGTGAATTCACGGAAAATTTCCGAACATAACATGCAGCAAAGTTTCCGGTAAGTGTTCGTCTTTCAACAGATTTTTTACGCTTTCCAACAATAGGTTTAAGAAGCGTATATGCTCCAGCTTTATCCGTCTGTCTGTCCGCACGATAACTCGCTTAAAAATTGTTCGATTTCGATGAAATTTTAGTATGTGGTAGGGAACAACAACCTGTGGACAAATCCTACTGAAAATAGGCGAAATGGGGTCAAAGATAAGAACATAGGAGCGGGATCCATTCCATGGCCCTTATGCGTCATAACTTACGTAAAAATGCTTCGATTGCGACAAAACTTTATCATGTTGTTCCGGCGGTATACTGAACCGGTTATGTTGAATATCATCGAAATGGGGTCAAAGGTCAGGGCACAGAAGCGAGATTTATTTCACAGCCATTATCCTCATAACTTGACCAAAAATGCATCTATTGCGACAAAACTTTAGTATGTTGTTTCGGATGTATACTGAACCGGTTATATTGAATGTCATCGAAATGGGATCGAAGGTGCGAGATTTGTTCCACAGCCATTATCCTGATAACTTAACTAAAAATACTTCTATTGCGATAACACTTTAGTATGTTGTTTGGGAGGTATACTGAACCAAATTCTGTTTAATATAATCGAAATGGGGTCAAAGATCAGGGCACAGGAGCGAGATTTATTCCACAGCCATTATCCTCATAACTTGAGTTATGACTTCTGGTATGTTGGAAATCGTATCATAATCAATGCATTGCATGATTTTACTAACTTGTCCGTTTTTAAAAGTTCCCGTTTTTTTAACTTCCGTATTTTCACAGATTTTTCGTAGTCAGTAATTCCGTTTATTTCAGAAAAGACCGTTTCAAGTTTTTCTGTATTTAGGTAAAAATTTCGCAAAATCCAACATGCTGAACATTTCAGCCCTTACGTAAGAGAATCCTTTTGCGCCGGTGGTGTGGATCGAGCCCAGGCCGTTTGGGTTGAAGCCGCGCGTCTTAACCACTGAGCCAGAAAGTCACAGGAACCAGACCCACGTAAAAAGTAAAACTAATTGGCCGATGATGAGTTTTTTTATTAATGGAGTGATTTAGTAATTTTATTTTCTATTAGAGCTTATTATTTTTTTGATTACGTGTGAAATAATTTTATTTTTTTCTGTAGGAGGTCTCATTACAAATTACGTATTTTTTCATCGTGATTTTTCGAAGTAACAGAAGGATTTGGAGTTTGAGATCTTTTTTCAACGGACAATAACTTTCAATTATCTTTTAAGAGAAGGCGCAATGTACTGTTTTATTTCACGAAACTTCTAAATATAAAATTTACGCTTGACAGCTGTATATAGCTTTTGTCTTAAGGACTCCACAGACAGATACATAGACATTGTACAATCACATGTACCATAAATTGAGTACCCGGTTCCTTACTGTAGAACAATATATCATAGCTGGTGCACAAAATAGGGATCCTGTGCCACAGCAACCAAAATTCATGCGATATACTATCCACAATATCCGATCTCATTATAGAACTTCAAAATCAAATACTTCTACCGACTGTTGAAATTTACCAGTTAATCAACCCCCCCAAGTATTCAGGTGAATCTCTCCTATTTTTCGTCATATGGATACGGAAAATGTGAAAACGGAGTTTTTCCGTTAATATAAGAAAAAAATTGCGGAAAGGTTTCTGAAAATTCAGAATTTTTCTGGCGTAAGAAAAATCCGTGAAATTCATAGTGTTTTCCGTCGTTTCACGGGAAAAGTAGTATCAGAAATACGCTTCGTTCATTCACGAAAGAAATCTCGGAAAGCGGCTCGTGTATTTCAGACAATTTTTTACAGTGTGCCCCATAGGAAAGTGACACGGAAGCGAAGTAGAAAGGGGGAGGAAGACGCCGTTATTTATTACCGGGGTGCCATTACCCGCGGTCCGACGGCTTAACGTGCCCATCCGACGCACGGCGGATATTTAGTGGTTCGAGCGTTTGTACATACCTGGGATCGAATTTGAGGTTCCTCCTTTGCAGTCTCAAACGCTGACCACTAGCCCATCCGCGGCAAGGTCCAAGGACCAGGCGCAACGCCAGGACCGAATTAGGGGAGGGGGTCTAACAGAGCTGTAGCTAGGGACCCACCATTACCAAAGGCCCAGGAGGCAGGCCAGTACATCGCAAATAATAATACGACATATATACTTATGTAGAGAGAAGTGTAAAATAGTTTTTCTCTCGTATAACACTCGATCACAAGAAATAGCTAGAACAGATTTCAAGGCAGTGAGTCTCTAAAGGCAAACGTTTCGTGTCGCAGTGTGCATCGGGATCGGCGAGACAGTTTCAGCTTTTTCACTACTAAGGTGCGTCGCATAAATATAGAGACAGTCGACTTTGCGCCGTGAACGCAATGCGAATATAGGTAGGAAGCTGAAGTGGTACCTAATTAGACATAAACCTACAACAAACGTTTCGATCCGTCGAGATGACCGGATTGTGTGAAAAGAACACCATAAAGTGAAATAGTGTAATTTTAGGTGTCTCATAAATATGAAGACAACTATGTAAAGTAGCCACATGCAAATGAGATGTACAAATTAGCATGTTGTACGCACACGCAGGGGCCGTAATTCGGTCCAGCCTACAAAAGACAGCGGACCTGCCATCAGACATTCATTTGCCGAAATGCCACGCAACAGTCAACTTTCTGGTGAGGAAGTGCAGAAGATTTGGAGACTGAGAGAAAATGGATTGCCTGTAGTGAAAATTTGTAAAGCCATGGGGAGGAGTAGGTCAGTCATTTATAAGACTTTATCGAAACGCGGTGCGTTAACTGCCAGAAAACGGCCTGGAAGGCCTCGAATAACAACCAAACGAGATGATCGTGCCATCATGCGTTTAGTTTCATCCCAAAGGTTATCACTACGTCAAGTTTCTCGGACTGTTGGTGTCACCGTCTCAAAGGACACAGTTGTTCGACGAATCAAGGAAAGTCGCAACATTTTGCTCCGTAAATTGCGCCGTCTGCCACACCTCACGCGGCGCCACAAGGAAGCTAGATTGTTATGGGCGAGCAGCCACATGCACTGGACGGACGAGTGGATCACAACTATTTTCTCCGATGAGAAAAAGTTCAACCTGGACGGCCTTGAAGGTTGGAACTGCTATTGGCATGATTTACGACGCGAGCCACGCACCTTCTTTAGCAGACAGAATGGAGGGGGATCTGTGATGGTCTGGGGAGCTTTTGCGTTCAATGAGACAACGGATATCGCTTCTCTGTAAGACAGGCAAAACTCCGAAACGTATCAGGACATACTCAGCAGCCACCTTCTACCGTTTGCCGAAACTCTAGCGGGTGTTGATTAGCTGTTCCAGCAAGACAATGTCTCTATCCAACGGTCTGCATCAACGAAAAGTTGGTTTAACACTCATCATGTGACCGTAATGGATTGGCCAGCACTCAGTGCAGATCTGAACCCTATCGAGAACCTCTGGGGTATCCTAGCTCGTGATGTGTATGCGAATGGACGGCAGTTCTCAAGTGTGGTGGCATTGAAAGAGCAGATTGAACGAAGCTGGTACGCACTTACATCACTTGGTGGACAGCATACCCAATCGGGTTTTCAGTGTTATGCGGAACAACGGCTCCACTATTCGTACCAGAGGTGCTCATAACTAGTAAGTCTTTATATTTTTGAGACAGCGTATTTCTGTTTTTTTCTTGTACTTGGCGTTGGAATTGTTATGTTTCCGTCAAACTATTGTGGCATTGAAAGAGCAGATTGAACGAAGCTGGTACGCACTTACATCACTTGGTGGACAGCATACCCAATCGGGTTTTCAGTGTTATTCGGAACAACGGCTCCACTATTCGTACTGGAGGTGCTCATAACTAGTAAGTCTTTATATTTTTGAGACAGCGTATTTCTGTTTTTTTCTTGTACTTGGCGTTGGAATTGTTATGTTTCCGTCAAACTATTGTGCAGCTGCGTGTCCTATGCTATTTTTGCTATAAATATGAGGTGTACATTTCAGCTCGTTGTTGTTTCTTTTTTATTCGAGAATTTGTTCTGTCTCTATATTTATGCGCCGCACTATATCCACCCAGACCTCCGTGTTTGCCCTTGGAACCGTTAATGGACGAAATCTACTGTGGCTTCACATTGCATAACGAAAAAGATGCACCAAGAAAAGTATAAAATGTTAATTATTAAATTCCAGGACAAAATCCAGGAATCTTAAGCTTTTAACTCATGTTCTTGTGAGAAAAGTGGAAAATAGTGACTTTTATGAAAACTGCAGGTAATTTATCAGTTTGAGGAATGCACTACGTATTATCACAAGCATTGTGTTTTTAACGGACTTAACGAATTTTCGTCATAAGTTATTATGACGGCCCATTCAGATGTCTTAGTCTAGGGCCCCACTAATCTTATCCTTTTCATCTCAAGAAATACAATCAGAAATTTTTGCAATGTGTTTTAGGCACTACATTTTAAACGCAGCTGAAACTGAGATGGGACGCAAATATCGAAATTTTCTCTGGCTGTCCCTGTGTAAACCAATTCCGTACAAATGGGGAATTTCTGCGAACTGGAATAAATCGATGTGATTAGGTAATACAGACACCTTTTCGGGGGCGTAGTACGAGGCACAGAGAGAGACCCACCACCAACAGCCACTAGTGGCGTAGAGTGACCTAAAATTTATCCGTGGCTAAATATTTTTAAAATTGCTCTCAACCTTCCGTAGCGTGAAATATAATTTCAGGGGATTGTGAGGTTTAAAAACGCCACCAGCTGAAATTTCCGGGTGGTGAGTCAGGTGCACTCAAAGTCTGGGTGGAGGGTCAGGTGCACTCAGAGTCTGGGTGGAGGGTCAGGTGCACTCAGAGTCGGAGTGAAGGGTCAGGTGCACTCGGAGTTGGGGCGGAGGGCCAGGTGCAGTCGAAGTCGGGGTGGAGGGCCAGGTGCACTCGGAGTCGGGGTGGAGGGTCAGGTGCACTCGGAATCGGGGTGGAGGGTCAGGTGCACTCGGAATCGGGGTGGAGGGTCAGGTGCACTCGGAGTCCAGATGAAGGGTCAGGTGTACTCCGGCATTACCTATATTTTATACTTAATCTTGCCAAGTTTGATTGAAAGAAGACTTAATATTGGAAATGTTTCGTAAAAAATGCATATTTCCATAGATCTTATTAATTACCTTTACCTTGCAAAACGTATGCCCTTTAGTTGTGTGAATAAAACAAAATATTGCTCACATCTCTTAAAATTATTACGGCAATTCTTTAAGGAACAAAATATGATTTTATAACTGCTCCCGTCCCCCCCCCAAACTTATCATAGCAACCACCAAGACCTCCCCTCAAAGTTTTGAGACAAGTCTACGCTCTTAGTAGTGATTTTAAACAACAAAATACTTTGTATCTAACAGCTTGAATGCACATGCGCAGATCTTTCAAGCCCGCCTAAACTTTCAAGATAGAGAGCAGACTTTTTTTTGACATTAGTAAAAAAAAATGCTTTTTAATATGGGTAGTAACATGCTTTTGTGCATTTTCTAGCTCAAATTCTCCCATCCAGGACCGATGCTCGGCTGCTTGGCGCCTTAGGCAATGCCTCAAAAAATCTATGTAATTAATTTGTGTGACATCACAGTATTTATTCAATAATTTCAAGACGCAAAAAAAAAAAAATAAAAAAAATACAATGTGATCTAAATGGAAAGAAACTAATGGGAACCACATCGATTTTCTTGACTAGTCCAACGTAAATTAAATTATCATTTTGCATACTTTTATTCGCAAAATTACCAACAAGTGTCTTTAAATCTAGGTCACGGGGAATTTCTTTTTTAGATGAATGTTTAATCGAAAAAAGAAATTTTGTTCAACAAATTTTCCTAATGAAGTCAGCACGTCCACAGCAGTGCGAAAAATGATATGCCATGATAAAATATTTTGTTCCCCGAAATCTTGACCCCGCTGTCAAAAAAAAGATTTCCGACGCCACTGTTAAGAAGTTTTGCTTCTTAAATCGTCTACAGTAGTAGGATAAATTTTATACCATGATAAAATATTTTGTTCTGCGACATCTTGCCCCCGCTGTCAAAAAAGAGTTCCGTCGCTACTGTTAAGAAGTTTTGCTTCTTAAATCGTCTACAGTAGTAGGATAAATTTTATGCCATGATAAAATATTTTGTTCTGCGACATCTTGCCCCCGCTGTCAAAAAAGAGTTCCGTCGCCACTGTTAAGAAGTTTTGCTTCTTATATCGCCTACAGTAGTAGGATAAATTTTATGCCATGATAAAATATTTTGTTCTGCGACATCTTGCCTCCGCTGTCAAAAAAGAGTTCCGACGCCACTGTTAAGAAGTTTTGCTTCTTAAATCGTCTACAATAGTAGGATAAATTTTATGCCACTGTTAAAAAGTTTTGCTTCTTATATCGTCTACAGTAGTAGGATAAATTTTATGCCAAGGTAAAATATTTTGTTCTGTGACATCTTGCCCCCGCTGTCAAAAAAGATTTCCGACGCCAATGTTAAGAAGTTTTGCTTCTTAAATCGTCTACAGTAGTAGGATAAATTTTATGCCATGATAAAATATTTTGTTCTGCGACATCTTGCCCCCGCTGTCAAAAAAGAGTTCCGTCGCCACTGTTAAGAAGTTTTGCTTCTTATATCGCCTACAGTAGTAGGATAAATTTTATGCCATGATAAAATATTTTGTTCTGCGACATCTTGCCTCCGCTGTCAAAAAAGAGTTCCGACGCCACTGTTAAGAAGTTTTGCTTCTTAAATCGTCTACAATACAAGGATAAATTTTATGCCATGATAAAATATTTTGTTCTGCGACATCTTGCCTCCGCTGTCAAAAAAGAGTTCCGACGCCACTGTTAAGAAGTTTTGCTTCTTAAATCGTCTACAGTAGTAGGATAAATTTTATGCCATGATAAAATATTTTGTTCTGTTAAATCGTCTACAGTAGTAGGATAAATTTTATGCCATGATAAAATATTTTGTTTTGCGACATCTTGCCCCAGCTGCCAAAACAGTGTTCCGACGGAAATGAAATAAACGATCCTTTTTGGCGATAAAGAGGGTTAAGTCCATTTTTCGGGAACAAAACTGGAAAAGAATGACTGGATGGTTCGAACGGCATGCTCTTTGATGGAAAACGTTATCTTTAGCGATCCGTTTCATTCCCTTTAATCATTCCGTCAAGAAACCCATCGGCCAAAGGCGAAGCAAGTAATGAATTAAATATAATGCAGCCATCATTTTCTGTTGTGAAAACTGATTCGAAATCCATGTATCCAATTTTGACATTACGCAGCTTTTTCAAGTATTGAATGACGGAGGTCTGATTGGTGTTCATTAGGTGTGCCAACTGCTGGATGTCTGAAGAGAATTTTCATTCAGCAGTACCTGTAAAGGTGTCATTGTTCAACTACGCCGGCCGGCTGCTTCGAGGTTCGTTTACGAGCCGAAAGTCACACGAAAACTTGTAATACCACCGGTAACATGTGCTTGTACTGAACGCTTTGCCGTGCTTTTATTGCAAAGAAATTAAAAAGAAGTAATTATCCCATTGTAGATACCGAACATTGAGTTAAAACATTCTATCACATTCTTTCACCAATAATTTGAAAAATAGATAAAGCTCTACCTGTCGTAATGTTACAGTGGACACCCCCCCATCCTAAAACCTGAAGAAAACTCTAAAATTTGTCCGCCATGTCGCGTATGGTATGAGGTAGCTAGGAATCACAGTTCGGCAGGCTCACATGTTCTTTTACAGTTCAGTTTTTTTTATTTATTTCTCATTTACGTTGTTTTTTCTTTCGGATGTTCTCTAAATTAATTAACAAAATTGCGGGATAATTGGGAAGTCGCTCCAATGCTCTTGAAGGCAAGAAACGCAATATTTTTGCCATTTTGAATTATTTCTACCTGTGGGAAAAGGTAGCACTCAATGGTTGCTCTGGAAATTGATAAGAGCAAAGCGATAGGCCCAGAAGAGGACTTCTAGATTTCTTGAGGAGGGGCCGATGTTACGACCCACCCCCGCCATTAATTTAGTAATTAATGGGCGTGGTTGATGTGTGAAATTAATTAAGTATTAATTGTTCGAGGCTTGATTGGAGTTTAAAAGTGTAAACAGCAGATAAAGTTTTATCTGGGGGTTTGGAAAGAAAAGAGGCGAAGAATTCTCTCTCTGGCTGGGTGGTCTCAGAATAGCTCTGTTAGGTCATAAATATCAGGGCGCAGCTGACGGGCAGCCTATGCAACACGGAAAGGGAAAGAGGAATACGTATCGAATGAGCCACTTGAGTAGGAATGAATGAAGATAGGGGACGAAAGGTTTAGCGAATAATCGTAAATTCGTCGATTGTTTGGGGCATTTTCGAGAACAATTGCTCTCTGTGTGGTCCGTGCAGAAAAATAAGAGTTCGCACTTGGCATGAAAATAAGGAAGAAAGTTTAGTTGTCTGTGCGCTCTCCGATGTGAAAGGCTGGATGCCTTGGATCTGCAAAAAATGAATTGGGAAAAATGAAGCAGCAAACCTCCCCGCATTTGGTAAGAAATGGAGACAACTCGAGGCAGCTGGAGATGCCAGTTTGCCATAAAGACAGCAGAATGCCTAAATCCGCAGGATAAAGCAGAAATTTCTAGGCTGGAGCGTAATGGAACTCAGCGACTGTTTGGCCTAATGAAAGCCAAGTTACAGGGGAATTAAGAAGTCTGCGAGTGGACAGTGGTCATTCCAATGAGAAGCGAAGCCAAGCAAAAGTCGGGTTCGGATGCCAACCACTGCAGTGTGGAATCGTCACCCCCATTCATCCCCTACTGTGGAGGAAGTGAAGAGATGCGCTTGTCTTACGGGGCGAAGCGAGGCCCCATGTGTGCGTGTGTGTGGTCGCGTAAGCAGCGAAGCCACTACGTGTAAGTGCGACGGGATAAAAACATGTCGAAAGAAAAATATGAGCGTAAGAGCGGTGGCTTCGATACCTAACAAATATACAGGTGAAATGTTGAGTTGCCGATATACGCTTAAGGTAAAAGCACGTCTGATTTCGCTCGGCCGAGAAAATTAATCTTGGAAACCGCAACATCAGATGTGAGAGGGCCTATTTTGCTTAACGGCCACCTTCAAATCGTCACGAGAATAGATCAGTGTGCACTCTAAGCATTGCAACAAAGTGCGGCGTGATATTACCATTTTTAATTGTGTGCTTCATTTACATCAAGCGTCAAAGTGAAGTGTTGAATCATCGGTGCTGCCACATGGTGCAAGTGTCTGTGTGCGTGTTTTTTTTTGTCGAGTGATATTATGTGATGCACAACGGATTTGCACAGCAAAGTCACGAAACTGTAAGTAGATGAATATTTCCTTTTTCTTTCTTCGCACATCTGCGAACTTGTGCCATCCCGACACCCAAAGCTGCATGGACATAGATGCAGTAATGCTGAGTGACTGAACCTCAGAGGAAATACCTGCACATACAGATTTCAATTTCTTACAGGGCCCATTTCCTGATTACTTTTTTTACATGAATAAGGAGAAGGTGTGGCCACAAATTCCGCTGGGCGGGACAGTTTCTTTTTAACTTTGGTTCAGGACCAACGTCAGCGGGGCAGGGTTCTGCATGTGCATGCTTATTAGATTTAGTTAATTAACTTTGGCAGTATTTCGCACCTATAATCTTATACCGCAAATTAACGTGCTTGTGTATTTTGTGTCGCGAGTATTTTTAATGTGATCGTTTGCATATAATTTTTTTTTTCATTCTCTAAGCAATTGTATATGAATATCACCTGCAGCTCTATTTAGTGTGTAAACGAGTAGTATCTCTTGTTCAGATAGTCCGGTGGAGACTCAGTCGGCTGCGTTATCCGACAGTAAAGTGTGACACCGTATGCTGCCCACATATGAGGGGCAATTGTCTATGCGCCTAGAGAGCGCCGGATCTGTTTAAATCTCGCAGAACGTTATTAAATGTTGTGTTGTGTATTTGAGAATCATGTGTTATTTGCGAAAGTGAGTGCTGTACTGGCTGGTTGGGGATTGAATGTACCGGAGTAAGATCCGGACCACTACACTCAGTCACGAATTGGTAATTGCGGGTGAACCTCATCACAACTCTGATCCCAAAGTATCATTTTTTTTTTTAGATTATTTTATTTTTTATTTGTTGTTGTTATTTTGTTCACAAGGGTGGATTCACCCAAGCCTTATGCTTCGGGTCATTCTTCAACTTTTCATTTTTTATGTTCTGGTGTGAATCTTTGAGTGCAGCAGTGCACCTGAGATTCTCACCTGGTGCCGTGGCCAACTAAATTGTACTTCAGGTCTCAAGCACCGTTACCGGCAGACTCGGCAGGAACACTGCTAGTGCCGTGTAACATTAATGATGCCGTTGTCCCAGGATCGATACCTATATTTTGCAGCTAGCGGAACAACACTCATGTTCGTAAAATAAGTGCGAATTGACTGCCATTACTATTTTTATTTAGTTTTGTTCGGTGCGAATTTTGTATAATTTAGCATTAAGTAAGCCTTAAGCTGTTTTCTAAGAACTGCCATAATTTTAGTGGGTAAGAAAAACAAAATGGCTAACACGAAAAAATCGTCATCTGCGAGTCACATGGATTCAGATGATTCTGGTGGTCACTCTGACGGAGAACATGTGAGCACTGGGGCTGCAATTGTTCCGGAAGAGAGTACACCTGTTACAAGTACAGCGGGTACATCACAGCTGAGACAAACAGCTTTAGCCGCACCTATGGTTTACGGTGAGCAAATAGCGGGATGCATAAACATGTTGAGGCTATTTACAGGCACTGATCCGCTGTATCGTGCTAAACACTTTTTTCAGGATGTCGAAAGTGTAGCGATGGTGGGTAGATGGTGTGAGCAAACTAAACTCGGGATTGCAAAATCTAAATTTCGGGAGAGAGCTGCTGAATTTCTATCTGATAGCGATGAGCTGAGGGCTGAAACCGAATATGTAAATTTTAAACGGCTTGTCATTGATCGCTTCCAAGCCGAAGAGCCATTGGTAACGCGAATGAAGCAGTTTATGAATTGTGTGCAATTGCCAGGACAAGACGTTCGGCAGTACGCAACACGTCTTAAGAGCGCAGCTACGAAATATCATGGTCATAAGTCGGATATGTCCGAAGAGACAAGGAAGCACAGGGATCAAGAAGCGATGTGCCAATTTATTTCAGGGTTATCTGAATCGATTAGGCGTTGGGTACTAACAAAATGCCCGGAAACTTTGGATGCTGCAGTTCTCATCGCAATTCAAGAGGAGGAGAATTTAGCACTCATGGGTAGAAAAACTTCGGTGAATACGGTGGAAGGAGGCAGAGGGGACGAGGAGTCGGTAATGCTGGCCCGCACTTTGCAACAGATGTTGTCGCGTTTGGAAGCCACGGAGAATACGGTAGGGCAGTTAGTCGGGAATTCTCAGGGAAGAGAAGACAGGAAATCGGAAGGGAATGAGAGAGAAATAGAGAGACATTTCAGCGATCTAACCCCCAGCTCTTCGGGGCGGAACGAGCTAGATGGAAGGAAACAAGGCCAGATGATCGCCGGGGTTTCGGTAATCGAAATGATTCACTCGAGGAGAATTGTGGATCGCAACAAACACGGCGCAGCAAAAGTAGAATTGTGTGCTTTGGGTGTGGATTAGAAGGCCACGTGATCCGGTTGTGCCCTAATTTGGATGGGTCAAATAGGACGGAGACAATACCCAAACAGGTATATAGCAGAGGAAATGGAAGAGATTCTCATTACGAGGTATCAGGAAAATTTGGTACACAGAAACCAGATTCCAAGAATAAGTCTTTAAACTAAATAAGGGTCGATTTGTAAGAGGTATCTCGGCCCAGTCAGAGTTTAAATCCTCTCAGGTGCGTTATGTTTCTATTCAAAGTGGGGACAATTTGCCGATTATTAACGCAGATCTCGAAGGCGACAAAATTAAGTTATTAGTCGACACGGGATCATCGGTAACTCTTTTGGCGAAAGATGCTTATTTAAGATTGAAAGGTCGCAGGAAATTGACTCCCATCAATTCAGATTTAAGGATAAAAAGCATCACAGGGGAAACCATTCCAACCTTAGGATGTTACAACGTAAACCTGCGAATCAAAGGAAGAAATATCTTTGTCAAAGCCCATGTGTCAAAATACCCGCTGAGTGAAAATTACTCAGCATTGTTAGGAATTGATGCGATGCGAACACATCACTTAACCTTCTCTGCCCATTCGAATCAGCTGTTGTTTCCCGACCCCCACCCACGCGGTGCTCTCCGCAGAAAGAGAGGGACGCGGACGATATGCTTGAGGAGGGGGTGACTGTTGCCTCCCTGGCGCAGAAAACTTGTGTCCCTCCCAACGCAGAAATGTTCCTTCAAGTGAAGTTGGGAACACCGCTTCGTATGAGAGTACAGACTGTCTTGTTTGAACCGCATCCACGTGCACGCAAAGATGGATTACTTTTGGCACGGTCTGTTAATAATGTCGCATCAAGTGGTTTATATGATGTAAAAGTAGCAAACACTAGTAGTTCCCCTATTTGGTTAAACAAACATACTAAGCTATTTCAAGTAGAACCTGTGGAAATCACTCAGAATTCACGGGAAATAGGTGTAACGCAGCGCGGTACTTTGCCTGTGTCTGCCGGTGATTTTAAATTGGAGCATTTGAATTATTTTGAACGTGAGAAGGTTTTGGAATTACTGATGACATATTCCGATGTTTTTGCACGGGATCCCATAGATTTGCAGGGCACTGACCTCGCTGAACATGAAATTCATCTAACAGATGACAAACCCTTTAAGCTTCGCCCATACAATGTTCCGCATGCTCTTAGACCTGAATTAA
Organism: Macrothele yani; assembly: GCA_039090855.1. Lineage (NCBI taxonomy): Eukaryota > Metazoa > Arthropoda > Arachnida > Araneae > Macrothelidae > Macrothele > Macrothele yani. The sequence goes on from CM077018.1 coordinate 68,248,960, forward strand.
AAGATCAAGTGAATGAATTACTGGATGCTGGAATTATTTCTAAGTCGGATAGTCCATATAGCTCCCCAATTGTCCTCATTCGAAAACGGGACAATTCATATCGTTTCTGTTGTGACTTTAGAAAATTGAATCAGATAACCAGAAAAGACAGTTACCCAGTCCCCAGAATACAACAGACCCTATCTCTTTTGCATGGATGCCGAATTTTCTCGAAAATAGACCTTTTGGCAGGGTATCATCAAATCAAAATCAGGGAACAAGACAAGCACAAAACTGCTTTTTCCTGCGAATTTGGTCATTTCGAGTGGAACCGTCTCCCGTTTGGATTGTGCAACAGTCCTGCAACTTTTGAAAGAGCTCTAGACTCATTGTTTTTGGACAAGCGTGATGATGGCATTCTAGTGTACGTGGACGATATTTTGTGTGCATCTAAGACCTTAAATGAACACTTGGAGAAATTGGAGTTAATTTTCCAACGTTTAAGAGGCACAAGCTTAAATTAAGCCAAGTAAATGTGAGTTTGCGACCAAGGAGGTTACATATCTTGGGCACCTTCTGGATGGTCAAGGAGTAAGGCCAAACCCTGAAAACGTGGAGGCCGTACGGGATTTTCCAGCCCCACGCACTGTTAAGCACGTCCGAGCCTTTTTGGGAATGGCGGGCTACTACAGGCGCCATATCAAAAATTTTGCATCCATTGCCCAACCTTTGACAAATCTCACCAGGAGAAATGTAAAATTTATGTGGGATGAGCAGTGTGAGGAGTCCTTCCAGCAATTGAGGAGGGCGCTCATAAGTGAGCCGCTGTTGGCTTACCCAGATTTCTCGAAAAGATTCTTCGTGACCACAGATGCATCCAAATTGGCTATTGCGGGTATACTCGAGCAGGAGGACGAAGAGGGCGTCAGACATCCTATTGCATTCTTCAGCAGAAAACTTAATCCCGCAGAACAAAATTACAGCGCAACTGAGCAAGAGGCTTTGGCAATAGTTGCATCCATCACGCATTGGCGGGAATATTTAGTGGGTCGGCAGTTTACAGTTATAACTGATCACAGACCCTTAAAGTGGCTGATGACGCTAAAGACTCCCAACTCTAGGCTTGTTAGGTGGAATCTCAGTCTATCCGAATATGATTTTGATGTAATGTATCGCCCAGGGAAGAAGAATACAAACGCGGATGTGTTGTCGAGGCATATTGCAGCAGTGGTAGCAAGTGATGCGGCTCCAGGCCCTACATTTGATGCTGAGGCCATAAAGGCTGCACAACAGGGCAGACCCGAATTTGGTCGAAGTAATCGATTACATCGAGGGGCGTGACTACTCTGCTGTTGATAAAATCACAGATACCTACTTCATGCGTGACGACCTGCTATATCATTTTTCCTTGCCAGCCAAAAACAGTCCACGCAGACTTGTTACTGAACAGTTGGTGGTGCCTGACTCTCTAAAGTCTGAGGTAATGAGAGCTGAGCATGATGGTATAAGCGCAGGGCACTTAGGGTTTGAGAAGACATTGGGGCGAATTAGACTCAAATATTTTTGGCTCAATATGTTTGCTGATGTAAAAAATTACACTGCTAGTTGTGAGGAGTGTTTAAAACGCCGGGGCTACAAGAGAAACCAAAAGGCGGGTTTAATTACCCCGGAAATAGTGCCAGTTCCGTGGTCCAAAATTTCCATGGACATCGCAGGACCTCTTCCCACGACAGAGAACGGGAACAAGTACCTATTGGTAGTCACCGACTCTTTTACCAAGTATATTGAGCTAATCCCCTTAAAATCTCAAACAGCCAAAGAAGTAGCTGAAAAATTCTCGACGCACGTTATAGCGAGACATGGTGTACCTCATACTTTGTTGACTGACAGAGGAACGAACTTTTTGTCAGAATTAATGTCCGAACTCTACAGAAGATTAGGCATTAAGAAACTGAATACGAGCCCGAGGCATCCGGAGACTGACGGACAAGCGGAACGAAGTATCCGTACAGTGATGCACTCCTTAGCGCTTTACTGTTCTCCGACTGGGAAAGATTGGGATAAGTTTACAGATTTTGTAGCTATGGCGTACAGAGCGGCCACTCACAGCGCTACTCGGGAAACTCCCAATTTCCTCATGTTTGGAAGGGACTTTAATATGCCTGGGCATTTGCTGAGCGAGGAAATCCCTTGGAGCTACTCTGAGCACCCGAATGATGCAGAGAGCTTGGTTATGCGAATGCAGGAAGCATTCAGAATTGTTCGCGATAACCTTGAAGAGGCAGCCCAGAACTCAAGGGACTATCGGGCACGGACGGCAGTAGATAAGCAAATCAAGGTGGGTGATCTTGTTTATCAACACGACCCTTCGGCGTCCAAGGCAAGATCGCGCAAGCTGATGAAACCGTCCATAGGACCCTTTAGAGTGGTGGAAAAGACTTCACCAGTTAACTTCAAAATTGTGCCGGTGAACGATATGAGGCGTCCTCGCCTAACCCATGTTGATAGGATCTTTAAAGCCCCACAGAGAAGGGTATTCGACACGTGGCATTTCAGGAAACAGTTCGGGATGCGGGAGATGAACCTGAGTCACAGTACCTCGCACGAACCACATGGGAGTCCGAAGATGCAGAATTGTATGAAGATGATGAATGGGAGAGCCCAATGTGGATGCTACAGTCGGGCGACCCAACGCCCTCCGCAGCAATTCCGCCTCCCTCAGAAACAGAACCCTTTGCAGCGCGAACCCGCATGATTGTAGATCCCTTACGAGTGCAGGGAAGCCAGGTCAAAAGTCCTCCAATCATTTCGCGGGCGTCGCTGAGACCAAGGGATGATTACGGGCGGGTGTTAAGGGCTAATAACACCATGCCACACACTGACAGACGGGGAGCAGTCGACATTATAGTGGATCCCCAGGAAGACTGTGACACCACGATTATCTACGATGTTGAGAAGGAACTCGAAGACAGTGGAACGCAAGAATTTGGCATCGAGCGCAGATAAAAGCGGGCGTAGGAGCATCGAACGTGAGAGATCTGTGGAACTCGTGGATTCTCGAAGCTATGCCTCATATTTAAATTTTCTTTCCGCCTATCTCGACGGGTAGCAATGAACGTGTGATGAAATCCTTAAACTTTCCCTCCGCTCTCAGGGCACTTAAGTCCGGAATTAGGTGCCTTGCGACGGTGGGAAAGGGTTGAGTGTTAACAGTTAAAAAAAAAAAAAAAAAAATGGAATGATTGGATGAATAAACTTCATCCAGTCATCCCTTTTTTCTTTCATGGGGGATGGAATGTTACAGTGGACACCCCCCCCCCATCCTAAAACCTGAAGAAAACTCTAAAATTTGTCCGCCATGTCGCGTATGGTATGAGGTAGCTAGGAATCACAGTTCGGCAGGCTCACATGTTCTTTTACAGTTCAGTTTTTTTATTTATTTCTCATTTACGTTGTTTTTTCTTTCGGATGTTCTCTAAATTAATTAACAAAATTGCGGGATAATTGGGAAGTCGCTCCAATGCTCTTGAAGGCAAGAAACGCAATATTTTTGCCATTTTGAATTATTTCTACCTGTGGGAAAAGGTAGCACTCAATGGTTGCTCTGGAAATTGATAAGAGCAAAGCGATAGGCCCAGAAGAGGACTTCTAGATTTCTTGAGGAGGGGCCGATGTTACGACCCACCCCCGCCATTAATTTAGTAATTAATGGGCGTGGTTGATGTGTGAAATTAATTAAGTATTAATTGTTCGAGGCTTGATTGGAGTTTAAAAGTGTAAACAGCAGATAAAGTTTTATCTGGGGGTTTGGAAAGAAAAGAGGCGAAGAATTCTCTCTGGCTGGGTGGTCTCAGAATAGCTCTGTTAGGTCATAAATATCAGGGCGCAGCTGACGGGCAGCCTATGCAACACGGAAAGGAAAGAGGAATACGTATCGAATGAGCCACTTGAGTAGGAATGAATGAAGATAGGGGACGAAAGGTTTAGCGAATAATCGTAAATTCGTCGATTGTTTGGGGCATTTTCGAGAACAATTGCTCTCTGTGTGGTCCGTGCAGAAAAATAAGAGTTCGCACTTGGCATGAAAATAAGGAAGAAAGTTTAGTTGTCTGTGCGCTCTCCGATGTGAAAGGCTGGATGCCTTGGATCTGCAAAAAATGAATTGGGAAAAATGAAGCAGCAAACCTCCCCGCATTTGGTAAGAAATGGAGACAACTCGAGGCAGCTGGAGATGCCAGTTTGCCATAAAGACAGCAGAATGCCTAAATCCGCAGGATAAAGCAGAAATTTCTAGGCTGGAGCGTAATGGAACTCAGCGACTGTTTGGCCTAATGAAAGCCAAGTTACAGGGGAATTAAGAAGTCTGCGAGTGGACAGTGGTCATTCCAATGAGAAGCGAAGCCAAGCAAAAGTCGGGTTCGGATGCCAACCACTGCAGTGTGGAATCGTCACCCCCATTCATCCCCTACTGTGGAGGAAGTGAAGAGATGCGCTTGTCTTACGGGGCGAAGCGAGGCCCCATGTGTGCGTGTGTGTGGTCGCGTAAGCAGCTTGAAGCCACTACGTGTAAGTGCGACGGGATAAAAACATGTCGAAAGAAAAATATGAGCGTAAGAGCGGTGGCTTCGATACCTAACAAATATACAGGTGAAATGTTGAGTTGCCGATATACGCTTAAGGTAAAAGCACGTCTGATTTCGCTCGGCCGAGAAAATTAATCTTGGAAACCGCAACATCAGATGTGAGAGGGCCTATTTTGCTTAACGGCCACCTTCAAATCGTCACGAGAATAGATCAGTGTGCACTCTAAGCATTGCAACAAAGTGCGGCGTGATATTACCATTTTTAATTGTGTGCTTCATTTACATCAAGCGTCAAAGTGAAGTGTTGAATCATCGGTGCTGCCACATGGTGCAAGTGTCTGTGTGCGTGTTTTTTTTTTTGTCGAGTGATATTATGTGATGCACAACGGATTTGCACAGCAAAGTCACGAAACTGTAAGTAGATGAATATTTCCTTTTTCTTTCTTCGCACATCTGCGAACTTGTGCCATCCCGACACCCAAAGCTGCATGGACATAGATGCAGTAATGCTGAGTGACTGAACCTCAGAGGAAATACCTGCACATACAGATTTCAATTTCTTACAGGGCCCATTTCCTGATTACTTTTTTTACATGAATAAGGGAGAAGGTGTGGCCACAAATTCCGCTGGGCGGGACAGTTTCTTTTTAACTTTGGTTCAGGACCAACGTCAGCGGGGCAGGGTTCTGCATGTGCATGCTTATTAGATTTAGTTAATTAACTTTGGCAGTATTTCGCACCTATAATCTTATACCGCAAATTAACGTGCTTGTGTATTTTGTGTCGCGAGTATTTTTAATGTGATCGTTTGCATATAATTTTTTTTTCATTCTCTAAGCAATTGTATATGAATATCACCTGCAGCTCTATTTAGTGTGTAAACGAGTAGTATCTCTTGTTCAGATAGTCCGGTGGAGACTCAGTCGGCTGCGTTATCCGACAGTAAAGTGTGACACCGTATGCTGCCCACATATGAGGGGCAATTGTCTATGCGCCTAGAGAGCGCCGGATCTGTTTAAATCTCGCAGAACGTTATTAAATGTTGTGTTGTGTATTTGAGAATCATGTGTTATTTGCGAAAGTGAGTGCTGTACTGGCTGGTTGGGGATTGAATGTACCGGAGTAAGATCCGGACCACTACACTCAGTCACGAATTGGTGATTGCGGGTGAACCTCATCACAACTCTGATCCCAAAGTATCATTTTTTTTTTAGATTATTTTATTTTTTATTTGTTGTTGTTATTTTGTTCACAAGGTGGATTCACCCAAGCCTTATGCTTCGGGTCATTCTTCAACTTTTCATTTTTTATGTTCTGGTGTGAATCTTTGAGTGCAGCAGTGCACCTGAGATTCTCACCTGGTGCCGTGGCCAACTAAATTGTACTTCAGGTCTCAAGCACCGTTACCGGCAGACTCGGCAGGAACACTGCTAGTGCCGTGTAACAGTAATTACAAGGGAAAATAACACTTAATCACAGCAGAAAATTGTGTCCTTTTTAAAAATAAATATTTAATCCTTTCATTTGACGGTATGCCACAAATATACAATACAACAGATACACTCAAAACTAAAGTGTGCACAGATATGGTGTACAGAGGAAAATATTTTCCCATTTTTTTTAAACAGACACTCGTCATTGGTTATACAAGGTTTGTCCGGAAAGTAATGAGATCACTTTTCCTGGGCCAATCAGAAGGGCCGGAGGGCGGAGTCTCCGGGCATGACGGGTGGCGGGGTATGTTAAGTAAACGATCGATGTCTCGTCAGTTGGCTCTGAGCTTTTACAGAGTGAGGATCGCTTGCGAAGTAGACAGCTGTCTGAGCGTCGCGTAACGGTCAAAATGCAGAAGTGTGTCGAACAGCGATACGCGGTAAAGTTTTGTGTTAAACTTGAAAAATCCGTGACCGAGAACCTTGCTATGATACAGAAAGCCTACGGGAAGGATGCTTTATCGAAAGCACAAGTGTTTCGGTGGCACAAAACGTTTACAGAGGGAAGAGAGCGTCGAGGATCAGCCACGCCCAGAGCACCCTTCAACGTCTCACACTTCGGGCAATGTGGAAAAGGTGAAAGCGGTTTTGGACTCTGACCGACGTCTGAGTGTTAGATTGGTAGTAGAGCACGTGGGACTCGCGAAATCCATTATGCATGAAATCATCACGCAAGAATTGCAGACGTGAAAAGTTTGCGCCAAATTGGTTCGTAAGGTTTTGACCGATGAAAAGAGGAACAACCGTGTGTCGATTTCTCGTGAGCTTGTGGACCGTGTGAGGAGTGAACCTGTTTTTTGGAGAAAGTGATAACAGGTGATGAAACGTGGGTCTTTGAGTACGATCCGGAAACGAAAAGACAGAGCTCAGAGTGGCCCACTCCCGAGTCTCCTCGACCAAAGAAGGCTCGAATGTGCAAATCGAAGATGAAATCGATCCTCATTGTCGTCTTTGACTATAAAAGTGCTGTCCATAAGGAGTTCGTACCACCCGGACAAACGGTCAACGCTGCATTTTACGTGGAAGTGCTTCAATGGCTGAAGAACAGAGTTGCGCGCGTCCACCCGGAGATCACCAACACTTGGGTTCTTCACCACGATAATGCGCCGAGCCAAGCGTCGCTGAGAGTGAGAGAGTTTCTGGCGAAACACAACGTGGCAACGCTGCCCCAACTTCCCTACAGCCCGGACTTGGCCTCTGCTGACTTCCTTTTGTTTCCCCGGCTCAAATCCAGCCTGAAAGGACACCATTTTGGGACTGTTACAAACGTGCAAACTGCCGCGACGAGTGCTTTGAAAGCGACCCCTGTTCCCGACTTCTAAGCAAGCTACGTGGCGTGGCAGAACCGCTGGCAGCGGTGTGTTGATGTTCCAGGATGTTATTTCGAGGAATTTTAATGTTATGTAAGTATAACTTTAATTAAACGTCTGTTATTGAATGAGTACCATTACTTTCTGGACAGACCTTGTATAATCAAGAACATATGCGTGGGCTACTAGTGAAACTTTTCCAGTATAGAGCTGACAACATAGGAAATAAAAATCTATGATCACATTATATTTATTTACAGTCATTTACTGGACAGTTACTGCATGTGACATCAGTACAGGAATTCCTCTCTTTGTGGCACAATACAAGTCGACACCAGTGCCGAGCCCGGGCTGCATAATATTTACTAGGGTTCGTGCTCGGGCTCTGAATTTTCTTCTTTTTCTTTAATGTGACTTGTGAACACAGAACTTTGTTCCTTGTCTCCTCGCTCCGGAGTGAGTTGCTCTAACCGACTAAGCTACACCGACGGAATGTATCATTGCAGATTTGTCGTCTTGACACGGTCTTTACCTCTGCAGTACGTCACAGACTTTGTATGACTTAGCATACGCGACTTTTGTTACATTTCTTAGCTGGTAAAGACAACTGGGTCTGGGTGGGGAGCAGGGACTAGCTTCCCCAGTCATTTATTCTGGGTTTGGGGAGCAAATGTCATAGGTCACGCATTATCGGTTTTCTGCGGAGAAGGAAAAGCTTCTCCTGGAACTGTAGATACTAGATAGTACAAGATCCATCAAAATATCATCTCCTTACCCACAAGCTGCAACAACTTCCTGCTGATGTTATTGAACAACATATGTAGATTGCACCTCAACCTGATTTTCCGGGATGACTGTCCGCCCAAAGCATTTCAGAAGGAAACGAATGTTCAAATAAAACCGTGCGTCTGTACTGTAAAAACATATTGATGTTCATTTCCTCCCCAGTTGAGATAGATTTAGAGATTTATGCAGAGGATTTTAGGAAGGGCGTGTCTGACCCCAGGTCTTCAACGGCCCTTAGAAGTAGTTAGTATGGTAAGAGATTTGGGCTAGAGTGTCCGACAGGAAAGTCACACGGAAGCGAGATAGAAAGGGAGAGGAAGACGCCCTTATTTATAACCTGGGAGCCAGTACCCGCGGTCCGATGGTTTAACGTGTCCACCCAACGCATGGCGGATATTTAGTGGTTCAAGCGTTCGTACCTGTCTGGGATCGATCCTGAGACTTTTCCGTGGCCGTCACGAACGTTGACCAGTAGGCCATCCGCGGCCCTTCCCCCAGTTGAGATAGACACTGGTTAATTTCAAGGAGGGAGTAGAAGTCGGATAGAGGACGTTTTCTTTTATTAATTCCTAACCTGTTAGGCACAGTCTACGGTGCTGCGCTGGTAACGTACTATGAGACATGACGTAGTACGTTACACACGTAGTACCGAGGTGATGAATCAGTAAAAATCGAGAATCAAGCAGCGATAAACCTGCCGGCGTAGTTCAACTGGGAGAACAGCCGATCCGCTGTCGGAAGACGTGGGTTTGAATCTTAGCACCGGCAAAAAGGTTATACCGGCTCCCGAACGACAGTAAATCTCCTGGCAGTTAGGTTTAGAAAATTTCTGTGATGTGTCTTCCACACAACGCACGTAATTAAAACTTATTCTTAAACAATGAGATGGTCCTTTGAGTATTGCTGTCTGCTGACCCGAAACCTGTGATTTCTTACCCCCGTCTTTTTCAAGGAGGGGGGATGACGTAACGTTATCCCCCTCCTTGACGTACTTCTGCGGTGATGCATAAGTCAAATCGATAATGGAGCAGCAATAAGATTGCCTGCGTAATTCAGTTCGGAGAACAGCCGTTCCTTTGTAGGAAGACGTGGGTTCGAATCCGACTACCAGCAAAATCTTATATCTTTCGGGCTCTATTTTGCAATCGAAAATTCAGGCTCTTAAAATTGTGCCCGAACTCAGCACTGAGCGACATCCTGGCGGGCAATATACGGTTACAAGATTGCCTTTATGTCACCAACAAATCCTGTATGAAATTGTTGGGTCCTAGTTGAGAAACACATCAGTTAATCGCACAGGGAGGCGACAGCTGAAGTTTGGTAGAGGAGATTTTGTTTATGAATTCCTAAACAGGTTAGTCATAGTTTTCGGGCTCGTTCGTGTCCATGCTATATTTTGCAATATAAAATTCGGACCAGGTTGGTACCGACTGACATACTTTGGGCTCGGACTCATAAAATGGAGCACGAACTGAGGACTGGTAGGCCCTTGATGGCAATATACAAAGGCACGAGGTTGCTTCTATGGCCTCTAACAAATTCTGTGTGAAATAGTACAAAGAACCGCCAGTCTACGACAAAAACTGCGATGCTACAGAAGAAATGGAGTGTTGTTTGCTGCGTATCGATGTGCATTAAGTCAGTTCTCTTGTTCCTGAATAAATGGTAGAATGACAGGACACAGAATAATATCCTACATGTCACGATTTCCATTGTCTCTAGATATATTTGGATGGGATAACTTATGGCACACACACACTCATGAAAAAAATACAGTTGTAAAATCCATATGACGCTCCGAATGCACTTAAAATTATTCTGTGCGTGAATTCTTAACCTCTCGTATTGATCCTATGTAGAATAATTTGCCATCATTAAAATTAAATCTCATTTCCTTTTCCAATACTGCATTGCAAAGCGTCACTAAGATGCCATGCTTCTGTGACGTCTCAGAAGAGGTCGGTGTGAAAACCAACACTTGGCGATATACTCTACGAGACGAGTAGCAAGAGAACTTGCAGAGGTTGTTCTGTTCCTGTGTGAATCTTTGAAATACGCAGTGGCATTCTTTATGTTATTCACAGATAACTCCAGAAACATGCGAATGTAAGGACCTTCTCTGAGCATTTGAAAACTATACAAATAACTGCGCTTTGGCTTCAACATATTTGGTGCCTATGATCTCATATAAGACTTTCATATTAGATAAGAAACTTTTACAATGTACAACACAATCAATATCTATCACATCAGCTGGGTGATCTTTCATCCCTTTATTATGACGCAACAAATTACTAAGTTTTAGGTGCGTGTTTTTTGGCACTACTGTTTTATCCATTCTCATTTCATCACATATGCAAAGTGTCGGCACTTAGCTTTTTTTTTTTTTTTTTATTGGAGGTTTAACGACCACCGTGAGCAACTTAGTGGGCTATAAGCAGTCGCCCGTCCGTAATTTAGGGTCACTGGTTCCAGGGAAGGGAGAGAACCAGGGCGGTAAGACACACACAGCATCCATGCCTAACCGGGATTTGAACCCGGACCCCGTTGGGACGAATGATCAGAGGCCATCGCTTAGACCACTGCGCCACCGGGGCGGCAGGCATTTAGCTTGTTCCCGTACCTATGAGGGAAAGGCGTCATGATAAGTTTTATACAAATCACATCAGCATTATTAAATGTATCTAACAGTTAAGCAGCGAAATACACTGGTGTCCAAAAATTAAGGACGAAGAGGAGAAATTAGCATAACAGCGGAACGAGCAGACAGAACGGACCGAAAGACCACTCAGGAGATAGACTAGGGTCCGGTACAGTAGGACATGCGCATATATGCAGAAGGACGTGGGGGGGGAGTGTCGGAAGGGTATAAAGCACACGGGCAGTGTACGCTCAGCAATTCGGTGAAAGGTATTGCTCGGTGTACATCGGTTTGAACGACGTCGAGTTGCTGCCACCGTGTGATATGGCCAACAGGCAATCCAGTAGACGACATCTGGATGACTTTACCCGAGGTCGCGTCATTGGGAAGTTGGAAGAAGGTCGAAGTGTGACTAGTGTGGCCGAGGAGTTCGGGATCGCTCACATCATTGTTTCACGAGTATGGAGAGCATTTCAAACGACAGGAACAGCTGTCCGAAAGTTTAGCAGTGGTATTGGACGACCACTGCTAAAACTACCGGTATATTGTCCTACAGGCGAGGAGAGACAGACGGCAGGCAGCGGGAGAAATCGCAAGGCACATGCAACAGACAACTGGACGTCCGTTATCGCATTTTACCGTGGCCAGGAGGCTGCACAAAGGTGGTCTATTTGCACGACGACCAGTACAGTGTGTGCCATTAACGCCTGCTCATCGGAGACGGCGGTTCCAGTGGTGCCAGGAACACAAGAACTGGACACATCAGCAATGGGCTCAAGTTCTCTTAACGGATGAGAGCCGATTTAGTCGGACGAGCGATTCTGGACGTATACACATCTGGAGAGAGCAGGGAACATGCAATCAGACCTCCAACATCATCGAAAGGGACCGGTTTGGAGGTGGCGAAGGTCTCGTTTGGGGCGGTATCATGCTTGGTAGCCGTACTGACCTCCACATCTTCCAAGGAGGTTAAGTCACTGGTGTCTGCTATCGTACCGAGGTTCTCCTGCCTCACGTGCGTCTGTTTAGAGGTGCTGTGGGTCCTGAGTTCCTCTTCATGGACGACAATGCTACACCTCATCGCACAGTGGCTGTCGCAGAGCTGTTGGAGAGTGAAGATATTCAACGCATGGATTGGCCCGCAAGGTCCCCGGACCTAAATCCAATCGAACACGTGTGGGGCCTTCTCGGGAGACGCTTGGCAGCACGTCACCAGCCGCCAGCATCGATTCCGCAGCTGCGATTCGCGCTACAAGAGGAATGGGCTGCGATTCCTCAACAGCTCCTTGACAGGCTCGTCCTCAGCATGGACAGACGTTGTAAATCCTGCAACGCAGTCAGGGGTGATACTAAAGACTGGAGTTTTCTTGGCAGCTGCCTGTCACATGGACGTTTCTGTCTTCTGTCCAGTTGTGCTCGAAGCTACCTTTTCAATTAAGTGCCTTTGATGTATCCTTTGGATTCCTTGTTTGGACGGTTTTGCTCACTTGTCCCATATTCTTACATCTTGGAGATCTTATGGTATGATTTGAGTCGATGTGGAGCACTTCTGCACGACATTACATTCGAAAAACCGTCTCGTCCTTAATTTTTGTACGCCAGTGTATGAACGCACCATTACACTTTCTTTTCGTTAAACCTTGCATGTTTTTCTATATGGTCTGTAAATTGTTAGTCCCAAATCGCAACAGTAATGACAGCTAGAAGGATATTATTAGCGTTTGAGTTCTAAGACACATTCTTCATTCCTGAACACATCTATTCTGCTTCAAGTAGTATTGCAAGCTTCTGCTGAAAGCGATATCTTCTTTTCGAGATCATTATAATGTTCAGACAGTTTGCAAAACTGTTTCGACACGAGCTTCCTTGGCCTAAGTAAATGAAATAGCAACATTAGAAGAACAGCATGTTGGAGGGCAAACCATTACGTTACTATAACACAGAAACAGGGAAAAAAAACTTAATTTCTTCTTGAAGTACAACAATACAGTAGATCTTCCATTAAAATAATTTGCAAGACAAAACAAAAATTTACAGTCAGTAATTGTACACAATCACTTAGTTGTGGGGAAATGAAACCACAGAGTTTGTTAATCAAGAGCGAAATTGCGATACAGCTCGAAGCATGAACATTGCAAATCAAATACATACTAAAAATAAATACGTCTGGGAAACGTAATTTTATGAGGAAAAGTAAAATCATAAAGTTTGTCGTTACTCGTCAAACTGAAATTAAATATAATGTTCTTAATCAGCTAATCAATAAGTTTACTAACTTGCTAATCTACTTTTATACTGACGAAATGTCAAGGCGTTAGTAATAGTTAAACAATTATTCTCTGCCCTCTCATTTTGGGTGATTAGAGAGGTTTTATGACTGATATTAAAAATAATAGTCTTAATAGTAAATACAAGTTTACTTCAATTTGCCAATTATGATACTAAATCGAAACTAAAAACTCATACATACAGGTATTTTACTTGTATTACTCTAAATGTAATACGAAGTTCATTTTAATACATTTCCCCATGAACAACGCTTATGGCTATAAGCAGTCTTTCGTCCCAAATTTGGAGCAAGTTCTTAAAAGGAAGGGAGAGAGCCAGCGCCGTGGGACAAACACCGCATGTCTCATCCGAGACACGAACCCGAGTCCATCTTGGACGAATGGTCTGAGGCCAGCGTCTCAGACACCACCACGAGGGCAGCCATGAGAGTTCTGAAGTATGGAAAATACGTATAACGAGAAGCAACTAAAACTTACATAACTGAAAAGTCATTAAAAACGTAAAGTTAGAAAACAGTACACGTCACATCATGTCTCAGCCGTGCGCAGTATCTCGACTTTCCACAGCAATGCTCCCTGTGACACTTTATCTCGACTTCTCACAGCAATGCTCCCTGTGACACTTTATCTCGACTTCTCACAGCAATGCTCCCTCTGACACTTTATCTCGACTTTTCACAGCAATGCTCCCTGTGACACTTTATCTCGACTTCTCACAGCAATGCTCCCTGTGACACTTTATCTCGACTTCTCACAGCAATGCTCCCTCTGACACTTTATCTCGACTTCTCACAGCAATGCTCCCTCTGACACTTTATCTCGACTTCTCACAGCAATGCTCCCTGTGACACTTTATCTCGACTTCTCGCAGCAATGCTCTCTGTGACACTTTATCTCGACTTCTCACAGCAATGCTCTCTGTGACACTTTATCTCGACTTCTCACAGCAATGCTTCCTGTGACACTTTATCTCGACTTCTCACAGCAATGCTCCCTGTGACACTTTATCTCGACTTCTCACAGCAAATGCTGAATGCTCCCTGTGACACTTTATCTCGACTTCTCACAGCAATGCTCCCTGTGACACTTTATCTCGACTTTTCACAGCAATGCTCCCTGTGACACTTTATCTCGACTTTTCACAGCAATGCTCCCTGTGACACTTTATCTCGACTTCTCACAGCAATGCTGAATGCTCCCTGTGACACTTTATCTCGACTTCTCACAGCAATGCTCCCTGTGACACTTTATCTCGACTTCTCACAGCAATGCTGAATGCTCCCTGTGACACTTTATCTCGACTTCTCACAGCAATGCTCCCTGTGACACTTTATCTCGACTTCTCACAGCAATGCTCCCTGTGACACTTTATCTCGACTTCTCACAGCAATGCTCCCTGTGACACTTTATCTCGACTTCTCACAGCAATGCTCCCTGTGACACTTTATCTCGACTTCTCACAGCAATGCTGAATGCTCCCTGTGACACTTTATCTCGACTTCTCACAGCAATGCTCCCTGTGTCATGTTCTCGAAGTTGGGAACATATCCATCAGTTTCTGAAACATTAATTTCGTTGGGCCAAAATGAGCTGCAGACGATGGCATTTGCGTTTCATTTCTTAAGACTGTGTTGAATGGCAAGCGAGCGGCCTTTTGCCAAATTCAGAGACAGACTGTTTTTCGAGGTGGAAGTAAAAACCGTTAGAACATCCTGGCTTCTACCCGGGAAAGAGTCCATGGAGCTTTCGTCTTTTCAGGAGGTGATAGAATACCTGCGCAGTATGGAAGAGTCAGTGCCAAAAGAAACATGATCATTGCAGTTGTTAACAAATACTGATTTACTAATGGCATATACGTCGCCTTCTACGAGTTACCGACAAAGCTGGTCGGATTACGGATGATTATATTGAAGACTTGCGCACTGTATATATGCTATTAGTGGGAGAGGAAATAAACAAGCGCATTAACCACAGCACCAGATTTTGCTATATTAAAAATTTTTCAAGTACACTAGTGCTCAAAATTAAAGAAAAATTTATAAATTCGTACATAGCTCGAAGTATTTATGAAGAAATTCAATGAAATTTGTTTAAAAGGTTTATTATTACATTATTATGTAACTCAAGCAGAAGAAAATCATAATCTCATAATTTGTGCATGTGATAATAGCATAATCTCTTAATTTACATGAAAATGCAGTCCATGGAACTATATTTAAAGGCTAAGACGTGGTATTTAGTATGAACTATATTTAAGTCTAAGACGTGGTATTTTAGTATTTAGTATGATCCACCTTGACAGTCATGCAGTTCAAGCAACAACTCCTCATACTGTTTGCAAGGGTACTGATGAGGTCTCGAGGGATTAACACCCAAACCTGACACAAGAGGTGTTCTGAGTTCTTGAAGTGCTCTGGAAGGGGTACAGCGAACTTCAATGCGTCTTCCTAAAGAATCCTATGCATACGTAATGGGATTGAGGTCAAGGGATCTGGGTGGCCACTCCATTCGGCTATTGTCCATAAGAATAAACTCTGAACCGACGGCTCCCATGAATGGCCTGCCATGGGTTCAGGATCTCGTATCTGTACTTCAGGGCAATAACAGAACAATTCTGAAAGATGTGCAGGCCTGTGACCCCATATGTCATGATTCCTGCCCAGACCATCAAGCCATTGACACCACATTAGGTGGCGGTGGCGTTATGGTCCCTTTTTTTATGTTAGTGGGACTATTGCGGGTCCTTAGTTATCCCCAGATAAGAATACGTCGCGAATCAGTACTTAAGCTGAATCGCAATTAATTTGTGAAAAGAACTTCGCCCAGTGGTCTGGACTCCAAGCGGGCTGTTGGCAAGCACGCCGGGTGGCGGAAGTTAGAGGGACACAAATAACTGATCTCCTTGCATAAAAGCATTGCTCACAAAGTCTACAAAACGTATTTCATCTTGAAACCCTTGTCCCTGTGGATGCTACAAGCTCCAAAGACAGTTGCCTAGCGCATATCACTCTGTCCCATCTGGCAGTCAAACTCATATAGCGATCGTCTGCAGCAGTTGTGACTCTAGGACGGCCTTGCCCTGGTAAATGACGAGCATCTCCTGTCTCTTGAAACTGTCTCCAGAGTCTTGACAGAATATTCTGTGGAAGATACATTCCTCTGAAAACTTCCGTTTGGGGCTGACCTGCTTCCATCCTACCAATCGCTCTCCACCGCTGAAAATCATCCATGTGATGTATTCGTTACATAACCAGCTCGATGAGTCACTGAAGCGAAAACAAAAGTTGCCTAGAACAGCTAAAAGATACGAATAGACTAGCATGTCTTTTTAATGCAATCCCAATTAGCATATTCTGGCTTACCTGCGTCAGAAGTAAATGCAGGATAGTCTTCCGCGTAGCGAAATTCGCATGTCCTTCAATTTTCAGTGCATTGTTTCATATGCATCGTCAACTATATGAATTTTTGTATATTATCTTTGAATTTGGAGCACCAGTGTTTATGATTCAACGAGACTTTCAACATAAAGATTTCACAGCTGTGCTGAAAATTTAAACTGACATTAGAAAACACCTCGGGGGATTCTCGAAAGCAAGTAAAAATTACAGATTTTTAATTTTAAGTAATGGACAATTTGTTGTTACTACTTTTTAAAGCAAAATAAAATATAAATGTCTGATTAACTGTGTTTCTCAACTATTCGTGCATCCCCTCCACTTCATTAGCCTTGATAATCCAGGGTACAATGCATCTTTGCTTAAAACGAAACTTGTCTTGATACACCATACATCTTTCATTCATTCCTCTTATCAGCTGGGGAGAGATGTGTGCCACGTCAACTAATACACATGAACTTTGTAACGTACCAGGAGATGTGACGTACCTGCTGCCAGAAGGACGCACATGACATAAAGGCAGATAGGAATCAAAATAAAACGTCCACGTAGCTCAATTGGTAGAGTGACTTATTCCGGAATGAGGGGATCCGGGTTCGAATCCTGGCGTGGACAGAAATGACGGAGAAATTTACTTCGTTATAATGGCACCCGAACTATCCGGATGACCCGACCGTTCAAAATCTCGCATTGGTGTGATGTTATTTCCACACCGCGAGATAGGAAAAATAAGAGAATCCTTTCTTCAGCACTTCGAAAAAAAAAAAAAAAAGGGGGGGGGAGATGATGTAACGTACCAGGAGATGTGACGTACCTGCTGCCAGAAGGACACGCATGACATAAAGGCAGATAGGAATCAAAATAAAACGTCCACGTAGCTCAATTGGTAGAGTGACTTATTCCGGAATGAGGGGATCCGGGTTCGAATCCTGGCGTGGACAGAAATGACGGAGAAATTTACTTCGTTATAACTTAAGTAACAGTATTTAACCCAGGAAGTTTTACTAAAAAATGTGCGAAAGCAAGAAAAGTTGTTATAAATTAACACTTACAGTGGGAAAAGATAAGTCACACGTATTTTCTCTATAGATACTGGAGTAGGATAAGCATGCTCTGAAATATATTCCTTGTCTTCTAAATGCACACTGATGGATTCTACCTCCCCGATGTGACGATCAGTAGAGAGCAGAAATTTGTTTACCTGAATTGGTTCGTACAAGTTAACCCTGAAAAAACGGAATATCAAATTCAAACATATTCATAAGTAATAATGTGATACATTTGCATTTAGTTAGTAATTGTTTTTCCAAAGCAATAATAAACAAAAATTCCTTATGATACTATTAGAAAATCTCAGGTACGTCGAACATAGCTCAGCGAGTAAACACTGTGTGCCGGTATCTCCAAGAATGAAAGGAAAAACCCTGTTTATATTGATCAACGTCTAAGATTTTTGGTAGTACCGCTAAATGAGTACGTCTCTAAATTTGCCACTGTGGCCCCCGGTAACATCGGCTTTGACCTGAAGTCCTAACAGTTTGTGTCCACTCCTCCCAAATGCTAGATTCAATATATTATACAATCTGTAATGTTGAAATTGCTGCAGTCGTAAAGATGGATGCGAAAAGAATGCAAATAGGAAGGTGGATGAGTTGTGCCGAGATATGTAAATAATTAAACTACGGGGCCAATCAGGAGGAAGCTTCGGCTGATACAGAACTAATGAGAATGGAGTTCAATGCAACGCGTGTGCAAGGCGTTACCAGGTTTCTGTCTCGCAGGGACCGCTTTAATTATCACAAGGAAATTATCGAGAATGCCAAAAAGTTACGTTCGACAGCAGGGGTGATTTTACCATTGAGCCATGGCTCAGGGCGCTGCATATTGAGGGGCACAATAATTTCTGGAATACATCTAACAAAAGAGGTTTTACCTTATCACAGAAACAAAAAAAATGGAAATGAAATAACATTTTGCCTTCCTACGAAGAAAACTGCGTAGTATATTACAGTTATTACAATACTTAATAATACAATTGTATTAGTATTCTTTCAATTTATTTATTAAAAATGTCAATTCATTTTGGAACAAGAACGACCGGCAAGGCGACAAGAAACACGTCGGGACAAGATGAGTTCAGTAAACTAGCGAAGTAACAGAGGATGTTCATACAGATTTAGAACGATTTTCCAGCAATATAATTAATGCTTAAAATAAAATTATTTCTTTCTTAAATGTTTTATCTGATAGCCCTTTCTCTGGATATGAACCTACATTTAGATTTTCAAGAGAACAGGGCATTACTTAAAATTGGTATTTTATTCCACTCCTCTTCCACTGCTTTCCGTAGTCCAATCATTGTTTTAGGTCTGAGTTTAGAAAGCGCTCTTTTTAGCTGTCCGAAGGCACAATAGTCCATTGGTGACACATCAGGGAACTTTGAAGGAATATGAGCAAAAGGTATACACTTGATACCCGTCTCTTTTTTAGGTCTGATCGCTCTTTTAACAGTCCGAAGGCACAATAGTCCATTGGTGACACATCAGGGGACTTTGAAGGAATATGAGCAAAAGGTATACACTTGATACCCGTCTCTTTTTTAGGTCTGATCGCTCTTTTAACAGTCCGAAGGCACAATAGTTCATTGGTGACACATCAGGGGACTTTGAAGGAATATGAGCAAAAGATATACACTTGATACCCGTTCCTTTTTTTGGTCTGAGCGCTCTTTTAACAGTCCGAAGGCACAATAGTCCATTGGTGACACACCAGGAGACTTTGAAGGAATATGAGGAAAAGATATACACTTGATACCCGTCTCTTTTTTTTTTTTTTGGTCTGAGCGCTCTTTTAACAGTCCGAAGGCACAATAGTCCATTGGTGACACACCAGGGGACTTTGAAGGAATATGAGCAAAAGGTATACACTTGATACCCGTCTCTTTTTTAGGTCTGAGCGCTCTTTTAACAGTCCGAAGGCACAATAGTTCATTGGTGACACATCAGGGGACTTTGAAGGAATATGAGCAAAAGGTATACACTTGATACCCGTCTCTTTTTTTTTTTTTTTTGGTCTGAGCGCTCTTTTAACAGTCCGAAGGCACAATTCTCCATTGGTGACACATCAGGGGACTTTGAAGGAATATGAGCAAAAGGTATACACTTCATACCCGTCTCTTTTTTAGGTCTGAGTACTCTTTTTAGCAGTCCCAAGACACAATAGTCCATTGGTGACACATCAGGGGACTTTGAAGGAATATGAGCAAAAAATATAGACTTGATACCCGTCTCTGTTTTCAGTTTTTCAAGAAACAGAGTGGCAGGTTTTGATGCACGTCTTGTAGCCTTATCCTGGTGGAGTTCTACTTTTTGAAGGTTCTGTGGATAAAGGAATGGTATTTTCTCTTTAAATACAGGAGTTAAAACATAATTTTGGTCAGTGGCGTACCGGAAAAACTAGGGACCCCCGCGAAAAAAAAAAATCTTTGAGACCCATTTGCGAAAATCTATTAGCTTTCAAGTACTGAAAATTTTAAATTCCATATTATTAACTAGGGTTTATGGGTGTTCTAATAATTCAAATTCTGTGGAACTTACAGGTATTTTTCGTAAAGCCAAAATTACTGCATTTTACTACATAAAACACAATTGTGCACGTTGTAATTAAAATGATTGTGCTAGTTTTATACCATTACAAAGTACTACAAAAATATTTGTAATGGTATAAAACTATACCAAAGTTAATAGTGTCATGCAAATATTATTCTTTTAGAGAACTAAGGCCAGCCTCGTTGAAATACCCCACGATCACACACACAAAGGTGTAACAGTGTCCAATGGTCTTTTCCGATTTATATGAAAATACAGAACATAAGTAAGCAAATAAATAAGGGACAATAAGAATTATGTACTCTTGAATATATGAAACATACATTCAATTAATTACTTTTGAATATACAAAAATAATTCAATTATTTACTTTTGAATATATAAAAATAATTCAATTATTTACTTTTGAATATATAAAAATAATTCAATTATTTACTTTTGAATATACAGTCAAACCCCTATTTAACGGACTGCGATTTAACGAATTCCGCGATTTTACGTACATTTTTTATGGTCCCGACGGAATCGCATTGAAATTAATGCTTGTCGTTTCCCGATTTAACGAACACATTTCCTCAATTTAGCGGACATTTTTAATTTTTTAAACCACAAAACCATGTTAACCAGCATTTTCACGTTAAAAATTAGTTCAAATGCAATCCGTTGATAATGTTTTCCATGAACAAATTGGACTAATGCATCAGATTCTGATGAAGAATATGAAGCAGAACTGAAAGTTAGCTGCTTTAGTGATGCTTCTAACTTTAGTGATGCTTGTAACAACACAAAAGTACTTGACGCTCTTCGATATTATTCACGCACTTCATAAAATTGAAGCTGCAATTTATAAAGCTAAACGTTCAGAAAAAACATAAGCAATCTTCTCTAAAGCATTTGTTTTCGGCAATGTAAAAAGGTAATCAGCACATATTCCGTTTTTACAAGTTAATTAGTACTACGTAATGGATGTTCTGTTTCATGCAGTTTAGGATACTGAAATCATTTTTTAAGAAGGTAAATGTTCGGGAAAAAAATCCACTATCGTATTTTTCTCGCAATTTTAAAGTACGCTTAAATTTTGATGCTACATGTTGAAGTCTAATATCTACGTATTATGTATTTAATATGCAAAGTAAATGTGTACGTATTATAACATTTTTTATAATAGATTCCTTTTTTTTTTTCTTTCAAGTTGAACACTTTCGCTGCCAGCGGGCGCAGGCGCCAGCAAAAAAATCGTTGTAAGGGGCCATGCTGGCGCCAGCGACTTCAAATTGTTAATGGGTTTCGGCTTTTGTTTTGTATTACTTCCGCTAGGTGACGCAACTTCTTCGTGTTTTGAAGTATTAGGTTGCTAGGCAACACAGTGCAGGTGTTATAACACGCAGATGGCCTGGGGATAAGAAGTCGCACGCGATTTCCGTGGCCTGGGAATGTGCTGTTATTTTATATACATATATATATATATATATATATATATCGTGGTGAGTTATGGCCAAACCCCTCCAAAATGATTCCACATCTTAAATCTTGGCCCTCTGTCTCCGGCAGCTGGAATGTACCTGGCCAAGGCAGCGGCCAGTGCGACATGAAGGCAGAGGGTGCTAAGAATCCCCGGAGGACCGGACTAGGCTGCCATCTGATGCTGACCTTGGCTACGTATAATGGACGCTCCCTATCTTCTGATTCAAGGCTTCTTGAATTGGAAGAGGAACTACAAAGGATCAAGTGGGACATCGTGGGTCGTGGGGCTAAGTGAGGTAAGGAGAAAAGGAGAAGATCTCATCGAACTGAAAAGTGGACATCTCTTCTACTATCG
This sequence comes from Macrothele yani, assembly GCA_039090855.1. NCBI lineage: Eukaryota > Metazoa > Arthropoda > Arachnida > Araneae > Macrothelidae > Macrothele > Macrothele yani. The sequence continues at coordinate 68,270,862 of CM077018.1, forward strand.
TGGGACAGATACTGGCAGAACTAGTGGTGTTGGATTTATAATAAACAAGAAACTGAAGGATAAAGTTGTAGAAGTTGAAAGTTCCTCTGACAGAGCTGCACGACTTGTTATCCAACTCTCGAAAAGATACCAGGCTCAGATTATTCAAACTTATGCACCCACCACAAGTCATCCTGAAGAAGAAATTGAAGAATTTTATGAGGAAATTTGTCATCTAAATAATAAAGGTAAGCAGCACTTGAAAATAATTATGGGAGATTTCAATGCAAAAATAGGGCAGCGGCAACAGAATGAAACTTCAGTAGGTAAATTCAGTCAAGGCAACAGAAACCAGCGTGGAAATACTCTCGTTGAGTTTGCAGAGGCAGAAGGGTTTTTCATCTTGAACTCCTTCTTCAAGAAAAAGCCACACAGGAAATGGACATGGAGACATCCAAATGGGACGACAAGTGAAATTGATTTTATTGTGTGTAACAAAAAATTCGTCATAGAAGACTGCAGTGTGCTAAACAAGTTCAACACAGGTAGTGACCATAGATTGGTGAGATGTAAAAGATGCACCTCAACACTAAACTCGAACGTGGCAAGCTCATAAGACAAACAAAATCTATTGACATAACCAACCTTAAAAAACACCATAATACCTTCAAGTTGGAACTGAAGAACAGGTTCTCTGCTTTAGAAGGCCTAACATCGGAAGAAGTGGACATCTCTGAAGTTAACAGAAAAGTAACCAAAGCTCTTATGGAAACAGCAACAAAATTAGCTGGGTCTAAGAACAAGTTGCATGTAAACAAATTATCAGGAAAAACGAAAATGTTGATGCAAAAAGAAGAGAGATGAGGACAACTAAAGAAGATGTGACTTCCAAAGTGGAATATATAGAGCTATGCAAGACAGTAAGAAAAAGTATCACTGAAGACGTAAGGAAATTCAACTGTGAACTAGTGAGGAAAGCAATTAAAAACAACCAAAGCCTAAAGATAGCAAAGGGACATCTCAGTAAGGGAAGAAAACAGATTATGGCACTGAGAAAAGAAGATGGTTCTGTAACAAGAAATAGAGGCGAAATTTTGACAAGAGTGAAAGATTTCTACTCCAAATTATATGAAAGGGATGATACATGCACTCCAGACATCATGAAAGATACCAGTACCAGAGTTCCTCCAGTCCTTCCAGCAGAAGTTGCACATGCAATCAAGAACATGAAGCGGGGAAAAGCTCCAGGAGAAGATGGAATTACTGTAGACATCATACAAGAAGCAAGTGGAGAAATCGAAACAGTACTCGCCCAAATTTTCACTCGATGCCTTAATGAAGGAAAGATTCCTGAGGATTGGAACACCGCTACAATGATCCTGCTACATAAGAAAGGAGACATTGAGGATCTCAGAAACTACAGACTGGACATGGCTCAACCGAGAGAACAAGCTGGATTCAGGAGTGGCTACAGCACAATAGATCATATCCACGTACTGAGAGAACTAATTGAAAGAGCGAGGGAATATGAACTTCCATTGTGCATGGCTTTTATCGATTATGAAAAAGCCTTTGATTCGGTGAAACCATCAGCAGTTACAATGGCTCTGAAAACCTGCGGTATTGAAGATGCATACATTAATATTATTAATAACATCTATGAAAATGCAAGTGCAAAGATTCGGCTGTTTGAAAATACAACACACGTAAAAATTGGAAAGGGAGGGAGACAAGGTGACACCATATCTCCGAAGCTCTTTAATGCCACATTGGAGGGTGTTTTTCAGTCGCTGAGCTGGGAAAACAAGGGGATAAAGATTAATGGAGATTATCTAACCCACCTTCGTTTTGCTGATGACGTAGTCATTTTTGCAACTACCCCATCAGAGCTGCAGAGAATGATCCAGGAACTTGCTGACAAGAGTAAAGAAGTGGGATTAAAAATGAACTTTCAGAAGACAAAAGTGATGTTCAATGCTTTTACAAGAAATGAAGATTTATCGATTGATGGAGAAAAGCTGGAGATAACAGACACATACGTTTATCTTGGACAGCAGATATCAAGTGAGGGTCACATTGATGAAGAAATTAATCGGAGTACAAAACTTGCCTGGAGAGCTTTTGGAAGAAACAGCATAATTTTCAAGAGCAATATGCCATTATGTCTTAATTAAAAGAAAAGTGTTTGATCAATGCATCCTTCCAGTGCTTACGTATGGTGCAGAGACGTGGACCTTAACTAAAAGAGACATACAAAGGCTGCAGACAACTCAAAGCAGCATGGAGAGGTGCATACTTGGTGTAACCAGGATAGATAAGAAGAGGAACTCGTGGATCCGAAAAATGACAAGAGTGGAAGACATCATGATCACAGTTAAATCCCTGAAATGGCAATGGGCTGGACATACTGCCAGAAGGACAGATCATCGATGGACAGCCGAAATTTTAGATTGGATTCCAAAGGACAGGAAAAGACCCAGAAAAAGACCACATGGGAGATGGGTGGATGAAATTCGAAAGTATGCAGGGGTGACATGGAGGAGACTGGCACAAGACAGACCGTTGTGGAGGAAACTTGGGGAGACTTTCGTCCAGCAGTGGATTGATAATGGTTGAAAATGATGATGATATATATATATATATATATATATATATGCTGTCAATGATGATGATGATGATATATATATATATCATCATTGTCAACCATTATAAATCCACTGCTGGACAAAGGTCTCCCCAAGTTTCCTCCACAACGGTCTGTCTTGTGCCAGTCTCCTCCATGTCACTCCCTCATACTTTCGAATTTCAACCACCCATCTCCCATGTGGTCTTCTTCTGGGGTCTTTTCTTGTCCCTAGCATTCCAATCTAAAATTTCGGCTGTCCATCGATGGTCTGTCCTTCTGGCAGTATGCCCAGCCCATTGCCATTTCAGGGATTTAACGCTGATCGTGATGTCTTCCACTCTTGTCATTTTTCGGATCCACGAGTTTCTCTTCTTATCTCTCCTGGTTACACCAAGCATGCACCTCTCCATTCTCCTTTGAGTTGTCTGCAGCCTTTGCATGTCTCTTTTAGTTAAGGTCCACGTCTCTGCACCATACGTAAGCACTGGAAGGATGCATTGATCAAACACTTTTTTTTTTAAGACATAATGGCATATTGCTTGAAAAGTATGCTGTTTCTTTCAAAAGCTCTCCAGGCAAGTTTTATACGCCGATTAATTTCTTCATCAATGTGACCTCATGATATCTGCTGTCCAAGATAAACGTACGTGTCTGTTATCTCCAGCTTTTCTCCATCAATCGACAAATCTTCATTTCTTGTAAGAGCATTGTACCTCACTTTTGTCTTCTGAAAGTTCATTTTTAATCCCACTTCTTTACTCTTGTCAGTAAGTTCCTGGATCATGCTCTGCAGCTCTGATGGGGTAGTTGAAAAAATGACTACGCCATCAGCAAAACGAAAGTGGGTTAGATAATCTCTATTAATCTTTATCTCTTTGTTTTCCCAGTTCAGTGATTGAAAGACATTTTCCAATGTGGCATTAAAGAGCTTGGGAGATATGGTGTCGTCTTGTCTCACTCCTTTCCAATTTTTATGTGTTGTATTTTAAAACAGCCGAATCTTTACACTTGCATTTTCATAGATGTTACTAATAATATTATTGTATGCATCTTCAATACCGCAGGACTTCAAAAGCCATTGTAACTGCTGATGGTTTCACCGAATCAAAGGCCTTTTCATAATCGATAAAAGCCATGCACAATGGAAGTTCATATTCCTCGCTCTTTCAATTAGTTCTTTCAGTACGTGGATATGATCTATTGTGCTGTAGCCACTCCTGAATCCAGCTTGTTCTCTCGGTTGAGCCATGTCCAGTGTCACCTTTAAGCGGTGTGAAAGAACTTTTGTGAAGAGTTTATAAAGCACTGATAGGAGGCTGATAGGTCTGTAGTTCCTGAGATCCTCAATGTCACCTTTTTATGTAGCAGGATCATTGTAGCGTAGTTCCAATCCTCAGGAATCTTCCCTTCTTTAAGGCATCGAGTGAAAATTTGGGTGAGTACCGTTTCAATTTCTCCACTTGCTTCTTGTATGATGTCTACAGTAATTCCATCTTCTCCTGGAGCTTTTCCTCGCTTCATGTTCTTGATTGCATGTGCAACTTCTGCTGGAAGGACTGGAGGAACTCTGGTACTGGTATCTTTCATGATGTCTGGAGTACATGTATCATCCCTTTCATATAATTTGGAGTAGAAATCTTTCACTCTCGTCAAGATTTCGCCTCTATTTCTTGTTACAGAACCATCTTCTTTTCTCAGTGCCATAATCTGTTTTCTTCCCTTAGTGAGATGTCCCTTTGCTATCTTTAGGCTTTGGTTGTTATCAATTGCTTTCCTCACTAGTTCACAGTTGAATTTCCTTACGTCTTCAGTGATACTTTTTCTTACTGTCTTGCATAGCTCTATATAATTCACTTTGGAAGTCACATCTTCTTTAGTTGTCCTCATCTCTCTCTTTTTTTTTTCTTTTTTTTTTTTTTTTTTGCATCAACATTTTGGTTTTTCCTGATAATTTGTTCACATGCAACTTTTTCTTAGATCCAGCTAATTTTATATACTGCTATGTAAAAGCAAAACTTCACGTTTTACTTGTCACGCAAAGGAGACTTTTTCTCGCCTTTTGTCCAGCAAAATCTTCAATAATATCATCGTAATTTAGTTTTGATGCCACATCACGTTCTATTGACAATAAAGCGAGTGCAGTTAACCTATCTTGAGACATTCTTGTCCTCAGATACGATTTGATTAATTTCAAGCGAGAGAAACTCCTTTCCTCACTCGCGACTGTTATCGGCACAGTAAACATGATTCTGTACGCGATAGCTACGTTAGGGAAGGGATTTTGCATTCCGTTTAAAAATTGCAATACTTGGATGGCAGTATTGATGTCGTCCGGAACTAGTTCTCTGACTATTTTCAATTCTGTGAATAGGTCCTCTCCGCATATATCGCGGGAATTTCCTGAACTAAGGGTCAAATGTAGGTTTTTGCAATATTTCATTAGAACTTCGTCATTCATTTGTTTCATTTTTTGGTAGAGAGTACAAAAATCCAAACTTGTCATTGAACTCCTTATATTGTTCAAAACGAGATTTCAGAGATTTTATAAGCAGTGTCTATAATAGGAAAAAAATACTCTATTTTGAAGACTTCCTCTGCAGATTTTGTATTTCTCATGGGCTCATCGTCTACTTCGCAATCAAAATTCTTCTTTTTTTATCCACTCTATGCTCAGAAAATTTTGGTTCAACACCTGACTGTTCACAAATTTCACGAGCGGCCAGAATTGCTGAATTGAAGCCTTCATTTTGAAATTGGTTCAAAAATTTAAAAAACCCTGAAGTATATTTTCTGCCATGTCAAGCTGCATGCTCTCTGATTGAAGTGGTTTGCTCACACTGTTTACGAAAAGAATATGTCATACCATATAATAATACCCAATAAGAATTCATAAGTCAGAAGTTCATGCACTGCCAATGAGCGAGCTTCACATTTGATTTTAGGATCATTTACTGTGTCCGCAACTTCAAGAACTGTGTCCCTTACTTCTTTTGCTTGGTATCTAATGGGTTTAACACTTCCTACATGGCTTTCCCATCTAGTGTCACAGGACTTCTTAACAGTAATATAAGGAACATATTTGAGCGCTATGTTCCATCGAATAGGAGATGCTGCAAATATAGAATATATTCTTCCAATTACACCAAAAAAGTAATCGCCTTTGCAGAACATTTAGTCATGTCTCCTAAGAGTAAATTTAAATTGTGGCATGCACATGGCATGAAAAATGCTGTAGGATTTAACTGCAGAATTCGAACTTGGACACCATTATTTACACCCTTCATATTAGCGCCGTTATCATACTCCTGGCCCCTGCAGTCATTTAAGATCAAACCAAGCTCATCCAGGGCTACCAAGAGACGGTCAGAGAGGTGTTTTCCATTAGATGACACAGTTTCTATGAATTTAATGAAGTGTTCCTGAACTTTAAAATCTTCCTATGAAATATTAACAAATCTAACGACCAACGAATGCTCCTGATGACTTAAATCGGGAGTGAAATCTAGTATAACTGAAAAGTACTTTGATTTCTTAACATGGTCTACATTTTATTTTGTTACTTTAGATGCCATTAGATTAATGAGTTCATTCTGAATTTGGCTACCCAAATAATGGTCGTGAATTTCGCTATTTATATGCGTCTTAAATGCACTTGTAAAACAGGGTCAAATTTGGCAATCATTTGTATCAACCCAAGAAAATTGCCATTGTTGGGTGAGTACAGAGCGTCGTTATCACCCCTAAATGCAAGGTTATGTGCAGCCAAATACTGAATAACATATAAAATGCGTTTCAAGACTTAGCGCCAATGCTGCTTTTCTTGAAAATTGAGTGACCTTTGTTTGTCGTCAATGGTGAGGTTTTTCGCAAGTCTAAGCTCGCACTCAGTCCACCTTTTGATACATTCTACGTGATTTTGGGAAATTTCATGACTCTTCAACCTATGACTTAAATGTCTCCAGTCGCAAAACCCTTCATGTGCTAACATGCCCCCATTTGTGTTTCCGAATAATTTACAGCAAAAACAGAAAACTTTATCTTTTTTCTTTGAGTAAATCAACCACCTCCTGTCTACTGTTTCTCCGTTGTGTAAAATACGCTTATAGTGTTCTGGCGAAAAGTGCCGCTTCTCATCATTACTTGGGTAATCATAGTTTATCACACAAACCGGGCCCTTTTGCAAGATTACATCAAACTGTGTGTTGTTTAAAACAGGTGACCACTCACCTGGATCTGACAGTAGAACAAATTCTTCACTTGTTTGAAATGATGAATCACATTCCTTCACATCAGACATTCGTGTAAGCTAGCCAGAGACACTTGCAACATTGTTATCATTTGCTCTGACTTGAATCATATCCACATTATTATCACTGGATTCTTTATCTTCAATGCAATTTGAAGCAAACGATGAACTGCTGGCCACAGGAACTGAAGCTAGTAAAAATTTATCGAAGGCACCTTCCTGACTTCGTAAAAGCATTTCTATTCTTTCCCTTTCCTTTGCTTTTTGATAACCTAATTCGAATTTACCCGTTCTCTATACATCTCAACTCAACTCACTTAACGCAAACTCTATTCTTAAAAAGTTTATTAGTTACATTCGAAGTAGACAAGTGAACCTAGTTAAAACAAGTACGAATGAGCAACCGAATAAAATTAATATATCACCAAACCAGTGGCCAGCTGACTTCACACACACACACACACACACACACACACACACACACAGCTGTTTTTGCTTTGGAAAAACAGCTTGGGAAAATCCACAAAAAGTAGATCCCAAGATAGGCGGCAAAACTCAAAGAATGTTGTGACGTGATGTCCACTCACACCCGTCAATCACAGAGTTTCCAGCGGCGAGAAGAACATATATAAGAGCCAATGGGATTTCATTCTCTGTTGATCAACTATCACTCCAGAATCTACACTCATTTTCTCTCACGCAACTGACAAAAGATCAAGATTAGCAAATTATACGGTAGAACAAACTACAATGAGCCATTTAGTAGTAGGCGTTCCTTTCTCCATTGCGGTGCGGCACTTTGTTCTCTGGAAGAGAGGTTAAGACCTACGGACTGCATACCAGCAGAATCTGGCAGGCTTCAGTTTTTAGCACGTCTTTCGTAAAAAAAAAAAAAAAAAAAAAGTACGTGCTTTATGGTGTCACAATGTTCGTCTGTCTCTCCTGCAACTATTAGTCCGATTTGACAAATTATTTTTGCATGGGAAATCTTGAAATGTGGGAACGATGACTCTGGCTTTCCGTAATTTTTTTACAATGCATAACTTCCCAGCTAGAGGGCGTAAATGCAGATGCCACCGAATTCAAAATATATTTTATTCCACATATTTGTTCCTAAATATCCGATTGGGAAAAACTAGGGACCCCCGCAAAAAAAAAAAAAAATCTTTGAGACCCATTTGCGAAAATCTATTAGCTTTCAAGTACTGAAAATTTTAAATTCCATATTATTAACTAGGGTTTATGGGTGTTCTAATAATTCAAATTCTGTGGAACTTACAGGTATTTTTCGTAAAGCCAAAATTACTGCATTTTACTACATAAAACACAATTGTGCACGTTGTAATTAAAATGATTGTGCTAGTTTTATACCATTACAAAGTACTACAAAAATATTTGTAATGGTATAAAACTATACCAAAGTTAATAGTGTCATGCAAATATTATTCTTTTAGAGAACTAAGGCCAGCCTCGTTGAAATACCCCACGATCACACACACAAAGGTGTAACAGTGTCCAATGGTCTTTTCCGATTTATATGAAAATACAGAACATAAGTAAGCAAATAAATAAGGGACAATAAGAATTATGTACTCTTGAATATATGAAACATACATTCAATTAATTACTTTTGAATATACAAAAATAATTCAATTATTTACTTTTGAATATATAAAAATAATTCAATTATTTACTTTTGAATATATAAAAATAATTCAATTATTTACTTTTGAATATACAGTCAAACCCCTATTTAACGGACTGCGATTTAACGAATTCCGCGATTTTACGTACATTTTTTATGGTCCCGACGGAATCGCATTGAAATTAATGCTTGTCGTTTCCCGATTTAACGAACACATTTCCTCAATTTAGCTGACATTTTTAATTTTTTAAACCACAAAACCATGTTAACCAGCATTTTCACGTTAAAAATTAGTTCAAATGCAATCCGTTGATAATGTTTTCCATGAACAAATTGGACTAATGCATCAGATTCTGATGAAGAATATGAAGCAGAACTGAAAGTTAGCTGCTTTAGTGATGCTTCTAACTTTAGTGATGCTTGTAACAACACAAAAAGTACTTGACGCTCTTCGATATTATTCACGCACTTCATAAAATTGAAGCTGCAATTTATAAAGCTAAACGTTCAGAAAAAACATAAGCAATCTTCTCTAAAGCATTTGTTTTCGGCAATGTAAAAAGGTAATCAGCACATATTCCGTTTTTACAAGTTAATTAGTACTACGTAATGGATGTTCTGTTTCATGCAGTTTAGGATACTGAAATCATTTTTTAAGAAGGTAAATGTTCGGGAAAAAAATCCACTATCGTATTTTTCTCGCAATTTTAAAGTACGCTTAAATTTTGATGCTACATGTTGAAGTCTAATATCTACGTATTATGTATTTAATATGCAAAGTAAATGTGTACGTATTATAACATTTTTTATAATAGATTCCTTTTTTTTTTCTTTCAAGTTGAACACTTTCGCTGCCAGCGGGCGCAGGCGCCAGCAAAAAAATCGTTGTAAGGGGCCATGCTGGCGCCAGCGACTTCAAATTGTTAATGGGTTTCGGCTTTTGTTTTGTATTACTTCCGCTAGGTGACGCAACTTCTTCGTGTTTTGAAGTATTAGGTTGCTAGGCAACACAGTGCAGGTGTTATAACACGCAGATGGCCTGGGGATAAGAAGTCGCACGCGTTTCCGTGGCCTGGGAATGTGCTGTTATTTTATATACATATATATATATATATATATATATCGTGGTGAGTTATGGCCAAACCCCTCCAAAATGATTCCACATCTTAAATCTTGGCCCTCTGTCTCCGGCAGCTGGAATGTACCTGGCCAAGGCAGCGGCCAGTGCGACATGAAGGCAGAGGGTGCTAAGAATCCCCGGAGGACCGGACTAGGCTGCCATCTGATGCTGACCTTGGCTACGTATAATGGACGCTCCCTATCTTCTGATTCAAGGCTTCTTGAATTGGAAGAGGAACTACAAAGGATCAAGTGGGACATCGTGGGGCTAAGTGAGGTAAGGAGAAAAGGAGAAGATCTCATCGAACTGAAAAGTGGACATCTCTTCTACTATCGTGGGACAGATACTGGCAGAACTAGTGGTGTTGGATTTATAATAAACAAGAAACTGAAGGATAAAGTTGTAGAAGTTGAAAGTTCCTCTGACAGAGCTGCACGACTTGTTATCCAACTCTCGAAAAGATACCAGGCTCAGATTATTCAAACTTATGCACCCACCACAAGTCATCCTGAAGAAGAAATTGAAGAATTTTATGAGGAAATTTGTCATCTAAATAATAAAGGTAAGCAGCACTTGAAAATAATTATGGGAGATTTCAATGCAAAAATAGGGCAGCGGCAACAGAATGAAACTTCAGTAGGTAAATTCAGTCAAGGCAACAGAAACCAGCGTGGAAATACTCTCGTTGAGTTTGCAGAGGCAGAAGGGTTTTTCATCTTGAACTCCTTCAAGAAAAAGCCACACAGGAAATGGACATGGAGACATCCAAATGGGACGACAAGTGAAATTGATTTTATTATGTGTAACAAAAAATTCGTCATAGAAGACTGCAGTGTGCTAAACAAGTTCAACACAGGTAGTGACCATAGATTGGTGAGATGTAAAAGATGCACCTCAACACTAAACTCGAACGTGGCAAGCTCATAAGACAAACAAAATCTATTGACATAACCAACCTTAAAAAACACCATAATACCTTCAAGTTGGAACTGAAGAACAGGTTCTCTGCTTTAGAAGGCCTAACATCGGAAGAAGTGGACATCTCTGAAGTTAACAGAAAAGTAACCAAAGCTCTTATGGAAACAGCAACAAAATTAGCTGGGTCTAAGAACAAGTTGCATGTAAACAAATTATCAGGAAAAACGAAAATGTTGATGCAAAAAAGAAGAGAGATGAGGACAACTAAAGAAGATGTGACTTCCAAAGTGGAATATATAGAGCTATGCAAGACAGTAAGAAAAAGTATCACTGAAGACGTAAGGAAATTCAACTGTGAACTAGTGAGGAAAGCAATTAAAAACAACCAAAGCCTAAAGATAGCAAAGGGACATCTCAGTAAGGGAAGAAAACAGATTATGGCACTGAGAAAAGAAGATGGTTCTGTAACAAGAAATAGAGGCGAAACTTTGACAAGAGTGAAAGATTTCTACTCCAAATTATATGAAAGGGATGATACATGCACTCCAGACATCATGAAAGATACCAGTACCAGAGTTCCTCCAGTCCTTCCAGCAGAAGTTGCACATGCAATCAAGAACATGAAGCGGGGAAAAGCTCCAGGAGAAGATGGAATTACTGTAGACATCATACAAGAAGCAAGTGGAGAAATCGAAACAGTACTCGCCCAAATTTTCACTCGATGCCTTAATGAAGGAAAGATTCCTGAGGATTGGAACACCGCTACAATGATCCTGCTACATAAGAAAGGAGACATTGAGGATCTCAGAAACTACAGACCTATCAGCCTCCTATCAGTAGTTTATAAAATCTTCACTAAAGTTCTTTCACACCGCTTGAAGGTAACACTGGACATGGCTCAACCGAGAGAACAAGCTGGATTCAGGAGTGGCTACAGCACAATAGATCATATCCACGTACTGAGAGAACTAATTGAAAGAGCGAGGGAATATGAACTTCCATTGTGCATGGCTTTTATCGATTATGAAAAAGCCTTTGATTCGGTGAAACCATCAGCAGTTACAATGGCTCTGAAAACCTGCGGTATTGAAGATGCATACATTAATATTATTAATAACATCTATGAAAATGCAAGTGCAAAGATTCGGCTGTTTGAAAATACAACACACGTAAAAATTGGAAAGGGAGGGAGACAAGGTGACACCATATCTCCGAAGCTCTTTAATGCCACATTGGAGGGTGTTTTTCAGTCGCTGAGCTGGGAAAACAAGGGGATAAAGATTAATGGAGATTATCTAACCCACCTTCGTTTTGCTGATGACGTAGTCATTTTTGCAACTACCCCATCAGAGCTGCAGAGAATGATCCAGGAACTTGCTGACAAGAGTAAAGAAGTGGGATTAAAAATGAACTTTCAGAAGACAAAAGTGATGTTCAATGCTTTTACAAGAAATGAAGATTTATCGATTGATGGAGAAAAGCTGGAGATAACAGACACATACGTTTATCTTGGACAGCAGATATCAAGTGAGGGTCACATTGATGAAGAAATTAATCGGAGTACAAAACTTGCCTGGAGAGCTTTTGGAAGAAACAGCATAATTTTCAAGAGCAATATGCCATTATGTCTTAATTAAAAGAAAAGTGTTTGATCAATGCATCCTTCCAGTGCTTACGTATGGTGCAGAGACGTGGACCTTAACTAAAAGAGACATACAAAGGCTGCAGACAACTCAAAGCAGCATGGAGAGGTGCATACTTGGTGTAACCAGGATAGATAAGAAGAGGAACTCGTGGATCCGAAAAATGACAAGAGTGGAAGACATCATGATCACAGTTAAATCCCTGAAATGGCAATGGGCTGGACATACTGCCAGAAGGACAGATCATCGATGGACAGCCGAAATTTTAGATTGGATTCCAAAGGACAGGAAAAGACCCAGAAAAAGACCACATGGGAGATGGGTGGATGAAATTCGAAAGTATGCAGGGGTGACATGGAGGAGACTGGCACAAGACAGACCGTTGTGGAGGAAACTTGGGGAGACTTTCGTCCAGCAGTGGATTGATAATGGTTGAAAATGATGATGATATATATATATATATATATATATATATGCTGTCAATGATGATGATGATGATGATATATATATATATCATCATTGTCAACCATTATAAATCCACTGCTGGACAAAGGTCTCCCCAAGTTTCCTCCACAACGGTCTGTCTTGTGCCAGTCTCCTCCATGTCACTCCCTCATACTTTCGAATTTCAACCACCCATCTCCCATGTGGTCTTCTTCTGGGTCTTTTCTTGTCCCTAGCATTCCAATCTAAAATTTCGGCTGTCCATCGATGGTCTGTCCTTCTGGCAGTATGCCCAGCCCATTGCCATTTCAGGGATTTAACGCTGATCGTGATGTCTTCCACTCTTGTCATTTTTCGGATCCACGAGTTTCTCTTCTTATCTCTCCTGGTTACACCAAGCATGCACCTCTCCATTCTCCTTTGAGTTGTCTGCAGCCTTTGCATGTCTCTTTTAGTTAAGGTCCACGTCTCTGCACCATACGTAAGCACTGGAAGGATGCATTGATCAAACACTTTTTTAAGACATAATGGCATATTGCTTGAAAAGTATGCTGTTTCTTTCAAAAGCTCTCCAGGCAAGTTTTATACGCCGATTAATTTCTTCATCAATGTGACCCTCACTTGATATCTGCTGTCCAAGATAAACGTACGTGTCTGTTATCTCCAGCTTTTCTCCATCAATCGACAAATCTTCATTTCTTGTAAGAGCATTGTACCTCACTTTTGTCTTCTGAAAGTTCATTTTTAATCCCACTTCTTTACTCTTGTCAGTAAGTTCCTGGATCATGCTCTGCAGCTCTGATGGGGTAGTTGAAAAATGACTACGCCATCAGCAAAACGAAAGTGGGTTAGATAATCTCTATTAATCTTTATCTCTTTGTTTTCCCAGTTCAGTGATTGAAAGACATTTTCCAATGTGGCATTAAAGAGCTTGGGAGATATGGTGTCGTCTTGTCTCACTCCCTTTCCAATTTTTATGTGTTGTATTTTAAAACAGCCGAATCTTTACACTTGCATTTTCATAGATGTTACTAATAATATTATTGTATGCATCTTCAATACCGCAGGACTTCAAAAGCCATTGTAACTGCTGATGGTTTCACCGAATCAAAGGCCTTTTCATAATCGATAAAAGCCATGCACAATGGAAGTTCATATTCCCTCGCTCTTTCAATTAGTTCTTTCAGTACGTGGATATGATCTATTGTGCTGTAGCCACTCCTGAATCCAGCTTGTTCTCTCGGTTGAGCCATGTCCAGTGTCACCTTTAAGCGGTGTGAAAGAACTTTTGTGAAGAGTTTATAAAGCACTGATAGGAGGCTGATAGGTCTGTAGTTCCTGAGATCCTCAATGTCACCTTTTTATGTAGCAGGATCATTGTAGCGTAGTTCCAATCCTCAGGAATCTTCCCTTCTTTAAGGCATCGAGTGAAAATTTGGGTGAGTACCGTTTCAATTTCTCCACTTGCTTCTTGTATGATGTCTACAGTAATTCCATCTTCTCCTGGAGCTTTTCCTCGCTTCATGTTCTTGATTGCATGTGCAACTTCTGCTGGAAGGACTGGAGGAACTCTGGTACTGGTATCTTTCATGATGTCTGGAGTACATGTATCATCCCTTTCATATAATTTGGAGTAGAAATCTTTCACTCTCGTCAAGATTTCGCCTCTATTTCTTGTTACAGAACCATCTTCTTTTCTCAGTGCCATAATCTGTTTTCTTCCCTTAGTGAGATGTCCCTTTGCTATCTTTAGGCTTTGGTTGTTATCAATTGCTTTCCTCACTAGTTCACAGTTGAATTTCCTTACGTCTTCAGTGATACTTTTTCTTACTGTCTTGCATAGCTCTATATAATTCACTTTGGAAGTCACATCTTCTTTAGTTGTCCTCATCTCTCTCTTTTTTTTTTCTTTTTTTTTTTTTTTTTTTTGCATCAACATTTTGGTTTTTCCTGATAATTTGTTCACATGCAACTTTTTCTTAGATCCAGCTAATTTTATATACTGCTATGTAAAAGCAAAACTTCACGTTTTACTTGTCACGCAAAGGAGACTTTTCTCGCCTTTTGTCCAGCAAAATCTTCAATAATATCATCGTAATTTAGTTTTGATGCCACATCACGTTCTATTGACAATAAAGCGAGTGCAGTTAACCTATCTTGAGACATTCTTGTCCTCAGATACGATTTGATTAATTTCAAGCGAGAGAAACTCCTTTCCTCACTCGCGACTGTTATCGGCACAGTAAACATGATTCTGTACGCGATAGCTACGTTAGGGAAGGGATTTTGCATTCCGTTTAAAAATTGCAATACTTGGATGGCAGTATTGATGTCGTCCGGAACTAGTTCTCTGACTATTTTCAATTCTGTGAATAGGTCCTCTCCGCATATATCGCGGGAATTTCCTGAACTAAGGGTCAAATGTAGGTTTTTGCAATATTTCATTAGAACTTCGTCATTCATTTGTTTCATTTTTGGTAGAGAGTACAAAAATCCAAACTTGTCATTGAACTCCTTATATTGTTCAAAACGAGATTTCAGAGATTTTATAAGCAGTGTCTATAATAGGAAAAAAATACTCTATTTTGAAGACTTCCTCTGCAGATTTTGTATTTCTCATGGGCTCATCGTCTACTTCGCAATCAAAATTCTTCTTTTTTTATCCACTCTATGCTCAGAAAATTTTGGTTCAACACCTGACTGTTCACAAATTTCACGAGCGGCCAGAATTGCTGAATTGAAGCCTTCATTTTGAAATTGGTTCAAAAATTTAAAAAGCCCCTGAAGTATATTTTCTGCCATGTCAAGCTGCATGCTCTCTGATTGAAGTGGTTTGCTCACACTGTTTACGAAAAGAATATGTCATACCATATAATAATACCCAATAAGAATTCATAAGTCAGAAGTTCATGCACTGCCAATGAGCGAGCTTCACATTTGATTTTAGGGTCATTTACTGTGTCCGCAACTTCAAGAACTGTGTCCCTTACTTCTTTTGCTTGGTATCTAATGGGTTTAACACTTCCTACATGGCTTTCCCATCTAGTGTCACAGGACTTCTTAACAGTAATATAAGGAACATATTTGAGCGCTATGTTCCATCGAATAGGAGATGCTGCAAATATAGAATATATTCTTCCAATTACACCAAAAAAAGTAATCGCCTTTGCAGAACATTTAGTCATGTCTCCTAAGAGTAAATTTAAATTGTGGCATGCACATGGCATGAAAAATGCTGTAGGATTTAACTGCAGAATTCGAACTTGGACACCATTATTTACACCCTTCATATTAGCGCCGTTATCATACTCCTGGCCCCTGCAGTCATTTAAGATCAAACCAAGCTCATCCAGGGCTACCAAGAGACGATCAGAGAGGTGTTTTCCATTAGATGACACAGTTTCTATGAATTTAATGAAGTGTTCCTGAACTTTAAAATCTTCCTATGAAATATTAACAAATCTAACGACCAACGAATGCTCCTGATGACTTAAATCGGGAGTGAAATCTAGTATAACTGAAAAGTACTTTGATTTCTTAACATGGTCTACATTTTATTTTGTTACTTTAGATGCCATTAGATTAATGAGTTCATTCTGAATTTGGCTACCCAAATAATGGTCGTGAATTTCGCTATTTATATGCGTCTTAAATGCACTTGTAAAACAGGGTCAAATTTGGCAATCATTTGTATCAACCCAAGAAAATTGCCATTGTTGGGTGAGTACAGAGCGTCGTTATCACCCCTAAATGCAAGGTTATGTGCAGCCAAATACTGAATAACATATAAAATGCGTTTCAAGACTTAGCGCCAATGCTGCTTTTCTTGAAAATTGAGTGACCTTTGTTTGTCGTCAATGGTGAGGTTTTTCGCAAGTCTAAGCTCGCACTCAGTCCACCTTTTGATACATTCTACGTGATTTTGGGAAATTTCATGACTCTTCAACCTATGACTTAAATGTCTCCAGTCGCAAAACCCTTCATGTGCTAACATGCCCCCATTTGTGTTTCCGAATAATTTACAGCAAAAACAGAAAACTTTATCTTTTTTCTTTGAGTAAATCAACCACCTCCTGTCTACTGTTTCTCCGTTGTGTAAAATACGCTTATAGTGTTCTGGCGAAAAGTGCCGCTTCTCATCATTACTTGGGTAATCATAGTTTATCACACAAACCGGGCCCTTTTGCAAGATTACATCAAACTGTGTGTTGTTTAAAACAGGTGACCACTCACCTGGATCTGACAGTAGAACAAATTCTTCACTTGTTTGAAATGATGAATCACATTCCTTCACATCAGACATTCGTGTAAGCTAGCCAGAGACACTTGCAACATTGTTATCATTTGCTCTGACTTGAATCATATCCACATTATTATCACTGGATTCTTTATCTTCAATGCAATTTGAAGCAAACGATGAACTGCTGGCCACAGGAACTGAAGCTAGTAAAAATTTATCGAAGGCACCTTCCTGACTTCGTAAAAGCATTTCTATTCTTTCCCTTTCCTTTGCTTTTTGATAACCTAATTCGAATTTACCCGTTCTCTATACATCTCAACTCAACTCACTTAACGCAAACTCTATTCTTAAAATGTTTATTAGTTACATTCGAAGTAGACAAGTGAACCTAGTTAAAACAAGTACGAATGAGCAACCGAATAAAATTAATATATCACCAAACCAGTGGCCAGCTGACTTCACACACACACACACACACACACAGCTGTTTTTGCTTTGGAAAAACAGCTTGGGAAAATCCACAAAAAGTAGATCCCAAGATAGGCGGCAAAACTCAAAGAATGTTGTGACGTGATGTCCACTCACACCCGTCAATCACAGAGTTTCCAGCGGCGAGAAGAACATATATAAGAGCCAATGGGATTTCATTCTCTGTTGATCAACTATCACTCCAGAATCTACACTCATTTTCTCTCACGCAACTGACAAAAGATCAAGATTAGCAAATTATACGGTAGAACAAACTACAATGAGCCATTTAGTAGTAGGCGTTCCTTTCTCCATTGCGGTGCGGCACTTTGTTCTCTGGAAGAGAGGTTAAGACCTACGGACTGCATACCAGCAGAATCTGGCAGGCTTCAGTTTTTAGCACGTCTTTCGTAAAAAAAAAAAAAAAGTACGTGCTTTATGGTGTCACAATGTTCGTCTGTCTCTCCTGCAACTATTAGTCCGATTTGACAAATTATTTTTGCATGGGAAATCTTGAAATGTGGGAACGATGACTCTGGCTTTCCGTAATTTTTTTACAATGCATAACTTCCCAGCTAGAGGGCGTAAATGCAGATGCCACCGAATTCAAAATATATTTTATTCCACATATTTGTTCCTAAATATCCGATTGAAAAAATTATTTCTTTTTTGATGCCATTTATAAAGAAGACTACTTTCGGTGCAGTTTCTTTTTTAAGTGGTGAATAAGATTTCCTGCTAGGGGCGTAAAGGTAAATTTGAATTTTCCCGATATCTCTGCTTCTAAAAGTCCTATTTGAAAACTTCTTTCTGCATCGGATAGAGCTTCTAGTGCAAATTTTCTGCATATAATTTATAATTTTCGTCAAAGAATGGTTTGGCCACTAGAGATATCGACAAAAATAATATCGGAAGGACTAAAAAAATAATTTTTCGTTCAGATGCTACTGACCTTGTAAATACATGGTGATTCATAAAGAAGTTATAATGAATAACTTTTAACTACCAAGCTAATTATAATGAATTCAGCTTCTTCTAAGCTAATGCTTCTTCTACTACTAATAATGCTTCTTCTAATGCTTGTTGTTTGTTAATTATATCATGAATAAACTTTCCTGCTAGTAGTGTAGTAATAATAATGAACAAGCTTATAACTGGTAGTAATGTTGTAGTAGTAATTAAGATGAATAAAGTCTTATGCTGGTTGTTACTAATAACACTAAATGAAATAAACCTAACAGCCAGACAGAGGTCTGACAGTACTATGAACTGAGAAAGACGTACTTACTTAAAACTCTTTATTATGAACTTCTACTGGTATCATCACACACACTTCACACACAACTACTCAAATAACACGTAGCTCCTTGCACATGAACGAAGCTCTACTCACATAAACAACAGCTCACCTCCACATAAACAAACGCTCTCCCTATACAACAACAAACGCTCTCTCTATACAAAAACAAACGCTCTCTCTATACAACAACAAACGCTCTCCTTCGGTATCGTTGAACGCGCCTATTTATACTGGCTACCACCACGTCATGACTTACACTCATTGCCAGATCTCATTCAGCGGGTGAAATAACATCTCGTTCAGTAAGAAGATAATTTACATAGAAAAATAAAATAACCAGAGATAGTAAAATTAAAAGGAAAGTGAATATAGAGTATACGTTACAAAGTATACAGTTTCAACGCACTATAAAACAAGACCAATGTATAAGATATTTTATGTTACCTGTAACAGAATTGTAGTGGAATGTTTCAAGTTTTTTTAGAGACAGTCACACATGTTCTATGTGCGCACCCTTAGTCACACGACACACGTTGAGCCGGTAATCCATTTCCGCCCAAACGCTAGGTAAGATATATTGAGAATTTGCAACATCTGCACTTTGTATGGAATCATTTTCAGCTTCTTTCTCAAAATTCTCCAGTCAGTGGGCTGTGAAATCTGCACTTCACGACTCATCCTCCGCGTTGATTTTCCTGGGCTTCGTTGAATGGCGGTGCAAAAACTATCGACTACTTCTTCCGATACACGCAGTCGTCCAGGACTTTTAATTTTGCACAAACAGCCCGTACTTTCAAATTTTTTATGCCAATCGTAGATATATTTTCTGGTTGGAGGTTCTTTTCCGAATCGTGATCGAAAATGCCGTTGCACAACAGTTACAGATTCCGTTTTGCTCAATTCAAGAACACAAAACGCCTTCTCCACTGCAGACACTGCCATTTTGACTGCCTAGTCACGTGACACGCGTGCTATCACCTACGTCACTTCTCTCAGCAGTGGGACACAAACTTTATGAGTACATCTACCTAACGGTTCGCAGTTGTGGTCCGTGTCCTCAACTGCTACTGTCTTACAGCATCTGGAAACTGTATACTTCTTTATGAATCAGGGTGTATTTTGTGTTTATTTCCTTCCCAAAATAATGTAAAATTTCCCCGCCAGGAAGCGTAAATGCTTAATCTGTTTTTCTAGACATCTCTGCTTCTAAATGTCTGATTAAAAAAATTATTTTAACACCTGATACCATTTACCTGGTGGAACACTTTGCCTGTACTTGTTAATATTTTTGTGGTTCACAGTTCTGTTGCTAAGTGATGTTCGTGTGCATCTGTTTGCAGCTGTATTTTCGCTTCAAAAACTCCTATTGAAAAGTCTCTCTGTTTACTGTTGGCCACTCGCTACAATAAAGATGAGGCTCATTTTTTTTTTTTTTTTTTGATTGGAGGTTTAACGACCACCGTGAGCAACTCAATGGGCTATAAGCAGTCGCCCGTCCCTAATTTAGGGTCACTGGTTCCAGGGAAGGGAAAGAACCAGTGCCGTAAGACAAACACAACATCCATGCCTCACCGGGATTCGAACCCGGACCCCGTTCGGACGAATGATCAGAGGCCATCGCTTAGACCACTGCGCCACCGGGGCGGCTGAGGCTCATTATGCGCTTTAAATAATGCACAGCTTTTCCTGTAGAGGGTGTAAATGTCGATTTTTTTCCCTCACTGTCTCTGCTCCCAGGAGACGTGCTTGGATAAAATATTTTTCCTTAGCGTAACTTTTGCGATGAAGAATATTTTTCACAAATTTTCAATTTTTCCATTATGCAAAATTCTTCCGCTAGGGTCTTCGAGATATATCATGCGTTTCCTTCTATAGTTGCTCTTCTAACTGCTTGATTTCCAAATCTCTTCCTCCCTGATATCTTCTGTGAGAGACTTTTTGTGCACAATTTCCTAATTTTCATAACATTACTTCTCAGACGTATAACGAAGCACATTTCTCCGTCTTTTTTGTCCACGCCGGGCATCGAACCCGGGTCCCCTCATACCGGAATAAGTCGCCCTCCCAACTGAGCTAGGTGGACGTATGCTCTCGCTGCTATCTGCCTTCATCTCATGTGCGTCCTGCGATGCAGGCACGTCACAGTCGCTAGGGAAAGTAAGCAGCTGTTTCTATTTCTGGATGTTTTATCGGTTGTAGAAATCCGGTTAGTTTTTCTTTCTGACCGGTTCCGTTGATTATGAATAACTTTGAAAAGTTTTATTCGCGTCGGAAAGGATTCAAAAGACGTGCTCATTACAACCGAAAATTCGGTGTCATCTTTCTTGGGGTTTTTTTTTAATGATTACGAGAGAAATTTGGCTTAGCTCATGGAGGTTTCAAATTTTCCCTTTACTCACACCCAAGTGTGTGGTTTCAACTTTTCCTTTTTGAGGGTGAACAAGCCAGGCTGTAAGACCCGCCGCACAAACACGGGCCTCAGACATTTGGGTCGGATTGGTCAGTGCTTTCCCAGTGGAGTCCTGTGTAGATTTCTAGAGAACAAATCCTCACAACATAGTCATTTGATATTGTGATGTCCTCAGTAACAATTCGGTGCTTGAAGTAAACACGAATAAAATCTCGTTGTCAAAGGCTGTCTATAGATACAATTCATATGACATCCGTTTTCTAAGTTATATACTTTTTTACGCTTTCCAACCGTAGGTTAAAGAAGCGTATATGCTCCAGCTTTTTCCGTCCGTCTTCTGTCGGCACGATAACTCACGTAAAAATGGTTCGATTTCGATGAAATTTTAGTATGTGGTAGGGGACCACCAGGGGACGAACCCTATTGAAAATGGGTGAAGTGGGGTCAAAGGTCACGCCATAAGAGCGGGATCCATTCAACTGCCCTTATGCGTCATAACTTGCGTAAATATGGTTCGATTTCGATGAAATTTTAGTATGTGGTAGGGGACCACCAGGGGACGAACCCTATTGAAAATGGGTGAAGTGGGGTCAAAGGTCACGCCATAAGAGCAGGATCCATTCAACTGCCCTTATGCGTCATAACTTGCGTAAATATGGTTCGATTTCGATGAAATTTTAGTATGTGGTAGGGGACCACCAGGGGACGAACCCTATTGAAAATGGGTGAAATTTGATCAAAGGTCACGCCATAAGAGCGGGATCCATTTCATTGCCTTTATGCGTCATAACATGCGTAAATATGGTTCGATTTCCATGAAATTTCAGTATGTGGTAGGAAACTACCTGGGCACGAACCCTATTGAAAATTGGCAAATTGGGGTCAAAGGTCAGGCAGGGCATAAGAGCGGGATTTATTCCATTGCCCTTATGCGTCATAACTTGCGTAAAAATGGTTCGATTTCGATGAAATTTTGTTATGTGGTAAGGTACCACCTGGGAACGAAACCTATTGAAAATGGGCGAAATGGGGTCAAAGGTCAGGGCATAAAGGTGGGATCCATTCCATTGCTTTTATGCGTCATAACATGCGTAAATATGGTTCGATTTCGATGAAATTTTAGTATGTGGTAGGGAACCACCTGAGCACGAACCTTATTGAAAATGGGCGACATGGGGTCAAAGGTCAGGCAGGACATAAGAGCGGGTTTTGTTCCATTGCCCTTATGCGTCATAACTTGCGTAAAAATGGTTCGATTTCGATGAAATTTTAGTACGTGGTAGGGAGCCACTGGGGACGAACCCTATTGAAAATGGGCGAAATGGGGTCAAAGGTCAGGACACTGGAGTGGAATCCATTCCATTGCCCTTGTGCATCATAACTTACCAAAAAATGTTTCGATTGCGACAAAACGTTTTCATGTTGTTCCAGAGGTATAGTGAACCGGTTCTGTTGAATATCAACGAAATGGGGTCAAAGGTCATTGCACAAGAGCATGATTTATTCCACAGCCATTATTCTCATAACTTGCGTAAAACTGCTTCTATTGCAACAAAACTGTATCATGTTGTTCCGGAGGTATAGGGAACCGGTTCTGTTGAATATCATCGAAATGGGGTCAAAGGTCAGGACACAGGAGCGAGATTTATTCCACAGCCATTATCCTCATAACTTGAGTAATAATTTCTGGTATGTTGGAAAGCGTATCATAATCAATGCATTACATGATTTTACTAACTTTTTTTTTATTGTTCAACGACCAATGTGAGCAACTCAATGGGCTATAAGTAGTCGTCCGTCCCTAATTTAGGGCCACTGCTTCCAGGGAGAGCCAGTGCCATAAGAGAAACACAGCATCCATGCCTCACAGGGATTCGGACCCGGAACCATCGCTTAGACCACTGCGCCACCGGGGGAGGGGGGGCAAACTGACTTGACCTTCAAGTTACTTAAATACATATTATGCTACGATTGGTTCCTAAAGTGGATTTCAATAAACTGCTGACAGTTAACAGCGCTGCATACATCAGGTGGTAGTCATTGGGCGTACTTCAGAAACCAACAATGTCCCTTCTAGTGCTGAAGATCACCCCTCCGCGTTTACTTGAACATGTGGATTATTCTCTTTTTGAAACTGTAAAAGCATAACGTGCCAAATGTGCTCTTGTGAAACCTCCACATCTTTTTCTTTCGAGATTTTCAGCAAAACGCACCCTCAAAACTCTGAACACGCGCAGCGTGTAGGTGCGCGGTTATCATACCTACCCAAGATCCACTAGTTTTAGCAATCTTTACTCCCCGAATATGCTATTCGTGCCGCCCCGGTGGCGCAGTGGTCTAAGGCGCTGGCCTATGATCATTCGTCCGTAAGGGGTCCGGGTTCGAATCCCGGTCAGGCATGGATGTTGTGTTTGTCTTACGGCACTGGCTCTCTCCCTTCCCTGGAACCAGTGACCCTAAATTAGGGACGGGCGACTGCTTATAGCCCATTGAGTTGCTCACGGTGGTCGTTAAACCTCCAATCAAAAAAAAAAAAAAAAAAAAATATGCTATTCGTTTCCTGACAGAGGACTGATTTTTACTGTTGTGCGTAAAAAGCCCAGGAGGACGGCCGTTTGCAGATGCTCGAACCGGCACGCCTGATGACGCCAACTATCATGCTGTGTTCAAAGTCGTCCAGGTCACTCGTTTTGCCCATTCAGACCCTCAGCCGCACGCCAACTGACGCTTGCCTGATTTATACGGTGACGCTGACGTTCAGTGACTAATTTATATGACGAGGGTAAGCGCACCAACTAAAGTGGCGTCTCAATGCACATGTCTCTGAAACGTTCCACGAATGCTGGTGCTCCACTGTGTTTACAAAATTAAGAAATAATATCCTTCCGTTTCTTTGATTTTATTCTGAAGAGTACACAACACTAAAATAACCTTTCTACTTACTTTAACGTCAGTTTTCCGTGTAGTTTTTCCAAATCACCAGATATAACAGTGTTCATAGAAATCTCGGTATAGCTGAATTTTTTCGCATTCAGCGGGGAGAAATAAATTATTACTTGATATTGGTGAACTGAAATAGAAAAACAAAATTAGTGTCACAATACAGGGTTTTTTTTTTCAATTTTTTAACAATTCAACTGAAACCTAATTCTAAATTACCAAATCATAAATTCCTCAGTACATTAAAAAAATATCGCTTATGTGGCTGATTCGTTGACCTTTCCCCCCTTATTTTACATTCTGGGTATAGAAAATTTTAAAACTGCAATTTCGCTGGGAATAATTTTAAATTTTGCCGAGTTACACTGTGGTGTCATCATTGAGTATTCTTAGCTAAATGTATATATAATGTAATGAAGTCTATTATTTCAACAAGCCTGCCCTTTTAGGATGTATTTTACTTTCTGGGGCCTGTTTTGCTATGTATTTGCCTCAACGGCAAACAGCGTAGGAAAAGAAGCCCTAGTTTAAAATGTTTAAAACGCAAATTATCAGCGCTACAGATATGTAGATCCTATTAGCGGCTCACGATTAAATACGCTAATGTCTAAATGTGAAAGAACGCCTTCCCTTTTAAATTTTAGACATTAAACGAAAGTGCTTTAAATAAATGCAAAGAATTTTCATCGTTTCCGCATATACGAGATTTGTGGAAATGATGATAGGGAATTTTCACCATTGAAATTCCCCATCCATCTGATAAGATTTTTCCTGATTATTTCAGTTTTCATCTACTTGTGTTAAGGTGGACGTCAAATAATTTTGCTACATATACTTCCAATGGAAAAACTTTTGTACACATTTTCTTCACAATTAATGCCTTAGGATGAAAATTTGAACATCGATTAAAATAGCTTCCTTTTATAACTTGGAGTACTTATTATTTTCTAAAACATAACCATAATTATATAAAAGTTTTGCAAGCTTTCGCACATCAACCAGATGGCTTTTTCAAGGAAAGTAGACAGCTAACTGCACCTATGAAGTTAGCGGGAATTGGGATCACTAGTACTATTTTAAGTGTAATTGGTGTCCAGTTCCTTGTTATTAATAACCATAATTATATTAAAAATCAATAACTTTTCCTTTGGTGGTGTTGAAACCAGAAAAAAGATAGCGCGACCTGTACTTTGATGACGTCAGTAGACAAACAAATGTTGGATTGCATAATTATGGTTATGTTTTTGAAAATATTGAGTATTCCAAGTTATAAAATGAAGCTATTTTAATCGATGTTCAAATTTTCATCCTTGGGAACGCAATAATTGTAAAGAAAATGTGTACAGAAGTTTTTCCATTGGAAGTATACGAAGCAAAATTACTTGACGTCCACCTTAAGTCTAAAGTTTAAAGCAATACCTTCGAATACCTCTCCCTTTTAAAAAAACTTTCTTAGTTTTCTCTTATGTAATTCTTTTTTTGATTGGGGATTTAACGACCGCCGTGAGCAACTCAATGGGCTATAAGCAGTCAACCATTCCTAATTTGAAGCCACTGGTTCCAGAGAGAGGAGGAAGCCAGTGCAGTAAGACAAACGAACGAGCCATCTATACCTCGGCCGGGATTCGAGCCTGAACCCATCTCCAAAATATGACTAGAGGCCAGCGTTTCGTACCACTCGGCCACCGGGGAGACCCTTTTGTGATAAGTTCCCCTTTAAAAAGGGCTGAACTTCAAAGCATTGAAATTCAGTACTTATTACTGTATTACACGAGACACCGAAGACGTCACCTACTTCCCAGAATTTGTCCAACAGCCGAAAACCCAATTGGACTCCATGTCCCAGAAGGTTTTGCTATCAACCGGTGAAGCAGTAATCCCCGCGTCCTGTAGATAGGTCTAGCAAGCTGATTAACTTGAAGTTGCACAATAAACTGACAATAATGTTGTTCCCAACGTCCCAGAAGTTCTCCCGTCTGCCGCTAACCACTGGCTTGTCGGTTGATTAGAAAACTCCCCTCACGAAACGTAAAGTTTTTTTTATCGTAGTACACTCACGGACAATGAAATTTGCTCACCTAAAAGGAAACATGCTACAACCGCGAAACTTTGCAACTAGCTAGAGTGCGTGCTAGTATGAAAATGATCCACGTTTGGTGCGAGTGCGCATGACCCTGTGGTGGTGCTACAAGCACGAATCGGCAGCCTTATAAACCGGCGTGTAGTCGATGCCCCATGAGAACGAAAATTATCCACTGACGCAAGCAAGAGTACAGAGTAACGAGAATGCCGGGTAGATGACAGAGACGTCGATTTACACAACTTACGGACTTTGAGAGAGGCCTGATCATCGGGTTGAAAACCGCAGGGTAGTCGGCGCGCCGTATATCCCGCCACGTGGATCGTTCTGACCATACCGTCCGACTGTGTTGGGAGCAGTGGACACGTGACGGCTCTGCCACGCGGCGGAGCGGCTCTGGAAGAACCAGGAAGACCCCCAATAGAGAGGATCGACGGATCGTACGTTAGGCACGAACGGATCCCACGGGGACCCGGTCCCCTATACAGGCAAATATAGCGGCTCCTGTGTGCCTACGAACCATTTCCCGACGCCTCGCGGAAGCGAATCTGCCATCCCAGCGCCCCTTACGTGTGCTGCCATTAACACCGGAACGTCGCCGGCTCCGTGTGCAGTGGTGCCAGGCCAGAGCGACGTGAACCCACAGACTGGCGACGTGTGGTGTTTAGCGATGAGTGTCGCTTCGTTTTGGGACAGATGATCATCGTGTCCGGGTGTGGAGGTCCCCGGGTCAACGGCACAATCCCAACCTCGCTATCGAGCACCACACCTCCCCCACTGCAGGCATTATGGTCCGGGGAGCCATTGCCTACGATAGCCGATCAGCTCTAGTAGTGGTACGGGGATCATTGACGGGCCAGCGGTATGTGGATGAGATCCTACTGCCCCATGTGCTCCCATTCCTGGACGGGATTCCAGGTGCGCTATATACCATTAGGATAATACCCTCCCGCATACGGCTCGGGTTGCCCAGGACTGCCTACGTCATGTGCAGACACTTTCATGGACTGCCCGCTCCCCGGACATGTCCCCTATCCAGCATGTGTGGGACCAGTTGAAACGCCAGCTGCCACCGTGCAGCACTATCCGGGATTTGGAGCGCACCGTCCAACACGTGTGGGCCAGTCTGCCGCAGGACATCAGGCGTCTGTTCGCCTCCATGCCGGACCGTATTGCAGCCTGCAACGCCGCACGAGGCGGTGCGACGCACTATTAAAGATGACCGAACTGCGTGCCACAGATCCCTCTGTAATTGTCTTGCAGCTCAGTTTCTGCCATCATGTGTATCATTCATCTGTATCATTGCGTCCATAAAATTTCAGTTCAATCCGATGCTTCCTTCTTGGTGCGCAAATTTTCTTGCCCGTGAGTGTATATCACATCCTTGGCGTTCTACAATCAAACCTGGCTCTTGCGTCATTAAAGTCTTTAAACCAACCAACATATCGGCATCGAAGATGGGGACTGTTTCGCCAGTTTCCTTTGTTCAGTGATTATTCCTTTCATTTGCACCAAAGCAGGAATAATTACAACTCCTTTGTTTGTTTGGTGGTTTAATGCTCCTTTGAACATCATAGGGTACAAGAAATCATCCGCCCCGAAGTTAGGGTCACTCATTACAGGAAAGGGGCAGATACAGGGTAGCAGGACAAACGCCTCCACCTATGCTTCATCTGATGCTCGAGCTCGTGCGTAGCTCAGACCATTAGCCAGAAGCCCAAACCTCTCGTCACTTGGGCATCAAGGGAACGATGTTTTTCTGTTGCATTAAATGCACCGTTCACTTTGGTTCTAAAACATTTCCCTATTCCATCCCAGACCGAACAAACTTCTATTTTATCGAAGAAGTTGACAAATACCGAATTTTAAGCTTTTAGATTAAATTATTTGAGCTGTATACACAAATGTGGTTGTTCCGGAAATTATTTGGAGTGTGACGTGTTCATATTCCAAATTTCGTGAAATCAGTGGACAACGCATTGCGACCATCACCGCTGCTAGCTGAAAATGGGTTACTGAGGGCCAGAGGTGTAACTAGACATTTCTGCGCCCGGGGCAAACCACAAAATATTGCGCCCGATATGTCTTTTTTTTTTTTTTTTTTGTTACGGAATTTTAAAGACCACCGCGGGTAACGCCAAGGCATACAAGCAGTCACTAGTCCCTAATTTAGGGCTCGTGGTTTCAGGAAACGGAGATAGCTAGTGTCGTAAGACAAACATACCACCCATGCTTCATACGGGATTCAAACCCGGGGTTACTAGGACAAACATCGACAAAACAAAATTAACGACGCAATTTAATGGCATCTCTACGAGGGAGTCACAATCAAACTGTGCCGCCGTGGAGGCCGAGTTCCGCGAAACTCAGGCTTCAAAATATGCGTTCAAGGTGAGGCAAAGATGGCGTGTTTGTCCGACGGCACTGGCTCTTTTTCTTCGCTGAAGCCACTGGCCCTAAATTAGGGACAGGCGACTGCTTATACCCAATTTAGTTGCTTACGGTGGTCGTTATACACCCTCCCCTTAAAGAAACAAACTATGAGTGCTTCCCAACTTCTTCGAAGTTCGGGCCTTTGGCACCACATCAAACTGGCCGAATGAAGCTGGTGGTCGTGACTCACAGTCACAGTAATGAGGGAATAGCTACCCCAGGGAATCTTCAACAGTGTGAACATCTTTATCTTGCAACGTGCGTACAACTGCTTCTGAATGTGAACAACTAACATCCCTTCAACACTTTGAGGAAGAAATGCAAATTTTAAGCAGTCAAGATTACCAATTCTAGCGAAACATATAAGCAAATTCTGTAAATGGACAAATGGCGAAGTATGGCTCGAGAAATATGTACCAGAAACTCGTGCGAAAGCTTAGATTCCAATTTTAATCAGACTGGGAGCAGCGATTATTGCCCCTCTCTTGAGCTGCGCCCGGGGCACACGCCCCGCCTGCCTCGCCCTAGTTACGCCTCTGCTGAGGGCAAATAAAGATGTGTTATGCTGGAAAAGCCAGGATTTGATAGATCTAGAAATCTAAAGTGAATGTGGACTAAATGGCCCAACAACTTTGTACTGTCAGAACTAGAGTACTGATACTCTCTTAGCTCCTTCGAACTAACGTTTTAGTCGGCTCGAAGAATGTCTTGAAGTATCAGTCAAGACATTTATTACATGAACGCATGCGCTATACAGGGAGGTGGGCCAGGGCTTCTTTTTATATCAGTATAACTTACAATGGTAACAAAAATTACATTAATGCAGTAACTTAGTTGTTTTTATATTTACGTGATCTTATTGGTGCTTTTTGAACAAGAATGATTTTAAGCGGAAGTAGGAAAGATATGAAGAATTAGCTTACTTCAATAATGTAAACGTGTCAAAACATGCAAGTACACTTAATCAAATACAAAATTATTCAATTTAATCCACAGTTAGTCTCCCCATCCCTTCTTGTTTAGCAGGAATTACAGACAATTCCAAACATCTGAACAATTATATAGGGCAACAACTTTACCACAGTAAGGTCTGTCGGGTCCCACTCTGAGAAACAGCTTTCTATCGCTGTTGTGCAGTGCCACATGCTCCGAGTAGACAGGCGTAAGTATTCCCATAACAGCACATTTTCCTCCGTCTGGTCCACAGTCACATTCTCCACGATTGAAACTTTCCCACGAAGAACACTCGGCGCCGACAAAAAGGCAGCCATTCTGGCCGAAGGAAAATTGAAAATATTCATATGATCTGAAATGCTGACAGGACACCAAGTTTCCTATAGCTGGAAAGGAAGAATAACGTAAGTTTCTTTTCGAAACGAGCAGAAATGTTATAATAAAACACAAAAAATATATATATATACACTGACGGAAAAAAAAATCCCAACACCACGAAAAAATAGTTGTAGAGGAATGAAATGGCGGCAATACATTTGTATAGGTAACATATTTAATCGATTAAGGTTTCAAGATCACAGCTTAATGTTAGCGCGAGAAGAGCCATTTTAAATGTGAAATGCTGGTACATTAATAACCAGTGTAACCGCCAGAATGTTGAATGCAAGCACGCAAACGTTCATGCATTATGTCGTACAGGTGCTGGATGTCAGTTTGTGGGATGGAGTTCCATGCCTGTTGCACTTGTCCGGTCAATACAGGGACGGTTAATGCTGGTTGGAGGTGACGCTGGAGTTGTCGTCCAATGATGTCCGATACGTGCCCGATTGGTGAAAGATCTGGTGATCTAGCAGGCCACGGCAACATGTCGACACTCTGTAGAGCATGTTGGGTTACAACAGCGGTATGCGGGCGAGCGTTATCCTGTTGGAAAACACCCCCTGGAATGCTGTTCATGAATGGCAGCACAACAGGTTGAATCACCAGACCGACGTACAACTGTGCCGTCAGGGTGCGTGGGATAACCATGAGAGTGCTCCTACTGTCATAGGAAATTGCTCCCCAGACTATAACTCCAGGTGTAGGTCAGTGTGTCTCGGCCGCAGACAAATTGGTTGCAGGCGCTCACCTGGCCTCCTTCTAACCAACACACGGCCATCACTGGCACCCAGGCAGATCCGGCTTTCATCAGAAAGCACAACAGATCTCCACTCAGTCCTCCAATGAGCTCTAGCTTGACACCACTGACGTCGCAAACGGCAGTGGTTTGGAGTAAGTGGAATGCACGCTACAGGGCGTCTGGCTCGGAGCTGTCCTTCAAGTAACCGATTTGTAACTGTTCGTTGTGTCACTGTGGTGGCAACTGCAGCTTGGATTGCTGCCGCAGACGCGGTACGATGCGCCACGGCCATACGCCGTACAGGGCGGTCTTCCCTCTCAGTAGTGCCACTTGGCCGGCCGGAACCCGGTCTTCTTGAGGCAGTACCTTCCCTTGACCACCGCTGCCAACAATCACGCACAGTGGCTACATTCCTGCCAAGTCGTTCTGCAATATTGCGGAACGAAAATCCACCTTCTCGTAGCCCTATTACACGACCTCGTTCAAACTCCGTGAGCTGTTGATAATGGCTTCTTCGTCTTCTTAAAGGCATTCTTGACTAAAATCAACACACTACGTCGAATATCAACGATAACTAACGCTCACAAACGTTACAGCGCGTATTTACAACAAACCTGCTTTGCATGTTCCGAGGGGCGCTACCAGCGCCACACATATGCGCCGAGCGCGAAATTTGCATAGACGTCATCTTACAGATGTACTCTCACCGCCTACCAACTGTCGTTTATCTAACACAACCCCTTCTTGGTGTTGGGATTTTTTTTTCCGTCAGTGTAGTTCAATGGCTGTGACAATACACTAACCAACTCCTCGTATTTTACTGCTAACCGCCAGTACTAAACAAAGTGTCCTAGTGGAACCCAACCAAGGCTGTGGTGGCTTTGTCACATAGACTAAATCAATAAGTAATTTCCGATAACCTTGAGCAGCAGGTTAAGGACATGTAAATCGGTGTCTCAGAAGCTCTTTACACTCTCCTGACTACAGGGCGTTGTTTCGTACAGGAATTTTAGTAAAAGGGCAACGTGCTGGAGGACAGATACAACTGTAAGTGATGACCCGCCTGGGAACATTCTTGGTACGCCCGTTGATTAGATTTTTCTGGGTACAGAAAACGCCGGCAGTGGATATCCATAGTTAACAGCAAGAAGTCTATGGTCATCAAGTTATGAGCATTCAAAGTGTATCGGAATGTCTTCTTGCACCAGAGAGGCTCATGCTGTCTCTTGGTGTTAAAGGCCTACTACTGCGTTTCTCATTATTCAACGTACTGAACCCGTGTGCAAATTTTGAACACCATTCTGACACGTTTGCACTAAAAACAAGTTAGTAAAATCATGCAATGCATTGATTATGATACGCTTTCCAACATACCAGAAATCATTACTCAAGTTATTACTCAAGTTATGAGGATAATGGCTGTGGAATAAATCTCGCTCTTGTGTCCTGATCTTTGACCCCATTTTGAAGATTTATAACAGAACCGGTTCAGTATACCTCCGGAACAACATGATGAAGTTCTGTCGCAATCGAAACATTTTTACGTAAGTTATGACGCATAAGGACGATGGAATGGATCCCGCTCCTATGTCCTGACCTTTGACCCCATTTCGGCCATTTTCAACAGGGTTCGTCCCCATGTTGTCCCCTACCACATACTAAAATTTCACCGAAATCCAACCATTTTTACGCGAGTTATCGTGCGGACAGACAGACAGACGGATAAGGCTGGAGCATTTACTCTTCTTCAACCTATTGTTGGAAAGCGTAAAAAAGGATCCATTGAGAAACAGGAAATCCTTTCGCCGATCTATCAGCCCACAATCAAACCCAACAAGGGAGAGCCGGAGGTCCGGAAGAGCTGGAGGAAATAGCTGTAGGGTCACCTGACAGACAAAATCTGTTGATAGGGCAGGCATGAATTCGGCGTGCACTGGGACATTCTCCTTTCTCAGTAACACCCCTTTAATGTGAATAAACTTTCCACAGGCATCAGCCACTCGTACTGTACCACAAGCCGTTATAATACTGGACTACACACGGACACAGATTTCATTGTTTAGGAGCGGATTAGTTTCTAGCCGTCCATTTCTTTTTCTTATAGTCAGGGCGCAAAGAGGAGTATTACTAGTTGGGGGAACAACAATCAATCTCTAGCATCCCCGTTTTCCATCTTATGCGTCACCGCACGAACAAACATACAGGTAGATCTAGATCCCCAATAGCTTGATGAACTATAAATACACAGTTGACGGGGATTAGGAACGTCAAATAGAAGTCATCGCTCTTTCCACGTATATAAGTGAGTCACGGGAAAATTCTCATCGGCCGCCACTGGGAATCGAACCCAGAGTCTTCCCGTTACGCGCCAGACATGCTTCTACTGCACCACAGTGGCCTCGAAATTCTCCAGACTCACATACGACAAACTGCGAAACCACCTGGCAGGTTGCTTCTTTGGAGCTTCGCACGATACTGGGGATTCACCAAAGTACAGTGAGTCAGTTGTGGTGCAGTGGAAGCATGTCCGGTGCGTAACTGGAAGACACTGGGTTCGATTCGCGGTGGCTGCATATGAGAATCTTTTCTGACTTCTATTTGATGTTCCTAATCAGCGTCAACTGTGTATTTATTATTCATTCGGCTTCTAGTTATTTGTTCAGTTGCTGCTGTTCATCTTTGGTGAATCCCCAGCATTGTGCGGGGCTCCAAAGAAGCAACCTGCTAAGTGGTTTGGCAGTTTGTCGTACGTGAGCCTGGAGAATTTCGAGGCCGCTGTGGTGCAGTGGAAGCATGTCCAGCGCGTAACTGGAAGACTGGGTTCGATTCCCGGTGGCTGCATATGAGAATTTTTTCTGACTTCTATTTGATGTTCCTAATCCGCGCCAACTGTGTATTTATTATTCATTCGGCTTCTAGTTATTTGTTCAGTTGCTGCTGTTCATCTTTGGTGAATCCCTAGCATTGTGCGGGGCTCCAAAGAAGCAACCTGCCAAGTGGTTTGGCAGTTTGTCGTACGTGAGCCTGGAGAATTTCGAGGCCGCTGTGGTGCAGTGGAAGCATGTCCAGCGCGTAACTGGAAGACTGGGTTCGATTCCCGGTGGCGGCCGATGAGAACTTTTCCGTGACTCACTTATAAACGTGTAAAGAGCGATGACTTTTATTTGATGAGCTTGATGAACAGCTGTTCTTCCAGTGTTCAAAAGCCACAACACTGTGACAACAAAGATGGCCCATCATAAAATCAGGTGGAACCGTAGAGTACAATAACACACGCCACAAAAAAAGTAGAAAATAATTATCCTCGTGGTGAGGGACGCTCCTCTAAATACCCCAGGCAGTGAAGTGAGCATTGATCGGTCTTCCAGGTTCCTCAGTGGGACCTATTCTGACAAAGAAACGATGTACGATACCTAGAGTCTTGTCCCAGTTGTCCTGTATCGCGAGAACTGGATGCTTAAGAACTGGTAAGAAGATTCTGAAAATTATCAAAGACCGAAGCCATATATTCATAACCATGCAAAATCTTGGGGGTAAGTTAAACAGTAATTTGCGTTTCATTGGAAGAAATGCAATACTTGTGATTCCACCGTACAACAGTGGCTAAAGAAGCTCGGGAGAACTTTCTGCAGGAAAGTTGTACAAAATCGTTGAGTTTTTAATGCGAAATGTAAGCCGAACTTAGTGAAGTTCGTGAAGGACTTTCTTGTAGGACTCAGGCAGACTTTTCGACGAGGTACCGTAATTATTTGCATTCTTTTGGAAGATTTTACGCAGTTTTGTTGTAACAAAATAAATACCACCCTCAAGGTCCGATAGTATTCCAGTTGATTGAAAGTTGACACACTAACTATTCGAGCTTAAATTGTAACTCATCTGGCACTCTCTAGACAAATATGGTTCTTGAGCAAATAATTTCCTTAAATTAACTACGAATTTATGGTCATCTGGCTCCCAGAAAACAGCCAGAACACCAAATAAGAAGCAATCCCATTGGGTAGTTTATGAATATACAATGAAGGGACAATTCATTATACGCACTGATATAAAAACGTAAGGGCCCGTCTTTCCTCTTCAGAGCAACACGGCATGGCAAAGACTATACCAGGTGCTGAAAACGTAGGGACGGTACTTTGTTCCCATCATTCCAGGGAAGCTATCCGTAAACCGACGAGAGTCGCGATGGAAGGTCTCAAGCTCGAAATGCAGAATGGGGCATTCAGGCGGGTCCAACGACATCGGGCCGCCTCAATGCCCAGTGTCATCTGGGCCGCCTCAATGCCTAGTGTCATCTGGGCCGCCTCAATGCCCAGTGTCATCTGGTCCGCCTCATGCAGAATGGTTCGACGAACGCAGTGCTAATGGCTCCCAAATTAGCTTGATCTCAATCCAATGGATCATCTGTACCACACACTACCACGCTCTATAATGGGACTGTGGACCTCACTAGAAACAGCTTGGCTGCATAGATCAGCCAAGCTGTTTCTATTGTATAGCCACCTCGTGGAATTGATGCCATGGAGGGTAGTGGCCATTCTCCGGGCGAAAGGAAAGCCCAAGAAGTATTAGGTAGGTCATGAAAGAAATACGGGATTACGCCATATAATACAAATTTTGAAGATGACAATCCGTTTTTTGGCGTAAATGTGACAAGAATGGTAAGTCAGATAATATCCGAAAACTTGAAAAAAATTTTCATCGTCCTGGAGCGGGACACGAAGCCGCGTCTCCCAGAAAGCGCCCTGGTATGCAAACCACTACACTCCAGGACGTTGAAAATTAAAAGTTTTCGAATATTATCTGACTTACCATTCTTGTCACATTTACGCCAAAAATCGGATTGTCATCTTCAAAATTTGTATTAGGTAGGTGTTTGCCATTCATTGAGCTCCCATAGCATAACTCAAAGATGAAGTGAAGGTTTGAATGAAATTCAAAGTTTTATATATCGATTTTGAATACACACGTAGGCATGCAGTCCCTAAATGAAAAAATCATAATGATTTATACTTACTCATATACACAGTGTGGCAAAGAATTTTTAAGACTGGGTCTGTAAAACGAAATAGAAACAAGAAATTATAATTTGTTTTGATTTGCTATTCAAAAAAAGTCCCTCCGGCTTCAATACACTTGTTATAGCGATTTAATAATGATTCGAATGCCTGTTCCAGTTCACTTTGCGGAATTGCCTCCAAAGCACGCGTCGAAGCTGTTCGTCTGGTCGAAATATCATCAAAATAACACCCTTTTAACTTCATTTTAAGTTTTGGGAATAAAGAAAAGTTGCAGGGTGTTAAATCAGGCGAATACGGTGGATGATTCAACACACAGACGTTATTTTTCGCCAAAAATCTACGAACAAGAAATGAGGTGTGACTAGGTGCATTATCGTGCAACAAACACCAACTGTTTTCATCCCGATATTCTGGACGAATGCGACGAATTCTGCCCATTGAACGCCTCAAAATATTTAAATAAAACTCACCAGTAATTGTTTGTCCACTTGGAACAAATTCTTTGTGGATAATAAGTACCCTTACTATCGAAGAATGTAATGAGCATTGTTTTGATTTTCGATGGAACTTTTCTTGTTTATTTGGCTTGTGGTGAGTTTTTTGAATTCCATTCCGCACTTTGTCGCTTTGTTTTAGGATCATATTGAAAACACCATGTTTCTTCACCAGTAACAATCGATTTTAAGAAGTTTGGATCATTTTCAGCGGCTGAAATGATGTCTCTGCAATGTGCACTTCTCCTTGATTTTTGTTCATTGGTTAACGTGTGTGGAACAAATTTAGCACAGACTTTTGTTTTGCCTAAATCTTCATGCAGGATGGTTCGAATCGTTTCTTTGTTGATGTTTAAAGCCTCTTCCATCATTCTTAGTGACGCACATCGATTGTTTGCCACGAAATCACGCACTTTATCAATAATCTCAGGTGTCATAGATGAACTAGGTCTTCCGGTATGCTTATCATCTTCTAGCGTATCTCTTCCGTCCAAAAAATGTTTGTGCCACAGGAAAACATTTGATCTATTTAAACAAAATTAACCGTAAACTTGTTTCATCATTTGGTACGTTTCCGAGGCACTTTTTCCAAGTTTTGCGTTAAATTTAATAACAGCCCTTTTTGTTCCATCTTAATAATTCAACATGAAAAAAATGTTACTTCTCTAATGACCGGCTATTTCGTTTGAGTTACTTTAACAACTGCGCAGTACTTTTGGCAGAAAGCAAGCAGATGGTCACGGTTTATAACGCATTCGCGATTACACTGGTGGCGCCACCGTAGGCTGAAATCTAGCACCAGACTTAAAAATTCTTTGACGCACTGTGTATAGTATTTAATTTACACAAAAATTTGTTTAGGTTCGCCACAATAGAGGCTTAAAATTTCTGAAGTCAGACAACTGAAATACAAACACAAATCTCAAAATACCAATTGTGCATTTAAATCGACTCATTTTCCCAGTTTTAAATATCAGCAGTTTGACGGAAATTTATTTTCCCTTCAAATTGTTGGTATTTGAGATTTGTGTTTGTATTTCAGTTGTCTGACTTCAGACAACTGAATTACAAACACAAATCGTCAATGTAATATGATTTCAGTTTCATACTTTCCGTTGGAAGTTCATCAGCTTGTATTGTCGGCTTGTCACATCCAGGGGGATCTCCCCCACCGGGATAGAAGTCGAGATGGCCAGAATCTTCAGGGGTTCCAAGGCCTTAAACGAAAAAATCGGTTAGTTGCTGAAAAACATAATACTGTAAAATATTTTATAGCGTGCTTTGTCTTACAGCATTCGCCTCTCAAATAAACAAGCGATGAAAATGTTTTAGTTTCATAGATTATTTCATAGTTACGCATTTAGCAGTGGTGTATGTGTGTGTAACAATACAGTATTAATATCATCATCATCATTGACAACCATTATCAATCCACTGCTGGACGAAGGTCTCCCCAAGTTTCTTCCACAACGGTCTGTCTTGTGCCAGTCTCCTCCATGTTACTCCTGCATACTTTCGAATTTCATCCACCCATCCCCCATGTGGTCTTCTTCTGGGTATTTTCCTGTCCTTTGGAATCTAGTCTAAAATTTCAGCTGTCCATCGATGTCTGTCCTTCTGGCAATACGTCCAGCCCATTGCCATTTCAGGGATTTTACTCTGATCACGATGTCTTCCACTCTTGTTATTTTTCGGATCCACGTGTTCCTCTTCTTATCTCT
Organism: Macrothele yani; assembly: GCA_039090855.1. Classification (NCBI taxonomy): domain Eukaryota; kingdom Metazoa; phylum Arthropoda; class Arachnida; order Araneae; family Macrothelidae; genus Macrothele; species Macrothele yani. The sequence goes on from CM077018.1 coordinate 68,308,661, forward strand.
CCTGGTTACACCAAGCATGCACCTCTCCATGCTGCTTTGAGTTGTCTGCAGTCTTTGTATGTTTCTTTTAGTTAAGGTCCACGTCTCTGCACCATACGTAAGCACTGCAACGATGCATTGATCAAACACTTTTCTTTTAAGACATAATGGCATATTGCTCTTGAAAATTATACTGCTTCTTCCAAAAGTTCTCCAGGCAAGTTTTATACGCCGATTAATTTCTTCATCAATGTGACCCTCACTTGATATCTGCTGTCCAAGATAAATGTAGGTATTGGCTATCTCCAGCTTTTCTCCATCAATCGAAAAATCTTCATTTCTTGTAAAAGCATTGTACATCACTTTTGTCTTCTGAAAGTTCATTTTTAATATCACTTCTTTACTCTTATCAGCAAGTTCTTGGATCATACTCTGCAGCTCTGATGGGGTAGTTGCAAAAATGACTACGTCATCAGCAAAACGAAGGTGAGTTAGATAATCTCCATTAATCCTCATCCCTTCGTTTTCCCAGTTCAGTGATTGAAAGACATTTTCCAAAGTGGCATTAAGGAGTTTAGGAGATATTGTGTCTCCTTGTCTCACTCCCTTTCCAATTTTTATGGGTGCTGTATATAGAATTAATATAGGTTTAGATAAATATGGAAAGAAGAGTTGGCACGATACCTATAGGGCTATTATTACAAAGATAACGTACTTTAGTTGTTATTCTCTGCCAATTGCATTCCTTTTCACGAAATTCGTCGGCCTTATCTACAGCACGTTTGAGTCGCCCCGGTGGCCGAGTTCCAACGCGGGCCTCTGATTAGGTATGGAGGGTATCGATGACTGTGAGCAACCCTAAGGGCTTTATACAGTCAGCTGTCCCTAATTTGGAGCCACTAGTTCCAGGAAAGAGGATAGCTAAGGCCGTGTGATAGAGACACACCACGAATGCTTCATCCGGGACTCGACCCCGGGTCCACTAAGACGAACGGTCAGAAACCAGTGCTTAGACCTACTGTACCACCGGGGCGGCCAGTTATACATTGTTCATTACACTGAAGAGCAATTGAATTAGAGATACCTGTCTAGTTACGTGTAGCACCACCTTTCGCCCTGATGACGGCGGTGATTCGTCTCGGCATGGACTCGACAAGACACCGGAAGCGTTGGGAAGCCATACGGATCCACGACCTCTGAACAAACTCCCACAGTTCACGAAGATTTGATGGAGGGGGTCAAAGCCTAGAACATCTCTCTCGATGGCATCCCAGATGTGCTCGATGTGATTGAGGTCAGGTGACCTAGCTGGCCAAGGAAGAGAGGTCACGTCGATGGAGTGTTCATCCAACGATTCGGATACAATTCGGGAGCGATGGCACGGTGCATTGTCTTGTTGCAGGATGAGGACCCCAGTGGGATGTTGAAGACTCACAAACGGGAGCAAATGTTGGTCCAGGATATCCCGGTAACGCTGACCTGTGAGGGACGATGTCACACATACCGGGGACCCCATTTCAGTCCACGTAAACAGTCCCCAGACGAGAATGCCACTCGCACCAGCTTGAAGAGTACACTGCTGGCAAGAAAGTTCCATCACTTCATGTGGTTTGCGCCGTACTCGTATCCTGCCATCCGCATGTACCACCGTGAATCTCGACTCATCAGTCCAGGTAACATTTTACCACGTGTCTAGGGTCCAGTGGCGATGTTCCCGCGCCCATGCTAATCTTTGCACCCTGTGATGTGCGGTCAGCAGCAGTACCCTCGTGGGACTACGGCTTCTGTACCCCATAGCGAGGAGATGGTTCTGTATGGTGTGGCTGCTTACACGTTTCTGTGCACCAGCGTTAAATTTCCGGGTGATTTCTTGCACTGTGGCCAGTCTATCCGCTGTTGCAACGCGAGGTAGCCGACGATGACCCCGCTCATCCACACGCTGTTGTCCACGGCAGTTGGCCCTTGCAGGGATGGTTTTACCGGATTCGATGTACTCACGGTGCACCCGTGACACAGTGGTTCGTGAAAATCCCAGTGTCTTCACGACTTCCGAGATGGAGTGACCCATTCGTCGGGCCCCGACAATTTGCCCACGATCAAATGCGCTTAGATCCTTCGTCTTACCCATACTGCATCCGACTCTTACTGATTCCCGTCGCATCACTCCTTATATTGTCGGATACCTGCATACATAATGTCGTTTCCGTTTGCAGGGCCGCCCACAGCACCACATTTGCATAACGCCAGCTGTCTCTAATTCAATTGCTCTTCAGTGTATAGTGGATATCGGTTGCTGTACTAATTTTATAAACGGACATTCCATGACAATCGTGTTATTTTAATAAAACTGAACTGGCGACTGCAGTGTTACACTGCATCAGAAAAGTTGGCCGTTGTGAAATGTGCTGGACCTCATAGAAACCGAGTGGAAAGGTGACATTTCGTAATGTGTAGCAAAAAATTTAATTACAGCTTTTTTCTTTCTCATTAAAGGACACGATTAAATAAAACTGCAGGATCCATCCTTGCTCTTTACCCAGCGGGAACCTCTTCAGTCCTCTTCGATTTCGTGAAAATTCCCTGGTTCACCTTTACTATGGTAGCCTCAAACCAAATCAATTGCAAAGACGTGATAAAAAACTATCTGTTCACAGGAACTAGGAAAGTCCGTCTGAAAGAACTCAAAACGACCTACCGAAAATTTGCGTACTCAGCAATTGTAGGTTGCATGCTTATACTGTATAAACAACCTGTAATCGCTGAGAAAGTGAATTTCCGGTAGGACTGTTTCCTTCACATTGTGTGTAAGAACGACAACCGAATGGTCACACATTCTACCATTCTTTCGTACTCCTTCTCATTTTCTCACTGACTGAGGAAAGGACTGCTTAGGACAATCTTCCCTTCTTGTCGTCCTTGTACTGGAGGATACGCTGGTTTTTCCCCGAGCACCGTCCCTCGTTTCGGAGACGTGGGCAAAATCTGTCCCCGATGTGAGTCTACTTTATGCTCAGAATACCTTTACTCCTTTCTCTCTACAAGCGAACTCCACGTGCTTTAACCACAAATTATTTAGCTGCTTAAATCGCTAAGTGCTCGTCGGAAACAATTGAACTCTTTGTCGCCAGAACCACAACCTTCCATCAAACATGAAACAACCTGCCAACACAACACATCAGGTGTCATCCACCAAGATATAAGCACATTTGCACATGGTGGTTTAATGTTTAACACCGATGGTAGTAGCTATCAACGTAATGTTTTACTTTAGGAATTATCCCCATAACGTCTTCAATTGGCGCTAGACACGTTTCACTGTCTCCCTCATTCGCACAGGATAACCTTTTTTTGATGCCCAAAATCCTTAGTAATAAATAAAAGTACAACCACACATCCCTGAAGAATTAAGCGAAGTATTTCTTCAGTGCTAAACAGGGCAAAATGCAACAGGTCGAGAGTACGAGTATGCCACGTGGCAATTTTTGCTTCTTTCTTTTTTACTTTCTCCACGAGCAACACACTTCCGCATTCACGGTGTCTTCCGACACCTTCCCTCATTTTACCTCTTCCCACAAAGAGAAAAAATACGCCGAACAGAAGTTCATAAACACTTGCCACAATATCAAGTGTGGACAATAGAACTAGTTGGAGAAATGATACACTACGCAAAGTAAATCAAGAAGTGGTCAGCAATTAAAATTATGGATTAGCTCCTTAACAACGTACTAACATAAAATTTTGATCTTTTTACGCAATATTATTAAGTATATTTTCATTTGGAGATTCACGAACGTCACTTGGAAATTTAATTATTCCTGCACACATTTTCAAACGTTTGAATGCATTTTAGGAATGTAAAGAGAATTCATAGTCCTCGCTAAAATTTTACTTAGCTATAGTAAGGCATCATCATTTTCGTAGAAAAGGTCAAATGGTTAAATATATTTTTCAACACAGCTCAGCTTCTTTTCTTTTTTATTCCATTCCGCGGCTTTTTGTTAAAGACGATGCGGAAGTGAGCGTAACCATTTGAACTGGATTTAAACTAAAACTAAATCGCAATGATTGGTTAGTAGCTGCTCTTACCTTGTAAAATTGTAAGTCCTGGATCTGAATGGATAACATCAACGAGAACGGCATCGCTGGGATCCAATCGAACTTTCTCTGCGACGTTTCTGAAAAAAGGACCAGCTGGATCCAAACCTACGAAAGAATCCAAAATGGTAATTAATTGATTTTACATTTTTTTTTATCATTTTGATTGTGTGTGGAGAGATTTCATAACATGTGGTTAGATTAGGTTACTGCGCCATACTACGCTTGTTTTTCTATTAGGATTTCGATATCGTCTTAAACACCAGCCCCCGGTGCCCGAGTAGTCAGAGGCACGGGGCTGTGGCCAGTCATCTCAGCCAGGTCCAGCTTCGATTACCCGATGAAGAATGGCTCATACGCTAGTCCAGCGGCGCTGGTCACCTTAGCTGGTACCAGTGACCCCAAATTAGGAACGGGTGACTCCTCATAGCCTTAGATGTTCAAAGTGGGCATTAAATCCCGTCATCACCCCCCCCGCCACAAAAAAACCCCACCCAAACAAACATGTCTACTCTTACGATGGGCGCCGATAGGGAGGGTCACAGGGGTCACTTAACCCCCCCCCCCAGTAGTAGTATTTTTCCCTAAATTTTATTTTATTTTATTTTATTTATTACTTTTTTTTTTTTACACTCACAGAACTGGACCACAAGGAAAGATGGAGTTTGGGGCGTTTAATTTAATATCCCAATTTTATTGGAAATTTGGAATTGGAAAACTATAACGTGAAAGCGGAAAACCTAGCAAACTGTAAGGTAGTACGCCCAAACAAGTTCCGCTCAGGGTGGTGTGTGCTGAACTTAAAAGGATTGGCGTGGCCCTGCTCGACACTGTTCGTTATTTTGAAAACAGTTACCAATGTACATGATCATACATGACTATTACTAACATACATTTTCTTCAAGAGCAGCAGCAATTAATAATAATAATAATAATAGTAGTTTTTTTACCGTCTTCTCAGTAGTAGTAGTGTTCTAGTGTAGTAAGTAAGTTGTAGTAATATTATTAATCTTTCATTTTCACGAACTACTGTTTTCTACATATTAGCCAAACCTTAATTAATTAATTACACTTGACCCCCCTTGAAAAATTTCCTGCAGACGCCCATGACTCTTACTGACCACAAACACACGTACATAGCTCGTTACCGGAGAAAACAAACGATGACCCCGACTTATCCCAGAACATATTTGCTGCTAAATCAGTGAAAGATGAATTCATATCTCATTAGCTCCTTAACTACGAAATCATCTTCTATTTGGGGTTCATTCCCAGACAATCCTATGGTCTGCCCCTTGAACAAGTTTCTGTGTTTTCTGTCCTGGTCCTCCACTACTTTTTTTGTTTTGACTTCTTTTGTGTCCTCCATTATTTTTCTTCCACCATCTTTTTCTTGATCTTCTTACTCCCCCTGCTTCCTGGCACCTCCATTTCCATTGCATTTTGAATTGGATTTTCTTTCTTTATTCTACATACGTCCGGCTCATCTTAGACGACTTTCCACTGATTTTTTTTTTTTGGTACCAAGCTCTTTCCTCATGCCTTTATCTCTTCTATGAGTATATCCTTCCCTTTCATCCATCTAAGAATTGTCATTTCTGTTGTTTCCAGTTGTTGCTCCCCCCCCTTTTTGGGGTTCCCAGTTTTGTGTTCCACATTCACTGTGCTCCCAAAATGTTTCGCCAAATTTTGGGAACTTGTTTTGCCGTCGGTTCTGATGAAAAAATTCGCGTGAACATTGGGCCGGAAACACTTTTCAACAACAACAAACGGAGTGTATTGTAAAGTCGCGTACCAGCAGCGGCTTCACAGGCAAACGGAGGTTGATAATGATATGAACACAGCAATTTTCGCTTGGCTTACATAGAACGTTTTCTCGAAATTTGTTTGAAGTTCCCCATTCAATTCTCAATATAGGCCAGGAAACGGCAATCTTTATACCCCCCCTCGAACTTCTGTGGCCAATGGCCCTAAGTATGAATCGACATGAAAATTCAGACAAACAAAAGAGCTCCTTCCCATCGTTAGGTAACTTGGGAAACTGCCACACATAATTCGGAAACTTTGAAAACTGCCACACCAGAAAACTGCCACACATTCAAAGTGTTCCTCGGAGGAATAGCAATTTGTGCCCGGCCCCTTATTGAAAAGCGTGTGGCAGTTTTCCTGTGTGGTAGTCTTCCTGTGTGGCGGTCTTCCTCCAACCAAAGTGATCAGCCTTTTTCTGCCGGTGGGGATTTCGAATTCACGCCTTCCCGCTCCGGAGCGTGATGTTCTCCCGACTGAACTACGCTGGCAAGACCTATCGCTGCAGTTAGCCGTTTTGACTCATGCATCACTTCAAGTGGTACGTCACATCCCCTTCTTTCCACTTGAGAAAGGTGGGGGCGCGAAACCGCAGGTTTAAGGTCGGCCGATAAAACATGCTTAAACGGCCAGCTCACTGTAGAAGAAATAATTTTTATTAATTCCATACGATGTGTGGAAAAATCATCACACTCATTTTTCGAACCTCATGTCCAGAAGATTTATTTTACGTTCGGGCGCCAATATAGCGAATTTCTTTGCCGGTGGTGAAATTCGAAACCAAGTCTTCCTACTGAGGAGCGGTATGTTGTTCTCCCGACTGAACTACGCCGGCAAGGCTTATCGCTACAACTTGTCGTTTTGACACATGCGTCACCTCAGTAGCACGTCTCAAGCACCTTTCCATCTGAAGATAGATACTTTTTAATTTTTAAGTATCAGTCCTTCCATTATCAATAGCAGTCGGAATAGGCAAAATGAGTGATCTGAGCAACTTTGAACAAGATAGTTGACCCCAAGCGCGCCATTTCGAGCATCTCCACAACGACCTTTTCCTGAGCTTTTCACGCACAACAGTAGCAAGTGTTACCGTGAATGGTGCGACACCCAAATAACTGCCATCCAGTGTAGCACCCACGGGAAGGACAGATGGGGCCCAGCCTCCCCCTCCCCCCGGCTGACAGAGCAGAAAATTATTACGCCAAAGTTTGAAACAAAAATAATATATTTCTTAATCATGTACCGTATAATTATAACATACAATAATTACAAGGAGTAGCTCTGTTAAATAAATTTAGAAAAATCTAACCCGGAAAAGAATTTCATCTACTGCTTCTTCTAATTACTTAACTTTCTTGTACTGTAACATTACTAGTAACTGAATAAGAATAAATGTACAAAAGTCAGCGTCCTTAATTTTTATGGCACCTGACTATTTTCCCCGTTAAATTTAATGGGGTCACCATGACCCCCCCCCCCCTTCAGGAAATTTCTGGGTGAGCTACTGCTTCCATCAGTCGGTAATCTTCCGGACGGAAACAACTGTACAGTGTGGAAGAAATATTCTTCTCATAATACGTGGCCAATACGTCATGATAATGAACGTGGCCAATACGTCATGGTGGATCAAAGGAGTCAAAGAAGACTTGCGAGAATCCTGCAAGCTGGCTATTACCCGGCAAATCAACGCATAATTCAATATCGATGTGCCAAGGATCATCTCCGAAAGTACTATGGTCCATGGGACATAGAACATCCCAAATTTTTAATTTCTTGGGTTTTTCTGAGAAACTGAAAGTTTCAGTATGGTTGCAGAGAAATCCCATATCCACAGGGATACACTGCACATGTGAAAATGTCTTTATACAGTAGTGACCAAAATTGTGGAAACCTTTTGGGAAAAGTGTATTTTTGAGGTTTGATGGCTCATAATACCACTTTGTTTTGGAGTAATACCATAAAATTGTATATCAATGGAACGATAATTTCATCAAGAATGTAATGCAACAAAGTTTGTTCAGTTATCTGTATTCTATGAAAAGGTATAGCCAAATAACCAGAAAAAGGAAGCACAACTTGCTTAGGTTGATATGAAATAGCCTTCCTTCATTTGAATGTAGCCAATGAGCATGAGTGTTTAGAGAGCCAATCAGGTCAGAGTAGGATTCAGCTATTGATGTCATGTATGGGAACTAAGAGGGGGACATTTGTCAGTGTTTTACGTGATTGCTATCAAGTTGGTTGTTTTTTTGTGTGTTCTTTCATATAGTGAGCTTGTAAAACGTAATAAAATTAAAGAAATGGCGCAAAGAGTTGACTGGTCGCCCAGAAAGTAATGTAAAATAGTACTATTAAGTGAACAAGGCTTCAGTTATGAAGAAATTAGAAGAAAAATTGGTGGCAACTTAACCAAAAGTGGCATTTCTAAATTTTTGACGCCGCCCCGGTGGCGCAGTGGTCTAAGGCGCTGGCCTCTGATCATTCGTCCGTCTGGGGTCCGGGTTCGAATCCCGGTGAGGCATGGATGTTGTGTTTGTCTTACGGCATTGGCTCTCTCCCTTCCCTGGAACCAGTGACCCTAAATTAGGGACAGGCGACTGCTTACAGCCCATTGAGTTGCTCACGGTGGTCGTTAAACCTCCAATAAAAAAAAAAAAAAAATTTTTTTGAAGAGGTATAAGGAGACTCAGTCACTAAAAAAACCAGACTGTTAAAGGCAAGAAAAGGTGCAAAACAGCAAGTGATGATAGAGGAATTAAGAGACTGTGCCTACGAGACAGAAGAAAATATCTGGGTGTATCAGGTGATGCGTAACATCACAGCCTCTCCTTGACAAATGTCAACCCCGCCTTCTCGTGGTACATCCTGTTCCCACTAAAGGGGCTCTGACGACCGCCAATAGCGGTATAACTATAACATCGGGATTAGAGGAAATGCTATCCCACACTCACCAACCCGCTTGGCCAGCGTGGTGAGTAATGGCCAAACCCCCCAAAATGACTCCACAACTTAAATCTTGGCCCTCAGTCTCCGGCAGCTGGAATGTACCTGGCCAAGGCAGCGGCCAGTGCGACATGAAGGCAGAGGGTGCTAAGAATCCCCGGAGGACCGGACTAGGCTGCCATCTGATGCTGACCTTGGCTACGTACAACGGACGCTCCCTATCTTCTGATTCAAGGCTTCTTGAATTGGAAGAGGAACTACAAAGGATCAAGTGGGACATCGTCGGGCTAAGTGAGGAAAGGAGAAAAGGAGAAGATCTCATTGAACTGAAAAGTGGACATCTCTTCAACTATCGTGGGACAGATACTGGCAGAACTAGTGGTGTTGGATTTATAATAAACAAGAAACTGAAGGATAAAGTTGTAGAAGTTGAAAGTTCCTCTGACAGAGCTGCACGACTCGTTATCCAACTCTCGAAAAGATACCAGGCTCAGATTATTCAAACTTATGCACCCACCACAAGTCATGCTGAAGAAGAAATTGAAGAATTTTATGAGGAAATTCGTGATCTAAATAATAAAGGTAAGCAGCACTTGAAGATAATTATGGGAGATTTCAATGCAAAAAATAGGGCAGCGGCAACAGAATGAAACTTCAGTAGGTAAATTCGGTCACGGCAACAGAAACCAGCGTGGAAATACTCTCGTAGAGTTTGCAGAGGCAGAAGGGTTTTTCATCTTGAACTCCTTTTTCAAGAAAAAGCCACACAGGAAATGGACATGGAGACATCCAAATGGGACGACAAGTGAAATTGATTTTATTATGTGTAACAAAAAATTCGTCATAGAAGACTGCAGTGTGCTAAACAAGTTCAACACAGGCAGTGACCATAGATTGGTGAGATGTAAGATGCACCTCAACACTAAACTCGAACGTAGCAAGCTCATAAGACAAACAAAATGTATTGACATAACCAACCTTAAAAAACACCATAATACCTTCAAATTGGAACTGAAGAACAGATTCTCTGCTTTAGAAGGCCTAACATCGGAAGAAGTGGATATTTCTGAAGTTAACAGAAAAGTAACCAAAGCTCTTATGGAAACAGCAACAAAATTAGCTGGGTCTAAGAACAAATTGCATGTGAACAAATTATCAGGAAAAACCAAAATGTTGATGCAAAAAAGAAGAGTGATGAGGACAACTAAAGAAGATGTGACTTCCAAAGTGGAATATATAGAGCTATGCAAGACAGTACGAAAAAGTATCACTGAAGACGTAAGGAAATTCAACTGTGAACTAGTAAGGAAAGCAATTGAAAACAACCAAAGCCTAAAGATAGCAAAGGGACATCTCAGTAAGGGGAAAAAACAGATTATGGCACTGAGAAAAGAAGATGGTTCTGTAACAAGAAATAGAGGCGAAATTTTGACAAGAGTTATAATGAATTAGCTTTGTTTAGCTTTCCGCTAAACTAATTCATATGAATGATTCTCTTCCTACCAGCTAGCTAATGATATACTTGTACTAAGCTTCAAAATAGTGAATTCAAAAGGGTGTTGTTACTAGTTAATTACGAACGTAAACAAAGTCTTAACGCTGGTTATCTAGGGTAATAAATAAAAGTTATAAACCTAACAGCCAGACAGAGGTCTGACAAAAACTATTAATTGAGAAAGACGTACTTACTGCCACTTCTTTATTATAAGACTCTTGGTCATCTAAAGCACACACACAACTTGTTTTACACTAATGAAGAATCTCTCCTCATAACAACACAATCTCTCCTCGTATTATAAACGCTCTCCGTAAACAACAACGCTCTTTCATAACAACAACAAAAGCTCTTCTAAGTCTCGATGAACGCGCCTATATACTAGCTACCACCACGTCATGACTTACACTCATTGCCAGATCTCATTCAGCGGGTGAAATAATATTTCGTTCAGTAAGAAGATAATTTACATAGTAAAATAAAATAACCAGAGATAGTAAAATCAAAAGGAAAGTGAATATAGAGTATACGTTACATCATCTCCCCTTTAATTTTTCGTTTTTTTTTTTTTTGTTTTTTTTTTTCCTTCTTTTTTGTTTCCGAAAAACCTATCAATTTTGGAGTGTAAGTCTTACATTTCGTTGAATGACGTTTCTCGACCTCTTTTTTGATTTGTTGTTTGGTGGTAGCCGTATTTACAGTATCAAACTTGGCATGACAAATTGAAATCTGTATTCGTCTGTGAAACTTGTATTGTTGAACAAAACAAACCTGCATCGACATACCTTCCTTTTATTCTGCCTAGCAGGAATCACTTTTTTAATTTCAAATGACGTTATCATTATTCGGTGAATACATACCAACTGTATCAGCAGCGAAGATTGCCTGGAGCTGCCTAACAGTAACAATTTTATTATTTTAATATCAAATTTCGTGCGCATTATTCGTTGAAGACATACCAACTGTATCAGCAGCGAAATTTACCTGGAGCTGCCTAACAGTAACAATTTTATTATTTTACCCCTAAGCACATAGATATATATAAAAAAAAGTGGATTAGTAGATGGACATAGAAGAAATATAAAAAAAAAAAAAACACATATATACACAAAAAAGAATGCATAGGCCCACACGAAAAAAAGAAATTCTGACACGCCAACTGGTCGTGCAGGAAAAACAACAAACTGAGAAAAGAACCTGTCCACGAGAACTTACTTATCTCGAGGACGCATAAAAAACTCTAGTGCGATAACGTTTTTCAGGCCTAATCGGACTGGTAAAATCAGGTGGCTTGGATCTCTTCAGGGACTGTAATGGATCTGGAACATCGGTCTGCTGTCGGTCAGGAAATCCCGGCGGCTGACGGGAACGGTCAGGAATGGCGGAAATCCGTCGGTCCGAAACGGCTGAAGTCTGTGGGTCCAGAAATCCCTGCGGCTGAGAAGAACGGTCAGGAACGTCTGAAGTCAGGCGGTCCGGAAATTCTTGCGGCTGAGAGGAACGGTCAGGAACATCAGAAGTCTGGCGGTCCGGAAACCCTTGCGGCTGATAGGAACGGTCAGGAACGTCAGAAGTCTGGCGGTCCGGAAATCCTTGCGGCTGATAGGAACGGGCTCCCCAGGCTTTTGATATGAAGTCCCTTTGTGCTGGGGCTCGTTGTGTCCTTCCAGTATTCTCTTGGACGGACGTGGCTCCGGCCACATCGTTTGCTTTCTCTTACGCCCTCGTGGCATGAGAGTAGCAGCAGGCATCGGCCCTGTTTGCCCTGAACGTAGGTTCCAGGGGCGAAACCCGGGCGGATGCAAAGATTTCTGCCTTCGTCGCTGTTGCGGCGAAGCAGATTGGGGAGACAAGTCACGTTTGCGCCCAGCCTTTGGTGGTGCTATACGGTTGGTAACATGAAATTTAGTGTTCATAACTGATAAGTCGGAAATGTCCGAGGCCTCTGAGTCGCTGCTGTAATTCAGTGGTCGTGCAGGGCGATGTTTAGATTTGCCTATAGGAATACTTTCTGACGAAGTATTCAAAGAAGAAGTAGCCCGCGTTGGTGCAGAGTTATCCGGAAACGGCGCAGCAATAGTCTTGGCAATGGTTGGAGGAAAAGGAACGATACTAGTATTCGAAGAACTCGATTCGAGCCTTGGTCTCACGGGAGAGTCAGGTTGCGTGTTTGGAAACCCGTCTTGAGGAGGGGAGGGTGAAGGAAAAATCACTGGAGATTCTTCAAAAATGTTTGGTGGTTCGTCCAACATTTCGGGCGGTTGATCGTGATATATAGACTCTTGAGTCTGTGGAACAGATGGTTGAGTAGGGTTGATTATGAAATCGATATTCCGTTCATGATACTTGCGACACTGATCAACGTGTACGTATTGAAATTGGTTGTCAGGTTTTCCAGAACAACATTATTTTCAAAGATATTTGCCACCCGATATGGACCTTCGTAGCTGGGTGCAAATTTCTTCACTAAAGTATGCGAAACAGAAGACTGGAAGTGCGTTTCCACGAGAGTGAGATCTCCAACGACAAGATCTGGTTCCCTACGCCTAGAATTATAATATCTTGCTTGAGCCGCTTGTGCTCCTAGCATTGCAACACGAGCTTTTTCTGCCATGATTCGTACTGATTGCGGAGTTGGTCGCTGGTTTAGTTCGTCGATAATCCCCGTTAAATTTTCAAAAGGGGTTTTAATTTTGCGACCCAGAAAAAGTTCTGCAGGAGTAAGTTTAGTAGACTCGTGGACAGACGAGCGGAGGGCGAACGCAAAAAGCTCCAAATGGTCATCCCATCTTTCATGATGATCCATTACAAAAGTCGCAATCATTTTTACTAGCGTGCGGTTAACGCGTTCCGCAGGATTACTCTGGGGATGATATGGGGAAATGAATTTATGTTTAATGTGTAGTCTCGCACACATTCTTTCAAAAATGTCAGAAATAAATTGAGGACCATTATCCGAAACTACTTTATTAGGTGCACCATATCTAGAAAATACTTCATTAACTAAGACATTACAAATAACTTCTGCCGTAGCGGCTTTAATGGGAAAAACTTCAACCCATTTAGAAAAATTATCAGTTAGTACTAAAACGTAACGAGCTTTATTTTTAACAGATAATGGATAAGGTCCCAATAAATCTATTGAAATAATATCAAACACATGAGAACTTGAACTAGATTTCAAGTGACCGGCCGGTCTTACATTACGGTAATTATTAATCTGACACAAGTGACATGATTGAACGTATGCGAGCACACTTTGGTACATGCCAGGCCAATAGGCAACATCCCGCAATTTACCACGGGTCTTGCGAATACCTAAATGGCCTGCAAGAGGTTTGTCATGAAATTCATTTAAAAGGGCCATTCTAAGGGTTCGCGGAATACATGGGCGAAACTCTGCCCTAGTAGTCCGAGATTTTGTATAATAAAGAAGACCCTCTATTACTTCAAAATGTTGTGACCTTCCAGCCAGAGAAGGATCACTTTGTAGGGGCGAACCCGCAAGCAAAAAATTATAGATATCCCCAAAATCTGGATCATTTATTAATTCTGCCATTATCTGCTCTCTGGATGTTATATCAGCTATTAGAAGTAAAGGCTGACATCCAGGAGTAGTTTCTGTGGGGACCCCACTAATCGGAACGCGAGATAATGCGTCCGGTAATTGATTCTTATGACCTGGCTGATATGAAATTTTGATATTGCTCTCCTGTAACTTTAGAGCCCACTTCATAAGTCTTTGAGATAGGTGCTTAGCAGAATTCAAATACTGAAGGGCAGAATGATCCGTAATTATGTTAACTGTCAATTCATTAAGATAACATTGAAATTTATTCAGCGCATACACAACAGCAAGACATTCACGTTCCGTAGCTGAATAATTGCGTTCAGCTTTGGCTAAAGTACGAGACGCAAAAGCTATTGGATGCCCAGCTTGTGACAAAACGCAACCAAGACCAACTCCGGATGCATCAGTATAAATATCAAATTCCTTAGTATGATCCGGAAAAGCCAACACCGGAGGCTGAGTCAATGCAGACTTCAGTGTTTCGAATGCAGCGTTAGCCTCAGGTGTCCAAATAAACTTCTTGTATTTACGTTTTAAAGCATACAATGGCTCACAGATTGTAGCATAAGCGGGGACGAACTGCTGATACCATCCGGTCATTCCCATAAAGCGTGATAGTTCTTTTGCTGTTTTAGGCCGAGGAAAGTCAACAATAGGCCTAATTTTTTCATTATCAGTAAATAAGCCGTGGGGAGTGATTTTCAACCCCAGATATACAATCTCGTCCCTCGCTATCTGGCATTTACTAGGTTTTAACGTCAAGCCAGCATTGTATATAAGTTGGAACACCTGTTTGAGCAGAGAAAGGTGCTCGTCAAAAGTCTCTGATGTAATAATAATGTCATCTAAATAGACATGCACATGGGGACCCAGGACAGGTCTGAGAACCGTATCCATAAGCTTTTGGAAAGTAGCAGGTGCAGAAGCTAGTCCAAAAGGCATACGTAAATATTCATAGGCCCCAAAAGGAGTCACAAAGCCTGTTTTATCGACAGAGTCCGGATGTACTGCTACCTGCCAATATCCACTCGCCAAATCCAAGGTTGACATCCATTTGGTTGACGACAGGTCATTTAAAATATGTGACATGACAGGTAGTGGATAATTGATCGTTTTTGTGACTTGGTTGAGCTTGCGGAAATCTGTCACGAAACGAAATTCATCGGATTGTTTCTTTGGAACCAAAAAGGCAGGAGCAGCCCAGGCGCTTGTGGATTCCCTGATTATGCCCTGCTTAATCATTTCAGAAATTTGACGTTGCATTTCCTGTTTCTTATGTGGAGCACAAGGGTAAGGTTTCGTCGCAATTGGTTTCGAACCATCAGTGTCAATGACATGATAAACCACCTGTGTGAAACCAGGTTGATCCGAAAATAAACCAGGGCTTTCCTGTAAAAGGAGAGAAAGCTGGTTTCGTTGCCTCTCATTCAACTGGTTACTCAATAATAAACTCGTTATATCTACAGGAACCGTAGGAATCATTTCGGCAGGTTCCGGAAAGGAAATCACATGTTGTACAAAATTCAAAGTTATTTGAAACTTATGTATAAAGTCCATTCCCATTAGACATTTCACAGGTAGCTCGTCTATAAGCAGGAAAGAATGTGTAAAACGAGCTTTTCCCAGCCCTAAAGATAAGGTGACAGTTCCTGAGATACTGAAGATTTCATTATTTGCACCTCGCAAATACTGCGTTGCAGGCTGAACGTGTATTGCAGGAAAATTGTCAGTGCAAAACTTTGTATTGAGGGCTGATATTTCGGAACCAGTGTCGAACTTTGTCTTGACAATAATATCTTCAATTGTTAAGAATACATCAGGCAACTGAGGAGTTTGAACAGTCACTAATACTGTTTTAGGGTCAGAATGCTTGGTATCAGGAAGCAAGACCGACCCTTGGTCTACTTCCTTTGGAAGTTTAAAGGAATCCTGGTTGGGTTATCATGTGGTCTGAAATTTCGACCCTGCCGGGTATCGGGAAAATTTTCACGATGAGGAAAACTGCTTGAAACCTGCGTCGGGAACTCCGCGTGTCTGTTGACATTTTCATATCCTTTACGTCTGCCCTCAGCACGGGCAGAAAAATTATCATTGCCCTGAGCATGATAACGTTCCGAATGCTGCTGATTGAAACGGTTTCGAGCATACTGTGCAGATGTACGATATCCCGTAGCTTGTTCAGAAACTCGCTGTTGGTTTGCCACTCTTCTGTGTGGTGGAACGTATGAACCTTGGGTGTGCACTTGTGTATGCTCGCGCTGAAAGTTATTATGTCTATTATGCCGCTGAGGGTTTTCGTAATAAGCCTCGCGGGGTGCCCGAGCATGGTGAGTTGAACCATGTTTACCATGTCGCTCTTCATATGTGCGTATGAGGCGAAGGCATTCATGAATTGTGGCAGGGTGTCGAACCTCAAGAAAATCTTGTAAGAATGGGTCGAGCTGCTGCACGAGGGTATCCAACATGTCAACATGACTGGCATGTGGATCCCATAGGTTATATAAGCGTGTAGTCTCCAACGCAAATGCAACAGGGCTATCATTGGGACCTTGCTGACGTGAAAAAAGCTGTTGAGCAAGGCTAGCTCGACTGAGGCCGAAAGGAAAGACCTCCAAAAATTCTGCACGGAAATTCTCATAATGAGAATCCGGGTTCGACACTCTCCACTGCCGATACCAGGTCTTAGCGGTATCCCTCAAGCAAGTGCCGGCGATTTGGACTTTGCAGTCTTCAGGAATATTATATAGATCAAAATGATCTTCCAGATCTTCGAGGAACTTTAAGGACCCCTCCAAACCATTGAAATGAATTGTTCCTGCATGCGGCACGAAATGGGCAAGCATTCTGCTTCGCTGAGAGGATTGAACTCCCTCAGGAACGACCCGCGACTCAGAGTAATAGGAAGCTGGTATATTACGAAATGGTGAAGAATGCCTGGGTACGTGTAGATCATGCATATCAAAGTTAGAGCCACAGGCTTCTTGCAAATTTTCATAAAAAACACCATTACCCTCGGAACTTGCCTTGGGGTAGAAAATTGAAGTTGTCTCGGGTAAGGAAGACATGGATAATAATCGTCAAGATCTCGTGTTCGAGAAAAGTTCGGGCGCCAATTATAATGAATTAGCTTTGTTTAGCTTTCCGCTAAACTAATTCATATGAATGATTCTCTTCCTACCAGCTAGCTAATGATATACTTGTACTAAGCTTCAAAATAGTCAATTCAAAAGGGTGTTGTTACTAGTTAATTACGAACGTAAACAAAGTCTTAACGCTGGTTATCTAGGGTAATAAATAAAAGTTATAAACCTAACAGCCAGACAGAGGTCTGACAAAAACTATTAATTGAGAAAGACGTACTTACTGCCACTTCTTTATTATAAGACTCTTGGTCATCTAAAGCACACACACAACTTGTTTTACACTAATGAAGAATCTCTCCTCATAACAACTCAATCTCTCCTCGTATTATAAACGCTCTCCGTAAACAACAACGCTCTCTCATAACAACAACAAAAGCTCTTCTAAGTCTCGATGAACGCGCCTATATACTAGCTACCACCACGTCATGACTTACACTCATTGCCAGATCTCATTCAGCGGGTGAAATAATATTTTGTTCAGTAAGAAGATAATTTACATAGTAAAATAAAATAACCAGAGATAGTAAAATCAAAAGGAAAGTGAATATAGAGTATACGTTACAGAGTGAAAGATTTCTACTCCAAATTATATGAAAGGGATGATACATGTACTCCAGACATCATGAAAGGTACCAGTACCAGAGTTCTTCCAGTCCTTCCAGCAGAAGTTGCACATGCAATCAAGAACATGAAGCGGGGAAAAGCTCCAGGAGAAGATGGAATTACTGTAGACATCATACAAGAAGCAAGTGGAGAAATCGAAACAGTACTCGCCCAAATTTTCACTCGATGCCTTAATGAAGGGAAAATTCCTGAGGATTGGAACAACGCTACAATGATCTTGCTACATAAAAAAGGTTACATTGAGGATCTCAGGAACTACAGACCTATCAGCCTCCTATCAGTGGTTTATAAAATCTTCACTAAAGTTCTTTCACACCGCTTGAAGGTGACACTGGACATGGCTCAACCGAGAGAACAAGCTGGATTCAGGAGTGGCTACAGCATAATAGATCATATCCACGTACTGAGAGAACTAATTGAAAGAGCGAGGGAATATGAGCTTCCATTGTGCATGGCTTTTATCGATTATGAAAAAGCCTTTGATTCGGTGAAACCATCAGCAGTTGCAATGGCTCTGAAATCCTGCGGTATTGAAGATGCATACATTAATATTATTAATAACATCTATGAAAATGCAAGTGCAAAGATTCGGCTGTTTGAAAATACAACACACATAAAAATTGGAAAAGGAGTGAGACAAGGTGACATCATATCTCCGAAGCTCTTTAATGCCACATTGGAAAATGTCTTTCAATCACTGAACTGGGAAAACAAAGGGATAAAGATTAATGGAGATTATCTAACCCACCTTCGTTTTGCTGATGACATAGTCATTTTTGCAACTACCCCATCAGAGCTACAGAGTATGATCCAGGAACTTGCTGACAAGAGTAAAGAAGTGGGATTAAAAATGAACTTTCAGAAGACAAAAGTGATGTACAATGCTTTTACAAGAAATGAAGATTTATCGATTGATGGAGAAAAGCTGGAGATAACAGACACGTACGTTTGTCTTCGACAGCAGATATCAAGTGAGGGTCACATTGGTGAAGAAATTAATCGACGTACAAAACTTGCCTGGAGAGCTTTTGGAAGAAACAGCATAATTTTCAAGAGCAATATGCCATTATGTCTTAAAAGAAAAGTGTTTGATCAATGCATCCTTCCAGTGCTTACGTATGGTGCAGAGACGTGGACCTTAGCTAAAAGAGACATACAAAGGCTGCAGACAACTCAAAGCAGCATGGAGAGGTGCATGCTTGGTGTAACCAGGAGAGATAAGGAGAGGAACACGTGGATCCGAAAAATGACAAGAGTGGAAGACATCATGATCAGAGTTAAATCCCTGAAATGGCAATGGGCTGGACATACTGCCAGAAGAACAGACCATCGATGCACAGCCGAAATTTTACATTGGATTCCAAGGGACAGGAAAAGACCCAGAAGAAGACCACATGGAAGATGGGTGGATGAAATTCGAAAGTATGCGGGAGTGACATGGAGGAGACTGGCACAAGACAGACCGTTGTGGAGGAAACTTGGGGAGACCTTCGTCCAGCAGTGGATTGATAATGGTTGGCAATGATGATAATGATGATGATGATACAAGATGAAATGGCGCAACGCAATGTGAAGTTGAGTGCAAAAAGTATATATAAACGAATTTTCATGAATTTGGTCTAAAAGCTAGAATTCCACGAAAAAAGTCATTTTTATCTCTCAAACAAAGGTTGAAAAGATTAAACTGACGTAAACCACTGTTAACTGGACAGCAGAACAATGGGACAGTGTTATTTGGAGTGATGATACCAAAATCTCCATGTTTGGTAGTGATGGCATAAAATACGCAAGGAGAAGTCACGGAGAAGTATTGCATCCTGATTGCATTACATGTACCGTGAAACACCGGTTAGAGTTTATGATCTTGGGTTGTGGGACATCAAAAGGTGTGGGCAGAATTTGCGTGATTAATGGGAATGTAAATGACCAAAAATACATTAATGAAATACTTGAGCCCAAACTGAAGCCTTCCACACGTGATCTTTTCCAAGATAATGAAGCATTTATATTTCAACAGGATTCAGCTCCATGTCATGTTGCTGCTGTGTGCAAAAAATTTTGCTTAGCAAGACTTGCATTATGCATTGTCCAAAGCTATGGCCCAAGCAAGGATTAGTTTAAGGAGGTCTGGTATCCAAAAACTGGGAAAAAATCACATTCCCATTTTTTGTATTTTATTAAAAATAAAGAATCGTATCTTTAAAATGATGTATTAATTTCCAAAATTGTGCAATTAGAAGTATTGTTATTATTTTTTTTAATTTCCTCACTCCCGCGATTTTTGGGGTGACGTTGGTTTTTAGTGCAGCAGGTCGAGTTTTAGAGAAAAGAAGATCAAGTTGAAGAGCTGAGGCATTAGATGCAATTATCTCTCTCTCTCTCTCTCTCTCTCTCTTTTCATGATGAACTTGATCTGGAAACTGCACACACATATGGTAATATTGTGATTATTATACTATTAAGCGCAAAGCTTTGTTAATGTTACAAAATGCAGAATAATCTGGTCTGGAATGCTTTTACGTTCTTTAGTTTTTAATTTTGGAAATTTCCCTACATGCTTTTTTTTATATTCTACTACATCTCTCTAAACTACCTTTACCAATTAGCATATATGTAAATTATATTGCAAAGATTAGTTTTCTAGAGTCAAAATTTCAAGCACTTGCAACTGTTTCTACGGCGTTGTACGTTTTATAATGCAATTTATTCAAAATAAAAGTAAATTTAGAAATCAAAAGAAATAACGAATGAAATTTTTTGTTTCTAAACAAATTTCTTTTCTTCAGCTTTTACCAAAATTACTGATTTCCCTGATACGGTCAAAGGGCACGTTGATTATTTATTTATTTTCAAATCCACATTTTAGAACATTTGGCTTTATGCGTAGTATTTCTAAAAACATATTAATTATGTGAAGTGGATTAACTGAACTAAACTTTTTAAACTAATGATTTTTAAACTAATCCTTGCTTGGGCCATATCTTTGGCCAGTGTATAATGCATAAATGCAAGCCTTGATAAGCAAAATTTTCCAAGAATCCGGGCCCGCAAACACATGTAATCAAAGAAAGCAGGCCGGGCCGGGCCTGGGCTCCTAAAATTGAGAACGAACTCGTGTCTAGTATACTGGGCTGTACATTAGGCAACACGGCGTAGCATCGAGTGGGAAAGTCCCCAGATGGTCTCTTGAAGTATTTCTGACCATGCATTGTTGACTTGTGTCCACAATTCAACGACACTGCGAAGGGGTCGTGCAGAGGCGTTCAGTCATCTGCCAATGATTTCTCATACGTTCTCTATTGGAGAGGGAGGATCTCGTTGGCCAAGGAAGCATCTGGACATCTCGTAGAGACAGTCTGCTGATGTTGGCAGTGTGCAAGAGGGAGTTTTCCCGTTTAAACTGGGCATCAGGGATACCACGGAGATGCGACAACAAAACGGGCTGCATCACCTCATCGACGTATCTTCCTGCTGTCATTGTATCCACAATGCGTACAAGCGATGAACGGCTATTTAACTTACGGCGCCTCAAACCATGTCACTATGTTGAGGAATCTTATTATGCTCACGGACGGCAGCAAGATCAGCCTGGTGACCACGTCGTCTCCGAATTCTTAATCGGCGATCGTCGGCACTAAGACAAAAGCGAGATTCTTTACTAAAGACGACATGGTTTTCTATTTGTTCCGATATGCATGCCTCATGCGGCACCACTGCAACCTTGCGCGACGGCGTGCTGCGGTGAGTGGCACTCACCGCAATTCCTGACGAGAGCTCAAATCATCCTGAGCCAATCTGCGGTTCACGGTCCATGTTGTTAAGGGAATGTCTACAGTTGTCTGTACACCTCGTCGAATGTCGTACGCTGTGGACTGTGGGACTACTATGGCTTGCCATCGAATGCCGTAATTGAGGCGTTCGGACGTCTGCCTACTTGCAGTAGTCCCCCTAAAGCGACGCAAGTTACCTTCCTTCAACTACTGTCGCCACATTCGGTAGACAGTTGTTACATCCCGATGTGTTTCCCCAGTGATGCGACGGAGGGACCAACCAGCCATGCATAGCCCTATAATGAAGCATCTGGTGGAAGTGTCCGTGTGATTGTAGGATTCCCGATGACGTAGCCCATGCATTCTAACTCCTTACACATGCTTTCGCCACCAAGCTCACCCCGATGCTGCTGTCCACGCGCCCAGGTGAGAAGGACCAAACTTTGCTACGTCCAGACGTTTCCCCATTTACCTCCATCACGTCTGGTCAAGTCACGATAGTAACATTTGCGAGGTGGTGTTGTGGTGAAAATAATTGCTGAATACGTGCTATTTTTCTGTGTGGTGTGTATTCTTTTAATATTGTGAGTTTATAAGTGTTCCGTCTGTCCACTTGTGAGGTAAGATTTCCTACATTACGATAATTCCTGAGATACCACCTGTTTAAAATTTTCATCACACGGTGGTTGCTCAGCTTCGTCGTTTATGACGTAATGTAATGATTACCTTAACTCCTCCCACTTGTGTCTCCGTCTTGTGGTCGTCTGCTTCGGCTTCTCGTTGCTTCTGCATTGATTAATTAGTGGCAATATTACCGACGTTGGTCATCAATTTCAATTGTATATTAATCATGTCACAGTGGCCTTGTGGATGTTGTTCAATCACACTTTTGGTGGATGATGGTGTACAGTGCTATGGAAAGTGTAGTGGTCTTTTTCACTTCACATGTTGCGCACTTACTGAAGGTACATCGACGAATGTCAAGAGAGACGCGTATGCGGTGGCAGTGCGATTGCTGTAGACGTGGAGTTCAGCGGGTTCCTGATAACACTACTCAGACAGGGAGATCCTCTGTTACCGATCAGCAAACTGGAGCCAATTTTGATTTTCCGAGTGGAGGTGATTGTGTTACTGAGAGGTTTATGGAATCCATTAACATGAAGTTGGACGCGATTACTGATTTAAGGTCGGAAATTTCCGATTTAAAGAAGTCGGTGGAGTTCTTCTCTTTAAAATATGATATTCTCGATAGATTGCATAAATCAAATTCAATGCTAGAGGAATCTCGTAGAGAGGTTGTGGTGCTTGAGAAGAGAATAACAGCTCAGGAATCTGAAATTTCAAGACTGTCTCGGGGCCTGAATGACTTGAAACAGTATACGCGCCATAAAAACCTAGAGATTCGTGGTATACCGGAGAATAATGACGAGACTGAAGATGACCTAAGAGATATGGTGCAGAATATTGCGGGTAAGTTGGGTTTTAGTGAATTTTCAAAAAGTGACATTGATGTCGTACATAGATTGCGTCCAACCATGCCATTGCTTGTACAATTTAAAACTAGGACAGTCAGGAACACTCTTCTTGGAAAGAGCAGAAACACTTTAAAATTAACTGATGTTATTCCTGAATGTTCGGACAACACTAGGATTTATATAAATGAAAACCTCACGTCTTTTAACAGAGATCTCTTTTGGCATGCCCGCAGCTTTTCCAAGGAACATGGTATTAGGTTCTGTTGGTATAGAAACGGACGAATATTTTGTCGCAGAGCTGAGGGCAAGAATGTGGTAGTTATTAAGAGTAAGGTCGACTTGGACCCTGGTCGTATATAGTGTTTATTTGTTCTGTAACTACTTTGTTAACTTTTTTAACTACACTTTATATATTGTAACTTTATGAATTATATTCCGCATATGGTTTCCGTGGGTGATTTCCACGGTTTACTTGCATCGTGTGATCATCACTTGAGATTTCTGCACATTAATGCTCGTAGCCTATTTGGCAAATTAGATTTACTGCTTGAGTTACAATGTGCCCTTGATTATTATATTGATTTTGTTTGTGTATCTGAGACTTGGTTTGATGCAGGTATTCCACGTTTATGTGATGTGCCCGGTTTTCGTGGTTTCGCTGCTTCGCGTTCTGGGGCTTTTTGTTAAACGTCCTATTATTGTTTCATCATGTGATAAATATACCACTGTAAAAAAATTGGAAAGGGAGTGAGACAAGGTGACACCATATCTCCGAAGCTCTTTAATGCCACATTGGAGGGTGTTTTTCAGTCGCTGAGCTGGGAAAACAAGGGGATAAAGATTAATGGAGATTATCTAACCCACCTTCGTTTTGCTGATGACGTAGTCATTTTTGCAACTACCCCATCAGAGCTGCAGAGTATGATCCAGGAACTTGCTGACAAGAGTAAAGAAGTGGGATTAAAAATGAACTTTTAGAAGACAAAAGTGATGTTCAATGCTTTTACAAGAAATGAAGATTTATCGATTGATGGAGAAAAGCTGGAGATAACAGACACGTATGTTTATCTTGGACAGCAGATATCAAGTGAGGGTCACATTGGTGAAGAAATTAATCGGCGTACAAAACTTGCCTGGAGAGCTTTTGGAAGAAACAGCATAATTTTCAAGAGCAATATGCCATTATGTCTTAAAAGAAAAGTGTTTGATCAATGCATCCTTCCAGTGCTTACGTATGGTGCAGAGACGTGGACCTTAACTAAAAGAGACATACAAAGGCTGCAGACAACTCAAAGAAGCATGGAGAGGTGCATACTTGGTGTAACCAGGAGAGATAAGAAGAGGAACTCGTGGATCCGAAAAATGACAAGAGTGGAAGACATCATGATCAGAGTTAAATCCCTGAAATGGCAATGGGCTGGACATACTGCCAGAAGGACAGATCATCGATGGACAGCCGAAATTTTAGATTGGATTCCAAGGGACAGGAAAAGACCCAGAAGAAGACCACATGGGAGATGGGTGGATGAAATTCTAAAGTATGCAGGGGTGACATGGAGGAGACTGGCACAAGACAGACCGTTGTGGAGGAAACTTGGGGAGACCTTCGTCCAGCAGTGGATTGATAATGGTTGACAATGATGATGATGATGAAATAACAACTTTGAAATGATTACTATTGAAACGCAACATTGTATTATAAGTACGGTATATCGTCCTCCTAATGGCAACCAAGGTGCTTTTGTTGACTTTTTCTCGGGTTATTTGGACGAGATGAATCTTGCGGGAAAGACGCTGTATTGTTTCGGTGATTTCAACATTGATGTGACTGTTTCAAATGATACTTCGCAATCATTTTGCGATATTATTACCTGGTCTGGGTTTGTTAATTCAATAACTATTCCTACAAGAATTACAAGTACCACCTCCTCTATATGGGATTTATGTGTTACAAACGATTATGACTATTGTTCTGGTGTACTGTCATACCATATAAGTGATCATTTGCCTATATTTTGTTTGTCTGGACGTAATGGGAGATTAAATTCCTCGAATTGTCCAGCTATTCGATTGCGTTTCTATGGACAGGAGAGTTTGAGGTCTTTTGATCTTGCCCTATCTGTCGTTGATTGGTCCCCTGTTCTACGACTTACTGACCCGATTCGTGCTTTTGATGTTTTTGGGGGAATTTTCTGGAGCTTTTATGATTCAATATTTCCTTTCAGGACCATAAGGCGCTCGCCTCGTTGCAGAAAGCCTTGGTTTACTCGGAATTTATTGAAATGTTTACATAGAAAAAATAAATTATTTAAAATATTCTTGAGCTCAAGAAATGCTTCTGATTTATTAAATTTTCGTAGATATAGGAACTGGTTTAACTCTAAGTTGAAACGTGCAAAGAAAATTTATTTTTAAGTCGGTTTTCAAATACTGGCGACAGTAGTAGAGTTTGGCAATCAATTAATGAGTTGTTATCCAGGTCTCGGGTCCAGGGGGAACCCATACAAGTTGATCACATGAGCACTAGAGTTACTGACTTGGATCGGATTGTAAATTTGTTTAATACGTATTTGATTGAATTACCTGCAAAGTTATTGGCTGATATCCCACATTCAAATGGGCATTATTCTGAATTCCTGTCGCACCAGAGATTATCGTCTTCTTTTTATTTTCATCCTGTTTTAGATGATCTTATGTCGGTTTTGACTAATTTGGATTCATCAAAGGGAGCGGGTCCGGTAGACGTTTATCCGAGAGTAATTAAGTATGCTTCTCAAAATTTGGTAGTACCCTTAAGTCATATTTTCAATTGTGTCTTTTTAACTGGCAAAATTCCTTCTTCCTTTACAGTAAGTAGGGTTTCGGTTATCCATAAAAGGGGTGATAGAACTGATGTCGCTAATTACCGTCCAGTTGCAAATATCTCGATATTCGCTAAAATACTGGAGAGGCTGGTTTTGAATTCAGGATTTTTGGACGAATAAAATTTTACATTGGAAGCAACACGGTTTTCGGAATAGGTCACTCAACGGAGACAGCGTTATTGGATGCTATGAATTTTTTACAGTCAAATGTAGATTGTGAAAATGTGTTTTGGGTATATTTTGCGATTTGTCAAGAGCATTCGACTGTGTTCGCCATGATATTCTCTTGTCTAAATTACAACATATTGGGATTAGGAGTCGCATTTTCAATTTTCGAGAATTATTTGTCTAGCAGGACACAATATGTACAAATACAGGGTATTCGCTCTTCAGTTTAAAGAGTTTCTTTTTGGAGTTCCACAGAGCTCCGTCTTGGGCCCCATGCTTTTTTAATTTATGTTAACGATATATTTAATGTTGTTTCTACTTCTCACCGAGTCTTATATGCAGACGACACCAGCTTTGTTTCCCCTGGAGATTCGTTGTCCGAGATATTGCCCCGTGCAAATCGTGACCTTCAGATGATATCTCGCCGGTTTGTTTGTAACGCTCTTACAATTAATACTAATAAGACAACCTGTGTCTTTTTTTCGGGCCGTGGTCTTCGGCTGTGTAACTCTCTTACAATTAATACTAATAAGACAACCTGTGTCTTTTTTTCGGGCCGTGGTCTTCGGCTGTGTAACTCTCTTACAATTAATACTAATAAGACAACCTGTGTCTTTTTTTCGGGCCGTGGTCTTCGGCTGTGTAACTCTCTTACAATTAAAACTAATAAGACAACCTGTGTCTTTTTTTCGGGCCGTGGTCTTCGGCTGTCGTCGCCTACTGATATTTTCTTGAATGGGGATCCTGTTGCATTCGGGTCTTCTGTGAAATTTCTGGGTGTTTATACTACATGAGACTTTGCGTTGGGATGTCCATATACGTTATTTAGCAAATATTCTTAAGTCTCGTATTGGTGCTATTTCTAGGATTTCTGGTTTTTCTACAATCAGACTCAGATTAATAGTATATAATTCCTTTATCTGTCCCATGTTGCCTTATTGTATTTTGGCTTGGGGTCAGACAACGGATGGTAACGTTAACAAAATTCTTGTTCTTCAGAGAAAATACATTCGACTTCTAAATTCATTTTTAAATACTGGTATTATTTATTGTCTTTATAACATACTTCCCTTCGATTAAATATTCATTTTCAGGTTATTATTATTTATGCATGACAGATTCTATATGAATAGGTATATTGAACTATTGCAATTACAGCGTTTCTCCCATTCACATGATACTCGAGGTCATGCAAGTTTTGTGGTTCCTAGGGCGCGCACCAGATTGGACCCCTTAAGTGGAACAGACTGCCATTATACATCAGGGAAATAGTGGCCTCTGGGGCATTTAAAAAACTGCTACGAGAGTTTTTGTTGTTTGATTGAGTTCCTGTATTCTTTCTTTCACGGTATGTCAATATCGGTCGTATTTCTAGTGTTGCTATTTTTATTGTTTTGACCTGACTCATCTACCTTTGGGGATCATGGGCTCGTCAGGCTTAAATTTAAGCCTTTTCCCCTGGCTCCATGCTACAGTTCCATAGTACATTGCGCTATCTTTTATTTATTTTTTTGATGAATTACTTTGTATTGATTTTTTGGTCAATTATAAATGAGTTTTAGTGCTTGTATGTTTACAATTATTATACTAGATATATCTGAGGTGGTTTGAGCTCTTGTTTGCTCTTGGAATAAATATTTAGTACTAAATGTTATTAATTTATATTGAACTTTGGGATATTACTGTGATTCCATGTTTTCATTACATTGTGCTAACATTGTGTTATTATTTAATTTTAGTTTAGTACATATGACAATTTTGGTTGTTTGTGTTTTGTTAAATTTGATGTACGTGTTGTGTGGCAGAATTTTCATTAAATTCAAATTCAAATATCACGTGATTGGGTCGCAGTTGCAATCATGTGCTAACTTTCGACAGATGCCAACCAATTTGCATGGCACCCCAACAAATACTTCCTCCTGGTGCAGAATTTTCTATGTCAAGTAGTGTAATATTACAAGTGATACGACTTAATAATATAACAATGTCTTGACGAAATTTGCTACCGAAATGAATTTCAGTAGGTTCTATATTCTTTACTTAATTGAGTAATAAAAGGTTTCCAAAATTCAAGTGGACTCAAGTACTGCTGGTGCGGGAGGAGAGTGTATGAAATTGCCAAGACACTCTGAAATGCATCCCTTTCAAATGATAATTTTCTGTGAGAGTATAAAAAATACAGAGGCTCGGTTTAATTGTCATCACTATGAACATACCTGTTATTCTTCCCAGTCGATTGAGCCTTTCCCCTGCATAGCCTGCCACGTGTGCTCCGAGGCTGTGACCAATGAGATGAAAACTTTCCGGTCTAACGCCGGATGCTTTCTGAAACCATTCAATAAATGTTAGTCATAAATCAGAAATCCGCATTTTTTTTCAGCTGTTTTAATGCAAATACATGTAAAATAATTGACATTATTATGTTTATTAATACAAAACAGCTAGGAAGAGAGGGGAAAGGGCCAAACAAAAACCTGACATATCCCCAGTCTCCCTACATACACACATCCAGTCAAGAATTACAGAGACAGCAATCCAAATTATTAGTGTAAGTTAGTAAACATGTTAATTTATTCAAAAGGAAAGAAAGACAGATAATAATTAGGGAAAAAAAGAAAAAAAAACATTTTTTTTCTTTTTTTTCCTTCCCCCTCATTTCTAATATTTATGTAACCGATGAAGTTTTAATTTCCTTTTAAAAATATTAAAGTTATTTAAATCAGTAATCTCATGTGGTAGTGAGTTCCAATATAATTGTGATCCCAAGTAGTTTATACTTTGTATTATACACTACCTACCAACAAGTAATTGGACACCTATGATAGCAAAGAAAAACGAAGTTTATTCACCTTCAATAGTTGGTGGAGCCTCCACGAGCGGCGATTACAGCTGCGACCCTCCGGGGCATACTCTCAAATAGGCGTTGTACAACGGCTAGCGGTATTTTCTTCCACTCGGCTTGGAGAAGACAGGTCAGTTCTTTCACCGATTTCGGACGGTGGGGGCACCCCTTAAGTCGACGCTCCAACTCGTCCCACAGGTGCTCGATAGGGTTAAGGTCCGGTCTCAGTCCATTCGATTAACCCCATTGTCACCATACCAAGCCATGGTGGACCTCGCAACATGACAGGTGGCATTGTCATCCTGAAAGTAACATGGGTCCACCCCGTAAAACTGCCACAACGTAGGAAGCGCATGGTCATCCAAAATGGTGCAGTAGGTCTGTGCGTTGAGTCTACCAGGTATTGTGACATGGGTCCCGTGCCATACCAGGAGAAACACCCCCATAGCATAATTCCACCGCCGCCGATCTTCACACTTGGCACAATACATTCCGGCAGGAGGCGTTCTCCAGGCAGACGCCAAACCCAGACCCTGCCATCCGAACGGTAGAGGATGAACCTTGATTCGTCGCTCCAGAGAACCTGTTTCCACTGTTCAACGGTCCACTGTCGACGTTCTTTGCACCACGTTAGCCGAGCAACGCTATTGGACTTTGTGATCACAGGCTTGTGGGCGGCAGCACGTCCGTGATAACCAAACAGATGGGCTTCCTTACGGATGGTATTCATCGAAAGAACACTCGTGGATGCCTGTTGAAACACCTCGCGGATGTGGCCCATCGATTTAGTGCGGTTCTTCCGAATTTCTCTGGCCAGCACCCGTCGGTCTCTAACTCCCAGTTTTGTGGGTAGGGGCACATTCCGACAGTCACCTCTCATCTTCCACTTGCCAATCACGTAGGCCACTGTCGATTTTGGGTACTTCAACTCGCTGGATATGACACGTATGGATCGGCCATTTCTGTGTTACTCGATGATTACACCTTTCTCGAAATCAGAGAGCTCCGAACTGCGTGGCATCTTGCATGCGACTGGTTGCGTTGTTGTTTCCCACACGATATTTAACGGCGGCGGCCGTGACGTGTATCAGGACCGCAGATACCGTCGATTGCAGGGGTGTCCAATTACTTGTTGGTAGATAGTGTATAATGAGTTCTGGGAAAGACTGGTTTCAGTAAATCTTGATTCCTGGTATTGTAGCTGTGAACAGATTTAGAAATTAGTATAAATTCATTATTAATATTATTTTAAGAGGGAATTCTCATTTTTTACGCTAAAATTACCGCTTTTTTTGGAGTGTTTATTGACGAAACTATGCAATCAATTGATTCCAAAGTATGTACATTTATTTATAATCGTTTCAGATATTTACAAAACAATTTTTAATACGTTTCATGGAGAATTACGCCCGCAAATCACACTCGACCGTGACACTGCGCAAAAATTCGCGGTCGCTCATTGGCATGATTTCTCCACTCCAGGTGGTCTGAAAAAAAATCTAGAACGGCGTTTTACTCTATACACAAGTAGTTATCATTTGATAAACCAGAAAAAAAATATATATATATATGGGATGTAAGGTCAGGTGATGCGTAACATCACAGCCTCTCCTTGACAAATGTCAACCCCGCCTCGTGGTGCATCCTCCCACTAAACGGGCTCTGACGACCGCCAATAGCGGTATAACTATACCATCGGGATTAGAGGAAATGCTATCCCACACTCACCAACCCGCTTGGCCAGCGTGGTGAGTTATGGCCAAACCCCTCCAAAATGACTCCACAACTTAAATCTTGGCCCTCAGTCTCCGGCAGCTGGAATGTACCTGGCCTAGGCAGCTGCCAGTGCGACATGAAGGCAGAGGGTGCTAAGAATCACCGGAGGCCCGTACTAGGCTGCCATCTGATGCTGACCTTGGCTACGTATAATGGACGCTCCCTATCTTCTGATTCAAGGCTTCTTGAATTGGAAGAGGAACTACAAAGGATCAAGTGGGACATCGTCGGGCTAAGTGAGGTAAGGAGAAAAGGAGAAGATCTCATTGAACTGAAAAGTGGACATCTCTTCTACTATCGTGGGACAGATACTGGCAGAACTAGTGGTGTTTCATTTATAATAAACAAGAAACTGAAGGATAAAGTTGTAGAAGTTGAAAGTTCCTCTGACAGAGCTGCACGACTCGTTATCCAACTCTCGAGAAGATACCAGGCTCAGATTATTCAAACTTATGCACCCACCACAAGTCATGCTGAAGAAGAAATTGAAGAATTTTATGAGGAAATTCGTCATCTAAATAATAAAGGTAAGCAGCACTTGAAGATAATTATGGGAGATTTCAATGCAAAAATAGGGCAACGGCAACAGAATGAAACTTCAGTAGCTAAATTCGGTCACGGCAACAGAAACCAGCGTGGAAATACTCTCGTTGAGTTTGCAGAGGCAGAAGGGTTTTTCATCTTGAACTCCTTTTTCAAGAAAAAGTCACACAGGAAATGGACATGGAGACATCCAAATGGGACAACAAGTGAAACTGATTTTATTATGTGTAACAAAAAATTCGTCATAGAAGACTGCAGTGTGCTAAACAAGTTCAACACAGGTAGTGACCATAGATTGGTGAGATGTAAGATGCACCTCAACACTAAACTCGAACGTGGCAAGCTCATAAGACAAAAAAAATGTATTGACATAACCAACCTTAAAAAACACCATAATACCTTCAAGTTGGAACTGAAGAACAGATTCTCTGCTTTAGAAGGCCTAACGTCGGAAGAAGTGGATATTTCTGAAGTTAACAGAAAAATAACCAAAGCTCTTATGGAAACAGCAACAAAATTAGCTGGGTCTAAGAACAAATTGCATGTGAACAAATTATCAGGAAAAACCAAAATGTTGATGCAAAAGAGAAGAGAGATGAGGACAACAAAAGAAGATGTGACTTCCAAAGTGAAATACATAGAGCTATGCAAGACAGTACGAAAAAGTATCACTGAAGACGTAAGGAAATTCAACCGTGAACTAGTGAGGAAAGCAATTGAAAACAACCAAAGCCTAAAGATAGCAAGGAGACGTCTCAGTAAGGGAAGAAAACAGATTATGGCACTGAGAAAAGAAGATGGTTCTGTAACAAGAAATAGAGGAGAAATTTTGTCAAGAGTGAAAGATTTCTACTTCAAGTTATATGAAAGGGATGATGCATGTACTCCAGACATCATGGAAAGTACCAGTACCAGAGTTCTTCCAGTCCTCCCAGCAGGAGTTGCACATGAAATCAAGAACATGAAGCGGGGAAAAGCTCCAGGAGAAGATAAAATTACTGTGGACATCATACAAGAAGCAAGTAGAGAAATCGAAACAGTACTCGCCCAAATTTTCACTCCATGCCTTAATGAAGGGAAGATTCCTGAGGATTGGAACAATGCTATAATTATCCTGCTAAGTAAAAAAGGTGACACTGAGGATCTCAGGAGCTACAGACCTATCAGCCTCCTATCAGTGGTTTAGAAAATCTTCACTAAAGTTCTTTCACACCGTTTGAAGGTAACACTGGACATGGCTCAACCGACAGAACAAGCTGGATTCAGGAGTGGCTACAGCACAATAGATCATATCCACGTACTGAGAGAACTAATTGAAAGAGCGAGGGAATATGAACTTCCATTGTGCATGGCTTTTATCGATTATGAAAAAGCCTTTGATTCGGTGAAACCATCAGCAGTTACAATGGCTCTGAAATCCTGCTGTATTGAAGATGCATACATTAAAATTATTAATGACATCTATGAAAATGCAAGTGCAAAGATTCGGCTGTTTGAAAATACAACACACATAAAAATTGGAAAAGGAGTGAGACAAGGTGACACCATATCTCCGAAGCTCTTTAACGCCACATTGGAAAATGTCTTTCAATCAATGAACTGGGAAAACAAAGGGATAAAGATTAATGGAAATTATCTAACCCACCTTCGTTTTGCTGATGACATAGTCATTTTTGCAACTACCCCATTAGAGCTGCAGAGTATGATCCAAGAACTTGCTGACAAGAGTAAAGAAGTTGGATTAAAAATAAACTTTCAGAAGACAAAAGTGATGTTCAATGCTTTTACACGAAATGAAGATTTATCGATTGATGGAGAAAAGCTGGAGATAACAGACACGTACGTTTATCTTGGACAGCAGATATCAAGTGAGGGTCACATTGATGAAGAAATTAATCGGCGTATAAAACTTGCCTGGAGAGCTTTTGGAAGAAACAGCATAATCTACAAGAGCAATATGCCATTATGTCTTAAAAGAAAAGTGTTTGATCAATGCATCCTTCCAGTGCAGAAACAGCATAATCTACAAGAGCAATATGCCATTATGTCTTAAAAGAAAAGTTTTTGATCAATGCATCCTTCCAGTGCTTACGTATGGTGCAGAGACGTGGACCTTAACTAAAAGAGACATACAAAGGCTACAGACAACTCAAAGTAGCCTGGAGAGGTGCATGCTTGGTGTAACCAGGAGAGATAAGAAGAGGAACTCATGGATCCGAAAAATGACAAGAGTGGAAGACATCATGATCAGAGTTAAATCCCTGAAATGGCAATGGGCTGGGCATACTGCCAGAAAGACAGACCATCGATGGACAGCCGAAATTTTAGATTGGATTCCAAGGGACAGGAAAAGACCCAGAAGAGGACCACATGGGAGATGGGTGGATGAAATTCGAAAGTATGCGGGAGTGACATGGAGGAGACTGGCACAAGACAGACCGTTGTGGAGGAAACTTGGGGAGACCTTCGTCCAGCAGTGGATTGATAATGGTTGACAATGATGATGATGATGAATATATATATATATATATATATTTGAGGAAATGGTGACTTGTCAAACTCAAATTATCAATTTAGCTCAAAAAATTGAAAATGTTTTTTGCTATTAAAAAATATATACATAACGTATTGCGTTTCTGGTTCATCAAACAATAAAAGGATGTTTGTTGAACATGCAGTTTTATATTTGAAGTCAATCGGTCCAATAGTTTTTGAAATATCATGCCAACCATTCGCGGAAAAGCTGTTTCGAGAAAAACGCATTTAAAGTTTCAAGTACAGTTTGCGGAGGCATATCGAGTACTTAGTGTTTCTGCTAATCTGCTATACCAGGGCCATACAGCGTTCCTTCCTTTGCTTTGTAGAACTCGTTTAGAGACATTTGCTCGCTTCTACGCCTTGTACGAGCCTCTTTTGTAGCCTCGAGGCTGCGTCTCGACGATCTCTGCAGACGCTGTTGGTCCCGCGCTTTGGCAAATATCTTCGTTTGCTCGACAATAACAATTCTTATCATTGTCATCATTTTCAGGACTGCAGAAAAACCTTTATTAAAAATGCCTGCTTCTACATAAGCTGTCATTTCGATGGTTTTTGAGCCACAGTGAAGATGTTTGGGCGCGAACCCCGAAACAGTACAATTGAAACTTTCGTTGTTGTTTTGAGTGTCACCATCCAAACATTATTTTAACAACTCTCTTGATGACAAATCGTTGTAAATCGGCTTTATAGCATTTTCGACATCTTTATGAAATGGAGGTTCGTCATTGAATTCGTCTAGAGTTTTCTCAGCTTCGGCTTTGCGCCAGTTGCACCAAACCTGTGACCCACCTCACTGGACAATAATAGATTATAACTTGGCCAATTTTGCGAATTTGGACTTGAAATTTGGTACACATATTCTTCAGACCTGAAATAATAAAATAACATAAAAAAAAACGATTTTGTTTCACAAAGATAATGAGAATCCCCCTTAAATACTTTTGTGCATTATCTTACCTACATTAAAGTTATACAACTGGCTAATAGTTAAAAAACCATATTTTGCAGGGTGTACTCTGAAAAAATATCGAAAACCAAATTGTGCTTCATTTATAGGTGTAAAATTATTTTCAATTCCAATAATCTGACAAATTTATTCTGTAATATCTGGAGTCTGGAAATATTCATTAATGTAGTCTGTCTCCATGCCAGAATGCAATAGCCAAGGTGAGACTGTAGTAATGAGTAATATAATAACTATAGAACCCTAATTGACAGAAGTGAGACTATCAAATCAATTATACCAAAAAAATCTAATACACTGCCGGACAATTGCTAAGGACGGATGACAATAGCAACGATAGCAACCATAAAATGGAAGGCAGGAAAATGTGGAAATTAGCATAAGTGCGGGATACAGTAAGACGTGTTGTGCGTATGCAAATTTTGGATTGCCGAACTTGTTCGTGACGTCATAGCGCTGATAAGAGATATACAGGATTTGACGCGTATTGACCGTTGTTGTTCAAACGCAAAGTTGAAAGGGAAAGAATCAATTGACGAACTTGCAATTTTCAGTATGTCTTCCCGACATCACCTAGATGATTTTACGCGTGGCCGTATTATTGGCAAGATTGAAGAAGGGCGAAAAATAACAGATGTTGCCAGGGAGTTCGACGTCAGCCACAGTGTTGTTTCAAGGCTTTGGAAATCATTTCAAACAAATGGAGAGTGTAGCAAACGTCACGGGGTAGGTCGTGTTCGCAGTACGACACCTGCAGAAGACCGGTACATAGTGCTATCAACAAAAAGACACCGGCGCGGCACAGCTAGTTAGGTAGCAAATCAGTTTATGGCTGCTACTGGCAAGCGGATCTCCCGAAAAACTGTCGCTACACGTTTGCATGAAGGAGGACTATACTCCCGCCGTCCTGTTGTGTGCATCCCATTGTCCAGACGTCACCGTACCGCCCGTTTGCAATGGTGCCATCAACAACGCAATTGGACTGATAACGACTGGTCTGCTGTCCTCTTCTCAGATGAGAGTAGATACAGTCTATCGTCTGATTGTCGACGACAACTGATCTGGCGTGATAGTGGTACTGCATATTGTCCAGCAAACATACAGGAAAGGGACCGATATCCGACATGTAGTGTCATGGTATGGGCTGGCATCATGAGCAATGGCCGTACGTCCCTCTATGTGCTTCCAACTGGGACTATGACTGGCCAACCGTACATTAATGATGTTCTGCTACCTCATGTTCGCATGTTCCGTGGTGCTGTCGGTGATAGATTCATTTTCATGGACGACAACGCAACATGTCATAGAACAGTCGCTGTCCAGGAGTGTCTTGAGAGCGAGGATATTCAACGCCTCGTATGGCCAGCACGTTCTCCAGATCTGAATCCCATTGAAAATGTGTGGGATGCTTTGGGGAGGAGTCTTGCTGGTCGCCAATGCCCTCCAATAAACAAGGACACCCTCATCCGTGCACTGACAGAGGAATGGGATAAATTACCCCAACAGCTGCTTGATAATGTTGTGCAAAGCATGACACGACGTGTGGAATCTTGCATCGCCCTCCATGGTGGCCATATCCCGTATTGACATCTTACGCCGGAACGCCTGCGGACGGTAATTGCATTTTTTTCACGTTTACGTATTCTGCACAAAATGGCCTGTTTGTCCCTTGAACACGTTCCAAAGCCTTCTGGATTTCAGAGCACAATAAATTGTCTTTCTTGTAATGTCGTGGCATTCTGACATTATTTTATTTCACTTTGCATCCAACCACACTTACTTTTTTATGCGCTATATAGCCGTTTATGATCCGTCCTTAGCAATTGTCCAGCAGTGTATATGTTTTAACAGAAATTTACATAACTCCAAACAAAATAAATATTGACAAAACAGGTCATTCCTGTAAGTGAAAAGTTTCATAATCTAACAAAGAGCATGCTTCATTTTCTGCATTTTTCAGACTAACAATTCGTTGCTTGAATAAAGATATTTAAAGCACTAAAGATTAAAAAGCTTGTCGCTGATGCAATCGTTTCATTTTTCGCTGTTTTAACAAAGACAGCAATCTACACTGGCGTACAAGAATTAAGGACGAGACGGTTTTTCGAATGTAACGTCTTTCAGAAGTGCTCCACATCGTCTCAAATCATACCATAAGATCCCCAAGATGTAAGAATATGGGACAAGGGAGAAAAACCGTCCAAACAAGGAATCCAAAGGGTACAAAGGCACTTTATTGAAAAGGTAGCTTCGAGTACAACTGGACAGAAACGTCCATGTGACAGGTGCCTGCCAAGAAAAATCCAGTCTTTAGTAGGGGATATGATCACCCCTGACTGCGTTGCAGGATTTACAACGTCTGTCCATGCTGAGGACGAGGTTGTCAAGGAGCTGTCGAGGCACCGCGGCCCATTCCTCTTGTAGCACCAATCGGAACTGCGGGATCGTTGCTGGCGGCTGGATACGTGCTGCCAAGCGTCTCCCGAGAAGGTCCCACACGTGTTCGATTGGATTTAGATCCGGATACCTTGCGGGCCAATCCATGCGTTGAATATCTTGGTTGGTTTGTTGGTTGGTTGATTTTTATGGCGCAAGGGCCATGATTGGCCAAAGAGTGCCAGAGACAAGACAGACAAGCAAACAGTATTAAAAACGTGGTAAAAAGCTTAAAATCTGACTGATCAATGTAAAACTGAAAAATGAGAACGATGGAAGGGCTAAAAAAGATAATGAAACAAACAGTATTAAAAACATGATACAATGATTAAAATCTAGCTGATTCAGTAAAACTGAGAAATGAGTAAGATGATAGGGCTAAAATCTAGATACGTTTAAAATAGTCAATTTGTTTAAAAACTGAAAAAACAGCAACAGTATTGCAGTGGTCATTGTTCAACAAATGAGAATGAAAGAAATGAAAACGTACATCACGAAAACGAACACAGGTACACAGAAGATGAGTGACGGTGAGTCGGCAATAGCACGTCTCACACATCGGCGCAGTGTCGCCACACAGCAAAAAGCGGTGAGTGAAACGACAATGCCCAATGCGGAGACGCACAAGCACCACTTCCTCCCTACGGTTCCGACGATATGTGGATTTCCAAATTTCAAGATTAGGTTTAATACGATGCAGTTTATTTTCCACCTCTTGGTCCCACAGACCTTGCCACGTTCGCTTGATATGGTCGCGAACAAGAAAGCGGAAATCCCGGTGAAACAGTGGCAAGGGTGTGACGACCAAAGAGGAAGTAGATCTAGCAGCCGCATCAGCACACTCGTTACCCGAGATTCCAACATGCCCGGGAATCCAACAAAATTGTATCTGGACACCGGCCTCGAGCAAAGAACAAAGAAGCCTTCGTACGGTAAAAAGAAAAGGGTGGTCACAGCAGTCCAACGATGACAATGACTGTACAGCCCTCAAAGAATCAGTGTACACCGCAGCCCGTTGATGAGAGCCCGACTGAACATGAAGTAGTGCAAGATACACAGCATGCATCTCCACTGAAAACACCGTGGCCTCAGCTGGGATCCGCGCTACTGACACGTCATCTACTCAGACAGCCGCGGATCCAACGACTCCATGCATCTTGGAGCCATCAGTAAAAATAGGAGTGTAGTCAGAGTTGAGGTCACGGTGCTCAGCGAAGAGCTGCTGGTACACTGACGCAGGGGTTGAGGATTTATCAAAAGATGTAAAGGTGGTATCAGCCATGACACCAAGTGGGTGCCATGGAGGATCCCCAAAGCCCCTGGTCGCTGCAACAAGCGACAAGTCGAGCCCTGCATCACGAGCTACGGCCGCCATACGAAGACCGAAGGTTGGAATGCACGAGGGCCGGTTCTCAAATAAACGAGCATGCTGAGGATGGAAAACTGCACCGTACAAAGGATGGTCTGGAAGAGACCGAAGTTTTAAGTAAAAGTGAACAGACAGCTGCAGAAAGCGTAATTCAAGCGATGGTTCGTTCGCATCAGCGTAAAGGCTGGGAATTGGAGATGTTCGAAATGCTCCCGAACAAAGACGCAGTGCTTGATGGTGAAAAGGCCGGAGAACGGAACGTCCAAAGGCCGGAGAACGGAACGACGAGCAGAGCCATACACGATACAACCATAATCCAGTTTCGACAGTATTAAGGAATGGTAAATGCGAATTAAAGACATCCTGTCTGCGCCCCACGAGACTCTCGAAAGGATCTTAAGAATAGATAAAGCCCGCAGACAGGAAATCTTGAGCCGCCGAACGTGCGCACGGAACGTGAGCGCACGGTCGACGGTCAGCCCAAGGAACTTGGTCTCCGGCAAAACTGGTATTGCACGGTCTAAAAGCAGCTCTGGGTCAGGATGGAGGCCGCGCCTCCGGCAGAAATGGACACACGCTGTCTTGTCGGGAGAAAGAACGAAACCATTGCTATTCGCCGTTTTAAAGATCTGGTTAATTGCAGACTACAACTGCCTTTCAATAAAATGCATGCTTGATGACGAGCAGAAAATGTGCAAGTCATCAACATAAACAGTAGCCGAAACCGCAGGAGGAAGATTTGTGAAAAGACAATTAATGCGAAGGATGAACAATGTGACAGATAAAATGCAACCTTGTTCTTGGGGGAACGGTGCCGAGAGCGTCGTACCCAGGCGCACCTGGAACACCATATTGCGAAGGAAATTTACAATGAAGGTTGGAAGATTCCCTCGCAACCCGCATGCGTGGAGGTCACGGATAATACCGTGCCGCCACGCTTGATCATAGGCTTTTTCAATATCGAAGAAAACGGACACCAGGTGCTGCCTACGCACGAACGCCTCGCGCACAGATTTCTCAAGGTGCAGGAGATGATCGTGAGGTGAACGATGACAGCGAAAGCCGCTTTGTGATGGTGAAAATACTTTATGATATTCTAAAAAATGAACTAACCGGGAATTAACCATGCGTTCAAGAACTTTACACAGACAGCTAGTGAGAGCAATTGAACGATAACTAGAGGGAGACTTGGGATCCTTGCCAGGTTTGGGAAAAGGCAGAACAACTGCTTTTCGCCAAGACTCCGGGAAACTGTGCTCCGACCAAATACGATTGTACAAGATTAAGAGATTCTCGAGAGACGACTGCGAGAGATGACGGAGCATGTAATAATGGCCATCGGGACCGACCGATGTAGCGCCGGACCGATGCAGAGCCACCCTGAGTTCAACCATGCTGAAGGGGAAGTTATATCCAGTGTCGAGAAAAGGCGCAAAGGAGATTCTCTGGCGTTCCGTAGTGGATTTAATCCTCAGAAAGCAGGAAGGATACGCCAGGTCACTCGACCCGGAGGCAAACGCCTCCCCAAACAATCAGAAATCTCCCCGACTCCAGCATATGTGCAGCCGTTACTCTCGAGAATGGAGATCTGGAGAGAGCTGTAGTTACCCCGGATCTTACGAATCTTGTCCCACACACTTTTCGAACTGGCACGTGAAGTGAGAGATGAAACGTACTGGATCCAAGACTCCCTCTTGCTACGTCGACGCACCAACCGAGCATAGGATTTTGCTCGTTTGAATGTAACGAGATTAGCATCGGTTGGATAACGCCGAAACGTATACCAGGCCTGATGTTGAGCTCTCCTAGCCGCTGCGCATTCAGGGGTCCACCAAGGCTTCGGACTTCTGGAAAGTGTCGTAGATGTTTTTGGTATAGAAAGATCAGCTGCCTGAAGAATACAATTTGTGACTTCAAGAACCTCTGCGTCGATTGACTCTTGGGTCACCATTGCAGAAGATATCAAAGCTGACGGTGTGAAGACCTCCCATCTCGCACGCTCCATCCTCCAACGAGGAGGGCGGGTGGCAGAAGATGGCATGTTCGCATGATGCGAGAGGACAATTGGAAAGTGGTCGCTCCCGTGGAGGTCGTTACACACCGTCCACGACCAGTCAGCAATAATTGATGGTGATCCCAAGGTCAAATCGATCGCACTGAAGGATCGTGTCGGTTCATGGAAGTACGTGTCAGCACTGGTGTTAAAAAGGCACAAAGAGGCCGAGGACAGAAGAGACTCTATGCGACGACCTCTCGTGCTGATGCTGACACTACCCCACAAATGATGATGGGCATTGAAGTCACCTAGTAGAAGAAAAGGTGAAGGCAGCTGATCAACCAATCTCTCCAGTACAGAGACGCTCACGTTCTCGTCCGGCGGCAGATAGACACTGCAGACAGTAAGAGGCCCAGGGACAGATATTCGCACCGCCACGGCCTGCAAAGTTGTGGAAATCGCAACGGAAGACACCGGAACACCGTGAGGGACAAGAATAGCGACTCCCCCACAGGCGATGTCTCCCGATGCATTATCTGTCCGATACGCACTGTAGCCTCGAACTGAAAGCAGGTCTGATGGTTTAAGCTTCGTCTCCTGTAGACAAAGGCACACCGGAGAGTAAAATGAAAGCAGATGTTTCACTTCATGAAAACTCGTCCGAAAACCTCGACAGTTCCACTGAATGATTGAAGCCATGGTTAAAAGTAAAATGAAAATGATCAAACGAAGTCAGGCTCCATCACCTCTGATGGGGGTTCCCCCAGATCTGGAGGCATGTGACCAGGGGCCAAGATGGGAGCATGCTTTGTCCCAAGTGGCTTAACGGGAGGCACACGATGTTGAGTCGTTTGCTGAGATTTTGGAGAAGAAATGCTTTTCTTATCCTGAGCTTTGGTTTTTTTGTTAGAAGAAGTGGCCTGAGTTCCCTTGTTGGTGGTGGGATGAGTCTGCTTCGGCGAAGTGGTGGGTGGCGCTTTCAGACCCCTAGCTCGAGACTGGAGTGCCTCCAGTCCAGCTGCGATGATTTCGTTTACATTGTATGGACATTTAGGGAGGATCTGAATGTCTGTCTGAATGGCAACCGTAGATTTGGCAACCACCACTGAAGCGTATGATCGCCGATCAGATGTAACAGGAACCACTCTTCTTCTGGCCTCAGGATAGGAAATATTTTCCACCGTTTTGAGCCTTTGGATTTCTTTCTCCTCCTTCCACTTGGGACAATCTTTGGCTGATGCTGCGTGTGAACCCTTACAGTTCACACAAAACTCAGCGTCGGCCACACATTCGGACAAAAGATGCTCTGTGGCACCACAGCGTCCACACCTAGGATTGCTCCTGCACGACTGCTGAGAATGGCCGTACGACTGACACCTAAAACATCTCAACGGGTTAGGGATATATGGTCATACTTCTAGGTGGAGATACCCTGCCTTGATGGACGTAGGCAGGGAAGGGCTATCAAAAGTTAAAATGATGTTCCGGGATGGGACGGACTGCCCATTCCGCATGAATAGAATACGCCGCACACCCGCAACGTGTTGACTCCTCAGTTCTTCAAGTAATTCTTCCTCAGCACACTCAACGAAGTCCTGAGAGGATACAACACCTCGAGATGAATTTAGGTATCCATGGGGTATTACTTTGACCGGAGTCTCAAGCAGCGTGATGGTGTTAATAAGTGTGGAACAGTAGGCCACAGTGGACATTTCTACCAGAAGATCTCCAGATTGGAGCTTCTTTACGCTCTTAGGAGAGCTTGTAATGGATTGAAGAGCTTTATTTATCCAAAATGGACTTTTGGCACTCAAAGGCTTTGAAGGGTCCAATGAGTGCACAAAAAAGAAACGAGCATTCGAACAATCAGGGACATGTTTTTTTGCAGAAGGGGATGAGCCTTCCTCCATACCTCTTGTGCTTTTTGTTTCTTGGGAAATTTTATTTTCATCCATGAAAAAAATTAATAATTCGTCCGCCGACTTCCCCACCCACAATCGAGCCCAACGAGGGAGAGCCGGAGGTCCGCAAGCCCAAGTGGACGCAGGACACGGCTCTAAGGATAGCAAGCGGATATAGCAAGTTGATAGGGCAGACATGCGCTCGGCGAGCACCCAGACTTTCCCATGCCTGGGGAACACCACTTTGGCATGCCCACCCTATCCCCAGACTCACCCTGTCGTACGAGACGACAAGCCGTTAGAGGTCTGGGCTCCACTCGGCCACAGACCTCATTGACTAGGAGTGGGTTAGTTCCTAGCCGCCCGTTTAGGGTGAAGCAGGGAGCAAAGAGGAGTGTTGGCAACTGGCGACGACAACACCCAGGCCTCCAGAAACCTCAGCCTCCAGCATCCCCTTTTCCACCTTACGGGTCACCGCACACGGCAAACGTGCAGGCAGGTCTAGCTAACCAGCTCGAAGGAACATGAAATGGAGAAGACAGGATAGAAAACGAGAAACTATAACCCAGAGCTGGCGCATAATCGCAACCTCAGCAGCCTACAACTGAGGCGGGTTCGTGTCAAAAGAAAAAACAAAAAACATAAAAATGTGAAAATTATCACATCTAGTACATGTCGGCTCGGGCCGTGCGGACGCCATCCCCCAACAGCTGGATGAACAGCTGTCCCTTCGGTGATGTAATCGTACAAGACGAAAAAGAAAGTTGTTCCGTCACAAGGTCAGCTCGGGCCGTGGGGGCGCCGCTCCCCAAATAACCGGAAAAGTTGAATATCTTCACTCTCCAACAGCTCTGCGACAGCCACTGTACGATGAGGTGTAGCGTTATCGTCTATGACGAGGAACTCAGGACCCACAGCACCTCTAAACAGACGCACGTGAGGCAGGAGAACCTCGGTACAATAGCGGACACCACTGACTGAACCTCCTTGGAAGATGTGGAGGTTAGTACGGCTACCAAGCATGATACCTCTCCAAACGAGAACTCCGCGACCTCCAAGCCGGTCCCTTTCGATGATGTTGAAGGTGTGAATGCGTGTTCCCTGCTCTGTCCAGATGTGTATAGGTCCAGAATCGCTCGTCAGACTAAATCGGCTCTCATCCGTAAAGAGGGCTCGAACCCATTGCTGATGTGTCCAGTTCTTTCTTCTCGCCTGTAGGACAATATACCGGTCGGCAGCCGCCGTGGTTGCTCGTGGACGACCACTGCTAAACTCTCGAACAGCTGTTCCTGTCGTTTGAAATGCTCTCCAAGCTCGTGAAACGATGCTGTGAGCGATCCCGAACTCCTCGGTCACACTAGTTACACTTCGACCCTCTTCTAACTTCCTAATGACGCGACCTCGGGTAAAGTCATC
Source organism: Macrothele yani (assembly GCA_039090855.1). Taxonomy (NCBI): domain Eukaryota; kingdom Metazoa; phylum Arthropoda; class Arachnida; order Araneae; family Macrothelidae; genus Macrothele; species Macrothele yani. Next base: position 68,352,375 of record CM077018.1, read on the forward strand.
CAGATGTCGTCTACTGGATTGTTTGTTTGCCATATGACACGGTGGCAGCAACTCGACGTCGTTCAAACCGATGTACACCGTGCAATAGCTTTCACCGAATTGCTGAGCAGAGCAGAGCAGATCAGATCAGATCAGATCATATGTAGAGGATTTTAGGAAGGGGGTGTCTGACCCCAGGTCTTAAACAACCCTTAGAAATAGGAAGCTAGGAGATTCGGGCTAGAGTGCTCAATAGGAAAGTGACACGGAAGCGAAGCAGAAAGAGGGAGGAAGACGCCCTTATTTATTACCGAAGGGAAAGTACCCGGGGACCGACGGCTTAACGCGCCCATCCGACGCACGGTGGATATTTAGTGGATCGAGCATTCGTACCTGCCTGGGATCGAACCTGAGGTCCTTTCCGTGGCAGTCACGAACGTTGCCCACTAGGCCACCCGTGGCCCTCGAATTGCTGAGCGTACACCGCCTGTGTGCTTTATACCCTTCCGACACCCCCCCCCCGTCATGCATATATGCGCATGCCCTACCGTACCGGACCCTAGTCTATAGCCTATCCTGAGTGGTGTTTCGGTTCCTTCTGCCTGCTCGTTCAGCTGTTATGCTAATTTCTCCTCTTCGTCCTTAATTTTTGCACACCAGTGTATAATAAGGCCACAGAGGAAGCAAGGAAGCGTGCATTGCCCTGTAACATATGTGACTTATATTCCAATTTAACTTTCAATTTTAGTTTCTTTCGCCATATAATTTTTTTGTTTATTCTCTTTAAGAGTTTCAAATTTAAAGTTATACTTTTCTCGCTCACGGAATTAAGTTGGCAACAATCTTGAGGTCAGAGTGCTTGACGTATGCGTGTTGACAGATAAGAACGAGAGATATAATGTTGGAGCAAGCAATGAAAAGTGCCGGGTGTGGTATTGCATAGTCGTGATATATGACATGAATTACTGCATCAATTGTTGTGGGATGTAAGTACGTCGAACCTAAGTTGACAGAGGATCAGTATTGTAACTGATGCGGAAGTGATCGTCTTTGATTAATTTGAAGTACCGTATAGCACGTTTATGCTGTTCTCGGAACACCAATAAAGACCATTTATGTGAGTAATAAAAGTTTTGTCTCTTTTGGCCGTTGGGTCGTCTACTTCAGTTCAGTGTGTAATTAAAGATTTTTGTGTGATAGCTATCCGGTGCATAAGACTTCGAAATTACAGTGCTACGAGTTCAAGTGACAGACAGTACGATAGTAATGTTTTAAGTAGTGACATTTGAAACGAAAACCATTACACATATTATTAATATGTGCTAGTAAGAACCTGATACAGAAAGTTGTAGGAATAATCTGGAACCAATGACACCAACACTACATATTCTTGTAAAAATATGGTCATCTTTACAGGTGAACAAAACGTAAACCCTCATTGGATCTCTGGTAGAAAGGAACAAAAAGAAAACGGACAGAAGGTATTTAGGAACAAAAAACGTGGACAGAAGTCCGTCAGGTACTTACTGTGTTGTATATCCTTCCAGTGCTTACGTATGGTGCAGAGACGTGGACCTTAACTAAAAGAGACATACAAAGGCTGCAGACAACTCAAAGCAGCATGGAGAGGTGCATGCTTGGTGCAACCAGGAGAGATAAGAAGAGGAACTCGTGGATCCGAAAAATGACAAGAGTGGAAGACATCATGATCAGAGTTAAATCCCTGAAATGCCAATGGGCTGGACATACTGCCAGAAGGACAGACCATCGATGGACAGTCGAAATTTTAGATCGGATTCCAAGGGACAGGAAAAGACCCAGAAGAAGACCACGTGGGAGATGGGTGGATGTAGTTCGAAAGTATGCAGGAGTGACATGGAGGAGACTGGCACAACACAGACCGTTGTGGAGGAAACTTGAGGAGACCTTCGTCCAGCAGTGGATTGATAATGGTTGACAATGATGATGATGATATGGGACACACATGTCATCAGACCGTTCAACTTCGAAAAAATTGTGAATGGTGAAACATACCTGAAAATATTGGGTGATAAATTGGTACCAGAACTTGACTTAATTGGGGAAAGACCCAAGCAGTTCATGTTTTTTTTTATTGGAGGTTTAACGACCACCGTAAGAAACTCAATGGGCTATAAGCAGTCGCCTGTCCCTAATTTAGGGCCACTGGTTGCAGGGAAGGGAGAGAGCCAGCGACGTAAGACAAACACAACATTGATACCTCACCGGGATTTGTACCCGGACCCATCTCGGAAGAATCCTCATAAGCCATCGCTTCGACCACTGCGCCACCGGGGCGACTAGTTCGTGTTAGACGGAGCTCCTTCACAAATGGAGTGCCTCATTGGCTAGGTGACACGTCTCCTCGCCGATGGATTGGAAGGAGAGGATTGGTGGATTTGTGACGTATACTATAAGTTAATCTTTTTTAGTCCCTGTCTTATGCAAATTTTAGTTTATTCTCGTTAAACAGTTTTCAACCTGAACGCTACATTTTCTATCCTGATGACTTTGGTTTTGGCAACCTGACAAACAGGTCAAAGAGTAATAACGCAATCGAAAGCTAAAGATAAGAGTTGCTATTTTGACTGTATGAGTAGTACTTTATTAAAGTGAGTACTGTTCGATACGAGCACTTGTTGTCACGAGCTCTTTTGAATCACGAGCAATGTGATTATCCATCTTCAAGACAATGTTATCTAAGTGATCGGAAAGCAATCTTAACTGAGACAGTTTGTTATTATTAGACCGTTTCTTCACGTATGCTGCTGAATTCATGTTGATAATTCGAGGTTCGAAAGGGCTTCCGTGCGAAATCCGTGTCCGTCAACTTTTGAAGTTGTGTCAATATCGATATATGATTCATCAATGAGCGACGTGCCTATTAAAAGCATTCAGAGGATTTAGTTTGAAAGTCCCTACACTGTAAAAAAAAAAAAAAAAAGTTTCTGAAATTCACGAGCCACTTCCTGTGATTCCTTTCGTGAATTTACGAAGCATATTTCTGATACAACAGTTTCCGTGAAATGACGGGAAAAACCTGAATTTTACAGATTTTTCGTAAGCCAGGAAAATTCTGAATTTTCAGAAACTTTTCCGCAATTCCTTTCCTATATTGACGGTAAATTGCCGTTTTTAAGGTGTGTTAACGGGAAATTCTGAATTTCAGAAATCTTTTCGCAATTCTGTTCTTTTTCCGTATCCATATGATGGAAAATTCCCAGTGACAGTGCGATTTGCAAGAATACTTGAGGTTTGCTTAACTGTTAAATTTCAATCGTCTGTCGGAGGATATGATTTTGAAGTTTTGTAGCAAGATCGGATATTGTGGATAGCATATCGCATGACATTTCCGTCAACTCTTTTTCCGTATCCATATGATGGAAAATTCCCAGTGACAGTGCGATTTGCAAGAATACTTGAGGTTTGCTTACCTGTTAAATTTCAATCGTCTGTCGGAGGATATGATTTTGAAGTTCTGTAGCAAGATCGGATATTGTGGATAGCATATCGCATGACATTTCAGTTATCGTGGCACCGGATATTCCTTCTCCTCTTCCCTATTTTGTGCCCCAGCTATCGTATATTGTGTTACCATAAGAAACGGGATACTTAAATTATTGTACAGTCTGTAGACCCTTTAAGACAAAAGCTTTATGAAGAGTAAATTGTATACTTAGGAGTTTTGTAAAATAATACTGTAAAGCAGTACATTTCACCTGTAGCGTTTGTGTGTAACTAACTTACTAAAGCACTACACAGATCAAAACTTCACCTACAGTGAAATACGAGTCACTCAAATAAAGTCAGGAAGTTGTTACTTATAGCTAATCGTTTATTGCTGTCATTAGGCACTTGATCATTTGCACTTCAACAAGGTGAGATCACGAAAACTTGGATTAATGTACACACTCAATTAACTATGAAACACAACACTAGAACTTGAATTAATCTCCACAAGAACACAACACTGTTATTAAAGTAGAACACGTAGCCTTCACAAATACTTGAACGGCAATTAAGCAGTCGCGTATCCAAAAAAAGCATTAACGTTCACCATGCAACATCTCTCCCTAAACAACCGCTGCATCGTCTTTTTATCTATCGTTCTTATCCGGCCACACATACGTCACCCTTGTTCCGACCTCCGTATGTTGCCAACAGTGGCGTAGGAACGGGGAGGGAGGGTACAATGTACCCCCAAATTTTGGAGAGGGGTACAATAATATCTACTGTACCCCCCCTCCCTCGATATGAGCAAACACAAACCAATCGTTCATAAAGAGTGAACTGTAAAATTTATATGCTACTTTTTTTTTATTCTCTTTTTTTTTTCAAAGAAATATCACGGGTCATCTCGTTTTTTTTTATATCCGAAACTTGTAGTGGGAGGCTTTTCATCCACCAAAAAACTGGCCAACCATCTGGGAAACTCCAGCAAATTAGTTCTGCAGGGAAACGACGAGTGCGAGGTTTTTGTTAATAACTTCAAACAGCATATGGTAGGGCGAGGGCTTGATAACATACTTGTGATCAGTGTTTCTTTTCTCTTAAAATTCCATGCATCTTGATCAGGTCGTCCTTTCTGCACTTTAAAAAATTTAATGCACAAGTGGACATTTCAGCGCCCGCAGCCCCGGCACTAAAATTGTTTTCTGTCTTAAGATCTGTAGCAATACAACAAGTGCATTACGGATTTCACATACCACTCATAGAACTCCAATTCCTCGATATCTCCACCATCATTTAGCTTTGCACCAGACCAATGTGCTTTTTACATCAATTGTCAGCCTATGTATCGTTCAAAGTTTTTAATATAGACTTCATAATGCTTCAATCTTCGCGGGTAGAGCAGTTTTTATCTTACTGCGGTTTTACTTTATTAACGTAAACAAAAATGATAAGAAATTTAATTCGTTCTAAAAGAGTTATATAACATTTCCTGAGAAATCCCTCTTTTCCAAACCCTGCTGACAGAAATTCATCCTAATGTCGACTTGTCCCTGCTCAATATTTTAATGGAAAAAAAAAGTACAAAAATAAAAAAAAACTTATCCATTCATTTTCTGTTAAGAAATTAATAATGTAACTTTTTGTCAGCAATAAAAATAATAATGGTAATAATTAAAAATAATAAGATGATAACAATGTTCATTCGGATGAATTCCTGATCAGTATACATATTTTATAAAAACTCAAATATACTACCCCCAAAAAAATAAATTCGGAGGGGTCATCCACAGATGGCTTAATCCTTGAGATGTAAGGTTCATGAGCTTGTACACCTCTAAATCAAAAGCGTTCCTACGCCACTGGTTGTCAACATTATTCTCGTTTGAGGGAAAAGACATAAACGTTAAGTTTGGAAAGTGTAAAAGAGAACAAACTCAAATTTACATAGGAAAAGGAACTAAAAATGAAAGTTAAATTAGAATATACGTCACAGTTCACACACCTTTTCTTAAAGATAATTGGCCACCCCGGTGGCGCAGTGGTCTAAGCGATGGCCTCTGATCATTCGTCCCAAAGAGGTCCGGGTTCGAATCCCGATCAGGCATGGATGTTGTGTTTGTCTTACGGCACTGGCTCTCTCCCTTCCCTGGGACCAGTGACCCTAAATTAGGGACGGGCGACTGCTTATAGCCCATTGAGTTGCTCACGGTGGTCGTTAAACCTCCAACCAAAAAAAAAAAAAAAAAAAGATAATTGAAAGCCCTTGTCAATTTTAAAACATCTCGGGTTCTAAAGCATTCTGTTGCTTCGAAAAACCCCGATGAAAAAACACCTAATTTTTGATCAGTCCTCCATAGGAAAAATAAAATTATTACAAACCTACTGAAAAGTAATAATAATAAGCTCCAGCAGAATATAAAATGACTAATTCATCCGCATTAATAGCAAGAAATAAAAACATTTCATCATCGAGTAGTTAGAGTTTTATCTTGAACGTGACTGTGATTTCTGTGTCGTTCTGGCTCACTAGTAAGACGCCCGGTTTCAGATGAGCCAACCCAAACGACCTCGGATTGAATTCCACCAGGGAAAACGGGAAAGGAATTTCAACTGCAAGGGCTGAAAATTTTAGTCTTCGATTTTGTTAAATTTCTGTGTAAATACGGAACACCCCGAAACCGACTTTTCTGAAATGAACGGAATTACTGACTACGTAAAATATGTCAAAATACGGAAGTTAAAAGAAACGGAAACTTTTAGAAACATAAATTTCGTTAAAAGACGGACACATACTGGCAACTTTACTATAGCATGTTATTTTCACGAATTTTCCGTGAATTCACACCCCTTATTTTTTACAGTGTCTCTGTTACCAAGATAACTGACTAATCAGAGTGTTTTGCTTTGCTACTTCTTTGTGACGAATAAAGAGACTGAACCTGGTATAAGTACGTTTTCCTTTACTTTCATATGACCATTATTATTCTTAGTGCTTAATTAGTTTATGCATGTTGTATACAGTTGCAATCTCCGTCACCCCGGACAGAGTATAATGCAAAACTCCTTGGCTGTATCGCGTCAGCAGAGTTGAAAACAGACTATGAATTCCGGATATCCCTACTTCGTTGCAACTGTATACAACATGCATTTACTAATTAAGCACTAAGAATAACAATGGCCATTTGAAAGTAAAGTAAAACGTATTTACAAGTTTCAGTCTCTTTACGGTATCTTGCAAAACTCATTTGTTGAGTATTTGATGTACTCCCTCTCCATTGCTTTTCTATCAACATTTTCCCATTAGCACACCAGGATTCCTCTGCTCTCTTGCAGTTTCGTCCTGTGTATGTCGCTATTTCTATTCCTACATTCCAAGACAGTGCGCAGCATATTTTCTGTGCCTCGTGAAATATGTAATTTCATTAAATTTCTGTTACTTTGCTTATGGAAAGTGTTCATTTTAGTTTTTCTCACCCTCGTTAAAGCCGGTGACTTCATCAAATTTGACCGTTTCAACGAACATCATCAACATGACTTCAGCAACATACGTGAAGAAACAGTCTAATAATAACAAACTGTCTGAGTTAAGGTTGCTTTCCGATCACTTAGATAACATTGTCTTGAAGATGGATACTCACATTGCTCGTGATCAAAAGAGCTCTTGATAACAAGTGCTCGTATCGAACAGTACTCACTCTAATAAAGTACTACTCATACAGTCAAAATAGCAACTCTTAGCTTTCGATTGCGTCATTACTCTTTGACCTGTTTGTCAGGTTGCCAAAACCAAATTCATCTAGAGAGAAAATGTAGCGTTCAGGTTCAAAACTGTTTAACGAGAATAAACTAAAATTTACATATTGAATTAATATTATACAAAACAAAAGTTCTTGTTTTGTTCGTTAAATCCAAGATCCAACTATATACGGGCTCGTTGTAAGCAGATTCTACAGTACCTCCAGCTTGCTCTTCATTTTCTTCGTAGTCATTCACACCTCGCATCCATAGATCAATATTCGTCTTACTATGACATTATACAATTTTAGTTTTGTGTTACGACTGTTTGAGTTAACTTTTTTTATTAAGAATGTGTACAGCCCAGCTCTATTATCCTTGGCAATCCCATCACAGATAACTATATCCGTCCGTCTATAGGCAGCATATCTCTTCAGCTATTATACTCAGATGAAAAGTTCTTTTTTCATTAAAAAGTCTGATTTGTGTGAAAGATTATCCATTTCTTTTGGTCTGCTGCCAATGTCCAACTTCGCCGATAGAGGCGAAAATGAAGTTGCCAATGAATTCAAAATACGTTTTACTCCAATTATCGCTTCTAAAATTTCTTTTTTCATTCGATACGTTTTGCAGTGAAGATGCGTACGGTCTCTTCTTCAAACAAGGCACAGTTTTCCCGCTAGAACGTAAGTATATATTGTATTTTTTCCCATATTTCTATTCCTAAAAGTCCAATTTCAAAAATTTTTCCCTCGTCAGATAACGTTCACGGTGAAAATTAAATCTATGTACAACTTCTGATTTTTCATAATGTACAGTTATTCCACTAGGTGTATAAGTGCATATTTCTGTCTGAAATATATTTGCAGCCGTATGTAAGCTTCTAAAAACTGAACTGAAGAAGTTCTCTTCTAGCCTGATATCAAGGCCTACGAAATAATTTTGTGCGCATTTCCTGCCCAAAATACCACATAGTTTATCCGCTAGAGGTCCTATTCTCCATTTTTCTCTATATCTCGGCTTGTAAAAGACAGATTTGAAAAGTCCTTTCACATCGGATGCCACTCAATTCGGAAAATATGTGGCATATACGTAATTTTGAACTTTACAATAATGCACAGTTCTGACGCTGGGTCGCATCATTTTGAATTTCTGTTAGCAACTGTATCTCCTCATGTGAAAACCCTATTGAGAAACTTCTCTTTCCACTGCATGGCATTGGCTATATATGTATATTGAAGATTGCGAGCACTGTCGACTTTAAATGATACGCTTTTCCTGCTAGGGGCATATTTGTTTAGTCTCTGCTTCTAAAAGCCGCATTTGAAAAATTATTTTTCAACTCATGGCTTCGGCTGTAAATAATATTTTGTGCATATTTTCGATAGTGGTATGAATAAATAATTCGTGCTGGTAACAGGTGAGTACTAAAATTTCCGTTTCTCCACGATGGCTTAAAGATTTTCAAGTAAAAACTAATGACCTATTTAAACACTTTTATTTACAATTAAAAGCACAAAAAATTGTCATAGTTAAAAACATGAGACCTTTCAGGCTCACCATCTTTAGATGTGAAACTTGATTATTTACAAATAATCAAGTTTCCACATCTAAAGATGGTGAGCCTGAAAGGTCTCATGTTTTTAACTATGACAATTTTTTGTGCTTTTAATTGTAAATAAAAGTGTTTAAATAGGTCATTAGTTTTTACTTGAAAATCTTTAAGCCATCGTGCAGAAACGGAAAGTTTAGTACTCACGCATATCTTCGACTTTTTTATTACACACATTTCTGCGGCTAGGAGGCGCCAGCCTATATTTCTATTTGCAAGAGAGTATCTTCCCTACTAAAAGTTCGATTAATGGGGAGTATCTCTCCTTCTAAAAGTTTTTACTTGGATATTCTTGACTACGAAGGGCTTTTTTCGCCCATTTCCTTTTTCAGATAACACACAGCATTTTTGCTATGTAGCGTAGAGTTATTACATTTCCACCCATCTCTCTGTTTCTGATTATTCAATGTGAAATACTCCTTCAGGATGTCTTCTGCTATGAGAAATGTTTGCAAACAATTTTTGATTTTACTCGCAATAACCACACATTTTTACTGCTAGTGGGGAGTAAGTAGGTATTTCAACTTGTTGGTGTTTTGCCAATTCTAGAAATCCTGTTGAAATATTCCTTTTGTAACTGGCTTCACGGACTGCGTGGACACTGGGCACATTAGGGCATTTCAAAAATGCGCATTGTTTTCAACTAGGTGCCAGAAAGGCATTCTCTTTTTCGCTGATTTTTTTGTTATTTGTCCCCTTTGAAAATGTATTTTCGTTTCGGAAAAGATTCAAAAGACGTACTTATTTCGCCCAAGATTTCTTCTTGTTTTGTTTTTTTCTTGAATTTCCGGGGTAACTCAACGGAGTTTGGCTGATGCTCAGAAAACAAGAGAATGCTGCACAAGATCGTGGAGAGGAAAATAAGGAGATATCCTCGGGGTATTAAGAGAATTTTTAAAAGGGAAGCTAAACAATTTGGTGCAATTTAGAATTTTAGTATGCAGGTAGATTTACTATTAAGACATTATTAGGTTTTCATTCGAGGCGTATCAACTTGACGATGTTTACCGAGATAAATGAACTCACTCAACTAAATTTAAAAAATAAGATCAAGATGTAAATTCGACACATAAGTAACTTACCTGTAAAAAATTGATGAGAAGAGCTATTTCTGCTCCCACTAATCTAGAATTAGCTACTGAAACGGAATATGGAAGCCTGTTCCTACTACTCCAGTCAACAATAATCACGTTATCATCTGATCTCTCCAGAAAAATTTCTTTCAGCCTCTGAAAAGAAATATGAAATAGAATAAATTACTAGAAGCATCATATACACCGATATACAAGACTGGAAGTTTTTAAACGAAGCGTGAAGCAAATGATCCGACTATATCAGATAATTTGCCAATACAAGCTTAGGTAAGAAAAACTTTGAAGAAATCACCATTTGATCACAATTAATTTTGTTTTCCGTGTCTACCGCTGTTTCGATGTTCTTTGGTCCACCTTGCTTAGAAAGAAGGGCATGTAAATATTGAAATAGTTGTGACATCATCAACACTGTTGACAGCCACGGATTCTTCCACGCGCATAATGGAAATGAAGTAGATGCCATATCATTGATAAGCTCGAAACATTTTGACTCATAGTTTCCAAAATGTTAAGCTTGATGGCTGAATCCGGTTTGTAGATAAGTTTTTCTTCTTCATGTTGAAATTTATAATTATTTTCATGACAGTGTTTAGCTATCGACGATTTCTGTAGTTCCCAGTTTCGTACATAGGCTTTGTGTTCCTCCAAAGAATAGCATAAGGCCCTATGGGTCTGTCCTATATTGACATGACATCTACTCCATTTACATTTACACTGAATTTGATAAATTACAGACGAAGTTATACCTTCAACATGGTCTTTTGATCCAAAAAAGTTCATTTTGTTCACATGTTTAAAATTCACTACAGCCAAACTGTGTTGGACAAGAAAAATAAAATTAATTGGGACTAAGCGTTGATTTCTTCAATATTCGCAATGTTTGTTGTCTGAGATTCAAAGTGAAAGCATGTTTTTTTTTAGAAGTTTGCCCCTGTGACTGAGTCACTGTCATTGGAAAAGTCAGTCCTACAGGAAATCGTTTCCCTTCGCAAATGAACAGCAAATTGAATGAGTGGAATTTTTAGAATAAATATGTGCCTCACTTTAAACTTTAGCTTCGATTACGTCGTTTGTCTGAAGTTTGCCCCTGTGACTGAGTCATTGTCATTGAAAATGCCAATCCTACAGGAAATCGTTTCCCTTCGCAAATGAATGGCAAATTTGAGTCTTATTGAATGAGTGGGATTCTTGGAATAATATGTGTCTCTAGCATTTGCAATGGCATAATAATTCTAGTATTAAAATTCTTGTACCATTACCTTGCTCTTTCAGCTGCGGTAGACTTCTAATGAACATGAAAATGCCTCCTACTCTAAGTTTCATTACATGATGAAGCATTAATTCAGGAGTCTATTCAAGAATTCTTCTGGGACTGCAAGCTGATTAGCAGCGTCCCCATTCAAACCAATATCCACCCTGTTAATTGGCTGGTTATTTGATTTGTCTTTATTGGCGCAAGGGCCTCAAAGTCCAACGGTTTGGAGAAGTAAGCCAAACAGAAGATCAGAAACAGATTGCCTTCAGCAGAGCGAATGGTTACGGGCTCTCCAGTCATCCGGTGATGAACGAGAATTTTCGAGATCTCAGGGACGCTGTGAAAGTCATGGACGAAGTGAAAGTTACTAGGGTAATGATGGACGCGGTGAAATTCATCTAAAGTCATCCGCAACAAGCATCATCTGCCTAGTAGTGCAATTCCGGGCATTTACTCGTACAGTGTTAAAGAACATGCCAAAGTTAAAAATGAAAAATGTTACTTTGTTTGATGGAGCAAAACTCGCTGTCCCTGCTATGATAAATGCGCACAAAAATAAGCCGATCCGTCACCAGGTCAGCCCGGGCCGTGGATCCACCCTGTTGATTCAACTTCCAATACTGCTATACCTTATAACAGCTAAGGAGTAATCATAGACAAATAGAGGTTCTGACATATATCTCTAAATTAACCTTTCTCTTTTAGTTTCTATTCTTATGTGAATTGTTACTTCTCCGTTATATTTCTTTCTGAATGGCACGTCAAAACCTACGAATTTCCTCATACTTTTTGGCGATGGCTGACAGTTGGTCAGAGGTAAAAAAAAAGCCACGCGCAGTGTAAAGTGTGAGTGTGTGTAAACGTTAAGAAGATATACCGCTTGAAGTTGGACGGCCTGCTATCTTGATATTACTAGAGTCAAAGATGATCTGTACGTGAAAGAAGCATTAAAGTTCTATCTCATGATAATGGATAAATTGTTGATGTTATCATAGATTTGTGTGTATATATACCAGCTATAGTTCAGCAACTAACGAAGAATAAAAGAAGCATTGGATTCTCTCTGAAAGTAGTCGTAGTCGAACTTATTTAGCAGTGCACCTTCTGGCAGGATTCCACAGGTTCACAAAACTTGCCTAAACCTTTTTGGAAATATCCTGTATAATTAGCTTGATCTGTGATTTAATGAAAAGTCACTCATTTGTTGGATTGAGCCACTTTATTTTGTAGTGACGCAACCAATGACGAGAAAATGAGACTAGGGCAAAGCTCACGATATTTTATACCAGCCTAACAACGACCGTGCGTTTTATTGTAAACTGCAACTGAGACAACAGAAAATTATGCTGTAAGTGATGTTTTTAACAGTATGATTTATGAAGTGCCTGAAGGATATTATTTAATCCAGTGGCACCATATTAAAGAAGCACTTGAATGTATTACGCAACATCAAAAGTTCTATTCTGTGGCTCCAGCTCTCTCCGGAAACTGCGGCAAATATGCTATGAGAAAAGGAGATTTCAGCATGGGTTTTTGTAAGCTCCTTTCACGCTGAAACTACTTATTCAAGTCTTAGCGACCTCTGGCGATTTAATTGCAATTCTGCATAAGTGCGAGGGTGGCTTTTCAAACCGAAAGTAAAATGTGAGTTTGATTATTTTTTTTTTTTTTTTTTTTTTTTTTTTTTTGATTGGAGGTTTAACGACCACCGTGAGCAACTCAATGGGCTATAAGCAGTCGCCCGTCCCTAATTTAGGGTCACTGGTTCCAGGGAAGGGAGAGAGCCAGTGCCGTAAGACAAACACAACATCCATGCCTCACCGGGATTCGAACCCGGACCCCTTACGGACGAATGATCAGAGGCCATCGCTTAGACCACTGAGCCACCGGGGCGGCAAAGAGTTTGATTATGTTCAGAGGTTGAGAAACTACCGTTGCAATATAACAACACACTTTCAAGATTCGACAAAAATGAGACTTTTGCTAGCATGTTGTCTTCATAGTTATAAAATTTTTATTTAATTTTAAAGATGTGCATTTTTTTTAAATTACCCGTTTTTAACCTTGGAATCTTTACTAAGAGTAGATTTCATTTTTACTATTGGGTTGTTGGAAAAGTCATGACGTATTTTAGCCATGTTTTGCAAAGGTCATTTATTGAGAGAAAGAACAAAGATCAATCAATGATATAATGCCTGTTTTGTTCGATAACCTTTTGCCATCTTTCATTGAGCTGCAGAATGCCTCGTTCATAGAAGGATCTGTCTTTCGTGGCGAAAAACTGTACAAGGTGCTGATTTACAGCCTCATCTGAATTGAACGTTATACCACGCTAGGACTGTTGAAGAAAGCAAAACCAGTGGAAGTCTGACGGCGCAAGGTCAGGCGAGTATGCTGGGTGTGGCAACACATCACACCCAAGCTCCAATAAGTTTTGGCGGGTGATCAAACTTGCGTGTTGTCTCGCGTTGTCGTGATGGAACACAACACCTTTACGATGAATCAGCTCCGGACGTTTCTGGATGATGGATTCATTCAAACTGTCCAATTGCCGACAGTACACATTCGAATTGATTGTTTGGTTCCGTGGTAAGAGCTCGAAAAACACGACACCTTTAAAATCCTACCACACTGAGACCAGAACCTTCCGCTTTGGATGTCGTTTGAAGCGAAGCAGCACGTCGGGACCAAGATCGTTTGCGCCGTACATTGTTGTACACAATCCACTTTTCGTCACCAGTTATCAGTCACTTCAAAAAAGGATCGTTTAATGAGCATATCGCAGATGTTTATACGCGCCGTCAATTGAGCTTCTTGGAGTTCATGAGGAACCCACACATCGCCGCCCCGGTGGCGCAGTGGTCTAAGCGATGGCCTCTGATCATTCGTCCGAACGGGGTCCGGGTTCGAATCCCGGTGAGGCATGGATGTTGTGTTTGTCTTACGGCACTGGCTCTCTCCCTTCCCTGGAACCAGTGACCCTAAATTAGGGACGGGCGACTGCTTATAGCCCATTGAGTTGCTCACGGCGGTCGTTAAACCTTCAATCAAAAAAAAAAAAAAAAAAAAGAACCCACACATCGAGCTTGCTTACGTTTCCTAGCTTCTTCACGTGGTCGTGAACGCTTGAATGATGGATGTGCAATGTGTCTGCAATCTCTCGTGTCGTGTAACGTGGGTTTGACTCGATCAATGCCTTGATTTGGTCGTCATCAACCTCAGCGGGCCTCCCCGACCGAGGAGCATCGTTGAGGTCAAAATCACCAGCACGGAATTTTGCGAACCACCGCTGGAACTGACGTTCTTGTAGAGCATTATCACCGTACACTTTACGCAACTTTTTACAAGCTTGACACGCGTTCTTCTCTTTAAAAAAGTAAAACAGTAAAATATGGCGAAAATGCAAAGTTTGACCTTCCATCTTCAACTTGATCTCAAATCTCCGCAAATCAACCAAATCGCTCACTATTCCTTTTAAACTGCAGCTAGAAATGGTACCTGCCGAATGCCATAGCGATAACAGAGCTGCGCATGACTCTAGTACTTCCAAAAGCGCCCAACCGCCATCAGGTGCCAAAATGCGTCATGACTTTTCTGACAACCCAATATTTCTTCAACCAGTTTTGGTTCGGTTACAGTTTTTTTATAATATCACTTTTGCATTACTTTGCCTTCCCTTTTTCAACAATGTTAAAGTGAAGTGTTTTATTTTTTATTTTAAAGCGTATTATTTTAATTGTCTGTATTAATACTGACTCTTATTTGCCTTTTACCCGCAGTGACAGTTCGTCAAGAATTAGAAAGTAATATGTGTCTGATTGCTGTTGGAACACCCAACAGCAATCGGACGCATATTACTTACGTACGAAACTATGATGGATTTTTTTTTATTGAAGATTTACCGACCTCCGTGAGCAACTCGATAGGCTATAAGCAGTCGCCCGTCCCTAATTTAGGGCCACTGGCTCTAGGAAAGGGAGACAGCCAGTGCTGTAAGACAAATACAACACCCATGTCCGCCTGGGATGAATGGACAGAAGCCAGAGCTTTGACCACTGTGCTATTTGGAATAGTAAAGAATGGCAGTGCAATATTTAAAGAAAAAACAAATATTTTTGGCATCTGACTCCTACGCAACATCCGTTCTTTTATTTAAAATTACCCAAATTAAGCAACTTTCAAGAAAATTAATAAAATAATTAATAATAAAAAATTGATAAAAATCAAATTTTAAATTGCTTTTGAAATTTTTCAGGGTTTTCCTTCTGGATTATTTTTACCTAAACGGATTACCCCTAATGTATGCACTTTTTTTCCCTTAGAAATACATCACTGAGTTTTTGTTTATGTTTTTTAATTTGGGGGGTTAACGACCACAGTGAACAACTCAATGGGCTATAAGCAGTGCACCATCTCTAATTTAGAGCACCTGGCTCCAGGGAAGGGAGAAAGCCAGTGCCGTAAGACAAGCAATACATCCATGCCTCACCGGGAGTCGAAACCGGACCCATCTTGACCGAATGGTCACAAGCCAGCACTCAGACCACTACGCCACCATGGCGGCCAGGCATAATGGAACAGCTTTTGGATATAAACCACATGTTTTAACATCATTGTGGACCAAGCACACCCGTATGTATGCATGGTGTTTCATGATGGAGCAAGATAATGCGCCATGACACAAGACTCGAATAATCACACAGTGATTCGAGGTGCACGACAATGACTTCAAATGCTAAAATAGCCCCAACAGTCGCCATATCTACACCCAACTGAACACTTGTGGGCTGACATTGAAAGAGCCATTTGTAAGAGAGATTCTCCTCCAGCAAACACTCGACAATTGGCGGAGGCCATAACATTCGCTTGGCTGAACACTTCTGTAGAACGATATCAGCACCTTGTTGAATCCATGCCACATCGAATCGAGGCTGCTTAGAAAACATGTCCGCTTTAAGACGGCTTCCAGCAACCATTTCTAATTGTAGCTGGCATTAAGTAAAAATATCATGTGACGAGCCATAGAGTAGGAGCTTCTGAACAACACAAAGCTTTACGAATACCTAATCTGTTTCCTTCTGGAAACAAAACGAACAACTAATATCCTTTATGAGCTCTTATTAGTGAAGCCCAATGATTTGCTTGAACACTTTCTACGTAGTTTACGAAGCGTTCATGTTTGATGTTGAGAGTAGAAAACCCCGTGTTCTGTCAATCAAAATGTTACCCAGGAAAATAAATGCGTTAAATCACAATACAGTAAGGTCCGCTTTACGACGGTACTCTTCGCGAAGATCCGCCAATGCGACGGTTTTTATTTATGAACACTACCCAGAGCGACGCCGTATTCGCTCATACGCCGGTTTTAGGGACATGACGCTCTCGAGAGTGTTGATGTAGCGTATGCAGAGAAAGTGTTTTTCTGCGTCTCGGTGAGATGACGTCACAGAAAAAGACTCGAATTTGGAGGTAAACCGGGTTGACAGGCTTTTAGTAAACAAGAAGAGCGGCAGGGAAAATAGAAAGAGAGGAACCAAGCAGCAGAAGGATCACACGGAAAATCAACCGATGCTCAGTTTTCGTGGACTCTAGGACGTCGTTGCTCGCTCCATCTCTCTGTGTTTCGGTATTTCGCGGTTAATTATAAACTGCTTCTGTTCATAGCTACTATTTTATTTTATTGCCGTTTAATAATGGCAGATTAGAATCAAAGTGAAGATACTATTGCTCCCAATAAAAAGAAGGCTCGAAAACATATTACAAAAGTGTAAAAAAACCTGTGATACCTGTCTAACACCGCGTTAGTTCTCTTCGCGATCGGATAACGGCAGCATCTCGACGGGACACTGACTCCACGAGCTCTCTGTAGTACTGTGGGGACAGTGCACACCATTCTTCCTGAAGAGCGTCCCACAATTCCGTAATATTCTCTGGTGGTGGATTTCTGACACTGACGGCCAGCTGAACAGCATCCCAAATGTATTCGATGGCGTTTAAATCCGGCGAACGAGGGGGACAAGTCACGATGATCAACTCCGTGGAATGTTCCTCCACCCATAATCAGGCGACCGTGGACATATACGGTGGCACATTGTCGTGTTGAAAGAGGTCGCACCTTTCGGATTGGTTGCATGACATAAACGGGTGTAAATGATGCCCAAGGATGGTTATGTTGCCTCCACCGGTCAGAGCGACATGCAGATGTATGAGGGGCTTTAATTAGTGTCAGCTGAAAACACCCCACACCATAATAGAGCCACCGCCGGTCTGCACTGCCCCTTGTACGCATGCGGGATCCATTGCTCGTGGGGTTGTCGCCACATATGCGGAGTCGGCCATCTGTCCCGAAAGAGTTGGTGCTGCGATTCGTAGAACCATGCTATACATTTCCAGTCATCTTGCGTCCAATCAAAGAATATATAACAAGAAGAAGTTAAGGCTCAGCGAGACGTAACTAGCACCGCCATATCTTCAAGGAAAAAATGCAGTGCACAGAAGCCGACATACAGGCTGATGCCGGAGCAGACTGCGCATGCGTATTTCTGTTGACTTCAATTCTTTGGGTAAAGAAGAGTCAGCCGAGCTACTCACAGCACGCGATTGTTACCTTCTCGGTAGCATAATCACTTCGCAAATCGGATATGTTAATACTTGTTAAAAATTCGTACGTATAGGAGATAATTACTTAGAGGCGTGCTGTCTCCGTACGATATCATCAAACCAACATCTCTGACTGTACAATAAAAACTTTATTTACAATAAAAGACATGATTTTAAAATATTTAAAAAATGGCAAGATCTTTCGGGGCTACAATAGCACCCGTCCTCAGGCCACCCAACAGTGCCACAAAGCATAGGGAAGTGCCTCAATATATAACCAGTCTCCCCCGCGAGACCCACAATACATTTGTTCAAAACCGCAGGTGATGCCAATTGAGAAAAACAGCAGAACAAAAGTAATATGTACAAATAATATAATCGATTAATTAAGGTCCTCTTCTTCAGTTTTTTGAATGGGAGAAGTAATTATTTTTCTCCATTGTCTAGGAACAAAAACAGGTAAGTCCAAGTTACAGCAGGTATTACCATAAGAGATTATATACAGACTCTCGGTAAAAAAGACGGTTTGTTTGTTTACATTGGAGGAGAGTACTATTGTATTAGGCCAATCGGGAGAGTAACCTCCCTGGCGAACAGCTGTAGTAAATGAAGTAGAAATGCAGTCAGTTCGAAGTGCATATTTATGTTCAGACAATCTAATGTTCAGACTTCTAAGGGTAGAACCTATGTAGTATTTGATATCTTCGTTAGGAGCCGAGGGAAGCAATATGATACGATATATTCCTGCTTTATTCAAAGTGACAACTTGATCTCTGTCGTTACGTATGGTAGAAAAAATGTTTTTGGTGCAAATTCCAAATTTAATATTATATTTATTACATACCTTCCGCAATATAGAAACTACGGGAGGGATGAAATCAACTTTACCAACGTATATAGGGGGAACGACTTCCCTTGACAACGTCGTAAATCTTAGTCTTTCAAATTTCTACAGAAGTTTGAAAGACTAAGATTTACGACGTTGTCAAGGGAAGTCGTTCCCCTATATACGTTGGTAAAGTTGATTTCATCCCTCCCGTGGTTTCTATATTGCGGAAGGTATGTAATAAATATAATATTAAATTTGGAATTTGCACCAAAAACATTTTTTCTACCATACGTAACGACAGAGATCAAGTTGCCACTTTGAATAAAGCAGGAATATATCGTATCCCATTGCTTCCCTCGGCTCCTAACGAAGATATCAAATACTACATAGGTTCTACCCTTAGAAGTCTGAACATTAGATTGTCTGAACATAAATATGCACTTCGAACTGACTGCATTTCTACTTCATTTACTACAGCTGTTCGCCAGGGAGGTTACTCTCCCGATTGGCCTAATACAATAGTACTCTCCTCCAATGTAAACAAACAAACCGTCTTTTTTACCGAGAGTCTGTATATAATCTCTTATGGTAATACCTGCTGTAACTTGGACTTACCTGTTTTTGTTCCTAGACAATGGAGAAAATAATTACTTCTCCCATTCAAAAAACTGAAGAAGAGGACCTTAATTAATCGATTATATTATTTGTACATATTACTTTTGTTCTGCTGTTTTTCTCAATTGGCATCACCTGCGGTTTTGAACAAATGTATTGTGGGTCTCGCGGGGGAGACTGGTTATATATTGAGGCACTTCCCTATGCTTTGTGGCACTGTTGGGTGGCCTGAGGACGGGTGCTATTGTAGCCCCGAAAGATCTTGCCATTTTTTAAATATTTTAAAATCATGTCTTTTATTGTAAATAAAGTTTTTATTGTACAGTCAGAGATGTTGGTTTGATGATATCGTACGGAGACAGCCGCCTCTAAGTAATTATCGGATATGTTAGTTTTGTTACGCCAACCGGGTTAGTTAAGGCTTTTGTTTGTTCTTCAGTTTTTCAGTAATGCCAAATACGTCTGCATTTTGTACAGATCCTTAGGTATAACTGTAATATTTGCTGAAATTTAATTTAAATAGTAATACTAATGTTATTGCATATTTTTCTCACCAAAATAAGGGATGGGCGGGACATCAGAAAACTGCAACAACAAAAAAACTGCTCTAAGCAAATAGTCATCAGATCGAAGGAATCCATCGTGGATCAAAGAAAGGCTTCACTGACGTAGTCCCCCTAACGTGTTTTGCTCCTGAAAGTTAACTTTCCTGCAGAGCATATTAACTCTTAAGATGTGGTGGCGCTGTTGCCGCCTGTTTTACGTTATCTCTATGAGAGTTGACCTTCTTTAAGCGTTAGATATTCTTTGGTACAATGGAGGTGTTTCCAAGCCCAGGCGATGCGCACAGCTTTGTGTCGTCAGGTCAGCAATGGCACCCGGATAGGCAGTTGGCTCCGGAACCCCACGGAACACAGATAGCCGCCCCGGTGGCGCAGTGGTCTAAGCGATGGCCTCTGATCATTCGTCCGAACGGGGTCCGGGTTCGAATCCCGGTGAGGCATGGATGTTGTGTTTGTCTTACGGAACTGGCTCTCTCCCTTCCCTGGAACCAGTGACCCTAAATTAGGGACGGGCGACTGCTTATAGCCCATTGAGTTGCTCACGGTGGTCGTTAAACCTCCAATCAAACAAAAAAAAAACACAGATAACGTTGCACTGTTCGAACGGTGATGTTACTATTGGCCCCAGCAATGAATTTCGCTGTGATTTGCGGCAATGTTCCACGCCGGGCGGATGTTACAATGCGTGCCAGATACCGCTGTTCACGATCGTCCAGGGCTTTTCTACGGCCACACCGGTCTCGCACTCGGGATTTTCCGCCACCCTCGAAATTGTTGACCATTTAAATCCAAATTTCTTGGTAATTTCCGAGCGGGGCGTCGACTAACATACCCAGTTCGAAATCGCTTAAATCCTGATAAGCTGGCATCTGAACTGCGAATGCTACTACTTGAGCTTACGGAGATATCTGCCTCTGTTATACAGGGTGACTCATAAAGAAGTATACAGTTTCAACGCCCTATAAAACAAGAACAATGTAAGATATTTTCTGTTACCTGTAACAGAATTGTATCATACCATGTTCGTAATCGCTCTAATCCTGATAAGCTGCCATCTGAACTGCGAATGCTACTACTTGAGCTTGCGGAGATACAGCCTCTGTTATACAGGGTGATTCATAAAGAAGTATAGAGTTTCAACGCCCTATAAAAAAAGAACAATGTAAGATATTTTCTGTTACCTGTAACATAATTGTATCATACCATGTTCGAAATGGCTTAAATCCTGATAAGCTGCCATCTGAACTGCGAATGCTACTACTTGAGCTTGCGGAGATACAGCCTCTGTTATACAGGGTGATTCATAAAGAAGTATAGAGTTTCAAAGCCCTAAAAAACAGGAACAATGTAAGATATTTTATGTTACCTGTAACAGAATTGTAGGGAAATGTTTCAAGTTCTTTTAGAGACAGTCACAGATGTTCTAAGTGAGCAACCTTAGTCACACGACACACATCGAGCCGGTAATCCATTTCCGCCCAAACGCAAGGTAAGACATCTGAATCAGTGATAGTGGCTGTTGTACGCTATTTCAGCTCCGCTAGATCAACAGGAAGGAAAGGGGCGAATACCTTGTCCTTTACGTACCCCCACAGGAAAAAGTCACAAGTTGTTAAGTCAGGACTTCTGGGTGGCCATTGGGTCAGTGGTATGTTGTAGTCCGCGGCTCGGCCAATCCATCGGTGAGGAAGATGTTCATCGAGATAATCTCGCAAGTCGCCTGACCCATGCGGTGGTGCACCATCCAATTGGAGAATAAAGTTGTCACTGTCGTCCTGCAACTGTGGCATCAACCAAAGACTTAACATATCCAGAAAAGAGCATCCCGTGACAGTTTTCTCGTGAAAAAAGAAGGGTCGTACACTTTCTTTTTGAGCACAGCACAGAACACATTTACCTTAGGGTAATCTCGCACGTGTTGCACTGTAAATCTGGGATTCTCCGTTACCCAAAAGTGAACATTGTGCTTGTTTACCTAACCACTCACGTGAAATGTAGCTTCATCGGTGAAAACTAAGTGATCGGCAAAATCGTCATTTTCAAAATGGTGCTGCAGTTCGGTACAAAATTCAAAGCGCTTTGTCTTGTCAAGGTCAATGAGATTTTGCAACATCTGCACTTTGTATGGAATCATTTTCTGTTTCTTTCTCAAAATTCTCCAGACAGTGGGCTGTGAAATCTGCACTTCACGACTCAACCTCCGCGTTGATTTTCCCGGGCTTCGTTGAATGGCGGTGCAAACACTATCGACGACTTTTTCCGATACACGCGGTCCTCCATGACTTTTAAGTTTGCACAAACAGCCCGTAGTTTCAAAATTTTTATGCCAATCGTAGATAGGTTTTCTGGTTGGAGGTTCTTTTCCGAATCGTGATCGAAAATGCCGTTGCACAACAGTTACAGATTCCGTTTTGCTCAATTCAAGAACACAAAACGCCTTCTCCACTGCAGACGCTGCCATTTTGACTGGCTAGTCACGTGACACGCGCGCTATCGCCTACGTCACTTCCCTCAGTAGCGGGACACACACTTGATAAATAAATCTACCTAACGGTTAGCAGTTGTGGTCCGTGACCTCAACTGTTACTGTTTTACAGCATCTGGAAACTGTATACTTCTTTATGAATCACCCTGTATTCGTTTGCGGACGATGCCAGTTACCGCATGAGTGTGGTGGCATGTAATGGAAATGGTAGCACCCTTCTCAGTTTTTTTGGCACCTCAGAGTACAAACTAAAATTAAAATTATTAAATTTAGTATCGATGGTGTATCAAACACGGAGATAGTACTGTTGTTATTGTTCTTAAAAATAAAGGTAAAATTGGTAGTGAAGGGAAAAGCGTTACACCAGTTAATATTACAATTACATACAGTGTTATAACGAAGTAAATTTCTCCGTCATTTTTGGTCTACGCCGGGATTCGAACCCGAGTACGCTTATTCCGGAACAAGTTGCTCTACCAATTAAGCTACGCGGACATTGATTCTAATTGCTATCTGCCTTTATGTCGAGTGCGTCCTTCTGGCAGGTACGTCACATCTCCTGGTACGTTACATCATCTCCCCCTTATTTTTCTTTTTTTCTTTCGAAGTGATTCTCTTATTTTTCCTATCTCGCGGTGTGGAAATAACATCACACCAATGCGCGATTTTGAACGGTCGGGTCATCCGGGTAGTTCGGGCGCCATTATAACGAAGTAAATTTCTCCGTCATTTTTGGTCTACGCCGGGATTCGAACCCGAGTACGCTTATTCCGGAACAAGTTGCTCTACCAATTAAGCTACGCGGACATTGATTCTAATTGCTATCTGCCTTTATGTCGAGTGCGTCCTTCTGGCAGGTACGTCACATCTCCTGGTACGTTACAGTGTAACCAGCATATAACAAGCCCGTATTTGGCGAGAGCTCGGATTTAGCAAGCAAAACAAGAACGTTTGTTTAGTATAATGTTAATTCAAAGCTAATTTCATTACTTTTAACAAACAAAATTTAATGAAGTCTCCGGATTTATCGAGGGAAAGAAAAGTTAAAATTATCACTTTTCACAAGCAAAGTAACAAAAAGTAATGAGATTCCGTATTTAAAGAGACAGAAAAAACCTGCCGCGCGTTGTCCTGGAATGAAAGAATAGTAATAGTGGCATACAGGACGAAATTGCAACCGCGCAGGGGAATCCTAGTGTGCTAGTGGAAGAATGTTGATAGAAAAACAGTGGCGAAGGAGTACATCAAATGCTCAACAAGCGAGTTGTGCAAGACTCTCTCTCTCTCTCTCTCTCTCTGTCTGCCATCCACTTCAAGGGGCTGTGACTTCGGTTTGTCTCGCCAGCAGAGTGAAAAACAGGCAACCTACTTCTTGGAATAAAGATGGAGGGTGGAGGTCAAGCACATTAAAGTGAATATCTGGGAGACAATTGCAGAGCGGAATAGGAGAGTAATGGGATGGGGATGTCGCCGGAGGAGGAACTGGAGATCATCCCTGGAATCGTGTTCATCGCCTCTTTTACCCTCCAAGTGAGCACTGCATTGGGATGATCGGTGGTGCTTTCGCTTCATGTGCATTGTGTACTTAAACTGTGGTCAATCTCACGTGGCCGTCAAGCTGAATATACTTTGAAGATTTAATTAACTATAGTACTAATGCAGTTAATTAGTTAAATCTTTCAAGTATAACCACAATTGTTATGGATATATATATATAATACAAACGTATATGCATGTTATCACGCATGCATATTTTTACATAGTGGGAATTTTCACCCAAAAATGACTTTCGCGAGCATCTGAATTTAACGAGGGTTTCCGTCTGTCCTGAGACCTTCGGTATGATGGCTTAAAAATTTTATTAAACCACTATATGTATCTAAAAGTGAAAAAGGCAATGATTCGCTATACGACGGTGATAAGAAACCTATCATGTCGTATGATCGAGATAAAGTCTTCTGTTCATCATCTCAACGACTTGTCTTACTAACACATTTTTGTGTATTAAAACTATTCAAGTAAGTGTTAATGCTCCCAAACGCTTGGTTGCGTAATATGACCAGTTATAATACGAAAGCTTTTTTTATCCAAGTCTAGCATTAACGAAACTAAAATTACTTACTTGTATCCAAGTTGTGAAATATAAGTTGTCATTCAGACCGTGTATGATCACTCGTGTCAGTCTTTTAGGAGAAAATGGTGACTTCCACAGTTTCGAATAACTTCCTGATGATATAAACACTGGTCTGTTTTTGTTCTTGCTGGTGAACAGCATGAATCTGGTGTTAACAACTTCTCGCGGTTGAGGAGCAACGCTTATTGGTCGAAAAATCGGATGGTGAAATGGCGGTCCACTTGAAAAACATCCAACTTCACTGTAGCAGGCAGTATCTTCAATAAACACTAAATAAAAGAAAATAATAAGAACAAATGCTTTCAATTACTCTTTTTAATGAACATTCCTTGAAAATTTTAAAACAACAGAATACTATGAGGATGAGTAAATAATTAGTATTCCCAGTGAAGTCTTAATTGGTTTTCGGCTGGGTGAGCTGCTTGTCGCGCGTGTATACATAGACGTGGTGTCGTTGTCGTCACTATGGTGGAGATTTGATCTTTATCGGTCTTTTCTTGCGAGGTAGTCGTGCCCTTAAAATGATCTTTTCGGTCTCCGTATGCTTGAAACGTAAACACCCAGTAGTGATTCGTTTATTATTGGTTGAAGGTGTACCAGGGGCTGAAATTCATCGAAGAATTTCAGTACAATATAGAAGCAGTGTTTTGCTACAATGTATTGTGTATTCCAGATCAAAAATGCTCGCACAAGTGTAAAGTTTGAAAAAAACGAGTGAGACCATTGCTTGTGACCACTTCCATTCCTGATGACTATACCGTAAAAAAGAGGGAAAATCCGCTCCATGGATTTACAAACAGACTGGTGAGTGGTAACTACTGGTGAAGTGGCAAATCACATGCAATCTAGTCATACACTGGTGTGCAAAAACTAAGGACGAAGAGGAGAAATTAGCATAACAGCGGAACGAGCCGGCAGAACGGACCGAAAGACCAATCAAGATATAGACCGTATGCCCTACCGTACCGGACCTTAGTCCGGTACGGTAGGGCATGCACATATATGCAGCATGACGTTAGGGGGAGTGTCGGAAGGGTATAAAGCACACGGGCGGTGTACGCTCAGCAATTCGGTGAAAGCTATTGCACGGTGTACATCGGTTTGAACGACGTCGAGTTGCTGCCACCGTGTGATTTGGCTAACGGGCAATCCAGTAGACGACATCTGGATGACTTTACCCGAGGTCGCGTCATTGGGAAGTTGGAAGAAGTTCGAATTGTGACTAGAGTGGCCGAGGAGTTCGGGATCGCTCATAGCATCGTTTCACGAGCTTGGAGAGCATTTCAAACGACAGGTACAGCTGTCCGAGAGTTTAGCAGTGGTCGTCCACGAGCAACCACGGCGGCGGACGACTGGCATATTGTCCTACAGGCAGGAAGAGACAGACGGCAGACAGCGGGAGAAATTGCAAGGCACATACAACAGAGAACTGGACGTCCGTTATCGCGTTTTATCGTGGTCAGGAGGCTGCACAAAGGTGGTCTATTTGCACGACGACCAGCATGGTGTGTGCCATTAACGCCTGCTCATCGGAGACGGCGGTTTCTAAGGTGCCACGAACACAAGAACTGGAGACATCAGCAATGGGGTTGAGTTCTCTTTACGGATGAGAGCCGATTTAGTCTGACGAGCGATTCTGGACATATACACATCTGGAGAGAGAGCATGGAACACGCAATCACACCTCCAACATCATCGAAAGGGACCGGTTTGGAGGTGGCGGAGTTCTCGTTTGGGGAGGTATCATGCTTGGTAGACGTACTGACCTCCACATCTTCCAAGGAGGTTCAGTCACTGGTGCCCGGTATTGTACCAAGGTTCTCCTACCTCACAAGCGTCTGTTTAGAGGTGCTGTGGGTCCTGAGTTCCTCTTCATGGACGACAACGCTACACCTCATCGTACAATGGCTGTCGCAGAGCTGTTGTAGAGTGAAGATATTCAACGCATGGATTTGCCCGCCAGGTCCCCGGACCTAAATCCAATCGAACACGCGTGGGACCTTCTCGGAAGACGCTTGGCAGCACGTCACCAGCCGCCAGCAACGATTCTGCAGCTGCGATTGGCGCTACAAGAGGAATGGGCCGCGATGCCTCAACAGCTCCTTGACAACCTCGTCCTCAGCATAGACAGACGTTGTAAATCCTGCAACGCAGTCAGGGGTGATCATATCCCCTACTAAAGACTGGATTTTTCTTGGCAGCCGCCTGTCACATGGACATTTCTGTCTTCTGTCCAGTTGTGCCCGAAGCTACATTTTCAATAAAGTGCCTTTGTATTCTTTGGATTCCTTGATTGGACGGTTTTGCTCACTTGTCCCATATTCTTACATCTCGGGGATCTTATGGTATGATTTGAGTCGATGTGGAGCACTTCTTCACGACCTTACATTCGAAAAACCGTCTCGCCTTTAATTTTTGCACGCCAGTGTAGTTCTGTCTATGAAATCATCCACAACAGATTAACTTTCATAAAGTTTGTGCAAGATGAGCCCCAGAAGTTCTGGTATTAGTGCACAAACGCAATCGTTTGTAGATCTGCAAAAGCGTTTTGGACAGCTACGGTAATAAAATTGAGGCCGTTTCGAAAAGAGTGATCACTGGGAACGAAATTTAGATCCACTATCACGAGCCGGAGAGTACACGTCAGAGTTTGGAATGAAAACATCCGAAATCACCAGCTAAAAAGAAGATCTAAGTTTAACCTTAGCAGGAAGAGTGTTTCGCGCTATTTTTTTATTTATTTATTTTTTGCGCGCGGGAGGGCAGGGGGTACTCACAAGGGACAATACTGGAGTATTATCTAGCGAGGGGGTCAAGAGTGAGCAATGTTCGTTTCAGTGAGGTGCTGCGTGTCCCGGAATTCAAAGCAAACACCGAAGACTACTGGCCGAAGATGCTTTGTTGTTGCACAACAATGACTGCCCTCATACTGCTGTCCTCGCAGTTGAAACTCCCGAAAAATGAACCTGGAAGTACTGAAGCATCCTGCATACAAACTATGTAGACAAAAGTGTCGGGACATCTCCAAATATGCAAATAAACGTGCATTTCCAGAATAGTGTTCCAGTATTTCCCTTGTGAACCAGAAGCTCACGCGCGGGGTGCGTTGCGTGCATAATGCAGCATCGGGAGAGAGTATGCAGACAACATCGGAAGTGAGGTCAGACAGCACCGGAAGCGAGTATGCCACAGAGAACTAACCTGATGGGCTTTGAAAGGGGCATGGTGACTGGATGCTAGATGAGTAAACAATCTGTGTGTAGTATTGCCGCTCTTCTGGGAATCCCCAAATCCACTGTAGCTGATGTTTATCATCGGTGGAAAGCAGATGGTAACACTACAGCAAAATGGCGTTCTGGGAAGCCACACAAACTGGGTTATTGTGCCACACGAAAGCTTACTTTGGAATGTGAAGAAGTCACACACGTCCTCCGCCACAGACCTTGCCAGCGGCATCGTAAAAGCCACTGGAACAACTATTTGTACCACAGCATCCCGTCTGGAACTGCATACACACGGTTACCATGCTAGGTCAGTAGCGCACAAGCCCTGCATCGCTCCAGGCAATGTTAGATGACGACTGAAGTGGTGCCTCGTTCGACGTTCGTAGACAACATAAGAGAGGAAGAAGGTCGTGTGTGATCATGAATCACGCTACTCACTCGTTCGGATGGACGGACGTATTTGGGAGCGGTGCTTGCTAGGGGGACGCTGTCAGAAAGACCGCATTGTCCCTACAGTCAAGTTTTAGGGAAGATATGTTATAGTGTGTGAATGTTTCTGCTGAGGAGGACTCAATCGTCTGGTTGTGGAGCCCTACTACAGCCTAACGGCGGCCAGGTACGAAGGAATTTTGATCAATCCCGCACTAGCACGCTGTGGCAGTATTTCAGCACAGAGATTCCCGCCTGTTTCAGCAAGATCGAGCGTCTTGTAACACTGCAAGGTCTGTCCAGGCCTGGTTTGAAGAGCAGGACGTTATAGTATTGGAGTGGCCTGCCCAAAGTCCCCATCTAAATTCAATAAAACGTCAGTGGGATAAGTTGGAACGTCGAATCTGATCTCGGCCGGTAATAAAACCTTCTTCGACGGCAGCTCTAATAGGAGCTTTGAACCAGGAATGGAGAACATTCTGGTAAGGATATACCGGCATCTCGTGGAAAGCATGCCTAGAAGCGTCGATGCAGTAATAAGGCCAAAATTAGGCCTACTATATACTGATTTCATTTAATAAATGCTCTTGTTTCCGTTCGATCTGGGAGTCTGAATACTTTTTTCTACGTAATGTAGTTAAGAATACACCCCCTTCGGACTATCACCTGTTTGGACTAATCAAAGACGCCTTAAGAGGCGAAAGCACGGACCAAGAAGTGGAGGAACCCGTAAATACAGAGCTCGTCTTTAAAAAAAAAATTCCCACATAGCATAAAAAAACTCGTGCAATGGTGTTTATAAGTGTACGTTTATGCCGCAGCCTCGTTGCTGGCACATAGATGCTCGCTCAGGCACCTCGCTGTTTGCATGTAGCTGCGATGCTCGCCATGGAGCATTATCCCTGCAGCTGTTCACATCGCTTTTATTATTATAGGAATCAGGACTGTTTCTGTTATTGTCAAACAGACTTTACCAGTGTTATGGAAAGTTTTACAACCACTGCATATGAAGCCACCAGCTAAAGAAGAATTCAAAGAAATCGCTGATATGTTTTACAAGAAATGGAGATTCCCTAACTGTCTAGGTTCTATCGATGGAAAGCACATCCGAATATTTCGCCCTCAATGGTCAGGCGCCATGTTCTTTAATTATAAAAGCTATTTTTCAATAGTTCTGCAGGCCGTCAGTGATGCACACTGTAAATTTATTTTCATTCAGGTCGGACCCTATGGAAAGCAAAGTGATGGGGACACTTTTAGAAAGTCTGTCTTGTATGACAGAATGAAAAAGGGTGTGCTTAACATTCCTGAAGATAATTTCCTACCAAGTACTGACATCCAAGCCCCCTGTGTGTTCATAGGTGATGAAGCCTATCCCTTACTGAGACACATGATGAAGCCTTATGCTAGGGAAACTCTTGATCAATCCAAGGAGAAGTTAAAAATAAAAAGGTCAAATCACAGGAAAACTCTACAAATAAAACTTGCTTCTATAAAAACACAACACGGTTTTTAAAGATACGAGAGACATGACTGCGTAGTTTCACACTCGGTTGGGAAAGTGGGTCAATGGACCGGAAGAGTGGCCTTGAAGGGACCAATCACACACAGCGCAGGTTTAAGGATGCCTGGCGATTGTCGAGGCTCGAAAAACAAGCCAGTTTGATATCATCGCTGTGGCGATGATCGCAGCAAGCAACGCAGATAACATCGCTGCTCCACGATAAATGAGCCTGTAAAGATTTATGGTTTTGTTTCATCATCGCCAGGCATCCATGTACACAGCTCGGCGATGTGCCAGCAGCGAGGCTGCAGCATAAACGTACCCTAAGATACCTGCAAAGCTAGGGAGCTATGTTGAAAAATTATGTGCTTGTTCTAATTGTTATTATACTCGTAATATATTTTATTAATACGTTGCGTAGAATTATTCTCTCACCCTTGTTGATAAGTTCTCAATTGTTATTGTACTCGTAAATATATTTAGTAATACATTGCGTAGAGTTATTCTCTCACTATTGTTGTTATCAAAAATTACACCTTACACTTCATTTGTGTTAGTTACGTGAAATGAATTTTTGCTAATTTCCCCTCCGTATTCCAAATGTAAAACTGTTCTTTAAATTCAGCCTATGAACATCGTAAGACATGGCGGAAGCAGCAAATAAAGCAGGTGCAACTTGATTACTATGACACTTTGCCGAGCTTACCTCTGTACAGTACACTTGAGGTGAATTTAAGAGGAAGCATTTAAAGTCTGATCAGGCCACATTACGCAACTGCGAAAAACATACAGTTATCTGAAGATTGATAAAGCCAAAAAAAGCCTATTTTTGACAACTGCCTCGTTGCTGCCAAAGAAATCTCATTGTAAGAGAATATCAATGTCGGTGCTGTGGACATAGCCATCCACGAGTATTTTGGCTTTTGTAAAAAAATTAATCAGGAGTTTTTCAAAGATATGTCGACGTTCAATCAGAAGGATTAACATGTTTCCGAACAACTATAGCAACGTTTTGCCAAGAATTGGGAACGGAAAAGTGAGAGCTTGATTTCTATAGACCTCGCATTTAGAAAATCTAAATTGAATGCATCTAAACAATGCTTTATTTATGTTACTACAACAGAGGCCCGGAGTTGTCCAAGTTTAGTTAAATATTCACGATTCCGGTGGGCCAGCGTTGTCCGTTTATTTTTCTAAAATTATCAATAGGCTATTTTCTGCGTAAAATTAAATTTCAATGTTTTCTAATAAGCAAAAAAAAAAGGGGGGGGAGAGGAAACCGCAGGGTTTTTCTGTCATATTTGCTTCATACCAGGGTTTTTTAGCTCTTTTTTACATGAAAATTCAAGTACATTCGCAGAAACCACAGTATATGTCGAACAGAAAAAAGTCTCGGAATAGGCCTATAGGTATAGGCCATACGGGGTCATTACAGTAAAAAAAAAAAAAAAGAACTTCTATTCCCACTAAGCCTTCAACTTACAAAAAGCAAAAAAATCTTGCACGCGTAAATGTTAAAATACATAAAAAAAAAAAAAAACTCGCTTTCCGGAGAACGAATGTGCGCCATGTATCGGTGGCATCTCTTTTACTTTCTACAGAGATTACCTAACAATTAATTAAAATCTTTGAATTCTCACACACGAAGGTTCTTCTGAGAGTTTATGTAAGGCTTCAATCCCCTCCCCCTTCTACGTTTAGTTGTTTTTTCTATAGGCAATTATCTGGACGAACTACACAGTCGAGTCACATTAATGTGACCACCTCCTATTTTTGACGTCAACAGCGCGTAGCCAATGAAAGAAGGCACGTGTCGTGAGCTGGCTTGGAGGGAATATAAGGTGTGCTACAGGCATTCTGAAAACACATCACTCATTGATGTCATGGATAAAAGGAGCGATTTATCAGATTTGCAAAAAGGGATGATTATCGGCTTTCGGGCCAAGGGTGGCAGTATTTCGGAAACAGCACAGTTTGTGTACTTTTTGGGTGCTGCTGTGGTTAAAGTGCATGGTGATTGGAGAAATGGCACCATTGCGAATAAGCGACGTGAAAACTGCGAAGCACCACGTGCCATTGATGTGAGAGGTGAACGTGGGCTTCGAAGATGCGTGAGGGCCGATCGAAACGCTGCAGTGGAGCAACTCACTGGCCAAATGAACCAGGGGCTACCGGAAGTGCGTCTAAAATGACAGTTCAGCGAATCCTGCTGCGTATGGGGCTCCGATGCAGACGGATGGTCACTGCACCTATGCTAACGAAGGTGCATCGGCTGAAAAGGCTTACATTTGCACGGCAGTATCGGAATTGGACTTCCGCTAATTGGCAAAGAATTGCCTTCTCCGATGAGTCAGGTTTTCTGCTTCATCGAACGGATGGACGTTGGCGTATAAGGCGAGAAACATCGGAGAACAAACACTCTTCAACCATTGCTGGAAGAACACAAGCTGGTGAAGGCAGCGTTATGTTCTGGAGAATGTTTCCGTGGCATTCTCTGGGTCCACTCATACCTGTGGAAGGCACTATGGACCGAATTCGTTAAGAATCCATCCTTGCAGACCACGTACACCCATACATACTGATTGTCTTCCCTGGGGCGGATGGGATCTTCCAGCACGACAATGCGACGTGTCACACAGCTGTAAATGTCAGAGAGTGATTGGAAGAGCACGATGAAGAATTCAAAGTACAAATACTTCCCTGGCTTCCTAAATCCCCAGACTTAAACACGATTGAACATCTGTGGGACAACCTCGACCGTGTTCTTCGCTCTATGGATCCTCCACCACGCACCCTCCAGAAACTGTCAGATGCACTGCAGTCAGCATGGCTCCACATACCCGTGAACCACTTCCAGCAACTTATTGAGTTACTTCCCACCCGTCTAGCTACTGTCCGTGCTGCACACTGCCGTTACTCTGGATATTAGCTGGTAGTTACAATAATGTGACTCGACCGTGCATGTATGAGATGGACAGAAGCTATATGTGTGGACTTCATGTAACGACAGATTCAGAGATCTAAATCAATAAGCAAATGAAATATTTTTTAAACATAAGGCAGAGAGCTGAGATTAATAATCCTGTTCAGCTTCATAGTTTCACATGAATCATTTATTTGTCTGAAGAATGAACTGAGCTTCACACCACCTCGAGAGGAAACAATAAGTACGAATCCGTTTGAAAATGTCTGCGAATTAAAAATAATAATTCTAGAGATTAGAAACGAATCGGAAATTAGAAGAAATAGTTTCAGCAAAAGTACAGTAATGCAAAAAAAAGTTTATGGGCTTTTAGGAAGAGTGAATAAGAAGACACTGGTGTCGCCCCAGCACATTTTTAGCACTTTTTTTGTGAAAAAAGATCGTGCTTTTATAATCAATTTGTCCGCCTGTGGGCACCATATCTCTGTAACTATTAGTTCGATTTCAAAAATTATTTTTTCATTGGGAAGCTGGAAATGCGAGAATGGTGATTACTGCATTCCCGTTTGTTTGGCTTTTTTTTTCGACGCACAACGTAGCAGTTACCAGATGATATCGAATTCGAAATACATTTTTTTCCATATATTTACTTCTAAACATTCAATCGATTTTTTTCCCTTTTTATGTCATTTATATCGAAGACTATTTTACGCAAGTCTCTTTTTCAAGTAATGCATAGGTTTTCCGCTAGGGGCGTAAAGGTAAATTGCGTTTCCCCAGATATATCTGCTTTTAAAAGTCCGATTTCAAAAATTCTTTCTGCATCGGATACAGCTCCTGATGGGAAATGTTTTGTACATAACTTCTAATTTTTGATAAAGAATGGTTTGGCCACCCGGGGGCTTAAGTGTTTATTTCTGCTTCTGCTGTATTTGCAGCCAAATATAAGCTTCTGAAAACTCGATTGAAAAACTTCTTTAAATGATGCATAGCTCTCCCGCTAGGAGGCGTAAAGGTCAAAACGTTTTTCTCGCTATCTCTATTTCCGGGAAACGTATTTGAAAAGTTCTTTTTCTTTATCATAATAGCTTTTGCCATGAAGATTACTTTTCGCCTATTTTCAACTCTTCCATTATGCAAAATTCTTTCGCTAGAAGGCGTAGAGTTATATCATGTTTTCTTCTATACTTCTTTTAATTGTTCGATTTGAAAAATAAAATATTTGTCTCTGATACCCTCCTTCTGCTATGAGAGAATTTTTGTGGCCCATTTGTTAATTTTCGTAACCTACTTTTTACCTACTGGTGGAAGTAAGTAGCT
The DNA here is from genome assembly GCA_039090855.1 of Macrothele yani. NCBI lineage: Eukaryota > Metazoa > Arthropoda > Arachnida > Araneae > Macrothelidae > Macrothele > Macrothele yani. Next base: position 68,386,147 of record CM077018.1, read on the forward strand.
GTTCCTATTTCTGGATGCTTTATCGATCGAAGAAATCCGGTTGATTTTTTTCTAAGCGGTTCCACTGACTTTGAATAAATTTGATAAATTTTATTCGCTTCGGAAAGGGTTCAAAAGACGTTCTCATTACAACCGAAAATTCGGTGTCATCTTTCTATACTTTACTTGACCGAAATAGCCTTCGTTATGGATGGTATCGAGTGGAAGAAAGAATTTTTCCAGTCGGATATTTGAAAGCAATTACATGGAATAAAGTGTATTTTGAATTTGATAGTATGTGCATTTGCGCCCTCTAGAGGCGAAGTTACACATCAAGAAAAAATGGAAAGCGAGGATTAGCGTTCTCATATATCAAGCTTCCCAATGCAAAAACTAATAGTTGCAGAAAAATGGTGGCCATAGATGGACAGACAGACCAACTCAGTGATACCATATGCGGGTACGTTTTTTACGAAAGACATGAAAAACTGCCAAACTTCAAATGGTTCTACAGTCTTGCTTTCCTGGTGATTAGGAAGCATTTAAAAACAATCATGAGAGATAACATTATGACCACCTACAAAATAGGTGCCGCCTTTCTTTGCAAAACCGGTTGCATCAAACGTGGAGCTGTCGATTAAGGTCGGTCAACATCAACCAATTAACTGGCCACCGACTCCTGAGGCCCACATACAAGAGCATATGCTGGAACGTTTCTCTGTGCGCTACAGAATAAAAAGGGTTTGATTACCTAAGAAGTTTAAAGTTTAAGGTTATCTGATGAATTAAGTTACTTGAAGAAACCTTATATTCTAATTCTTATCGTTGCTGTAGAAGTTGAAGCTGTAAATTTAATTAAACAATGTAAAAGGCATTTCAAAGTCAGTATGGTCCATGATTCAATAATTACAGAATTCTATACTTTCACGTTCAATATCCCTTTTATTCAATTTCCAAGCACGTCAAATACGTACAATACCTCGCTTGTAAATAGCAAGATGAAAACCCATCTAACCACTATTTCTTAACAAGACACTATTGACAATTATAGCTCGTCGTATAATCCATATACATCTGATCTTACAATACTTATCGTTCTTCATATAGCATATTGTACTCCGTACACAACTCTCTCTTAGCTTTCGCTCAACGCTTTATTTACTTTTTGACCCACTGTCAGGTTGCCAACTTTGGAAATATCTTCAATAAAAAATAATGTGCCGTTAAGTGGGCAAATATTTAACAAGGAGAAATGAAATTTACTTGAGAACGCAGAAACTCAAAAGGAAGTTTAAATTAGAGGCATACGTCCCTGCGCTCTGTATCTAGTCTGCCGTTACCTGAGGGATAGCGAGTCGTCTGATGTTTAGCACAACACGCGCAGGCCAGCGTTCACCTCGACTATCAATCAGTGGTTGTATTACCTTAACTGAAGTTTGAATGGATAGGTGTATCTCCCTTCGGATCATTCCCGCCGTAATTCATTATTGCGGCCCACGAACAGACAACAACTCATCCCCAAGTAGCACAGCCTTGCAATTTAACGTAGGCCAAACACTGAGCTACCGTTTTCTATTCTTAAAAGACGGTGGCTCAGTGTTGGGCCCACGCTAAATTGCAAGGCTGTGCTACATGGGATCGATTCCTGAGATTCTGGATCCTGCCTTCGATAACCATTCACCGTTCAAACTCCGACTAGTCCTTCCTTTTCTCCACATTTCACAGTCTTCGTACAAGAAAACTGATACGCCCTGCCCTTGTCGCCCATATACATGTATTCTAAAGGTGGGTAACGTCACTGCTGTGTGCTGTGGAACACGTCCACTCATGGAGACAGGAATGGCCGTAATGTTCTGGCGCATGAGTACAGTTAAAATTGTAAACTTTATGTGAACAAACACATTGGTGCCCGAAATACGATCATTTAACCACTTTCGAGAAGAGAATATTTTGTCGGTAGTATTATGTCAGGTGCAAAGACGGTGGAGTAGCATAGACTGGCAAACGTAATGCTAGTGGTTCTGAAACGACGGAGACCAATTGAACGTACAGCGCCATCTATGAATGGAGTCGGCAGTGAGCAGATGCCAATTGGAAAGCAAGAATGTTTTGATTCAATTCATAATGTACTGTAGAAACTACGAAGAAAGAACGTTCACGTACGACCCGAGAACTTTCTAGATCAACGTGTAATTAGCAAGTGTTCATATCCAAGAAAACGAGCAAGCAAGAAAATACGAGGCTATATCGCAGCCGGCCACATACACAGAGCAGAGAAATAAAACAAAACTACTTAACAGGAAATTTTCGCTTCACACACACTTAAATCTTAAAGATGTACATCAAAATTTTAAAGATTTAGAACCGAAATACTCGCGCAAACACGTCAACACACTAGTTACTCCCTACAATGGCGGCTTTCAATATATGCCGGAAGTGCCAGTCTATTCTCCGCCAATGTCTTTGGTCAGGTGTGACTTACTGCTCGTTTTTCGCACACTTTCCACACAAAAACCTTTTCAATTCCAGCACGTAAGATTTTCCTTAAACATTGCAGCCAACAATTTTTGAACTCATTCACGTGTAAAGTCCCTCTCACAAGGGACAAAGGCCGAGTCACGCTTTCGAGAAATCATTTTTCTCTGTTTCTAAAAAAAAAAAAAAAAAAAAAAGTCCCCCTGCAAGTAGAAATGCACTTTCCGTAAGCACTGAAAAGAAATCCATGCTAAAATTTTATACAGGGAACGGTTTTATCAAGGGATCAGAACACAGTTCAATATCTGAAAAAATCGGTCGTACTTGACTTTCGTGAATACATCGAAAAACATTTGACACCCGTTAGTACTTCCTATGAACTTTTCGGAAAACGTTAAAAACAAGGTATTTAAACAGAGATTATTTCACTGAATCTTGGTTACATCCCAAATTCATGCACAGGAAAGAAAAACAACTCGCCCGTTCGCATGAAGTTCCTCACTGTGGTACAAAACAATCAAATATTACGCGAAAGTGCGGTGATTCTGTTAACAGTGAGAGTAAAACTGATTACCGTAATAACTGCTGGCTATCCCTTTTTTAAACAAGGAAGTAAAATTCTCGCAATTCAAGATACTTTCCTTAATTTTTTCTTCAGCGGCGTTCCATTTACTCTTGACAGGATGGGTCTTTAAACTGCCCAAAAGGGCGAATGAGGAAGAATGAAAGTATCTTATTACAAAACCACGATTATCTCAAGGTTCCGTAGTAGGTCATCAGGTCGTTTCTATTGATATTGTTCCTCATTTCCATTAATGCATATGCAGGATTTAGAGAAGCTTTGACATTCTTTACGTACGTAGAAAAGGCTTGCTGAATTTCGTTTCCCCCATCACGAATGTCATATTTCGCCAAAATACGCTACAGCTTCGCAGAGGTTTTTATAGTTTACTGGTAAACACTCGTCAAAAACGACGGGAAGATTTTAAATACATAAAGGGGAATTAATTTTTTTTATTGAAAACTTCTTAACAAAGACACTTCTTGTAAACGTACGCAATATTCTCTCCAAGCGAGCATGCATGGGCAATGCTCGCCTAACCCAATGAGCTGGGCAGGCATCAAAACCACTTGGGCAAAAAATTTTATTTTCTCAGCTTCTCTTACGAATGCAGTACAAGTTGGAACTTGGATTGGAACCCTTATTGTTTTATAATCCCCCCATTTTTATCACCGTTCTTCCCGCAATTGATTTTAAATTTTAAAAAAGCGTCTTTGATGTTGGAAGAAATCTGCTTTATTACCTGACAAAGTTTTGAGCAAAACCCTTTTACCAGCGGCTTTAACTGACCGGAATGCCTTTCTCCCGCCAACTAGCATGGGCGCATTATAGTTAGTACAATGAACTTGGTTATGGTTTGCTGTGATTGGCTGGCGCGGATGTGTTGTTTTGAGAAAAAGCTCAATATCTGCCTCTTTCTTGGCGTGGAAAAATCACTAATCCGCATTCTCGGTTTACTATCTGCTCTCATGAGGCTACTTTGCAAGAAGCCTTTGAGAATGACGAGGACAATGAGACGAACTTAGAAGGAGGCAAACAGCATTTAAGAAAAGTGTTGTTTTGACTTTTGAGAGCCCGAATTCTATTTATTTATTATTATTTTGGCAGGTAATTGATTTTTGAAAAATAATTAGGGATTTCGGAATTTTAATCTAAAATGCTTACTGCGCGGAAGATACTTCAGCGGCGCGGCAGCGCAGCTGAGAGAGAACATTGAATGCACGTCTTATAACCAGGATCGGAGCAAACTTTTCTTATCTAGGAGGGCGAGACTTCAAATTACCCCCTTTTGAGATAAAAAAGTTCCTTACTTACACTCAAACAGTAAGCAGTTTTTACTTTCTCACACTTTCTTATAGGGAAGTATCACGATCGTTAGTTAAAAAATCTCACTTCCAGTTTTTGACATAATTTTAGTCAAAATAAAATAATTAGGTGAATACCCAAAAACCAACGGTTGTAAGTATCAAGTAAACTGTAAAAGTTATGTGAATGCCGACAACAGAGTGCTTCGCAGAAATGCAGATATAACTAATGAGTATCAGAGAGTGAACCTAACAATAGCAGGACGCTTTCGTGATAGGGCTTGAAAAAATTCCATTCAAGGTTAAACGCTCAGAGGAACTTTCCGCGACAGAGCACAAATGACTAATTAGCTCTTCATCCCTACATCATATTCAGAAAGATCACGCAGGTTGGACACATCCGCATATTGTTTTACATACCTCCATCCGCTGTTTCTGACAATTCCATTCATACACGTGAGGGGTCTACAATTCACAGTGTAGATTGTTCCATAAGTTGATTAGCTGGGCGTAATAGGGTATGCGACTAACTAAAGTCTTTACAAAAGAAGATACTGAAGTGCATAACATTCGTTTTGAGTTAAAATATCCGTAAATTTATTCTCACGCTGTTCATTTCTGTTCTTTGCGCTTCTCAGAGTATGAAAGTACGCCCGTGGTATGACCATTAAGAGTAGTGTCAATATGCGGAAAACTGTTCCAGAACCCTCATATTGAAACTACTATCCTCTGCCCTCCAGGTAGCTACGGCCCTGCTTACAAGTTTTCTTTTGCCAAAAGGGGGATTCGAACCCACATCTTCCTAGTCCGAAGCGGCTGTTCTCCCAGTTGAACTACGCCGGCAGGCTTTTCGCTGCTTAACTGTCCATTTGACTCATAATTCACATTATCCCCCGCCCTTAAGAAAGACGAAGCAAGAAATCGTTCAGCAGGTTTCGGGTCAATAGACAGTAACACTCGGCGACCATTTCACTGAAGAAGAACAATCTTGATTTTTTTATTTGCGTACATTATGTGGAGGAACGATCGCAGAGTTTTTCAATCCTCACCACCGAAAATCCTCTTTCGTTCGGGCGCCAACGTAACCTTTCTTTTGCTGACAGTAGGATTCGAACTCACATCTTTCTATTCTGGAGCGGCTGTTCTCCCAATTTAACCACGCCGGCAGGCTTATCGCTGCTTCATTGTGCATCTGACTCAGACGTTACAGGTTATAAAATATTCTTCCTTAATAATTTGCATCGCGGACGTGGATTTTTGGGCATGGGAATTTGAACTCACCCCAATCTCTGATTCTCATCCGATAGGTCAGTTGCACGGGAGACCGACTGCACTCACCCAGCCCATGCTTACTAGAGAGGCAATGTGAAAACCGGTAGGCAGAGCAGGAAGCTTCCGGCAAAAGATGCTCTCTGCTGGACAATGCTTTACCGACTCCCTGCAAAACAGTGGTATCATTGCATTACATTATTCTTCAGACGAAAAAATAAACAGCAACAATGAATTATTAGTGCTAAGAAACGGAAACAAAGTAGAAAAAACTAAAAGGAAGATGAAGAAAAGAATAAAAAAATTAAAATGAGAAAAAAAAAAAAAACATTTTTTTTTTTTTTTTTTTTTGATTGGAGGTTTAACGACCACCGTGAGCAACTCAATGGGCTATAAGCAGTCGCCCGTCCCTAATTTAGGGTCACTGGTTCCAGGGAAGGGAGAGAGCCAGTGCCGTAAGACAAACACAACATCCATGCCTCACCGGGATTCGAACCCAGACCCCTTACGGACGAATGATCAGAGGCCACGCCTTAGACCACTGCGCCACCGGGGCTGCCAAAAAACATTTTGAGGGGATGAAGAGTCAACCTCTACTTGGTATCTTTTGGGTAACGCTAATGGACTCTGGGAAAACACAAGTTTGTCCGGGACGCACATTGAAGCCGTGTCCTCTCACTCTGGAGTAAGGTCGCTCTCCCAACTGAGCTACGCGGACAGAATGTCTCGCTGAAGATTTGTCGTCTTGACACATGTTTTCACCTCTATAGTACGTCACAACTCTGTCGATTTTACCAGACAGAAATCCAATCTCACATACTATACATTATATCATATATATATGCATCCTTCCAGTGCTTACGTATGGTGCAGAGACGTGGATCTTAACTAAAAGAGACATACAAAGGCTGCAGACAACTCAAAGCAGCATGGAGAGGTGCATGCTTGGTGTAACCAGGAGAGATAAGAAGAGGAACTCGTGGATCCGAAAAATGACAAGAGTGGAAGACATCGTTATCAGAGTTAAATCCCTGAAATGGCAATGGGCTGGACATACTGCCAGAAGAACAGACCATCGATGGACAGCCGAAATTTTAGATTAGATTCCAAGGGACAGGAAAGGACCCAGAAGAAGACCACATGGGAGATGGGTGGATGAAATTCGAAAGTATGCGGGAGTAACCTGGAGGAGACTGGCACAAGACAGACCGTTGTGGAAGAAACTTGGGGAGACCTTCGTCCAGCAGTGGATTGATAATGGTTGACAATGATGATTTAATGATGATACCTACCCATACGTGCTTACTGTTCAATAAGCTCAATTTTTCTACAGCGGAAAAAACTCGGAGGGCGTATCTGAGTGCAGTAATCTCTCTACCGGGGAGAAGCTGTGGTGCGGTGGGGGTGGAGTGGAGAGGGTTGTCTCTTGAGGGCAGTTAGACCTTGAACCGGACGAGACTATGAGCGCAATTTACTCTTTTCGTAGTTTCTTGAGGGCAACTGTGACCAACACACGGATTTTTATTAATTTATTCATTTATTTTGGATTACGTCCTCTTGTTAAAGCAACATAGAGGTGTTCGTGTCCAAAAATAGCTTCTGGAATGTAAACACCGACATGATCAATAAATATATTATTCCTGAGATTTATTAATAGCCATCACAAATGCTAATACTCAGGGATATATACACTCGTTCAACATGTCCCCAAATTTCCTCAGACACCCCCCATTGAAATTTTCAACACACCTCCATTTAAAGGTATGTAACACACACACACACACACACATACACATACTTTTTAAGTATTAATCATTTTCCTATCATAGAGCACAACTGTCCATCGCATTAGCATCTACATGAATTCTTTAGGTTTAATAATAGAACATGTTTTTTTAATTTAAAGTCTCTGTATATAGCATAGTTTTTTTTGTTTTTTGTTTGCTTGTTTGTTTAGAGCATATGTTTAAAAGTCAGTCATTGCAACCAAAACGTATGTGCACGTAACTCTTCACTTTACCCTGTTACAAATTTTGCAAATATACTTCTGAATCATTTCAGCATGCACAATATTTGTGAAAATATAAATATCTACTGTTCCAGTAACCTATGTTAACACTTCTTTGGTTTTGCCTTGCTTACGAAAGCTTTCGGACATAGGAGATAAAAAACAAGAATTGCACATTTCTTCATTTTTTCAAACTCAACAGTTCTCCATTTTTTTATGTTTCACACATTTTTAATTCTAGGTTTAAAGCCTAAATAGTTCACTATAAAAAATAGATTTGTTTATATGACTTTTATATAAATTTAATTTGAGGGGGGGGGGAGCAATTATCCTTCACTGAAGAATAAATTTCCAACTGTCAAATAATAAAAGGTTATTTACCCAATACTTACATAAACTCCTTTTTTCCCTATTAGGAAAGCTGAAATTCCCTTTGGCATCGGATAGAACGCAACTGATATGAGAGCAAACCAAACTTAAAACAAAGAGTTTCAGATGATACAACATTGTTGACGAAAATCCAGTGTGCACCTTTTCAAAATTTTTTTCTTGTTATTCTTTTGCAGACTGCGTTCATCAAGCACGAAGCTTCCGTGGATCGCAATGGTTTTAAACAGCGTGTGCTTGGTGGGACAACTTTACTACCTCACCTGATGACGTAATTGGCCGGCAGCAGATGCGTAACACTTTCTCTTTGTAATTCTGTTTGAAGCGCCTCTCACGAACTGACCCACATTTCATGAGATTTTTCTTAACACACCGTGAAAACATACTTTATTTCATTTCATTTTCTACGAATCCAGCTGCGATTCCACATATTGACTTGAAGAAGATTAATTTGTTTATTTCGGCTTAAGGTCTGACGAGTGGTAAAGAATTTTCAGAAATTTCCCCGTCAGGCCATAAATTACAATTGAGTTGTTCTCATGTAACTCGAACTGCTGTCTACTTTAAAGGAGCAAACGGCCACCTACAAAACCGTGAGGAATTGGATGAGAAAAAAATATGTCAGAAAGAAATATTTTGTACGCGTCTTAGAGTAGTAAATGTTCCAAAATGCTCAGCGCGACCATGAATTGTGAGGGCGAAATTCGAGCCATTTTTTCCTTAATTACATTGATGCGTATCTAAGATCAAGGACAGCCATCTTCTAATTCCATTGAAGAGAAAGAGCTGATTAAAAGATAATACTGCTGAATTCCATTCTCCAAGGGCATAGCGCAAAATTGCTGGCCACACGCCCCTACAGACATTTATTTATGCGCCCCCAGGGATTTATATACACCCCCCCCTCCAGCACTCCACCTGCACACTCCAATTTTCCTCAGGAAAAACCTCAACACCCTTCCATTTGAAGGTCTGTTACACACACATACACCATATTGACAAAAGTCACCGGACACCTAAAAGAGAAACACAACATAACATTTATTGACATACATTACTACGGTGTCGGTCCACCTTTGGCCTTAATGCATGTACTGGCCCTTCGAGACATGCTTTCGACAAGGTTTTGGAACACAGCGATAGGTACGCGCTTCCATTCAGTACATAATGCTGCCATTAACTGTAGCTTAGTAGTAGGCCTTGGTTCCAAACTTCTTATGCGGTGCTTCTAATTCATCCCATAGGAGCTCTATGGGATTAAGATCAGGGCTCTGTGCTGGCCAGTACACACACAATACGGAATTACACGCCGTAAAAGTCCTTGCTTTATGGCTCGGTGTATTATCCTGCTGGTACCAACAAGGCTCGGTTCCATAGTATTACCACAGATTTGGTAGGAAATAATTGTCCAGAATATCGAGATAGATGTGCTGGTTAACAGGTTTGTCCACGATAACCAATGGGCCGGGACCATACCACGAAAAACACCCCTATACGAGTACACTGCCAGCTCCAAACTTGACCGTAGGAACAGTACACTGTGGTAAATAGCGTTCCCCCGGCTGCCGCCATACCCACACATGGCCATCAAACTGATGGATCGTGTATCTGGATTCATCAGTACATAGGACCCGTTTCCATTGATCTACGGTCCACAATAAATGTACTTTATACCATGCTGAACGACGAGTAGCATTCCGAGTGGAGATGAAAGGCTTATGAGCAGCCGCACGATCACGGTAACCCGTGGAATGAAGTTCTCTGCGAATAGTACATGTACATACCGAGGTTCCAGCATTTTTACTCACCTGTACACTGAGGTTTTGTGCAGTACTCCGTTGATTAGCTGTAACGACTCTCCTGAGGCTTCGACGTCCTCTATCACTGATTTTCTTTGGTCTGCCGGTACGTTTTGCTGCTTCATGTGTCTTCCACTTATTCAGTACATCCAAAACAGTTGACTTGGTTATGTTTAAACGCCTCTCTGTTTCTCTTACGGACAACCCACTAATATAACACCCAACAATCTTTCCTTTCTCAAAGTCAGTTCTCTCCCGCCGCGACATTTTCACTCAACCTCACAGTGCGATATGATCGCGGTCAGCTGTAGGCTTGCTTTTTATACCGTTTGCAGCCGTTCAATTTCTTTTGGAGGGGTGTCCGGTGACTCTTGTCAATATAGAGTATATTTTTTAATTTTTTAATATTAGTCCTTTTTATTATCATATACATTGTAGTACAGATTTCAACAACAATTAGCATTACATAAATTACTCAACTTTGACTTGAAGTACCTTCTACCATAATGCAATATATTTTTAAATTTCAAGTGTATATTTATGGCCTTCTAATGTTTTTTTTTATGTTTTTTTGCCTTGTTTAAAGCATGTGTTTCAAGTCACTTATTGCAACCACAAAACGCACTTACGGATCTCTTCGTTTCATTCTGCTACAGTTTTTTTTTCTTTTTTTGCAGATGTACTTCTGAATCATTTCAGCATACACAAGATTTGTGAAAATATCAATGTTTCATTAAGTTTCTTTTGTCTTGTTTCGAGAAGCATTTACACCGAAGAGCCAAAACCCTATGACCACCTGCCAAATACAGCCCTGGAAAAAAACATAAGGTCGCACACAAAACAGTTTATTACATAAGTACTACAATTCTAGAGGTCCTAAAATTTAACACAGTATCAAAGCAATGTATAATCAGAGTACAGACAAAATATTTATGCGAATGTTGCATAATTAACAATGAAAAATAAAATTGTAATTATTATTAGACCATTTTCATTTTGGAAAACAATATAAGGTCGGCATACATGTTTGAGCAATTTAGCACTTAATAGTCTAATACACTATCTACCAACAAGTAATTAAACACCTGTGATAGCAAAGGAAAACGAAGTTTATTCACCTTCAATAGTTGGCGGAACCTCCACGAGCGGCGATTACAGCTGCGACCCTCCGGGGCATACTCTCAACCAGGCGTTGTACGACGGCTAGCGGTATTTTCTTCCCCTCGGCTTGGAGAAGACAGGTCAGTTCCTTCACCGATTTCGGACGATGGGGGCACCCCTTAAATCGACGCTCCAACTCGCCCCAGAGGTGCTCGATAGGGTTAAGGTCCGGGCTCTGCACAGGCCAATCCATTCCATTAACCCCATTGTCACCATACCAAGGCATGGTGGACCTCGCAACATGACAGGTGGCATTGTCATCCTGAAAGTAACATGGGTCCACCCCGTAAAACTGCCACAACGTAGGAAGCGCACGGTCATCCAAAATGGTGCAGTAGGTCTCGACGTTGAGTCTACCAGGAATTGCGACCAAGGTTCCCGTGCCATACCAGGAGAAACACCCCACAGCATAATTCCACCGCCGCCGAACTTCACAGTTGGCACAATACATTCCGGCAGGAGGCGTTCTGCAGGCAGACGCCAAACCCAGACCCTGCCATCCGAACGGTAGAGGGTGAACCTTTATTCGTCGCTCAAGAGAATCTGTTTCCACTGTTCAACGGTCCACTGTCGACGTTCTTTGCACCACGTTAGCCGAGCAGCGCTATTGGACTTGGTGATCAAAGGCTTGAGGGCGGCAGCACGTCCATGACAACCGAGCAGATGGGCTTCTTTACGGATGGTATACATCGAAAGAACACTCCCGGATGCCTGTTGAAACTCCTCGCGGATGTGGCCCATCGATTTGGTGCGGTTCTTTCGAATTTCTCTGGCCAGCACCCGTCGGCTCGAGGCAGACCCACAAAACTCCCAGTTTTGTGGGTCTGCCGGGTCGGGGCACATTCCGACAGTCACCTCTCATCTTCCGCTAGCCAATCACGTAGGCCACTGTCGATTTTGGGTACTTCAACTCGCTGGATATGTCACGTATGGATAGGCCATCTCTGTGTTACCCGACGATTACACCTTTCTCGAAATCAGAGAGTTCCGAACTGCGTGGCATCTTGCATGCGACTGGTTGCGTTTTTGTTTCCCACACGATATTTAACGGAGGCGGCCGTGACGTGTATCAGGACCGCAGATATCGTCGATTGCAGGGGTGTCCAATTACTTGTTGGTAGATAGTGTAGTGTGCCTTTCTTTTCGATGACTGCAATCAATCTATCAGTCATTGAGTTTGGAAGTTTCGATAGTGTCGGAATTTCGATGTTTGCCTATGCTGTCTGCCTAGCTGCAATAAGGGCCGCTTTTGCCTGGAAATGTCTGAAGTCCTTGTAGACAGAGCGCACCATCATACCCCAAAGGTTTTCCATCGGGTTGAGGTCGGGGCTCTGTGAAGGCCAGTCCAAAACACGAACGTCATTGGCTTCAAACCACGCTTTAGTAGACCGAGAGCTGTGGATGCTGGCATTGTCTTGCTGAAAAATCCGGTCTCCCGATGCCATAAGGGGAGCAACAGGTAGTAAATTATCCGCCAGCATATCTTGGTACTTGTCGGAATTATTTTTTGTGTCAATAATCACAAGTGAGGTTTTTCCATTAGCAGAAAATGCCCCCTAAACTATGACCGAGTCTCCGCCGAATTTGCGCTTTGAGAAATAGGAGTTTTCTTTCCGCAGATCATGCCAATATTTAGCGAAACCGTCAGGCCCGTCCAAACTAAATTTCTTTTCATCGAAAAAGACCCCGTCTTTCCACTTATCTCCGAAAGTAATATGCCCTTTTGCAAACTCTACTCGAGCACATATATGTTTAGCATTCAGGTAGGGTTTTGTCTTTAGCTTAATGTATTGGATGTTCGAATTGCTGGCTAAAACATTTCGTACAGTTCGGCCACGGCAGGAGTCGTCCAGTGAAATTGTTCGTGTTCAGTTCACGAACAATTTCACTGGACGACTTTTTGTTAGCACATGCAAGTTTACGAACTTTACGTTTCATGCGATTTGAAATTGATTTTGGCCTACCTGTAGATTTCTTTAGTCCATTAGAAGATGGATTTCGCAACTAATTGTTCGCTACGGTCTTCGATCGGCCTATATAGCCTTTGCAATTTTCGCACCACTCTTCCCACTCGCATGCAATCCTTGTATTTTACCGCGTTCAAAATCCGACAACTTTTTGCCCTTCGCCATAGCAATACCCTTCTCAAAGCCAACACCGACGTTGCCACGTGCTCTGCTTATCAAGCCGCCTGTTCCTACACATGCATGAAACAACCTAATTTACATACTCTTCGGGAAACGTTCCTGACCTAATCATTTTTTCTAGCTACAAATGTATAGTTAATTCAGTTTTCTTCTTTTTTATTTCTTTCTGCAAACATTTTTATCGCATTATTATTTTAGAAGGGTCTGAAACTTGTTTTAGCACTATTTGAATGGTTCGCCCCATTAACTTAGTCTTCTAGTGTCTGCATTTTCTTCTTTTAGCACTATTTCAACGTTCGCCCCATTAACTTAGTCATTTATTGTCTGCATTTTCTTCTTTCAGCACTATTTGAACGGTTCGCCCCATTAACTTAGTCTTCTAGTGTCTGCATTTTCTTCTTTTAGCACTATTTGAACGGTTCGCCCCATTAACTTAGTCATCTATTGTCGGCATTTTCTTCTTTTAGCACTATTTGAACGGTTCGCCCCATTAACTTAGTCATCTATTGTCGGCATTTTTTTCTTTTAGAACGATTTGAACAGTTCGCCCCATTAACTTAGTCATCTATTGTCTGCATTTTCTTCTTTCAGCACTATTTGAACGGTTCGCCCCATTAACTTAGTCTTCTAGTGTCTGCATTTTCTTCTTTTAGCACTATTTGAACGGTTCGCCCCATTAACTTAGTCATCTATTGTCTGCATTTTCTTCTTTTAGCACTATTTGAACGGTTCGCCCCATTAACTTAGTCATCTATTGTCGGCATTTTCTTCTTTTAGCACTATTTGAACGGTTCGCCCCATTAACTTAGTCATCTATTGTCTGCATTTTTTTCTTTTAGCACTATTTGAACGGTTCGCCCCATTAACTTAGTCATCTATTGTCTGCATTTTCGCATTTCTTTGCACGACCTTAACATTTTTTCCAGCACTGTATGATGATGATCTACCACCTGCCACCAAAACAGCTCTTACCCAGCGAAGCACTGGCACTACAAGATTTCTAAAGGCGTCTTGCAGTATCTGGTACCAACACGTTACAACAAGGTTCTTTAACTTTTGCAAGTTGCGTTGTTGTGCAGCCGGAGATCGAATTGGCTGTTCCAACGCAAATCCCAGATGCTCAATTTGATTGATGTCTGAGGAATTTGGAGGCCAGGGCAAGTACCTGGAAGTCTTCCTTATGTTCTGTGATCATTCTCGAATAATCCGGGCAGTGTGGCATGGCAGATTATGCTGCTGAAAGTACTAGAAGTGCCTACTCATGTCACCAACATTCAAATTACTGGAGAGTTGCGCCACGGTATCCCTTCTGGTGCCTCGTACCATCCGGGATAGCCTTCATTCAAATCTAGCACCGATGAGCCGCAGTTCCCACACACTTTGCCAGCGGTTCGTAGTTTTATCCTCCTCGGACTACTTTTTGAAGGTACTAACCACTATGTTTTAGTAGTTTACAGGTACTAAAGCGTGTTTTTTTTCTTTTTCAACTGTCAGGTTGAATATACATTGCTGGCCACCCAAAATGCAACACCAAGAAGGACACGGGATAGCAAAGCCAGATTTACTGGACACATAACAACAGATACAAAGATGAAACGATTGAGCTTACAGCCCCGTGCGACTTGCGGAACACGCAGACATCAATAGTTCGTGTGACCCCCATGGCTGGCAATAACGGCCGCTACACGCCTCGGCAACAAACGAAAGAGGCTTTGGATGTGGGCTTGGGGTATGTCGGTCCAGGCTGCTTCCACACGCTGCCACAGTTCATCAGGCGTAGTCGCGGGTGGTGCTTGCCGGGCCACTCGGTTGCCGATCAGCGACCAGACGTGTTCGATGGGCGACATATCGGGAGAACACGCGAGCCACGGCAGCAGTGACACCTGGTGGGCCGTGAAAACCTGTTGCACGGTGCGTGCCACGTGCGAGCGCGCATTGTCCTGTTGAAACGTGGCCGCTGGCAGGTCCTGCAGGTAAGGGAGGACTACAGGCTCCAAAACGTCGGAGATAGTGCGGTGACTGTTGAGTGTACCGGCGATGCGTACCAGAGGGGTGTGGATGTCATATCCAATTGCGTCCCAAACCATAACGCCAGGTGACTGACCGGTATGGCGATGCATAATGCAGGCGTCATACAGTCTCTCGCCGCGGTGCCGCCACACGCGGATCCGACCATCGTGGTGCTGCAGGCTGAAGCGGAATTCGTCGGAGAAGACAATGTCGTGCCATTCCGTAGTCCTGGTGTGACGTTCAACGGCCCATTGCCGCCGCACTCGCCGGTGGTGTAACGTCAATGGTAATCGGAGCAAAGGGCGCCGTGCGACAAGTTCCCGCTCCTGCAGACGACGTCGAACGGTACGTGCTGACACAGGTTGTTGCGCAACACACCCTTATTCCTGCGCTAACGTTCGTGATGTGGCGCTGCGAGACGCCAATGCCCGCCGCACAATATGCCGGTGCTCTCATTAGGTGGTGTGCCGCGGCTGCGGCAAACGCTCACGTCGTTCCGTCCGTCCCTCTTGCACCCACCGAATCCATACTCGCCTCACTGCGGCTGGATGTCGTCCCACACGGGCGCCGATGTCTCGGTACGATAAACCGCTGTTGCGATAAGCCACTATTCGTCCTCTGTCGAACTCTGGAATGACTGCCGTATTCTGCGACGAGGCATCAGGAAGCTTCCCACGCACCGGTCCGGCAGCACAACACATTTCCACTACTTACACCCCGCCTTCTGTGCCCCCTTCTTATAGTGCTTCTCGGTGGTGTGCCGGGCACACTTGATTTGCATATGCCCTGCAATGCTAATCGTTTGCATGTCCTCTCACGGGCGACGCATGCTGCCAATTTCAGGCCAATCGGATGCTTCCTTCTTGGTGTTGCATTTTGAGTGGCCAGCAGTGTATAATGTGGAAGAAATATTCAATTTTCAATTCAATTCAATTCATTTATTTTGCAGAGCAAAAAAGAAAAAAAAAAACAGTGTTACAGAAATAGTTGAAACAATGCACAAAAAGGAGGCAGGGGGAAAAGCCAGCCAGTCCTGACAGAGTGCCATGCTCCCTAGGCTCGTTTTACACTGAGGTCAGTAGTTGGAATTACAAATAAGAGTACCATAGTAACAAAAAAAAATGGTAATGATATATGAGCAGATAATAAACATTACAGATAATACCATTGAAAAAGCAATTTACATCACGATATACAAGTCATAATATTAGCCATAGTTCCCATCCACTGTAATCATTAATTTGAGGAGCTGCAATTAATTATAAAGTTATTTAGTTTTTTTTTTTTTTAAAGGTTAAAATTATTTGAAGAAGTCAATTCCGTAGGTAATGAGTTCCAGTAGTGTGGGCCAATGTAATTTAAACTTTGCTTCATGGTCTCCGTTTTCAGATGAATAGGCCGAATATGTGATTTAGAGCGTGTGTCATGTGTGTATCTGGGGTATAATTTGTATGATGTCGACGTGAAAATTATTCTTAATGCGTTTGAAAAAATTTTTCCCGATATTAAAGTAATATAATTGGTTAATCGTAAGAATGTTATATTTGTTTGGGAAAACTCTTGTGGTGTTAACTCTTGTGGTGTACATAGTGTTAGTTGTGTATTTCTATTAAATTTTAGGCCAATTATTCTTACATATTTGTTTTGAATAATTTTTTTGAAATTATATTTAGTTGTCTGTTCCAACGATAAGATAGCATAATTAATATGAGTTTGAAACATGGTGTAATATAAATGAATTAGTGTTTCATAGGTAAGGTTTGTAAATACCAAGCTGATAACTCCAAGGTTTTTCGACAGTTTGAGAAGAAGAGAGTCCACATGTTGGTTCCATCTAAGGTCCCTATGTAAGGTAATCCCCAATTAAAGTACGGAGTTAACCTCTTCTATGTTTGTACCATTAGTAGACAATGTGATAGAAGGAGGTTGTGAAATATTTTGTTTTGGTAGTATTTATTATTAATACATTGGAATTTAGCCAATCTGAGATGTTATTAAGTTGAGTATTAATATTCATAGTAGTGTCAGTCGTTAAATTAAATGAGGTGAGGATGGTTATGTCGTCTGCATAGAGGAGTAGGTCTATATCACTTATTGAAATAAAGATATCGTATTGAAATAAAGATATCGTATTGAAATAAAGATATCGTATTGAAATTTAGATATTGTATTGAAATAAAGATATCGTATTGAAATAAAGATATCGTATTGAAATTTAGATATCGTATTGAAATAAAGATATCGTATTGAAATAAAGATATCGTGTTGAAATAAAGATTCCTCTCATAATACGTGGAAAATACGTCATGATAACTAAAACAGCAATCAGACATCTCTGAATTGACTGTATTTACCATTCTTCACGTAATATCAATCACATCAGAAAACTTGAAAATTTCTTCACGCTTTCTGATGTGATTGGCACTCAGATGCTTGCGACTTTCTCGTCCTATGTGGTGTAACGGATAGCACACTCGAACCGTAATCGGGAGATGCGGGTTCGATTCCTGCTCCATGGCGATGAAATTTTAAAGTTTTTTGATGTGATTGATATTAAGTGAGGAACAGTAAATACAGTCAATTCAGATATGTCTGATTGTTGTGTTAATTATCATGTGTGACGTGCCGGCACCGCAGGACGCACATGAGATAAAGGCAGATAGCAGTGAGAGCGCATGTCCGTGTAGCTCAGTTGGGAGAGCTACTTACTCCGGAGTGAGGGAACCCGGTTTCTTGTTCGTTACACTGGCGCCCGAACTTCCAGGATGACCCGGCTGTTAAGTGTCTCGCAATGATGTGATATTCTTTCCACACAGCGAGACAGGAAAAATGAGAATCCCTTCTTCAGTGCTTCGAAAAAATAAATGTGTGGGATGTTACGTTCCACACACCAAATTGTCTGGGATTTCTCAAATGCACGTTCTTCAGCGGATGACTGCCTACAGCGACACATGGTCCCGGTTGACCCGTGGGTCATGCCCCCGCCCCTCTTTCGGGTGAGGGGATGTGACGTGCCTGCACCACAGGACGCACATGAAATAAAGGCAGATAGCAGTGAGAGCACATGTCCGTGTAGCTCAGTTGGGAGAGTTACTTACTCCGGAGTGAGGGGACCCGATTTCGATGCCCGGCGCAGACAAAACTTGTTCGTTACACACTGAAGTGCCAAAAAAACTGGTACACCAGTCTAATACTTGGTAGATCCCCCACGGGAGCGCAGGACTGCAGAATTACGACGGGGAATGGACTCCACTAGCTTCTGGAAATATGCTGTAGGTAATGCAGACCATACTTCCTGCAGAGCGTTCCACAATTCGGGTGTATTCCAAGGTCTCGGATTCCTGTGTTCGATAGCGCGATGCATGGCATCCCAAATGTGTTCTATCACGTTCAGATCTGGGGACTTGGGTGGGAATGGCAACACCCCAAACTCAGATGAATGCTCCTCTAACCATAATGTGGCGTCCCGACACTTGTGTGGAGGTGCATTGTCCTTTTGGAGTAGGCCCAACCCATCAGCATGAATGCAGGACATGAACGGGTGTACCTCATCAGAAAGGATGCGCACATAGCGTTGGCCGGTCACAGACGTTTGTAGACGAACCAGGGGTCCCAGTGAAGTCCAGCTAAACACACCCCATACCATTAAGGATCCCCCCCCACCGAGCCGGTACAGTTCCCTGTTGACAGGCGGGATCCATGGTTTCATGGGATTTGCACCAAACACGAATCCTTCCATCTGCCCGATACAGTTGGAAACGCGTCTCGTCAGACCAGACTACTTGTTTTCAGTCATCAAGTGTCCAGTGGCGGTGTTGCCGTGCCCAAGCGAGGCGCGTGGCTCTGTGTCGTGCACCCATCAAGGGGACTCGGGTTGGGCGTCGGCTCCCAAAGCCCATACCGTGCAGGGTACGTTGCACAGTCCGGACGCTGATGCTTGTTGAGGCTCCAGCATTGAATTCCGATGCTACCTGCGAGAGTGTCGTGTGAAACGATTCTTGACAGCCGACGATGGTCGCGTTCACCCAATGTCTTTTTACGGCCATCGTAGGTTGGAGGTTTTGCCGGAATTCTTGTGGTCACGGTACACCCTTGCAATGCTCGTCCGAGAAAATCCGAACTTCGTTTCTACCTCCGAAATACTATGGCCCATCTCACGAGCGCCAACTATAACACCGTGTTGAAAATCGCTTAAATCGTTATTACTTTTCATTCTCATGCCGAAAACAGCTCTGACAGCTGGCAAGGATGTCTATCGCTTTATATATGCGCTGGCGGACACAACCGAGTACGCGCTGTGACGTACCTGCCAGCAGGACGCACACGACATAAAGGCCGATAGCAATCAGAATGAACGTCTGCGTAGCTCAGTTGGTAGAGTGACATATTCCGGAATAAGCGGACTCGGGTTCGAAGCCCGGGGTAGACCAAAAATGACGGAGATATTTACTCCGTTATAATGGCGCCCGAACTTTCCGGATGACCCGACCGTTCAAAATCTCGCAATGGTGTGATGTTCTTTCCACACTGCGAGAAAGGAAAAATAAGAGAATCCCTTCTCCAGCGCTTCGAAAAATAAATGTGTGTGACGTTGCATTCCACACACCAGATTGACTGGGAGTTCTCAAGTGCACGTTCTACAGTGGATGGCTGCCTGCAACGATTCATGGTCACGGCTGACCCGTGGGCCATGCCCCCGGCCCTCTTTCCGGGGGGGGGGAGATGTGACGTACCTGCCAGCAGGACGCACACGAGATAAAGGCAGATAGCAATCATAATGAACGTCTGCGTAGCTCAGTTGGTAGAGTGGCTTATTCCGGAATAAGCGGACTCGGGTTCGAATCCCGGTGTAGACCAAAAATGACGGAGATATTTACTTCGTTGTAGCGCATAGGTGACGTTGCTATGTATTTTGCATAAGCTCGTCTCTACTAGTTTATCTGACACTTCAGTGTACATGTTAGGTTGAATTTAAAAATTTCTTTTCACAACACTCTAAAGAAAATTCTGAAATTCGCGGGACACTTTCCGTGATTCCTTTCGTGAATTTACGAAGCATATTTATGATACAACCTTCTGAATGAAATGACGGAAAGAAACTTGAATTTCACGAATTTTTCTTACTCCAGGTGAATTCTGAATTTTTAGAAACCTTCCAGCAATTTCTTTCGCATATTAATGAAAAAACTCCGTTCTCACTTCTTCTGTGTCCATATGACGAGAAATTTTCGATAATAGGAGTGATTCGTGGGAATACTTGAGGTTTGATTAACTGTTAAATTTCAATCGTCTGACGAAGGACCGGATTTTGAAGTTCTGCAGCGAGATGGGATAGAGTGGATAGCATACTGCATGAAGTAATAAACAAACAGGAATTGTACGCCAGCTATACTCAAAATAGTATACCTATGCTAATGATGATCCGAATTTCTTGGCGTAGAATAGAAATGAAATTGATCCTATGTGGGATGGTATAAAGAAATTAGCTTCCCACTCTACGCCTGAATCTACTGCCTTAGAGATCACCACCAACAGTGAGGCTTGCAATGATAGCCTTTCTCTAGAATTGCCACGAGTTTGGAACCAATTCGTCAAATAATGCTGCGTTTTCTCCCACGGTACCGCTTGCCCAACCAGCATGACGCCTTGTTTCTGTGAATGAATAATTCTTTTGTGGTTTCATAATTATTGGACGATTCGGACACAAAGAAACAAACAGCAGTAACAGACGACGAAATGCATTTTATTCCGAAAATTTTCTGCCCTCGGCAGCAATACACTGTGCCCAACGTGTTTACAGTGCAAAAATGCCACGGTGGCAGAAACTGGCATCACAGTGGTCTGAGGAATCGCTAACAGTGGAAATCACAGCATCCTTGTTAGCGAACCGTTTGCCTCTCAAGAAGTGCTCCAAATGGCGAAAGATGTGAAAGTCTGAGGGGACCAAGTCAGGTGAATAAACAGGGTGAGAGAGGACCTCGTACCCTAAGGCGTTGATTTTTCGCATGCTTCCAATAGACACATGCGGTCGTGTGCTATCCTGAAGCAGTATGGTACCCAAACGATTGGCGAGCGATGCTTGTTTGCTGCATAATTTCTGGTGACATTCGTTCGGCTGACGGCAGCACACGTCCCTTGTGATTGGTTAACCTCGCGGCAAAAACTCATAATGAGCCACAGTCTTGGCAGTCCACCACACCAGAATCTTTTGTGAGTGCAACTCGGGTTTGGACATGTGTTTGGGTGGTTCCTCTTTATCGATCCACGGCGCTGTTCGCTTCCTTTTGTAATAAAGCACCCATTTTTCATCAACCGTAAGGATCCGATGCATAAAGGGAGCTCTAGCCTCATGTTTTTAGAGGGCAATGCATGTTTCCAGACTCCGTATCTGCTGCTGATCGGTGAGTTCGTGTGAAACCCAGGTATATAGTTTTTAACCTTGCCCATAGCTGCCAGGTGTCTGGAAACTGTCGCTGATAATACGACAAGTTTGGCACTGAGCTCGTGTACTGTGGACGTTGGTTTTTCTTCCACTTTCCGCCTTAAATGTACAGTGTCATACAAAACCGGACGACCGGCTTCTGGCTTATGGTCGATGGCAACATCACCCGCATGGAACTTGGAAAACAGTCTATGGACAGTTCTGTCACTCGTCGTTCCGACAACCCATGCTCTATTGACATTTGCTACCGTTTCGGACACATTCCGGCCAAGTTTGAATTCGTGCAAAATCACTGATCTCACGTCGGGTTGCTTGTTGCTCCATCATGTCTCCAACTGCTGAGATCTCTCTGAAATACCGTTTTATGCACGTGGACTGAACCGATTCAATTTGCATGGGCGTTTGGTAGTTCCTCCTACGAGGCGTCCTGCGTAACCGGCTGTGCAAATTCGCCTCGACTGCATCGGCCAGTAATTATGAAACGACCCAATACATTTGCATCTATTCATTTATTGTCTAATCAAGTCACCGTGTTCAAATTGTTGAAGTGTTCTATTATTCAGTTTGCTGTCTACCTTCCCCGAAAAAGCTGTCTGGTTGATGTGCGAAAGCTTGGAAATTTTGATTTCTTTTTTACGTCAAGAAATTCACATCACTAGTATAGTCATACTATTTTGAATATCGCATGAATTTTGGTTATTTCGGCACGGGATATTTCTTCTGCTTTCCCCCATTTTGTGCATTAGCTATTATATTGATAGCGCCGCTGGCACCAAAATGTTACGACAGTGGGTCATTATCCCACCGCTGTCAATCAATTTAACAACCGTAGCCGAGCAATTAGTATATTTCTTCACTGATCTCTTTCGACGTAGTTCTTGGCGCGAAAACTGTATTATATGGGCATACACTTAAACAATTTGAACCAATCACATGCGTACACATAAATAATGTGTTCTATGACTACGCTGACTGCCTAAACAAATATTTAATTGGCTATAAAAACATAACAATGGCACACATACGAATAAAATTTAGTTGTCGTCTGAACATAAGTATTGGGTCAACTTGGACCTAAATCAGTTCTGCTGATAGTTTTAATAAACTTAAATTCCACAGTTCAGTCTTACTATTTCTCAGTTCAGTTCTTGCAATATATTAGTTCAGTTCCTCAACTAATTGCGTAACAGATGTAACAATAAAAACAAAATGTTTCTACTTACATGGATGCTGCCAAAAATAAATCCAAATTGTGATTTAACTTTTCACCTGTATATTTCTTAGGTATCCAAGCCACTGCTTCTACGCTTATATTTTTCTTTCGCCGGCTTTATCCCGTTGCTCTTACACGTAGAGGCTGCGCTGCTTACGTAACCACACACACACACACACACACACACACATACATGGGGCCTCGCTTCGCCCCGTAGGACCAGCTGGCTTCCTTCGCCGCTTCAGGGAGAGGATGGTAATTGCACACTGCCGTAGTTGGACTCGAACCCGATCTTCGGCTTGGCTTCGCTTCGACCAACGTCCACTCGCAGACTTCTTAATTCCTCTGTAGCTTTGCTTTCATTGGGCCAACCAGTCGCTAATTTCCATTAGGCTCCAGCCTAGAAATTTCTGCTTTATCACGCGGATTTAGGCATTCCGCTGTCTTTATGGCAAACTGCCTCGAGTTGTCTCCATTTCTTACCTAATGCAGGGAGTTTCGCTCTTCATTGCCCAATTCATATAGCAGATCCAAGGCATCCAGCCCAGCCTTTCACATCGGAGAGCGAACAGACAACTAAACTTTCTTCCTTATTTTACTGCTAAGTGCGAAATCTTATTTTTCTGCACGGACCACACAGAGAGCAATTGTTCTCGAAAATGCCCCAAACAATCCACGAATTTACGATTATTCGCTAAACCTTTTGTCCCCCATCTTCATTCATTTCTACTCGAGTGGCCCTCTTCGATACGTATACCTCTTTCCCTGTTTAATCTAAAGTTCCAAAGACTGGCCGTCAGCTGCGCCCTGATATTTATGACCTAACAACGCTATTCTGAGACCACCCAGCCAGAGGGAGAATTAATTCTTCGCCTCTTTTCTGTCCAAACCCCAGATAAAACTTTCTCCGTTGTTTACACTTTTAAACTGCAATCAAGCCTCGAACATAATTAATACTTAATTAATGGCATACATCCACCACGCCCATTAATTACTAAATTAATGGCGGGGGTGGGTCGTAACAATATTACCGTGAGAAACCGGATACTTAAATTACTGTACAGGGGATTTGTACGATGTCAATGTATAATTCAGACCAAAGACCAAAGCTATTATAGCTATCAAAAGTAAATTTTATATTTGGTTTTGTGAAATAATACTATAAAACAGTACATTTCTTTCTTTCTTTTTTTTTTTTTTATTCAAAGTTTAACGACCACCGTGAGACCGGGATTCAAAACCGGACTCTCCTCGGACGAATGATCATATGCCAGCGATTTGACCACTGCCCCACCGGTACGGCAGAACAGTACATTTCACCTTTTCTTAAAAATAATTGACAGTTATTGTCAGTTAAAAAAAAATTAAAAATCTAAAGTTCCAAAGCATTCTGTTGTTTCGAAATATCACGTCGAAAAAAAAAATACTTAATTTGTGATGAGTCCTCCTACAGAAAAAATAAAATTATTACAAACGTATTCAAAGAAATAATAAGCTCCAACAGAAAATAAAATGACAAAATCACTCGCATTACTGACAAAAAAAAAAAAAAGAAAAAAGGAAATTCACCAATCGCACATTAGTTTTACCTTGAACGTAAGTGCTGCGGTTACTAAACCTTTCTGGCTCAATTGTTAAAACGCGCCGCTTGTACTCCGTAATTGAATTAGAGATACCTGTCTAGTAACTTGTAGCACCACCTTTCTCCCTGATGACGGCGGCGATTCGTCTCGGCATGGACTCGACAAGACACCGGAAGCGTTGGGAAGCCATACGGATCCAAGACCCCTGAACAAGCTCCCACAGTTCACGAAGATCTGATGGAGGGGTGTCAGAGCCTCGAACATCTCTCTCGATGGGATTGAGGTCAGGTGACCTAGCTGGCCAAGAAAGCCAGGTCACGTCGGTGGAGTGTTCATCCAACCATTCGGATACAATTCGGGAGCGATGGCACGGTGCATTGTCTTTCTGCAGGATGAGGTCCCCAGTGGGATGTTGAAGACGCACAGATGGAAGCGAATGGTCGTCCAGGATATCCCGGTAGCGTTGACCTGTGTGGGACGATGTCATACGTCCCAGGGGTCCCATTTCAGTAAACGTAAATAGTCCCCAGACGAGAATGCCACCCCCACCAGCTTGAAGAGTACCCTGCTGGCAAGAAGGATCCATCGCTTCATGTGGTTTGCGCCGTACTCGTATCCTGCCATCCGCATGTACCAACGTGAATCTCGACTCATCAATCCAGGCAACAGTTTTCCACATGTCTAGGGTCCAGTGGCGATGTTCCCGCGTCCATGCTAATCTTTGCACCCTGTGATGTGCGATCAGCAGCGGTACCCTCGTGGGACGATGGCTTCTGTACCCCATAGCGAGGAGATGGTTCTGGATGGTGTGGCTGCTTACACGTTTTTGTGCACCAGCGTTAAATTGCCGAGTGACTTCTTGCACTGTGGCCCGTCTATCCGCTGTTGCAATGCGAGCTAGCCGACGATGACCCCGCTCAGCCACACGCTGTTGTCCACGGCAGTTGACCCTTGTAGGGATGGTTTTACCGGATTCGATGTACTCACGGAGCACCCGTGACACAGTGGCTCGTGAAAATCCCAGTGCCTGCACGACTTCCGAGATGGAGTGACCCATTCGTTGGGCCCGACAATTTGCCCGCGATCAAATGCGCTTAGATCCTTCGTCTTACCCATACAGCGTCCGACTCTTACTGATTCCCGTCGCATCACTCCTTATATTGTCGGATCACTGCATACGTCATGTCGTTCCCGTTTACAGGGCCACCCACAGCGCCACATTTGCATAACGCCAGCTGTTTCTAATTCAATTGCTCTTCAGTGTATAGACCGAATCCAATCGACCTAGGTTCGATCTGAGCCACCGGCGCGAAAGTATTTCCTCGCGTAAGGGCTGAAAAATTCAGGTTCTTCGATTTTGTGAAATTTCTGTAATAAATACGGAAAAACTTGAAACGGACTTTTCTGAAATAAACGGAATTACTGACTACGGAAAATGTGTGAAAATACGGGTTGAAAAAAAAAACGGGCACTTTCGAAAACGGAAATTTCGTGAGAAGACGGACAGTTACCGGCCACTTTGCTGCACGTAATTTTCTGTGAATTCACATCACTTATTTTTTTCAGTGTGCTATACTGATAAAACGTCTGAAATGATGGAAATCTACTGAATTTTGAGGTTTTAGTTTAAATTCAATGTTTCGACTTTTTTTTTTTTTTTTTTCGTTAAATCGTGAGACGGATTGAAAGGACAGTGCACAAAGATCTGCTGACCTTGATGCCAGGACTCCAAACAGCAGAAGCAGTAGTTGCATTTTAAGTCAGAGGGATGATCTCGCTCGAAATGAGGGGGTAGATCGCGGAATGAATGGGTGAGTAACTGGACCTCTTTTAAACAATAGAGTTTTCTTAGGCAGTACTTAAGGTTTCTGTGATCCCTTTTATGATTTTAAAACGGGCCAGGTTTGGGGCCCAGCTGTGCTTTCTAAATTAAAGTCTGTGCAGATAACAGGAAAGATGACATCGAATTCTCGAGAATAATGAAACAGTCGTTTAAATGCTTCATTAAGAAGTAAATTAACACTCCCTCGCGGGAAAGCTGAGCATTGTTGGAAATAAAATTATTTAAAATAAATTTAGTCCAACATGCACGTGCATAGATAGCCCCAGGGGATATAGGGGGGTCGGAAAAGTTGAAGGGTCAGTTCCCAAGGAGGGATCGAAGTGACGTTCCCCGGACGGATTAGATGAATTCCAGACTGGTCAAGTGACCTTGGCATCCGCGGACAAGGTGAAGCTCAGAAGGTCTTCACTGGTCACGAGGAGTTGAGTTCGAGGAGCAGCGAAACACAGACGTGGATAGCGGATCGTCGAGCGATGTGACGAGAGATAGATGAAGTACTGCCCGCGCTGACAATTGGATAAAGATTTGGATTGAAAACCTGAAAGACATATGGAAATACCAGTTAAGTGATTTTTCCTTTTCCCTGTTATTGCATGTACTTGCTTAAATTTATTCATAAACCTACTTAGAGCACGTGGCGTGTGTATTGGTCATGATCAAACAATGAAAACCCAGTTAGCTAGGTAAAACATTTAAGTAAAGCATAGGAGAAAAGGAACTAGAAGTAAAATGAATCACTAAGCTTTGCACTTATATATATAGATAGATGTATGCAGAAATGATCGGAGACGTTATAGAGAAAAATCGTAATAATAGTAAATTTTATGTGTAAGGTATTGCTAACGGCTGCACCCACGCACGTGGTACCTTAGTGTTCCTAATTCTCTCGTATTAAACTATTTTGATTACTTCCACATAAGATTCCTGTTTGTTTTCCTTATAACCACACAAGACATAAGTTAAGGTATGTGTAAGTTAAAAAATATGTGTTTATGTTTCTAATTTCTTTCACGAGCGGCACCTTTATTCCCCCACCATTCCAGTGACGGGATAAAGGTGAATCACAACGCCGTGCTTTATTATATGCCAGTACATATAAGGGGTACGTTTTTGTCCATATACGGTCACTGTAGAACAAAAGTCCCATAGTTATAAAAAGGCACAATAAAGTAAAGTTAATCGGTAAATGATCTGTAACTGATGCACCTATAATTTGTTCATAATAATAAATATAACAATAAAATTAACACCTTGTATTTAACATTGATGACAGTAACACGTGTTCCAATGAATAGCATCAACACGTGTTCCATTGTTCATAACTTTAACACGTGTTTTGTATTAGAATGTAACGTTGGTACAGATTAACGTTTGAAGATTTATGGTGAATTGTTTCATAAAGTATATAACTATGGTGAATTGGTATGAGCTAAATATTTGTTTATAACATATGATTATTCCTATGATTATAACGTTTAAAAAAATTGTATATAACATTGGTGCCGTGACTTTTGAGCCATTCGTGCTGTCACGTATTTTTCCCCGTCGCAGTACGGATTGAATGGGTTTTCTTTTCTTCATGTGTAGCAGTTCATTATTTTCTTTTGTTGTATGCATCATGCAAAAGTTTTCTTAAGGTGTTATTTTGACAACTTCATTACTAAGAGTTAGGTAAAAAAGCAATTGCATGTTGTAGGGATAAAGGTATTATTTTAATTGGTATTAGTGTATAACTTAGGTATTAAACTTCTATTAAAAATGTCAGGCTCCTCCGTTCAAGATTCCATGCAGGAGTTGCAATTTATTGCATCAGTACTTCCCCTGATTCCCGAATTCTCTGGAAACGATAAGCTTATTCCAGCTTGTTTCTTGTTCGAAGCAATAGAGGGATTAGAATCAGTCACTAATTGGTCAGAAAAAATAAAAATTTTTGTAGCAAAAGCTCGCATGACGCAAGCAGCTTTAAGATTTTTGAGTGAATCTCCCCATGTTAGACAGCTTGATGATTACAAGATGTTTAAATCAGCAGTGATAAAAAGGTTTACCAATAACCAACCTCTAGTAGTGGCAATACAAAATTTTAATTCTTGCAATCAAAGACCAGAAGAGTCGGTCGCCCAGTATGAATCACGTCTAAGAGAATCAGCGCATTCTTATCTAGGCGCACCGGTCTCAGGGGATGAGCAGGTTAAGGCACTGGTTGATTCAATTATGTTATCACAATTTTTAGCAGGTGTGGAAAGAAGTATTCAAACAGAGGTACTTTCGAAAGGGCCTGAAAATTTCGATCAAGCAGTACAAGATGCACTGCTTGCTGAGGCAAATCGACATATCATCACAAAGAGTGTCAATTCTGCCGATGATGCAGATCAAATCCCTCGAGAAAGCGCCCCAGGCGATGCTAATGGTATTTCAGAACTTTGTTCCATGTTTCAGCAATACATCGTGCAGCAAAATGCACTTATCAGTACCTTACGAGAAGAATCACAACAAATGAGTGAAAGATTAATGAAAGCCGAGAATGAGCTATCAAAATTGCAATCAAAAATTAATGAAAGTCAAAATTATGAGAATTCCAGATATAAGGCTAGGCGAAATTTTGTTAATGTCAGATGTTTCAAATGTGGTGCATTAGGACACCCAGTTAGCAGATGTAATCAGCAATCAAATAATCTTGGAAACCAAAGACAGGGAGATAGAGCCTCGTTTCGTGTCCCCCAATCTTCAGGTTACGGAGCGCGGGACACAAATGGCGCGGGTCATTTTAATCTTCGCGGAAATTTGTACCAGAGACAAAACAGGAATAACAACCAGGGAAATGTAAACACTGCAGTTGTCAATACGTTCCACATCCAGAGACATAGAAGTTTTCCGTTAGAGCAGAATAAGCATTTTGATCAAATAAATAGGAATGCTAGACCACATTACGTAACAAATCAGAAACAACGTCAGGCTTATGACAACCTCCGTTGTTTTGGATGTGGAGCTGTAGGCCACAAAGTGAGATTTTGCAGAGGGAAAAATAATTACAGAAATCCATTTCCCTCAAGACCTAGTCAGGGTAGGCATTTTTACAATAAGTATAATAGACACCAGCGTGCTCAAAGTTCCCCAAAGCCACGTGTTACTCAAAATGAAGAGGCTCAAGAGAAGGTCCAGGTTTTGACAATAGTTGATTCCCGAAGTAAGAGCAAAGCAAGCGTAGATAAAATCTCAACAGCTGAATCCACTACAGAAATTGTACATAAGCAACGTAAAAATGAAAAAGACAACTTAGAATCCCCTCAGATGGTGAAGAACAGTAAAGAGAAGAAGTCAGTAACGAATCCAGTTCGTTCTTCCTCACAGTCGTTCGCAAATCCTCATAATCCACTTAACGAAAAATGTGAAGAACAAACTGCAGAATCGCCATTTGATCTTTCACAGTTATTAGGAGTACAGGACGATAAAGATCCTTTTAAGTTAAAGCAGCCAAGCAAATCTTGTTCGAGACAGAAAGGTGCAAAGCAATAGAAGAGCTGCAGTTTATTTCATTTACCACCCCCCTCCCCGCAGCCCCAATTCCAGTAGCAAATCTAATTCGGATCTTTATTGCATTTATTTGATAGATTTAGTAATTCATTATTGTAGTTAGAAGGCATTTTAAACGGAAGTTAGTAAGTCAGAATGTTTTATTATAGGATTAGCATATATCTCTTAATATTAAAGCAAAAGGTGGAAAATTCACTAATATTTTGTGTAATATATATGTATAAAATTTTCTCGAGTTCGGATATTATTTTCAGTCCGTATTTCAAGTATGTTTCAAGTCTGTGTGTGGTTAGTTCATAGGAAAAAAAAAAAAAAAATTCTTAACTGGTTAACTAACGTTATGTTATATCTGAATATTCCCCCAGGAACACTTGGTTATCTCTTGTGGAGGTGTATGCACGAAAAATTCGTCAAATAAAAATTTAATAGTGATATTGGCAAGTGTAATTTTAAATATTAATGTTAATAATGTTTAGGTGCAGCGTGAAGGTAATGATTGATTGGGTTGAGCGGATCTATCTTTGCTTGGGAAGGAAAGAATAGTGTAAATCTAAGATATTAGATATACAACTATTCTGGAAAAAAATAATAATGATAATGAATGTAGATAAGGGTAAATGAAAATTAAACCACTGGGTAGTTGACTTTGTTTGGATTGACGGATCACACTGCCGCGTCTAGTCTGGGTAATGACAGAGCGGTACAGTGCGTAATCAGGGGAAGAGAGAAGGTTATAGAAAAAAAAAAAAAATCAAAGTGTGAGTAAAGTCAGTGTGTTCCATGTGGTGGTGAACAAAAAGAATCACGTGTTGGTGGACAAAAAGAATCACTTGTTGGTGAACAAAAAGAACCACGTGTTGATGGACAAAAAGAATCGCGTGTTGGTGAACAAAAAGAACCAAGTGTTGGTGAACAAAAAGAATCACGTGTTGGTGAACAAAAAGAGCCACGTGTTGGTGAACAAAAAGAACCATGCGTTGGTGAACAAAAGAACTATGCTTCCTACGGGAACTAGAGTGCAGCAGTGATTGAAACACCGTTTTCTTTTCCCAAACTCAAACAACAGGAGGATATTCAAGTAATGATGCAAGCTTTTGAAAATAATGAACGGATCGCACGTGGCATGCGTAATGTAAGCGTGCTGGTGTATCCAAAGGCGGTCGTAATTACTGTGAATGCAACGCATTTTTTCATGTGGATGACCTACAGACTAAATAAAGTGCTACATTGACAGCGAAGACTTTGTTGTGCTATGTGGTCAACAGGTAGTGAAAACGGTATGGCCAATGAGCGGTGTGGTGTTTAAAAGCACAAAGGACAGTGTCAATGAGGGCGCATGCAGAGATGAATAAAACACAGGTGAAATGATTTTGCTGTTATTGTGTTCCAGGTCAAAGAGACCTTGGTGAATAACATATGTTATAGGTGACTGTGGACGAATAATACTAGATAAACATATACGTACAGAGCAAAGTGTTCTACAGCTAATTTTATTACCAGCATATAAAAAGCACAAATCAGTTGACAATGTTCTCCAAATATTGCGAACTGCCAGTGATATTGGTTTGATGTCTGATAACTTTTTGTGTGAATTGTGTGTGAATCGCAGAACTGAACGTAAATCAAACAATTTCACCTTGTCTTACTTTCCACCAGAAAAAAAAATTAAGTCAAACAATAAAACTCAAGAATCGGTGGACGTGGACAATGACAATAAAAAAAAAAATTTGAATATAAAAGCAAACAAACAAGCGGAAAAGCGTTTGGTAGTTAAATGTGTTACTGATACTTGGTCAGCAACAGCTCAAAGTGTACTAAACGACACGTTAATGTAAGCTTCAGATGCCAGCAGTATCACTGAATTGATATTTTTTAGATATGTATTGTGGGTGCAGGACCGTAACAGTTAATTAATTTTTGTGTTTGAAAAGTGTATTGTGTATATGTGTGATTATGAATATTTTATATAATTTCATTGCTATATGTATATATAAGTGCACATGAGGAAAAAGATAGAGGATTACTAGGTAAGGATGGAGTAGTCTATCCGTGCGTGTAGTTTTCCCCCAGCATTCCTTTTGGCCCCCCATAAAGATTACATCTGGTAAGGGAGGAATGTTGGAAATAAAATTATTTAAAATAAATTTAGTCCAACATGCACGTGCATAGATAGCCCCAGGGGATATAGGGGGTCGGAAAAGTTGAAGGGTCAGTTCCCAAGGAGGGATCGAAGTGACGTTCCCCGGACGGATTAGATGAATTCCAGACTGGTCAAGTGACCTTGGCATCCGCGGACAAGGTGAAGCTCAGAAGGTCTTCACTGGTCACGAGGAGTTGAGTTCGAGGAGCAGCGAAACACAGACGTGGATAGCGGATTGTCGAGCGATGTGACGAGAGATAGATGAAGTACTGCCCGCGCTGACAATTGGATAAAGATTTGGATTGAAAACCTGAAAGACATATGGAAATACCAGTTAAGTGATTTTTCCTTTTCCCTGTTATTGCATGTACTTGCTTAAATTTATTCATAAACCTACTTAGAGCACGTGGCGTGTGTATTGGTCATGATCAAACAATGAAAACCCAGTTAGCTAGGTAAAACATTTAAGTAAAGCATAGGAGAAAAGGAACTAGAAGTAAAATGAATCACTAAGCTTTGCACTTATATATATAGATAGATGTATGCAGAAATGATCGGAGACGTTATAGAGAAAAATCGTAATAATAGTAAATTTTATGTGTAAGGTATTGCTAACGGCTGCACCCACGCACGTGGTACCTTAGTGTTCCTAAATCTCACGTATTAAACCATTTTTATTACAAACACATAAGACTCCTGTTTGTTTTCCTTATAACCACACAAGACATAAGTTAAGGTATGTGTAAGTTAAAAAATATGTGTTTATGTTTCTAATTTCTTTCACGAGCGGCACCTTTATTCCCCCACCATTCCAGTGACGGGATAAAGGTGAATCACAACGCCGTGCTTTATTATATGCCAGTACATATAAGGGGTACGTTTTTGTCCATATACGGTCACTGTAGAACAAAAGTCCCATAGTTATAAAAAGGCACAATAAAGTAAAGTTAATCGGTAAATGATCTGTAACTGATGCACCTATAATTTGTTCATAATAATAAATATAACAATAAAATTAACACCTTGTATTTAACATTGATGACAGTAACACGTGTTCCAATGAATAGCATCAACACGTGTTCCATTGTTCATAACTTTAACACGTGTTTTGTATTAGAATGTAACGTTGGTACAGATTAACGTTTGAAGATTTATGGTGAATTGTTTCATAAAGTATATAACTATGGTGAATTGGTATGAGCTAAATATTTGTTTATAACATATGATTATTCTTATAATAAATTTGTTCAAAATAAAAGATATAACAGCATTATTCAAAATGAACAATGAGTGCAGTGTTCTTTTTGGTGAACAAGCCCCGTTACAAAAAATAATTTTTGCAACCGGATTTGTAACAAGTCTACGCATAAGTTTCCGGCAGCCCCCGTAGCCGGCTGTCAAAGCAAAAGGATTGAATTTTTATCAGAATTTCGTGCGTTGGAGTAAGGTGGCAACACCGAATCGAACGATACGTTTTGGAGGACGGACAGCGTGCGGTTAGATGAGCTAGGACATGGAGACCGACAAGATGCACATTCGTCACTGTTTGTTGTTCATGTTTAAATTCGGGAGAACCGCTGCAGAAGCAGGAGAGTGGATTTGTTCGCAAAATGGGCTGAAATCAGCTAAAACAAATATATTCCCTGTCTAAGAAGTGGGACGAACGCGGCTGGAACGGGTTAACCTGCGCAACAGAAGGCGTTACTTCCCCTTAGCTTTGTTGTTTAAAGTGGGCATTTAGGGGGATGAATGACACTAATCCTTTTTGACGGATTACCTCATAAAAGGTATATAACAAAGGAGACGAACTAAGAAGGACAGAGATTATGTTTGAGTCACTTGTTTCTACTCAGTGGCATGATGTTCGTCTCAGGGAGACTAGCCATTCTCCATGTCGTGGGTCATGGATAAAGCATAAAGGACCAGAAGCGAGCTCTTATCACAGGTTTATGACCGGCACTGCTGAGATAAGAGAGAGGAAAGGAATTGTGCTGGTGAGAGAGAGAGAGGGGGGGATTCGTAAACCCCACCGCTAAAAGAAAATTTCTGTTTAGGGAGTGAAGAAATGTTTGGACCCTATTTGCTCCAAGTATATTGGCGATTAAAGGGTGAAAACGATCGTCTTCAAGTGAGTATTTTCTAATACATTTCGGACTGAATCCGGTTTTTAGATCTAAAAAAAGTGGAAACAAAGACAAAAAGGCACACTGAGGTGATAGCGGTTTTATAATCAGTGGGTATGTATGCACGTCATTCAGCTCCGTTTTAGTTTGAGACACGTGATACTGAAAGACTGAAACAAATAGTCGCATAATAAGTAGCTCATCTTAGTTCTTTTGTTACGAGGTTCTTATCTAATCTAATCAATCGATACGGGAGAGCGGGTGGAAACTAAACAGCTGGGTGTCTGTCGTCAGCTGTTGGGATTCGCGGCTAGTGATTCCGCCGAACAGGAAGCGAAAACTGTATGGTGTCCGTAATGCTTGAAGCGCGTTATCTGACCTACAATTTTCACTCCTTCGTGTTTCCGAAAGCACTTTCTCTTTTCAGTTCTCAATGCTACAAATTGACCCTGTTTTCGTTTTTTTGTTTTCTTTTTTCACTGCCTTTCTTTGTTCTCTCTTGACATTTCGGAATAACGTTGATCAAATTAATGTTTCGAATTTCTAACTCTATAGACAAGAATTCTGAGTTCTGCGAGACCTGATTGCAAAGATTCGATACTGAATCAATGATAAATTAATTCTGGGAAAACAGTTCGGTCATGAAGGCCTATGAAATTCAGGAATTAGCTAAATGTTACTTTAACTATAGATGACATGTTCTTGAAGACACAATATTTCCCTATCATTTCTTTTTACTAGGACGGCGTCGTCAAAACTGTGTCACTATAATTATGAGAGAAGTCACCGTAAAGTAAGCACAGAGAACAGACTAGTAAGTATCATCATAAAAACCTCGAGTAAACAAGTTAGTAAAATCATGCAATGCATTGATTATGATACGCTTTCCAACATAGAAATCATTACTCAACCTATGAGGATAATGGCTGTGGAAGAAATCTCGCTCCTGTGCCCTGACCTTTGACCCCATTTCGATTATATTAAACAGAATTGGTTCGGTATACCTCCGGAACAACATGCTAAAGTTTTGTCGCAATAGAAGCATTTTTAGTCAAATTATGAGAATAATGGCTGTGGAATAAAACTCGCTCCTGTGACCTGACCTTTGACCCTATTTCGCCCATTTTCAAGAGAGTTTGTCCCCAGGTGGTCCCCTACCACATACTAAAATTTAATCAATATCGAACCATATTTACGCAAGTTATGACGCATAAGGGCAATGGAATGCATCCCGCTCTTATGTCCTGACCTTTGATCCCATTTTGTCCATTTTCAATAGGGTTCGTCCCCAGGTGGTCGTAAGTATCATCATAAAAACCTTGAGTAAACAAGTTCGTAAAATCATGCAATGCATTGATTATGATACGCTTTCCAACATACCAGAAATCATTACTTAAGCTAAGAGGACAATGGCTGTGGAATAAATCTCGCTCCTGTGCCCTGGCCTTTGACCCCATTTCGATTATATTAAACAGAATTGGTTCGGTATACCTCCGGAACAACATGATAAAGTTTTGTCGCAATCGAAGCATTTTTACGTAAGTTATGACGCATAAGGGCGATGGAATGTATCCTGCTCCTATGTCCTGACCTTTGACCCCATTTCGCCCATTTTCAATAGGGTTCGTCCCCAGTTGTCGACTACCACATACTAAAATTTCATCGAAATCGAACCATTTTTACGCGAGTTATCGTGCGGACGGACAGACAGACAGACAAAGCTGGAGCATATACGGTTGGAAAGAGTAAACAAAGAATAACTACACTGATCTACAAAAAAAAAAACTTTTTTTTTTGTCCTACAAGAAATACACTACTTTTGGTGAAAATTGCAACACCATGAAGGACTGCTGGTATTAGCTTGGAACTTACAGGGTATGATGTACAACAGGTTAGAACATGCAAATGATTAAAATGTCAGTGAAAATGCGCATGCAGTT
This sequence comes from Macrothele yani, assembly GCA_039090855.1. Taxonomy (NCBI): domain Eukaryota; kingdom Metazoa; phylum Arthropoda; class Arachnida; order Araneae; family Macrothelidae; genus Macrothele; species Macrothele yani. The sequence goes on from CM077018.1 coordinate 68,422,063, forward strand.
TCGGAGCAACGCCCTCTAAACTGTCCTATCTTTGGTATAAAGATCTAGCTCAAACGAGATGTTGAAATCGGTGAAGAGTCGACATTGAGTCGAAAGGGTGTTCTCGTGTCTTGCTATATGCCCCGTCTCCGAAGAAGGACGCATTATGAACACCTGACGGACTCTGAGCGAGGAAGGATTGTTGGAATGACAGAAGCTGGATTTTTCTACTCCGAAATTACCACTCGTACGGGACTAAACGCCAGTACAGTGATGCGAACGTGACGTCAGTGGACAGGTGAGGCTCGGACGCATAGAAATCCCGGAAATGGACCGCAAAATCGCACGACTGTGCTGGGTGACAGACACCTCTACCGCATGGCAGTGACCGATCGCACAGAGACATCCACGGTGTTAGCGCAGCAGTGGAGCCAGGGGCGGATTTCCGACTAGGCGCGCCTAGTGACCTAGAGTTTGAGGGGCCCCTAAAACGTATAACTGAATTTCCAGTTTTGTTTTGGTTTTCACGGACCGGAACAAATCAATCCTTAAAGCGACTACTTTGTATTGTCAAATGATATTTTACTATCTCATTATAGTAACATACACTGAAGAGCAATTGAAATAGAGACAGCTGGCGTTATGCAAATGTGGCGCTGTGGGCGGCCCTGTAAACGGGAACGACATGACGTATGCAGCGATCCGACAATATAAGGAGTGATGCGACGGGAATCAGTAAGAGTCGGACGCAGTATAAGAAGGATCTAAGCGCATTTGATCGTGGGCAAATTGTCGGGGCCCAACGAATGGGTCACTCCATCTCGGAAGTCGTGAAGGCACTGGGATTTTCACGAGCCACTGTGTCACGGGTGCACCGTGAGTACATCGAATCAGGTAAAACCATCCCTACAAGGGCCAACTGCCGTGGACAACAGCGTGTGGCTGAGCGGGGTCATCGTCGGCTAGCTCGCATTGCAACAGCGGATAGACGGGCCACAGTGCAAGAAATCACTGTGCAATTTAACGCTGGTGCACAAAAACGTGTAAGCAGCCACACCATCCAGAACCATCTCCTCGCTATGGGGTACAGAAGCCATCGTCCCACGAGGGTACCACTGCTGACCGCACATCACAGGGTGCAAAGATTAGCATGGGCGCGGGAACATCGCCACTGGACCCTAGACATGTGGGAAAATGTTGTCTGGACTGATGAGTCGAGATTCACGTTGGTACATGCGGATGGCAGGATACGAGTACGGCGCAAACCACATGAAGCGATGGATCCTTCCTGCCAGCAGGGTACTCTTCAAGCTGGTGGGGGTGGCATTCGTCTGGGGACTGTTTACGTGGACTGAAATGGGACCCCTGGTACGTGTGTCATCGTCCCTCACAGGTCAACGTTACCTGGATATCCTGGACGACCATTTGCTCCCGTTTGTGCGTCTTCAACATCCCACTTGGGACCTCATCCTGCAACAAGACAATGCAGCTCCCGAATTGTATCCGAATGGTTGGATGAACACTCCACCGACGTGACCTGGCTTTCTTGGCCAGCTAGGTCACCTGACCTCAATCCCATCGAGCACATGCGGGATGCCATCGAGATAGATGACCCCCTCCATGAAATCTTCGTGAACTGTTGGAGCTTGTTCAGGGGTCGTGGATCCGTATGGCTTCCCAACGCTTCCGGTGTCTTGTCGAGACCATGCCGAGACGAATCGCCTCCGACATCAGGACGAAAGGTGGTGCTACATGTAACTAGATAGGTATCTCTAGTTAAATTGCTCTTCAGTGTATATTTTTTCTTGTTGTTGCTGATACTCCGAATTTTCGAGTTCTTATCGGTGTACTTATTTTGAAAGGATCGGTTAAAATAGTTTTGCCTTCCATTTAGTGATAGTTAAACGAAGTATTCACGCTTCGCACGCTTTTCATTGTTTAAGGAAAATTCTTAACTGTCCTGCTGTGCTATAAATTGCTTTCATGCTACTTCCAGCCAAAGAAACACATCTGTGTTGGAACCTTCCCCCTGAGTTACGATGAAGAGTACTTATAAAAACTTACCTGATGATCGGGGGTGTTTGCTGTCAAATGTTTTTATTCCGTCGTGGTAGGATAATCAAGTGGTTTTTCAACCGTAATCCATCTAAACCAGCATACCTAGGCCAAAAGAGTTAATTAGTGCGTCGCATAAATATAGAGACAGAACAAATTCTCGAATAAAAAAGAAACAACAACGAGCTAAAATGTACACCTCATATTTATAGCAAAAATAGCATAGGACACGCAGCTGCACAATAGTTTGACGGAAACATAATTCCAACGCCAAGTACAAGAAAAAACAGAAATACGCTGTCTCAAAAATATAAAGACTTACTAGTTATGAGGACCTCCGGTACGAATAGTGGAGCCGTTGTTCCGAATAACACTGAAAACCCGATTGGGCATGCTGTCCACCAAGTGATGTAAGTGTTCTGGACGGAGTGCGTACCAGCTTCGTTCAATCTGCTCTTTCAGTGCCACCGCACTTGAGAACTGCCGTCCATTCGCATACACATCACGAACTAGGAAACCCCAGATGTTCTCGATAGGGTTCAGATCTGGATTGAGTGCTGGCCAATCCATTGCGGTCACATGATGAGTGTTAAACTAGCTTTTCGTTGATGCAGACTGATGGACAGAGGCATTGTTTTTCTGGAACAGATAATCAACACCCGCTAGAGTTTCGGTAAACGGTAGAAGGTGGCTGCTGAATATGTCCTGATACGTTTCGGAGTTTTGCCTGCCTTGCAGAAAAGCGATATCCGTTGTCCCATTGAACGCAAAAGCTCCCCAGACCATCGCAGATCCCCCTTCTTTCTGTCTGCTGGAGAAGGTGCGTGACTCGGGTCGAAAATCCTGCCAACAGCAGTTCCAACCGTCAGGTTGAACTTTTTCTCATCGGTGAAAATAGTTGTGATCCACTCGTCAGTCCAGTGCATGTGGCTGCTTGCCCATAACAATCTATAGCTTTCTTGTGGCGCAGCGTGAGGTGTGGCAGACGGCGCATTTTACGGAGCACAATGTTGCGACTTTCCTTGATTCGTCGAAGAACTGTGTCCTTTGAGACGGTGACACCAACAGTCCGAGAAACTTGAAATATTCGCTACAAGCAATCCATTTGCTCTCAGAGTCCAAATCTTCTGCACCTATTCACCGGAAAGTTGACTGTTGCGTGGCATTTCGACAAATGAATGTCTGACGGCAGGTCCGCTGTCTTTTGTAGGCTGGACCGAATTACGGCCCATGCGTGGGCGTACAACATGCTAATCTGTACATCTCATTTGCATGTGGCTACTTTACATAGTTGTCTTTATATTTATGAGACACCTAAACTTACACTATTTCACTTTGTGGTAATCTTTTCCCACAATCCGGTCATCTCGACGGATCGAAACGTTTGTTGTAGGGTTATGTCTAATTAGGTACCACTTCAGCTTCCTACCTATATTCGCATTGCGTATACGGCGCAAAGTCGACTGTCTATATTTATGCGACGAGCCTTATTTAGGCTGAAAAAGTAAAGAAATTCGAGAATATCCACTATCTATCTTTTTCTTATTTATAGTACTAAAAGTAATTTATATTGTATTGAAAAAAACATTTTCTTATTACTTTCTCCTCCCCTGGTTTAATACTGAGAATTATCAAGTATTCTCACGTTTCCTATTTCTTAAATCCACATAAACCAACTTTTGAAAAAGCAATAAAAAGTTTCAATGATACTCTTATTCAAAAAACCTGTGGTTACTACTTTTCCATTTTCAACCCGGATCTTTTGCATTTAATTCTTATGCTTCTGTTTCTGAAAGCTGCAGTGCAGGTATCAAAAATCTCACACATTTTTTTGACAGAATAAAAAAAAATTCAGACCTTCTCAATTTTCCTATGAAAATAATAAGAAAAAAATGCTTTCAAGAAACTCTTCCCATTCTTGCTTTCCTGCACTGACTGATGAAATTTTTACTGTCCAGCTTTCTTGGTTCATGGCATTAAATTAGTCTGTGTCATGGACGACTGAATCTCTTCGATTTAGTGAATTGTTCGCCATAGGAAAACTCCTCCACGGAAAGTCATCCACCCTTTGCAAGTGAAGTACTGTGCACAAATTGCATTTTACACGAATTTTCTATATAATGCAGGGATGCCAACCTCTTACAGCATTCATGTGTAGTCCAAGCCATAAAAATGCGTAGTTTTGAGCTTTCACGTGTAGACACAAGAAATATTACGAAAAAGTATTTTAAGATGTTTTAAATTTACTACAGACTAGACAGTTATAAAAATAACCACAAAAAAAATCAATATTGAGAACTGTTTGTGCGGATTTGAGATTTTGATTTAAACAATTAGCGACTTATACACAAACGAATAACATCAGCATTTTATTTTCATGAAAGAGAAGAGCAGCTTAAGAAGGACCAACAGGCATGTGCCATTTGTCACTCGCATCCGAGACCCACGGGGGCATTGCGTGGGCGAGACTCCCATAATCTATTATGTGGGTTTCGGTAACGTCTTCCCTTTCATTCACGGCAACCTGCTGAGTTACTCCTTCCCTAACTAAGAATAAAAGTGCAAAAGAAAAAAAATTCCAAATTTTCACTTAATAGAGCTGAATTTTTGACAGATGCCATAACTTGGTCTTCTAAAATTACCCTGCAAATTTCGGTTGAATCCATTGGAAACTTTTAAAATTACGCACTTTTCTTTTTTATTATTAAGACGTTCAGAGAAAGAAAGATCAACCTTCACAGGAAAGCGCAGATGACCGAGAACTATGAGCTTGCAACATTCATTTCTCTCCCCCTTTTACTCTGAGCCCATTTGCCACCTGCTGTTGTTGTATTGCGTCGTTGCTTAACTGAGGATTAAAATGTGAAAAATTAATTTTCCGAATTTTCATTTTAAAAAGCTGATTTTTTTATAGATGTCCTAACTTGGTCAAACAAAGTTACCCTGAAAATTTCGCCTAAATCCGGTGAAAACTTTTTAAATTACATACACACACACAAAAAAAAAAAAAATGGACACTTAGAGAAAGAGGGATTAATAAGAAAATTGCATTTCTAACTGAAAAAGTTTTTAAGTTATCAAAGTGTAATTTTCAGGGTCACTTTGTTTTAATAAATGACGGCATCTGTAAACAGTTCTGTACATTTAACTGAAAATTCGGGAAAAAGATAATCCGCAATTTTGTTTCCCAGTATGTAAAAATATCACACTGCTTGTACTGGGCGGGGATCCCTCACTTCAGTACTTATCTTGAGTCATTCACCTACTACGGCGGACATTGCAATGTGCTTTCAACAGCTTTAAGCCGGCCGAGTGACGCAACTTAAACAAAACCATTACATAGAATGCCCGCACGTAAAGCGCGATTTCCTTCTTTATTTCCTTCTGGCCTTGTTTGTTTTTTCCGGATTTTAACAGTTTCGGAGAAAAATGGTTGTGCCAACCCTTGAATTTTTTAACAATACAGAGCAATTATGAAATAAAATGCAGTAAACAATTTTTTTTTATTTTATCATATCTACACCAAGATTGGTCATTTTGTCAGGGTAGGGAGTGGGGTTGTGACATCGCCGAGGATCAGCATAGAATCTCCAGCCTCGGCGGCGAAGCGCCACCTATCGGCAGTTGCTTTGTTGTAGCAGACGACTCAGGCCAGATACCGAAGTATAGCTGGCAAAACATTGGAGATTCTGCATTGCGCTTTTTGACTATTCTTATATGCAACCTGTTATTGAGTTGTCTGAATACACTAAAGCACTTGGGTCCGCAAATAACACAAAAATTATGCTAAATAAAATTAGTAGGGGGGGGGGTGCGGCGTCATAGCAACAAACGCGTAGTATTAGGAATATGATGCGTAGTGCGTAGTAAAGCTAAAGAAATACGTAGTTTCTACGCCAAATGCGTAGAGGTTGGCATCCCTGTATAATGTGGAGGACTTTTCCGGTTGCCAATGTCTTCAAGTATTTTACTTTTGCTTGATACCATGTTCGTTGTCTACTAATTTCCTCATAACGTAAAAACAAGATGATTTTCCAAAGCTGAAGCAATAGAAAAAAGCACGTTTTGTAAATGAAACGCATTCGAATTTTATGGCAAATACGCAAAGTACAAATAAATTTAGAGAAATTCCATTTTCAGCGCGCTTAGCGTTAAATTTGCCAAGTAACTTACAAATGAAAGGCTGCTGAAGTAATCAGTTTTGCCTAACGTATCAAATTCAAACAGAACTTCTGCTGTAACTGATATAGTCTCTTCATAGCGTGAAGCTAAAATTTACTAAATTTCCACTTTGAGAACTCCTAGCGAGAAATTTATGAACTAGTAGTGAAATTTTAAATGGGCAAAATTTAATGAATGTTAGTGTCCTACCATTCGCAAAAGTTATGTTTCAAAAATCGGTGAAAACCCAAATTCTTTGGACTTAGAGCGTCTAGCACGAAATTAACGAATTAATAGGAAAATTTAAATTTCTGAGAAGGAATAGTTAAGCCTAATCTGAGAGGCACAGAAATATTTTTTCCCTCTAAGTTGAATAGTTTCTTCACAATAGAAGTTTCATTTTTTGAATTTTCAACTTTGACAGCCCTTAGCAGTAAATTCATGAAGTACATGGATATTTAAAGTGCCAAACGTAATGTCCTTTGACTTCCTATTAGCCTCAATTCTTTTTTTAAATATCTCTAAAAAGAAAAAGTTCGATGTTCACGGACAGACAAAATAATTATACTAGCACTGTTTCTTACAGAACGTTCCAATAATAAGAAGATAGAATGGCATTTTAAAAAGCGCAAAAATCTTTTTCTGGACTCCGCCCCCCATTTTTTGTTAATCTGATGGATGAAGATTTCTGAGGTGATAAGAAAGGGGAGGGAGCTCCTGAATCTTTTAGCGCCTAGGGCCCCAAAAGATCTAAAGTAGCCTCTGAGTGGAGCACTGTCGCAGGTCGGGCTTTGTCCTCTAGCACAGTTCGACGTCGTCTGGTTTACAGAAAACTGGTCGGCAGCAGTCCATTGCTGCGCATTCCTTTGACCCTCAACCAGAGACGCCGCAGGGTGCAATGGGTACTCAAACACAGACATTAACGCGCTGCTTGCCAACAGGTCGTGTTTTCTGACGAGTCACGATTCAACTTGATGCACCAGGATGGTCACATACGTGTTCCAAGACATCGTGGTGAACTGCACCTTGTATTTTGCGGCGTCATGCTGCCCCAATGCCAAGTGTCATGGTTTGGGGCGTCATTGGGCTCGATTCGCGATCTCAACTAATACTAATTGAGGGAACCCTCAATAGCCAGCAATACATCAGGGACGTTTCAGAGGTAGACTCTTCCTTCAGAGTTCTCCTGACGCTATATTCCAGCAAAACAATGCTCTGCCACGTGCGGCCCGGATTGTCCGAGACCTCTTCAATGTATGGCAGATACCGCTTCTTCCCTGGCCTGCACTTTCACCGGATATGTCCCCGATCGAACGTGTCTGGGACATGGTAGCAAATAAACGACTGGCCATTTAAGCGACTCTGCCAGTCACCACAAAGGAACTCTTGTCTCGCATAGAAACGGCTTCAGCCTGGCAGGCTATTTCCCAAGAGGATATCAACAACCTCTTCCATTCAATGCCACTCCGTGTACGGGTTGTTATTGTTGCTCGAGGTGGTTTCACACGAAACTGAGTTTTGAAGCTAAAAGTTATTTTCTAGCTTTACAAATGTAATGAGTTATCTCCTGTAACATGTGGAATCTTTGATATAAATTTCATTTGAACAGCGCGATTCTTTCTTGGTGTTGCAATTTTCACAAACAGTAGCGTAATATGTGATTTTAATAGGATTTTTATGCTGAATTCAGATATGATTAATAGTTCTTTACGCTTTCCAACCGTAGGTTGCAGAAGCGTATATGCTCCAGCTTTGTCCGTCTGTCCGCACGATAACTCGCGTAAAAATGGTTCGATTTCGATGAAATTTTAGTAAGTGGTAGGGGACCACCTGGGGACGAATCCTATTGAAAATGGGTGAAGTGGGGTCCAAGGTCACGACGTAGGAGCGGGATCCATTCCATTGCCCTTATGCGCCATAACTTGTATAACGTAGAAGTCTTTTCTTACTTCTACGTTAATTTAAAACATCAACATATTAAGAAATAGTTCCTAAATGAAAGAAACCTTAACGGCCAGACGAAACATGTAAACAACAGAAGTCAAACTTACGGAGAAGATGCTTTAAGGAAGGTTGTAGCACGTCCATAACAGAACGATATCAATATTTAAACACACCCCACAGCTTCACAGCTCTTAACACAACGCTCGCTTTACAACGCACTCTTTCAACGCTCTCTTTACACGCACTTTAAGCAGCAGATTAGTCGTCGTTTTTATCTCTCGTTCTTATCAAAACTCAGGCATACATCACGTTCATTCAACCTCAATTGTGTTGCCAAACGTATTCGTTTGAGAGAAAAGATACTACGTTAAGAGTAAAGAATAACTGAGAATAAACTCAAGATTTACATAGGGAAAGAAACTAAAAAGGAAAGTTAATTTAAAATATACGTCACACTTGCGTAAATATAGTTCGATTTCGATGAAAGTTTACTATGTCGTAGAGGACCACATGGGAATGAACCCTATTGAAAATGGGTGAAGTGGAGTCAAAGGTCAGGATATAGGAGCGGAATCACTTCCATCGCCATTATGGGTCATAACTTACGTAAAAATGCTTCGATTTGGATGAAATGTTAGTATGTTGTAGAGGCCTGCCTGGGGACGAATCCTATTGAAAATGGGCGAAATGGGGTCAAAAAGTTAGGACACAGGAGCGGGATCTATTCCATAGCCCTTATGCATCATAACTTACGTAAAAATGCTTCGATTGCGACAAAACTTTATCATGTTATTTCGGAAGTATACTGAACCGGTTCTGTTTAATATCATAGAAATGGGATCAAAGATCAGGGCACAGGCCGAGATTTATTCCACAGCCATTATCCACATAAGTTGAGTAATGATTTCTGGAATGTTGGAAAGCGTATCATAATCAATGCATTGCATGATTTTACTAACTTGTTTCTATCACGCAAGGTTTTGTTAGTACTAACACACGGTATGAGTTTGAAAAAATCGCATATTTACACAGTCGTATAATATGACCACCTACCTAATAATGGGAATAATTACTGTTACACTGGACCCCCCCCCCCCCCATCCTAAAACCTGAAGAAAACTCTAAAATTTGTCCGCCATGTCGCGTATTGTATGAGGCAGCTGGGAATCACAGTTCGGCAGGCTCACATGTTCTTTTACAGTTCACAGCTTTTTTTTTTATTTATTTCTCATTTACGTTGTTTTTTCTTTCGGCTGTTCTCTAAATTAATTAACAAAATTGCGGGATAATTAGGAAGTCGCTCCAATGCTCTTGAAGGCAAGAAACGTAATATTTTGCTATTTTGAATTGCTTGACCTCACACATAGCCCTGAAGTGAAACATAAAAATTCCTATCTCAAGGGTCTTCGAGGGGGTGAAAAGCGAACGAAGGAAAATGTGTTTTCGAATGCGGATGGAAGCAGCAATGTCCGAAGTGGTTTTTCACTTTTCTTTTTTCTTCTTTCCGCTTGTAGCTTAACGCTGTGGTCCGTATGTTTACTTCAGTGGGTGGGCCCAGAGACCCTCAGCAGACACATGACTCTGTCAGCAAGAACGATACTTCGACGTCTGCAAGAGACAATGGACAATTAAGAGTACAGAATCGCCGAAAAGAATAGGGGGTGAATTCGAGCGTCGTTTTTGGTCAGCAGTTGCTGATATGCGCTTAAAGAAAAAGCACGTCTGATTTCGCTCGGCCGAAAAAACTAATCTCAGGGCTGGCGGTCACAACTCGTTAAAAAAAATGGAAACAAAACCTGCGAGGGGCATATTTGAACTGCATACTCAGGCAGTGTAGATGTTATGCTAACGGAAAGGAACTGACTGAATTGGGAATGAACGGTCAAAAAGTACAGAAGGTAGCGACGGACGGAATCTACTATAGCAGCAGCGGAAGTGAGGGGGTCCCACTCTCCAAGCAGTTGACGGTCAGAATTATTTCTTCACGACAACAGAAATCATTTCCCAGGAACACAGAAAATCAGTCTCGGAACCCGCAACAGCAGATGTGAGAGGGGCTATTTTGTTTAACGGCCACCTTCAAATCGTCACGAGAGTAGATCAGTGTGCACTCTAATCATTGCAACAAAGTGCGGCGTGATATCACCATTTTAATTGTGTGCTTCATTTACATCAAGCGTCAAAGGGAAGTGTTGATTCATCGGTGCTGCCACATGGTGCAAGTGTGTGTGTGTGTGTGTGTGTGTGTGTGTGTGTGTGTGTGTGTGTGTTTTGTCGTGTTATATTATGTGATGCACACTGGATTTGAACAGCAAAGTCACGAAACTGTAAGTAGATGAATATTTCCTTTTTTTCTTCGCACATCTGCGAACTTGTGCCATCCCGACACCCAAAGCTGCATGGACATAGATGCAGTAATGCTGAGTGACTGAACCTCAGAGGAAGTACCTGCACATACAAACTTCAATTGCTTACAGGGCCCATTTCCTGATTATTATTTTTTTTACAAGAATAAGGGAGTGGGTGTGGCCAAATTCCGCTGGGCGGGACAGTTTCTTTTAACTTTGATTCAGGGCCAATGCGAGCAGGGAAGGGATCTGCATGTGCATGCTTATTAGATTTAGTTAATTAATTTTGGCAGTATTTCGCACCTATAATCGTTTACCGCAAATTAACGTGCTTGTGTATTTTGTGTCGCGAGTATTTTTAATGTGATCGTTTGCATATAATTTTTTTTCATTCTCTAAGCAATTGTATATGAATATCACCTGCAGCTCTATTTAGTGTGTAAACGAGTAGTATCTCTTGTTCAGATAGTCCGGTGGAGACTCAGTCGGCTGCGTCTTCCGACAGTAAAGTGTGACACTGTGTGCTGCCCACATAAGAGGGGCAATTGTCTATGCGCCCAGAGAGCGCCGTATCTGTTTACATCTCACAGAACGTAATTAAATGTTGTGTTGTTCATTTGTGAATCATGTGTTATTTGCGAAAGTGAGTGTTGTTCTGGCTGGTTGGGGATTGAATGTACCGGAGTAAGATCCGGACCACTACACTCAGTCACGAATTGGTGATTGCGGGTGAACCTCATCACAACTCTCTGATTCCAAAGTATCGTTTTTTTAGTTTATTTTATTTTTTATTATTGTTGTCATTTTTGTTCACACGGTGGATTCGCCCAAGCCTTATGCTTCGGGTCATTCTTCAACTTTTCATTTTTTATGTTCTGGTGTGAATCTTTGAGTGCAAGCGGTGCACCTGAGATTCTCACCTGGTGCCGCGGCCAACTAAATTGTACGACAGGTTCCAAGCACCGTTACTGGCCGATTCGGCAGGAACACTGCTAGCGCCGTGTAACATTAATGGTGCCGTTGTCCCAGGATCGATACCTATATTTTTCAACTAGCGGAACAACACTCATGTTCGTAAAATACGTGCGAATTGACTGCCATTACTATTTTTATTTAGTTTTGTTCGGTGCGAATTTTGTATAATTTAGCATTAAGTAAGCCTTAAGCTGTTTTCTAAGAACTGCCATAATTTTAGTGGGTAAGAAAAAACAACGTAAATGAGAAATAAATAAAAAAAAAGCTGTGAACTGTAAAAGAACATGTGAGCCTGCCGAACTGTGATTCCCAGCTGCCTCATACAATACGCGGCATGGCGGACAAATTTTAGAGTTTTCTTCAGGTTTTAGGATGGGGGGGCGGTGTCCACTGTAACATTACCCTTGGCTCGTATGACAGCGGCGAGACGGCGTGGCATGGACGCAATGAGGCCCTGAAAGGTTGCCCGAGGCACACGTGCCCATTCGGACAGCAGCAAAGCACGGAGGTCCCTTGGAGAAGACGTAGTCGGCACGACGAACCTGTGCATCCAAATTGTCCCACAAGTGCTCTACGGGATTGAGGTCGGGCGGCCGGCCAAGGGAGAACGGAAACATCGCTGTCGTGTTCCTGGAACCAGTCACGCATCCCCTTAACGACGTGGCACGGCGCACATTCCTCTTGGTAGACACCATCATCACCAGGATAAACGTCCAACATGAAGGGATGAATGTGGTCAGCGAGGATGGACAGGCAGCCACTGGTGTTCAGGTACCCATCCAGTGGGACCAACGGTCCCAGGTTATACCAGGAAAACATCCCTAGTCATGCACACTGCCACCGTTGGCCTATACTTGACTGACAAGCGTGTCCGGTTCTCGTGTGTCTGACGTCGTATCCGACACCTCCCGTCACTTCTGTGGAGTAGAAACTTCAATTCGTCGGAGAAGGCAACCTTTTCCCACTCTTCTACTGTCCAATGACGGTAGTCCCATGTGAACTGCCGGCGTCGTTGCACGTGGACCCAGGTTAACATGGGCGCCTTGACGCAGAGTCTACTCCGGAGACCCATGCGTAACAGGGTTCGCTCTACTGTTATCGGGGACACGTACCTGGGTGCCCCAGCGTTCATTTGCGTGGTCAATTGCCGCACTGTTACGCGTCGATTGCCCTTTACCAGTCGACGGAGGCGTCGTTGACCTCTGGGGTCGACGGAGGCGTCGTTGACCTCTGGGGTCAATGGCTATTGGCCTGAAGAGAACAAAAGGACATCTCAGTAAGGGAAGAAAACAGATTATGGCTCTGAGAAAAGAAGATGGTACTGTAACAAGAAATAGAAGCGAAATTTTGATAAGCGTGAAATATTTCTATTCAAAACTATATGAAAGGGATGATACATCTATTCCAGACATTATGACAGGTACCAGTGCCAATGTCCCTCCAATCTTCCCTGCAGAAGTTACATATACAATTAAGAACATGAAATGGGGAAGAGCTCCAGGAGAAGATAGAATTACTGTGGACATTATACAAGAAGCAAGTGGAGAAATTGAAACTACACTCGCCCAAGTTTTCACCAGATGTCTTAATGAAGGGAAGATTCCTGAGGAATTGAACAATGCTACAATGATCTTGCTCCATAAAAAGGTGAATTTGAGGATCTGAGGAACTACAGGCCCATCAGCCTCCTGTCGGTGGTTTATAAAATCTTCACTAAGGTTCTTTCACATCGCTTGAAGGCAACATTAGACATAGCCCAACCAAGAGAACAAGCTGGATTAAGGAGTGGCTACAGCACTATAGATCATATCCACGTACTGAAAGAACTAATTGAAAGAGCGAGGGAATATGAACTTCCATTGTGCATGGCTTTTATCGATTATGAAAAAGCCTTTGATTCGGTGAAACCATCAGTGCCGCCCCGGTGGCGCAGTGGTCTAAGCGATGGCCTCTGATCATTTGTCCGAACGGGGTCCGGGTTCGAATCCCGGTGAGGCATGGATGTTGTGTTTGTCTTACGGCACTGGCTCTCTCCCTTCCCTGGAACCAGTGACCCTAAATTAGGGAATTAGGGACGGGCGACTGCTTATAGCCCATTGAGTTGCTCACGGTGGTCGTTAAACCTCCAATCCAAAAAAAAAAAAAAAAAAAAAAAAAACATCAGCAGTAACAATGGCTTTGAAATCCTGCGGTATTGAAGATGCATGCATTAATATTATTAATAACATCTATGAAAATGCAAGTGCAAAGATTCGGCTGTTTGAAAATACAACACACATAAATAAAAATTGGAAAGGGAGTGAGACAAGGTGACACCATATCTCTCAAGCTCTTTAATGCCCATTGGAAAATGTCTTTCAATCACTGAACTGGGAAAACGAAGGGATAAAGATTAATGGAGAATATCTAACTCACCTCCGTTTTGCTGATCACGTAGTCATTTTTGCAACTACGCCATCACAGCTGCAGAGTATGATCCAGGAACTTATTGATAAGAGTAAAGAAGTGGGATTAAAAATGAACTTTCAGAAGACAAAAGTGATGTACAATGCTTTTACAAGAAATGAAGATTAATCGATTGATGGAGAAAAGTTGGATATAACAGATACATACGTTTATCTCGGACAGCAGATATCAAGTGAGGGTCACATTGATGAAGAAATTAATCGGCGTATAAAACTTGCCTGGAGAGCTTTTGGAAGAAACATCATAATTTTCGAGAGCAATATGCCATTATGTCTTAAAAGAAAAGTGTTTGATCAATGCATCCTTCCAGTGCTTACGTATGGTGCAGAGACGTGGACCTTAACTAAAAAAGACATACAAAGGCTGCAGACAACTCAAAGCAGCATGGAGAGGTGCATGCTTGGTGTAACCAGGAGAGATAAGAAGAGGAACTCGTGGATCAGAAAAATGACAAGAGTGGAAGGCATCATGATCAGAGTTAAATCCCTGAAATGGCAATGGGCTGGACATACTGCCAAAAGGACAGACCATCGATGGACAGCCGAAATTTTAGATTGGATTCCAAGGGACAGGATAAGACCCAGAAGAAGACCACGTGGAAGATGGGTGGATGAAATTCGAAAGTATGCGGGAGTAATGTGGAGGAGACTGGCAAAAGACAGACCGTTGTGGAAGAGGCTTCGAGAGACCTTCGTCCCGCAGTGGATTGATAATGGTTGACAATGATGATGATGATGATATCATCATCATCATCATTGTCAACCATTATCAGTCCACTGCTGGACGAAGGTCTCCCAAGTTTCCTCCACAACGGTCTGTCTTGTGCCAGTCTCTTCCATGTCACTCCCGCATATTTTCGAATTTCATCCACCCATCTTCCATGTGGTCTTCTTCTGGGTCTTTTCCTGTCCCTTGGAATCCAATCTAAAATTTCGGCTGTCCATCGATGGTCTGTTCTTCTGGCAGTATGTCCAGCCCATTGCCATTTCAGGGATTTAACTCTGATCATGATGTCCTCTACTCTTGTCATTTTTCGGATCCACGTGTTCCTCTTCTTATCTCTCCTGGTTACACCAAGCATGCACCTCTCCATGCTGCTTTCAGTTGTCTGCAGCCTTTGTACGTCTCTTTTAGCTAAGGTCCACGTCTCTGCACCATACGTAAGCACTGGAAGGATGCATTGATCAAACACTTTTCTTTTAAGACATAATGGCATATTGCTCTTGAAAATTATGCTGTTTCTTCCAAAAGCTCTCCAGGCAAGTTTTGTACGCCGATTAATTTCTTCACCAACGTGACCCTCACTTGATATCTGCTGTCCAAGATAAACGTACGTGTCTGTTATCTCCAGCTTTTCTCCATCAATCGATAAATCTTCATTTCTTGTAAAAGCATTGTACATCACTTTTGTCTTCTGAAAGTTCATTTTTAATCCCACTTCTTTACTCTTGTCAGCAAGTTCCTGGATCATACTCTGCAGCTGTGATGGGGTAGTTGCAAAAATGACTACGTCATCAGCAAAACGAAGGTGGGTTAGATAATCTCCATTAATCTTTATCCCTTTGTTTTCCCAGCTCAGTGACTGAAAAACACCCTCCAATGTGGCATTAAAGAGCTTCGGAGATATGGTGTCACCTTGTCTCACTCCCTTTCCAATTTTTATGTGTGTTGTATTTTCAAACAGCCTAATCTTTGCACTTGCATTTTCATAGATGTTATTAATAATATTAATGTATGCATCTTCAATACCGCAGGTTTGAAGGTTTTCAGTTACAATGGCTCTGAAAACCTGCGATGATGATATATATATATATATATATATATACACACTATATTGGCAAAATCACCGGACACCTAGAAGAGAAACACAACATAGCATTTATTGACATACATTAGTACGGTGTCGGTCCACCTTTGGCTTTAATGCATGCACTGACCCTTCGAAGCTCGAAGTGGTTGGGTTTTGAGCTCCGTGATTTTCGTTGCTATAAGGTGTTTATTGAGTGCTTTAGTTTCTGTGGTTGCATGTATCTTCAAGTTGAAGTTCTACACTTTACGTTCGTGTATCTCCCAGGTTGGTGAGTGCCATATTTTCTCATTATTCACTGTTTTATTTTTTCAACCAAGCTGGTCTTTTTTCGTTAAAGTCTCGCCATTGCTTCGATGGCGGAGGCAGACAAGGGTGACGCCCACATCCTTATCTTGGCAGATCAGCCAGCTTCCTCTTCTTCTTCTACCGCGGCAGATCCTGCTCAGCTTAATGAGGTGGCTCCCGAGCGTCATTGCGACGTCATGGACACCTCTTCTTCTCCAGCTATAACTCCCACCAAGTGCGGTGGTGCCAAGTCTCCTATCTACATCTCAGCAGATGATGACGTATCCGTTATCAGCAATACTGAGCTCACAGCTTCTACTTCTTATCAACTTTCTGATCCGCCCTCACTGCTAGGGGCCGCTTCATCGAATTCTCGACCCATGTCTGCCCAAGCGTCCTATGCTTCTGCAACTTCTGGGGTCCTCACACCCCCAGTTTCATCTGCTATGCCTTTTCCTGAATCCTATGTCACTGTCGTCGGTTCTACTGCTACAATTGACATACCAGAGGATTCCCGAGCTGGTCACCTTTTTTCCTCCACTATGGAACGGGGCGTCTATTTTGATGCGCTTCCCGACACTAAGCTGTGGCAATATAGCCGAGCCCTCAAAACTATCTTACCAAAGGATGCAATAGACTTTGTAGCTCGAAAACCCAGATCTGTCTTGGTCTATTTTAAGGATAAAGCGATGCTGACCAGGTCCTTACGGAAGGTCTAACCATCAATGACGTGCATCTGTTAGCACAACCGGTTGCGCACCGCCCGGTGCAGGTGACCTTCTACCCCGTACCACCAGAAGTATCCGACCTGCACCTTGCTCAGCAGGTACGGCAGAGTTGTTGGCTCCATAACAACTCTCTCTGCGGCTCCCAGAGACCCTGAAGACAAATCGATTCGGGGTTTCCGCCGCACTGCTCGAGTCCTCTTTTCATCTGTTGCTCAGCTGAAAGCGGTTCCGAATGTTTTGCACATCCGCTGTGGACATCAACGCCGAAGAGTTGAGATAATCACTTCACAGTATTGCACTATCTGTCAGAGCGAAAGTCACATAAGGGCTCAGTGCCCACGTGCCTCCCTGCAAACAGCTCCACACACTACATCTTCTTCTACTTTGTCCACCAACGCTTCACAGACTTCTTCCTATTCGAGGAAAGTCGCGGAATCAAGATCTTCCAAAAGTCAGCTTACTGCCATTGGTCAACAAACGACTTTGATGCCTCCACCTCCTGCTGATCCTAAGAATTTTCCCAGGCTTCCAAAATCTACTCCCCCTAGTACTTTTACAACCACTGCTGATGTACATGTTGACCACTCCTCAGCTTTTACCGTTAGCTCCATGACACGAGTCACAGGTAACGCTTCGGGTTCAGACTCTCCAGACGATCATGAAGCTTTTGTGGTTGCTGGAAAACGTAGTGGTGCTACTCACCCCAAGACGAAGAAGTCAAAGACTCTGGCGTCCCGAAGATCATCTCGCTCTTCTACCCGCTCATCCACTCGCTCCGTCAGCTCTCTACGACCGTTCTCCAGGTCGCCTCTACACACTTCCTCTGAGACAGCATGTGAGGGTGCCTTTCCCTCACTAGATGAATTCACAACTTTTCTTGCTGAAAATGCTTTCCCTGCTGAGCCTCTGCCATACGAGGACGTGCTGGATTGCCTTTTAGGGTCCTCTAGCCCTTCCTCAGCACGCACTTCCATTCAGCAGTATGAAGCAGCTCTTCCACAAGTGCTGGTTCAATTACACTCACTTGAAAACACTCTTCGGCGCACTGCGGACGAGGTCCCGTGGAGTGCTTGTTTTCTCCGTTGACTCCACTCCATCACTACAGCCAGTCAATTCCTACTGCATCCCACAACTAACCTAGACATTCAAGGTGGTGTCACTTAATTGTCGTGGTTTTGCGACACCTCTTGCGAATGCGCTGGTACGAGAGGATCTTGCTCCGCTGAATGCTGATATATTACTTCTGCAGGAAACAAACTGTACTTCCACCACCTCTGACAAACCAATATATGTAAATTGTAACTTCTCATTGTACAGAATCATGTATATAGGTCGTTTCACAAACCATAGACATCTGTAAACTTTGTCGTTTTTACAGTATATTCTTATCTTCAATTCCTGATTCAAATGTGTAATTTTACTTTTCAACTGTGTAAATTTGTGTTCTCCAATACTCACTGTGATGAGTTGTGTCTTCTCTCTGTATTTTCAGAGATTATTTTTTCTTTTGTATTCTCAGGAAAATTATTGTATATAACTATTTTTCATATCACCGTTGTATGTAACATGTAGTACCACGAGCCACATTCATCTGTAAATTTTTCATCATATGTCTTTCGAACTTTTGATTTCATGTTTGTCTCCTTGATCACCTGCAACCTCCTGGTTTTCCAGGTCACCCACAATGTATCACCTTTCGGTCAGAACTTTTTTTTCATCAATATTGTGTAAAATTTATACTCTATAGTGCTCATCATTCTGGATTGATTTTACTCTCTGTTTTACCAGAGATTCATGTTGCCTCGCCAGATTTCTACTGCACTTAACTGTTGTCATGCAAACGTTGCACCGAATCCTGTAATTAACGTAGCGCAAGCTGCACATTCTGTTAATTTCTCATCACCTGTCTTTTGAATCTATGTCTGCAAGCTCGAATTCTGTATTATTCCTTGCATCAATACTGTGCAAAATTAATATTGTATAACGCTCTTCAAGCTGAATTGTTCCTATTCTTTGCTTTGTCAGAGACTTTTGTTGCCTCACCAGACACTCGAGTGTAATTAACTGTTTTTTTACTATCATCAATGTACAAAACCGTGTAAATAAGCAGTAGCGTAAGCTACAAGCATCTGTAAATATATTTTTTTTTGTCATACATCATTTGAGATGATTTATTCAAGCACATCTCCTGTATCTTTCTTCTAATAAATACTGTGTGAAAACTGACCCTTCGAGACATGCTTTCGACAAGGTTTTGGAACACGGCGATAGGTATGCGCTTCCATTCAGTGCATAATGCTGCCGCTAACTGTTGATTAGTAGTAGGCCTTGTTTCCAAACTTCTTATGCGGCATTCTAATTCATCCCATAGATGCTCTATGGGATTAAGATCAGGGCTCTGTGCTGGTCCTTGCTTTATAGCTCGGTGCATTATCCTACTGGTACCAACAAGGCTCGGTTCCATAGTGTTGCCACAGAGTTGTTAGGGAATAATTGTCCAGAATATCGAGATAGACGTGCTGGTTAACAGGTTTGTCCACGATAACCAGTGGGCTGGGACCATACCACGAAAAACACCTCCACACGGGTATACTGCCAGCTCCAAACTTTACCATAGGAACAGTACACTGTGTTAAATAGTGTTCTCCCGGCTGCCGCCATATCCACACACGGCCATCGGACTGATGGATCGTGTATCTGGATTCATCAGTCCATAGGACCCGTTTCCATTGATCTATGGTCCACAATAAATGTATTTGATACCATGCTGAACGACGAGTAGCATTCCGAGTTGAGATGAAAGGCTTATAGCAGCCGCAGGACCACGGTAACCCATGGAATGAAGCTCTCTGCGACTGGTACGTGTTCATACCGAGGTTCCAGCATCTTTACTCACCTGTATACACGGAGGTCTTGTGCAAGTACTCCATCGATTAGCTGTAACGACTCTCCTGAGGCTTCGACGTCCTCTATCACTGATTTTCTTTGGTCTGTCGGTACGTTTTGCTGCTTCATGTGTCTTCCACTTATTCAGTACATCCAAAACAGTTGACTTGGGTATGTTTAAACGCCTCTCGGTTTCTCTTATGGACAACCCACTAATATAACACCCAACAATCTTTCCTTTCTCAAAGTCAGTTATCTCCCGCCCCGACATTTTCACTCAACCTCACAGTGCGATATGATCGTGATCAGCTGCAGGCTTGTTTTTATGCCGTTTGCAGCTGTACCGCGCATCTTAACAACGCAACGGATCCGTTCATTTGCTTTTGAAGGGGTGTCCGGTGACTCTTGTCAAAACAATGTATATATAGTCGCCCATCCCTAATTTAGGGTCACTGGTTCCAGGGAAGGGAGAAAGTCAATGCCATTAGACAAGCACAACATCCATGCCTCACCGGGATTCGAACCCGAACTCTTCTCGGAAGAATGGACAGAAGCCAGCGCTCAGACCACTGCGCCACAAGGGCAGCCCCGGATGAGGCATGGGTGGAGTGCTTGCCTTACGGCTTTGACTCTCTCCATTACCTGGAACTAGTGGCCCTAAATAAGGGACAAGCGATTGCTTATTATGGCCCTGAGTTGTTGTAGTAGTTCATAAAACAAATAACGTCTGTAGAACAGCCGGGGCGAAGTCGAATGGTTAAACAAAAGCCATCGTCTGTGACCACTTTGGCATCATAGCTGTTATTGGTTTTGTTGTCTTTGTTGTCTTGTTCTGCGTTTAACGACCACCATGAGTAAATGAAGGGCTATTAGCAGTCTCTTGTCCCTAAATTGGCCATTGTTTCCAGGGAGGAGACAGTCATGAGGCAAGCGCACCACTCATGCCCCACCGGGGCCCGAACCCGGGTCCAGCTCGGAAGACTAGCTATAAACCTACCACTCGGGCACCCGGGCGGCGCCCCATAGCTGTGTTAAACAAAATCACCAATTCTTTACGTAGAGTAGAAAGTTTTTTTTTATTTCTACCTGACTGAAATCTAACACCTTAAAACCAGTTTTCATATTTTTTTCACCTCTGCTATCCTCGTAATGGTCATTCATTACCAGAGACCGGATTATATGCACTAAAAAACAACAGAATATGCGCTGAAAATACATGAAATATGCACTTACAATGCAAAATATGCATTTTTTTTATTACACTGGTGTGCAAGAATTACGGCCGAAGAGGAGATATTAGCATAACAGCGGAACGAGCAGGCAGAACGGACCGAAAGACCACTCAGGAGATAGACTAGGGTCCGGTACAGTAGGGCTTATGCATATATGCAGCATGACGTAGGGGGCGGGGGAGAGTCGGAAGGGTATAAAGCACACGGGCGGTGTACGCTCAGCAATTCGGTGAAAGCTATTGCACGGTGTACATCGGTTTGAACGACGTCGAGTTGCTACCATCGTGTGATATGGCCAACAGGCAATCCAGTAGACGACATCTGGATGACTTTACCCGAGGTCGCGTCATTGGGAAGTTGGAAGAAGGTCGAAGTGTGACTAGAGTGGCCAAGGAGTTCAGGATCGCTCACAGCATCGTTTCACGAGCTTGGAGAGCATTTCAAACGACAGGAACAGCTGTCCGAGAGTTTAGAAGTGGTCGTCCACGAGCAACCACGGTGGATGACGACCGGTATATTGTCCTACAGGCGAGAAGAGACAGACGGCAGACAGCGTGAGAAATCACAAGGTACATGCAACAGACAACTGGACGTCCGTTATCGCGTTTTACCGTGGTCAGGAGGCTGCACAAAGGTGGTGTATTTGCACGAAGACCAGTACGGTGGGTGCCATTAACGCCTGTTCATTGGAGACGGCGGTTTCTGGAGTGCCAGGAACACAATAACTGGACACATCATCAATGTAGTCGAATTCTCTTTACGGATGAGAGCCGATTTAGTCTGACGAGCAATTCTGGACGTATACACATCTGGAGAGAGCTGGGAACACGCAATCACACCTCCAACATCAACGAAAGGGACCGATTTGGAGGTGGCGGAGTTCTCGTTTTGGGCGGTATCATGCTTGGTAGCCGTACTGACCTCCACATCTTCCAAGGAGGTTCAGTCACTGGTGTCCGCTATTGTACCGAGGTTCTCCTGCCTCACGTGCGTATGTTTAGAGGTGCTGTGGGTCCTGAGTTCCTCTTCATGGACGACAACGCTACACCTCATCGTACAGTGGCTGTCGCAGAGCTGTCGGAGAGTGAAGATATTCAACGCATGGATTGGCCCGCAAGGTCTCCGGACCTAAATCCAATCGAACACGTGTGGGACCTTCTCGGGAGACGCTTGGCAGCACGTCACCAGCCGCCAGCAACGATTCCGCAGCTGCGATTGGCGCTATAAGAGGAATGGGCCGCGATGCCTCAACAGCTCCTTGACAACCTCGTCCTCAGCATGGACAGACGTTGTAAATCCTGCAACGCAGTCAGGGGTGATAATATCCCCTACTAAAGACTGGATTTTTCTTGGCAGCCGCCTGTCACATGGACGTTTCTGTCTTCTGTCCAGTTGTGCTCGAAGCTACCTTTTCAAGAAAGTGTCTTTGTATCCTTTGGATTCCTTGTTTGGACGGTTTTGCTCACTTGTCCCATATTCTTACATCTTGGGGATCTTATGGTATGATTTGTGTCGATGTGGAGCACTTCTGCACGACGTTACATTCGAAAAACCGTCTCGTCCTTAATTTTTGCCCGCCAGTGTATTATGCTTGTATTGGGGTATAGTCCTTAATTTTCTTCACTCTTTTCGCAGTGTGAAAGGCAGTATTTACATACCGACCGATTTGATACCTTTCTCGCAAACCCCATTTTTTTTTATTTATTTTTTTACAAATCGCAAAATACCCAATTTTTTCAGCAGTTGTTAAATCCTTATGGTAGTCGGAGATTTATGCTTTGATTAAAACTTTCTCGATTTAATTTTAGGCAGTTTGGACGCTAACCCCCACTATCAAAACTGCGTTTCCCAAAACACTCAGCCGGGTGGCGCAGTGGTCTAAGGCGCTGGCCTCTGATCATTCGTCCGTAAGGGGTCCGGGTTCGAATCCCGGTGAGGCATGGATGTTGTGTTTGTCTTACGGCACTGGCTCTCTCCCTTCCCTGGAACCAGTGACCCTAAATTAGGGACGGGCGACTGCTTATTATATAGCCCATTGAGTTGCTCACGGTGGTCGTTAAACCTCCAATTAAAAAAAACACTCAAATATTCACAGACCAAACGTAACTCAGAGATCTGAACTTTCCGCATGGTTAAGTTCAGATCATAGTTGTGATCTGAACTTTCCGCATTTGGTACTGTGAGATTATTAGGTTTGGAAATTAGTTAACAAAACTATAAATGTCGCATGCTGTGTTTGCGTGCACAAGCTCTGCATGGATTTCGCGTTAGCTTTTGTGGAAGTTGGAAGGAAATATCAGTCATGGGAGTCAAACATCAAAGTAAACCTACCAGCATAGCACATTTCTGATGTGCCGCGTTTCTTGCAACCACGTGTGGAGAAAGGAAGTTTATTATTAGCACGTCTTTTGCAAAAAAAGATCGTGCTTATGTTACCGGTTTGTCCGTCCGTCTGTACAAACGATATCTGTGCAACTTTTCGTCCGATTTGAAAAATTCTTTTTGCATTGCGAAAAGTGAAATATACGAATGACGATCCTTTATTTCGTTTTTTTTTTTTTACGATGTACAATTTCACCGCTAGAGGGCGTAAATGCAGATGATGTCGAATTCAAAAATACGTTTTATTTCACATATTTGCTTCTAAACACCCGATTGCAAAAATTCTTTTATCTTTCGATTCCACTTATGTCGAAAAATAGTTTAGATATAGCTACTTTTCCAAATTACGCATAGATTTTCCGCTTGGGGGCGTAAAAGTAAATTACATTTTTCCCGATAACTCTTCTTCTAAAACTCCGATTTGAAAAGTTTTTTCTTCACCGGATACACCTCCTGATGGAAAATCTTTTGCATATAATTTCAAATTTTTGGTAAAAAATACTTTGGCCACCAGGGGGCGTAAGTGTTAATTTTTGCTCCTGATGTATTTGCCATAAAATCTGAGCTTCTAAAATATTGATTGAAAAAATTCTTTCGTGGACTGATGCCACTCACATCGATAAACCTTTTCGGAATATTTTCTTCTTAAAATATTCCACAGTTTCTCTGCCAGGGGGCGTAGATGTATATCTTATTTTTGGTAAAATCTCTACTTCTAGGAGTCCGATTTGAACAATTCCTTCTTTGTTGGATAGTGTTTTCAGTGTGACATGTTTTTCATATAATTTCAAAATTTTCAAGTAATTCATAGACTTCCCGCTAGGGGACGTAAAGGTAAATTGCGTTTCCCCTATATCTCTGCTTCTAAATCTCCGATTTGAAAAATTCTTTCTGCACCGGATACAGCTCCTGATGGGAAATCGTTTGCACATAATTTCTAATTTTTGTGAAAAATGGTTTGGCCACCAGGGTGCGTAAATCTTAATTTCCGCTTCTGATGTATTTGCAGCAAAATATGAGCTTCTAAAATCTCGATTGAAAAAAGTCGTTTGTTGACCGTTATTACTCATGTCGACAAACCTTTTAGGAACATTTTCTTCTTGAAATAATGCATGGTTTCTACGCCAGGGGGCGTAGATGTATATCTTATTTTTGTCAATATCTCTACTTCTAGGAGTCTGATTTGAAAAATTCCTTCTTTGTTGGATAGTGTTTCCGATGCGAAATGTTTTTCTTATAATTTCAAAATTTTCAAGTAAATCATGGACTTTCCGCTAAGGGGCACAAAGGTAAATTGCGTTTTCTGTGTTATTTCTGCTTCTAAAACTCCGATTTGAAATATTCTTCCTGTATCGCATACAAGACCTGATGGAAAATATTTTTCACATAATTTCTAATTTTTGAGAAAGAATGGTTTGGCCACCAGTAGAGATAAGTGTTAATTTCTGCTTCTGATGTATTTGTAGCAAAATCTGGGCTCCTGAAAACTCGACTAAATTTTTATTTTCTTGGACCGATACCGCTCATGTTGAAAAACCTTTTGAGAATACTTTCTCCCTGAAATAATGCATGGTTTTCCCACCAGGGGACGTAAAGTCACATCTTATTTTTGTCGATATCTCTGTTTCTAAGAGTCCGCTTTGAAAAATTCTATCTGTGTTGGACAGCGTTTCCGGTGCGAAATGTTTCTCATATAAATTCATGTTTTTCTTAACACAGAAGTCCGCAACCAGAGGGCGTAAGCTCGCGATTCCATTTACAGCAATATCTGAGGGATTAAAAACCAGATTGAAAAACTTCTTTCTTCCGTCAGATACTATTGGTTTCCATACCGGTTCCATGGACTTTGAATAGCTTTGATAAATTTAATTTGCGTCAGAACGGATTCAAAAGACGTACTTATTACATCCAAAAATTCGGTGTCATCTTTCTTGTTTTTTCATTGGCTTGGTGTCAGTGCATTGCCGATCCTTTGATCTACCGCCGAGCTTAGAAGTTGTTTGGGCTATGGCTTGCTTTTTCAAGTCTTGGAAGATTGAAGTCAGTCACTTTTAAAAGCGAACTTGTCAAATAAGCGTAGGTTAAAAGATCAAATAAACTGTCAAATTGTTTTGCTCGAAATATGCACTTTTACGGGTAATTTGCTCGTTTTATGTGTTCATGTATTAAAGTCAGAAATAGCTGAAATATTTAGTTGCATATAATCCGGACCACAGGCGCCGACTTCGTGGGTTCGAGACACATTTTGAACCCCCAATGATTTTGTTGTGAGTTCCTCGAACCCGTAACATTTTTGCACATATTTCGTGGGGAAAATACACGTACGCATATGTGAATAAATTTTGTTTTTCGCTATCAATTCTTCAAGTTTTTTATTATTCATTCCCCGTTTACTATATATAGAAAGTGGGTACAGAAATTTACCCCTCAGACTGTTTATTGTGCCTCAAAAAAGAATTTGTGTTTGTTCGTGCTGATCAAATTTGACGCGACAGACAATAAGTTACCTCAAGTACAGTTGTTTAAGAGCATTTAAAACTGCCCCCTTTATAAAAGGAAAGTCTTCAGTTTGTCTGGGTTCCTACAAAATACAAACGACTAGCTCTACACTCGGAGACGAGAATCTATTCGAATTCATAGTGAAAAAGGCGGAAATAGGGTGGGTCAGCTGACTGTACAACATATCTTCGGGCAATCGGGGACCAAGCAGGTTAGAAGAGAGAGACGATGGCATCAACTGCCGCTAAAGAAGCCAAATCTGATCATCTGGTTTCTTGTGCCCTCCGGGTGGGGCGGGTTCAGTGACCTGACATCACTTACCTGAAGACCTGTGCTAGAGCAGTGGAGATAGCGGCAGTCTCTTACTCTCTGCAGCAGTCCCTGAAGGTCAACAAGGTTTCCACAGCTTTAGCAAGGCCATGATTGGTTAATATGCAATATGCACTTCCGCTCGACGAAGCATAATTTCGTTTGATGTTTTTAGAAAATACTAAGCAGTATTTCTGTAACTTTTTGCAAATTTTTTGTTATGTGCATGTATATTTCGGTCTCATTTTTTCCTGACTGTACATGCTACACAAGTGCCTCTAAAAACTTTTCAAAGTCAACGATTTCCCCATAGAAAAGTACAGAAGCAGCCCAAGTTGGGCATACTGGGCATACACAGCTGTTGCGAAGTAGAGCCCACGGAAAACGCAAGGCGTGCGGCTGATGCCATGTTCTCTCCCTTCTAAGCTCCTATTTGAACTCAGAAATCATCTGAAGAAAAAAATTTTTAGCATTTTTAAAATTGGTAAAAAAAAACCTTAAAATAAACTTTACATGTTTTTGTTCCTTTTATAAGACAATTGAGTTGGAAATTCATACAGCATCTGTGTATTGTATATACTAATGTCGCGCCTACAAAAGCAAAATAAACGAAATAAATAATTATCTAGAGAAAAAAAAATTCTGTAATTAACTATAATTTGCTTCATTTTTAGAATTTCAGGTGTCTTATTGTGCTAGATAATCTGACTGAATGAAATTTAAATTAGACTTAAATACTTTGAAAAATGCATGGGTATTTCGATTAAAAATTTCCGGAACCCCCAAAATTTTTCAAGTCGGCGCCTATGATCCGGACTTAAGTCAACATAACTTCGGTCTTATCTGTTAGCTGGTTTTAAGTGTTTTTATGGGTGAACCTTTTTTTTTTTTTTTTTCTTTTTGTGACTGAAAAAAAAAATTTGATCTGGTGGGTGGTACAGATACAGTGAGCCGCCCCGGTGGCGCAGTGGTCTAAGGCGCTGGCCTCTGATCATTCGTCTGTAAGGGGTCCGGGTTCGAATCCCGGTCAGGCATGGATGTTGTGTTTGTCTTACGGCACTGGCTCTCTCCCTTCCCTGGAACCAGTGACCCTAAATTAGGGACGGGCGACTGCTTATAGCCCATTGAGTTGCTCACGGTGGTCGTTAAACCTCCAATCAAAAAAAAAAAAAAAAAAAAAAACAGATACAGTGACAAGATAAGCAGACATAGTTGTACAGTATTCACAGGCAGACATAGACAGTATATTAAGTTTACATCAACAATGCACATAGCGAACATCATTTTAGAATTTCCGGCGTCTTATTGTGCCAGTATGCCAAATGATCAAGTTACAGAGAGAGAGAGCCAGTGCCCAGAGACAAACACAAACATCCATGCCTTACCCGTAATTCGAACCCAGACCCCCTCCCCTTCGAATCGGAGCTATCACACCTTTTACACGTGTTTAATTTTTTTCCCTGTGAAAAAGATTCAGCCTTTTAGTTTCCGGAAGTGAAGTTATTGTAATGGGAAGCTCCAGAAAACATTTACTTCGAACAAAGTTCAAGCTGCTTTACACAAATATAATACGAAATTTCAAGTAGAAACCAGAGCCTCAACATTTTTAGCTAAAGTTGTTAATGAGGTTTCTTGGTCAGTCGGAAACACTTTCAGTTAATTTGACGACCGAAACATCTGCAATTCATAAAACAGAATGAGAGCTATTTTAAATATTGCCAAATTTACATGACACTTGTTGGCACTCGACAGGTTTAGCTCAGTGTTATTCGCTGCGTTCCGCTTTGTTACCATTACAAAAGGAGAGAGTTGTCTAGCGAGAGGTCTTAGAATTGGAAGGAGCAAACGAAATTCCATTTGCAAGGTAAAGAACACCGCCCTCAAAAAAGAAGTATATTTTCTCCTCGGAAGTCCTCGCTTGTCAGAGGAGCTGTTTCCGGGGTACACGCAATTCATCATACTTCTAATCATTTGTCATTTTTGAATCGGAAAACAAGATGAAAAGCACTCTGTAACAACGGCAGAAGATACAACTCGAATGACTACTTTGTTATTCTTCGTTCCGGTGTTGGTGGTGTATTTTATTCGTACCACAAAGAGAGACAGTTTTCATCGGCCTTATTCCTGCCCGCACAACGTTTACTAGTCACAATGGTCACAGCTGGCAGCAGTTCTTGCAAGGGGCCGTCCATAAAGTACGTCCGAAATTACAGGGTGAGGGGGGATTCCTGACAACCAGACCAAAAGTGACATGGGGGAGGGGGAGGTTTAGTAATTCGGACCTCCATCGGCAAAAATAAAATGGATGGTATTTCTTCGTTTTGTTTTCTCTTTTTTACGCTTTCCAACCGTAGGTTGAAGAAGCGTATATGCTCCAGCTTTGTCCGTCCGCACGATAACTGGCGTAAAAATGGTTCGATTTCGATTAAGTTTTAGTATGTGGTAGGGGATCACTGGGGACGAACCCTATTGAAAATGGGACAAATAGGGTCAAAGGTCACGACGTAGGAGCAGGATCCATTCCTTGCACGTATGCGTCATAACTTGCGTAAATATGGTTCGATTTCAATGAAATTTTACTATGTGACGTAGGGGACCGCCTGGGGACGAACCCTACTCAAAATGGGTGAATTGGGGGTCAAAGGTCAGGACATAAGAGCGGGGTGCATTCCATTGCCCTTATGCGGCATAACGTGCGTAAAAATGGTTCGATTTCGATGAAATTTTAGTATGTGGCAGGGGACCGCCTGGGGACGAACCCTATTGAAAATGGACGGATTGGGGTCAAAGGTCAGGACATAGGATTGTGATCTATTCCATCGCCCTTATCCCATATTATTAAGGTGGACGTCAAGTAATTTTGCTTCCTATACTTCCAATGGAAAAACTTTTGTACACATTTCCTTCACAATTAATGTGTTCCCAAGGATGAAAATTTGAACATCGATTAAAATAACTTCATATTATAACTTGGAATACTTAATATTTTCTAAAACATAACCATAATTATATTAAAAATCAATAACTTTTCCTTTGGTGGTGTTGAAACCAGAAAAAGGATGGCGCGACCTGTACTTTGATGACGTCAGTAGACAAACAAATGTTGGATTGCATAATTATGGTTATGTTTTAGAAAATATTAGGTATTCCAAGTTATAAAATGAAGCCATTTTAATCGATATTCAAATTTTCATCCTTTTGAACGCATTAATTGTCCAGAAAAAAGATGGCGCGACCTGTATTTTCATGACGTCAGTAGACAACAAATGTTGGATTGCATAATTATGGTTATGTTTTAGAAAATATTAAGTATTGCAAGTTATAAAATGAAGATTTTTAATCGATGTTCAAATTTTTATCCTTGGGAACGCATTAATTGGGAAGAAAATGTGTACAGAAATTTTTCCATTCGAAGTACAGGAAGCAAAATTACTTGACGTTCACCTTAAAGGAGCGATTCTTGTATGTATGTAAATTTTATTTTAAAAACGGCTCTAAGGATTTTGATGAAAGTCGTTAACCTACCGTTTTCTGGTACTAGAAATCGATTTAGCTTGATCTCTACTTTAGGAAAATTTGTTTAGTGGATTAAATAACCACCCCGAATTACCACGTTTTAAGTGTAGTGTCATAGCGTCGTCCCATTAGATGTTGGCGCGCGGTCACGCCATCTGCCTCATTACGTGACGCGTTGTGTGTAGATCCCATTAAAGTTTTATGACGTTACACTCTTGCGAGCAGATGGTCGCGATTCCCATCTGCCTCATTACGTCACGCGTTGTGTGCGTATGTTCGTCCGCACGATAACTTGCGTAAAAATCGTTCGATTTCGATGAAATTATAGTACGTGGTAGGGGAACACCTGGGAAGGAACCCTATTGAAAGTGAACGAAATGGAGTCAAAGGTCAGGACATAGAAGCGAGATCCATTCCACTGCTCTTATGCGTCACAACTTACGTAAAAAAGGTTCGATTTCGATTAAATTTTAGTATGTGGTAGAGGACCACCTGGGGACAAACCCTATTGAAAATTGGCGAAATGGGGGTCAAAGGTCAGGACATAGGAGCGGAATCACTTCCATCACCATTATGCGTCATAACTTACGTAAAAAATGTTTCGATTTGGATGAAATGTTAGTATGTTGTAGGGACCTGCCTGGGTGCGAATCCTATTGAAAATGGGCGAAATGGGGTCAAAGGTTAGGACACAGAAGCGGGGTCTATTCCATAGCCCTTATGCATCACAACTTACGTAAAATTGCTTCGATTGCGACAAAACTTTGTCATGTTATTTCGGAGGTATACTGAACCAGTTCTGTTGAATATCATCGAAATGATATCAAAGGTCAGGGCACATGAGGGATATTTATTCCACAGCCATTTTCCTCATAACTTGAGTCAGAGTAATAACTTGAGTAATGATTTCTAGTATGTTGGAAAGCGTATCATAATCAATGCATTGCATGATTTTACTAACTTGTTTCTTCTTTTAATAGTTAAAAGAAGGTATGAAATATTTCAGATTTCTGATGATATTTAGCTAAATCAGAATATTAAATTAGGTTCTCGTATTTGTACTACCAAATCTATCGTGTTTTGTAGATGGTATAATCGGGAGTGTTGCAACCCTGAATGCGTGCGTTCATTTGTAGATCTTTATTTCAGAATGATAAAGTTCGGGTAGCATTAGGGAATAAATTAATGCCTAAATAATAAATATTTTCTGAAGCAAACGTGTAAATATATGGAAGATTCCTTTAAATAATTACATGTTTTCTTTCTGTTTCTCAACGGACTTCTAAAAACAGTCGTCAAAAATAAAGGGGGTTGCGGGAATTAGGACGTACTTTTTAGGGTGAGGGTTGTCAACAAACGGACAAAATGTGACATGAGGGAAGGGGGGGGATCTAAAATTAGTAAAAAATCACGGACGTACTTTATGGACGACCCCCAACAAGAGACAACAAAAGCTGATGACAGGATACATGACTTTTCTTTTTACCTATTATTTACGCTTTCCAACCGTAGGTTAAAGAAGTGTATATGCTCCAGCATTGTCCGTCTGTCTGTCCGTCCGTCCGCACGATAACTCTCGTAAAAACGGTTCGATTTCCATGAAATTTTAGTATGTGGTAGGGGACCACCTGGGGACGAACCCTATTAAAAACGGGCGAAATGGGGTCAAAGGTCAGGACATAGGAGCGGCATCCATTCCATTGCCCTTATGCGTCATAATTTGCGTAAAAATCGTTCGATTTCGATGAAATTTTAGTATGTGTTAGGAGACCACCTGGAGACGAACACTGTTGAAAACGGGCGAAATGGGATTAAAGGTCACGACATAGGAGCGGGATCCATTCCATTGCTCTTATGCGTCATAACTTACGTAAAAATGCTTCGATTGCAACAAATCTTTATCATGCTGTTCCGGGGATGAACTGAATCGGTTCTGTTTAATATCAACGAAATGGGGTCAAAGGTCAGGACACAGGAGCGAGATTTATTCCACAGCCATTAATCCTCATAACTTGGGTAATAACTTGAGTAATGGTTTTTGGTATGTTGGAAAGCGTGTCATAATCAATGCATTGAATGATTTTACTAACTTGTTTCCAGGGAGCTGAGAATATTGTGATTTGTTTCTATCCTCTTAGAAATAAGACATGAGACTTTATATATCAAACCATTCTTTTAGATTACTGAATAATTTGGGGGGGGGGGGGGTAACGACCACCCTGGGCAGTCCTTAATTTGTCCCTAATTTGGGGCCTCTGGCTCATGGGAGGGGGCACGTCAGACAAAACACACCACCCAAGCCTCACACGTGACTACACACGTGATGGTCAGAAGCCAACGCTTCGGACCACTCGGCCACCGGGGTAGCATACTGAAGAATTAAAACAAATATTTAAAAAAAAAATAGATCAAAGCATTTTCACAGTGTAGGCTAATGGTCCTGTGCTTGGAATTTTGACTTCCCGTACTTCTTGGTCTAAGTTCGAGGGACAAAGGGCAAAGGACCCACTACTCACCCCTTACCCGGGACTAGAACCCCGGCAAGGCATTGATGTTGTGCTTTTCCTTACGATATTTAAAGGCACTGGAACCAGTGATTCAAAATTAGGGAAAGAGGACTTTCTATAACCTGAGATGCTCGTGGCGGCGTTGAACCACGAAACAAAACAGAAAAAAATATTCCACAGCCAGCTGGAACACAAACTGAGAACCTGTCCAAACTGTCCTGATGATCGAGTTGTCAGAAGCGTAGGTTTCTGGATAGTCGTCTGAGCGTGCTTAATTTTTAGCACGTCGTTTGTAAAAAACGATCGTGCTTACGCTGTCCGTTCGTCCGTCGGTCCGTCCGCCTGTGGATACCATGTCTCTGAAACTACACTGCTGGTCACCCAAAATGCAACACCAAGAAGGACACGAGATAGCAAAGCCAGATTTACTGGACACATAACAACAGATACAAAGATGAAACGACTGAGCTTACAGGCCCGTGCGACTTGCGGAACACGCAAGCATCAATAGTTCGTGTGGCCCCCATGGCTGGCAATAACGGCCGCTAAACGCCACGGCATCGAACGAAAGAGGCTTTGGATGTGGGCTTGGGGTGTGTCGGTCCAGGCTGCTTCCACACGTTGCCACAGTTCATCACGGGTGGTGCTTGCCGGACCACTCGGGATCAGCGACCAGACGTGTTCGATGGGCGACATATCAGGAGAACAGGCGGGCCACGGCAGCAGCGACACCTGGTGGGCCGTGAAGAATTGTTGCACGATGCGTGCCACGTGCGGGCGCGCATTGTCCTGTTGAAACGTGGCCGCTGGCAGGTCCTGCAGGTAAGGGAGGACTGCAGACTCCAAAACGTCGGAGATGTAGCGGTGGCTGTTGAGTGTACCGGCGATGCGTACCAGAGGGGTGCGGGTGTCATATCCAATTGCGCCCCAAACCATAACGCCAGGCGACGGACCGGTATGGCGATGCATAATGCAGGCGTCATACAGTCTCTCGCAGCGGTGCCGCCACACGCGGATCCGACCATCGTGGTGTTGCAGGCAGAAGCGGGATTCGTCGAAGAAGACAATGTCGTGACATTCCGTAGTCCAGGTGCGGCGTTCAACGGCCCACTGCCGCAGCACTCGCCGGTGGTGTAACGTCAATGGTAATCGGAGCAACGTGCGCCGTGCGACAAGTCCCCGCTCCTGCAGACGACGTCGAACGGTACGTGCTGACACAGGTTGTTTTGCAACACACCCTAATTCCTGCGCTAACGTTCGTGATGTGGCGGTGCGAGCCGTCAATGCCCGCCGCACAACATGCCGGTCCTCTCGTTCGGTGTTGTACCGCGGCTGCGGCAATCGCTCACGTCGGTCCCTCCGTCTCTCCTGCACCCACCGAATCCATACTCGCCTCACTGTGGCTGGATGTCGTCCCACACGGGTGCCGATGTCTCGGTACGATAAACCGCTGTCGCGATAAGCCACTATTCGTCCTCTGTCGAACTTCGAAACGTGCTGGAATGACTGCCGTATTCTGCGACAAGGCATCAGGAAGCTTCCCACGCACAGGTCCGGCAGCGCCGCCCCGGTGGCGCAGTGGTCTAAGGCGTTGACCTCTGATCATTCGTCCGTAAGGGGTCTGGGTTCGAATCCCGGTCAGGCATGGATGTTGTGTTTGTCTTACGGCACTGGCTCTCTCCCTTCCCTGGAACCAGTGACCCTAAATTAGGGACGGGCGACTGCTTATAGCCCATTGAGTTGCTCACGGCGGTCGTTAAACCTCAAATAAAAAAAAAAAAAAAAAAAACAGGTCCGGCAGCACAACACACTTCCACTACTTACACTCCGCCTTCTGTGCACCCTTCTTATAGTGCTTCTCGGTGGCGTGCCGGGCGCACATGATTTGCATATGCCCTGTAATGCTAATCGTTTGCATGTCCTCTCGCGGGCGACGCATGCTGCGAATTTCAGGCCAATTGGATGCTTCCTTCTTGGTGTTGCATTTTGGGTGGCCAGCAGTGTATTATTCGGATTTGAAAAAATCCTCTTGCATTAAGAAGCTTGAAATATGCGAATGATGATGCTTTATTTCGTTTTTTTTTTGTTTTTTTTTTTTACGATGAACAATTTTGCGTCTAGAGGGCGTAAATGCAGGTGATATCGAATTCAAAAAAACATTTCATTCCAAATACTTGCTTCTAAGCATCCGATTGAAAAAAATGATTTTACCTTTCGATTCGATTTATGTCGAAGAGTATTTTAAGTATACTCACCTTTTCAAGTAATTCATAGATTTTCCGCTAAGGAGCGTAAAAATAAAGTGCGTTTTCCCCGATATCTCTGCTTCTAAAAGTCCGATTTGAAAATCATTTTCTTCAGCGGATACAGCTCCTGATAGAAACTCTTTTGCATATAATTTCTAATTTTTGGTAAAGAATGGTTTGGCCACCAGGAGGCGTAAGTGTAAATTTCTGCTTCTGATGTATTTGCCACAAAATCTGAGCTTCTAAAATCTCGATTAAAAAATTCTTTCGTTGGCCGGATCCACTCACGTTGATACACCTTTTTGGAATATTTTCTTCTTAAAATACTGCATGGTTTTTCCGCCAGGGGCTTACATGTATGTCTAATTTTGTCAATATCTCTGCTTCTAATGGCCCGATTTGAAAAATGCCTTCTTTATAAGATAGCGTTTCCGGTGCGAAATGTTTTTCACATAATTTCAAAACGTTCAAGTAATTCATAGACTTTCCTCTAGGGGACGTGAAGGTAAAATGCGTTTCCTCCGATATTTCTGCCTGTAAAGCTTCGATATGAAAAATTCTTCCAGTATCGCATACAGCTCGTTATGGGAAATGTTTTTCACACAATTCCTGATATGTGGTAAAGAATTGTTTGGCCACCAGAGGACATAAGGGTTAATTTCTGCATCTGATGTATTTGCAGCAAAATCTGAGCTCCTGGGAACCCGACTGAAATTTTTTTTTCCTGGACCGATACCGCTCACATCGAGAAACCTTTTGAGAGTATTTTTTCTTGAAATAATGCGTGTTTTTCCCACCAGGGGGCGAAGATGCATACATTATATTTGTCGATATCTCTGCTTCTAAGAGTTCTATTTGAAAATTTCTTTCTTTCTTGGAGACCGTTCCCGCTGCGAAATGTTTCTCATATATTTCAATTTTTTTTGAGCGCACAAGTCTGCAATCACATGGCGTAAGCTCACGATTCCGTTTACAGCAATATCTGAGGGATCAAAAACCCGATTGAAAATCTTCGTTCTTTCGTCAGATCTATTGTTTTCCATACCGGTTCCATTGACTCTGAATAGCTTTGATAAATTTAATTCGCGTCAGAACGGATTCAAAAGACGTGCTCATAACACCCGAAAATACGGTGTCTTCTTTCTTGTTTATTGTTTCATGCAAATAACTGTGGTTTTTGAACATAGCTATATTTCGAGAAAAAAATGAATAACTGAATAATTTTTACGAAAATAAATGAGTGAATAATTAACTCCCTTATTTTCACCGGCTCCGTGTGCAGTGGTGCCAGGCCAGAGCGAAGTGGAACGCCACAGACTGGCGACGTGTGGTGTTTAGCGATGAGTGCCGCTTCGTTTTGGGGACAGATGATCATCGTGTCCGGGTATGGAGGTCCCCGGGTCAACGATACAATCCCAACCTCGCTATCGAGCGCCACACCTCCCCCCACCACTGCAGGCATTATGGTATGGGAAGCCATTGCCTACGATGGCCGATCAGCTCTAGTAGTGGTACGTGGATCATTGACGGGCTAGCGGTATGTGGATGAGATCCTACGGCCCCATGTGCTCCCATTCCTGGCCGAGATTCCAGGTGCGCTGTACCAGCAGGATTATACCCGCCCTCACACGGTTCGGGTTGTCCAGGACTGCTTACGTCATGTCCAGACACTTCCGTGGCCTGCCCGCTCCCCGGACATGTCCCCTTTCGAACATGTGTGGGACCAGTTGAAACGCCGGCTGCCGCCATGCCGCACTATTCGGGATTCGGATCACACGGTCCAACACGTATGGGCCAGTCTGCCGCAGGACAACATCAGGCGTCTGTTCGCCTCCATGCCGGGCCGTATTGCTGCATGTATCACCGCATGAGGCTGTGCGACCCGCTATTGAAGATGACCAGACTGCGTGCCACAGATCCCTGTGTGATTGTTCTGCAGCTCTTTTTTCGGCATCATGTGTATCACTCAGCTGTACCATTTCGTCCATAAAATTTCAGTTCAATCCGATGCTTCCTTCTTGGTGCGCAAATTTCATTGTCTGTGAGTGTACATATTGTAACCCAGCGCGAGCAGAGATCCTTCTGAGTCGGGCGGTGACCGTGCGTGGTTCCTGTCAATCAATTTTGTTGGCTGCGGCACCAGGTGTGAATCTCAGGTGCACCTCTGCACCCCAAGATCCACGTCAGAAAATAAATTGAAAATTCGAAGAAACACCCGAAGCATGAGGCTTTAGTGGAACCACCGTGTGAGCAAAAAAAAAAAAAAAAAAAAGACAGAAACTTGGGGACCAAAGAGTTGTGATGGGGTTCTCCCGCAGTTACCAATTCGTGACTGAGTGTATTTGTCCGGATCTTACTCCGGTACATCCAATTTCCAACCAGTCAGAACAACAATCAATTTCGTAAATAAAACACGATTCCCTTATGCATAGCACAGCATTTAATCATTAGTTGAATATTCTCGGAAGATTAATAAATTCTGCGCTCTCTGGGCGCATTGACATTTACCAATTCTTCGAGGGTAGCACACTGTACTGACACTTTAACGTTGGACGACAAAGGCCCGCTGCATCCCCACCGGACTTTCAGACCGATGAGATCTTACAATTAGATCTATATAAAGGCACTCAATATTTTCCAGGCATGTTGTATAAAAATGCTTACTCACGCGCACGACTACCGAAAGATCAATACTTATCAATGATGCATGAACGCGAAGCTAATATCGGCATTCACCTCTCTGGAGAGACGGATTGCGATGGCCTTTTGACAGTGACGTCACACCTCTTCGTAGTTCGCGCGCTGGGGCTTTCTCTCCAGGGGGTTTTGGTTTGAATCCCGGTAAGGCATGGATGTTGTTTTGTCTTAAGGCAGCAGTTCTCTCCCTTTCCTAGGGCCAGTGGCCCTAAATTAGGGACGGGCAACTGCTTATAGCCCATTGAGTTGCTACCGGTTAAACCATCAATCAAAAAAAAAAAAAAAAAAAAAAAAAAAAAGAGCTCATGATATTTTGAAGGATACGTAGTTATGTGAAACATTTGTAATACATAACTTAACCTTATCCTCATTGGTACCAAACATTCGACTCACCGAATTGATATTTATTTCACAATCTGTTGTTAATATACTGTACATGCATACAGACTCGGATTTAGGGTTTTGCCGCTCCCTAGGCCTAGACAAATTTGCCTCCCCTACTCCCCTTTAAAATAAAGAATTGAATGGCTACAATTTCATGTAACTCAGAGCCGGGTTAAGGTGGGGAGGTCTACAGGGCTACATAGCCTTGGGGCCCACCATGACCAAGGGCCCAGGAGACATCATTGGACATATGATAAATAATAGACAGATAGGTAGAGAGAAAGGGGGGGGGTGTAAAATAGTTTTACTTTTGTCTTGTATGATTTCTACTTGGTCAGAAATAGGGTCTTGCAGAAGAACAGATTTCAAGGCAGTGACTTACAAAGGGTAAAGGTTTCACGTAGCTGTGTACAGTGGGGTAGGCGAAACAGTTTCAGCTTTTTCACTACCATCTACCCACACCTTCCAAATTTGCACTTGGAACAGTTAATGGTCGAAGTTCCCCGTGGCTTCGCATTGGATAAGAAAAAAGATGCACCAAGAAAAGTATACAGTGGTAAACCATTAAAAAATTTCAAGACAAAATCTAGGAATCTTAAACTTTTAACTCATGTTCTTATGAGAACAATAGAAAATACAGTAACTTATTATGAAAACTCTGCAGATAATTTATCAGTCTGAAGAATGCACTACGTATTAATTACAAGCATATTGCTACAGTTTAGCGTTTAACGGATTTCATAATGATTCCCCGTTATAATTCTTTGAGGGCCTACTCAGATATCTTAGTCTTGGGGCCCACTCAGATATCTTAGTCTTGGGACCCACTCAAATGCCTTAGTCTTGGGGCCCACTAAGGCCTTAATCAGGCCCTGATGTAACTCATTCGGATCCGATCCAGGAGCAAAACGAAATGTTAAGGGGAGGAGAGAGGGGGTTGTAGCCTATCCAAATAAAAGCGCAAATAAAAATAATAATTTAAGATTTAAATGTGGTGGAACTGTAAAGAAGAAGTTTTCTTATAACAATTAATAACAAAATTTTGTCTATCGTTGACAAAAATTCCTTACTTTTGACTTCGCCATCAATTTCTAAATTGATTAAATATTTGTAATTAATCAGTTGCTTTGATAGACGTTTCTCTCTTCTCCTTTTTTGATTTTTAACAATTTTTAATGTTTTGATACATGGCAGCGCAAAGCCTTTCAGGCAAGGCAATTGGACGTATGGTTCGCTATAGTTTTCGCTCGTCGGTTAAGGACACCGGTTAGCTGAAAACTAATTGACGCTTTGTCTCTTGAACACTGATTTTGTTTGCAATTTCAATGAATACAATTCGTTGTGTCATGTTGTAATAAATAAATTTTGAATTTAAAATGAAAGCGAATTTTAGAATTCATGCACAAGTGCTACATTAAAATTTTAACAGTATTGAAATTTCGAAAATTGCCAAGTTTTTTAAGTAAGTTCTAAAAAGATTAATATGTTTGTCTATAATTTCTCAAGTCGAAGAGGAAAGGGATTACGGGAATTCGGAAACAAAATCTTGTATACAGCAATTTTCAGAATAAATGTTACTTTCCACTTTTGTTTTAGTTTTAAATGTTTCTTTCATTTTTTTTTTATGGGAATTCAACAAATTATTGATTTTTACTACCACAGAAATTTGCCACCCTAGTCGGCCTATTGGGAAATCCGTTTCTGCATGCATAGGAACTTTTGCTATGGCCGTGAAAGGGGGCCCCAAGTTTTGAGAATAGCTGCTTTTCTATCAACCAGTTTTTGAACTAAAGCAACGAAAATATTTTCTAAAGATTTTACTTTTTTACTGAAAAAAAAAATGCTTTTCTTGTTAATACTTCATTCAAAGTTGCCTGAGTTTCTGGCTATTTCTTTAACCAGTTCCATGTGAAGTTTCCGCCAAGAAATTTGTAAAATATTTTTCCTAAGGCTAAAGGCCCTCTCAGCCGTGAGTCCCCCCCCCCTCTGCAGTGCCGGGATTACCATTACGCCCTTGACCTTGGGCTACTGATACCTTGCAGTGGTACGGTCGTGAAAAAGGAAGTGGCCTGTCGCAGCTTCGAAGACAGGCCCAGACGTTATCGACTACAGCAGGTATGCCGGTAGGAGGGGGGGGTTAACCTTTGAAATCAAATATATATAATATATGTACCCCCGGTGATACTCATTGAAATGAGAAGGTTTTTAGGGAGAAAAAGATATAGAAGGGAATTGCTAATAATAAATTTATTATATAAGGTAAGTCAACACAAGCTGATGGGTTCGTACCTCATAAATGATTAATTCTAGCTCCCTCCTTACTCTTGTTCATATTAATCTATAGTTTGAAATTTATAATGGTGTTCAGAGTTAAGGACGGATTTTTAGTGTGGCTAGGGTTGGAAATTAATATGTTGAGATTTTTAAGTTTGGGGTATCATCATGATGATTCAGGTGAAGCAGATATATTGTTTAAGTATTTTTTTATTCAGAGAGTGGCGTCGGGGGTATTTTTAGCGATGATGTATAGGGGGCGAAGATGGGATGGTAGCTTTAGCCTTGAGGGGGGGGGGGGTATCAACCCTCGTTGTTCTGGGTCACAAAAAGTACTGACCTTTCCCAATGTCCATTTTTCGCAGAATTTTCCTGTGGGGTAAATACTTGAAATTTCTCTAGTAGATGTATGAAGCAGAGGTCACAGGTGAATATGGAGTAATACAGGAGAAACTCAATTACGTGAACACACTTAACACGAATTACTTTTACTGCAAACTGTTTCTTAATTGCCCTCCACCATTTTTATATTTATTAAGTGTTTTTTATTCTTCTAGCATGAACACGTTTAACATAAAACGCCGATTTAGACGAACTAGTATTTCACCAGAATAGAAAAACGAATCCTCTTAGGGCGAACCAAAAATGTCTTTTAGTTGTTAATGCTACTGCTTGGTCCCATTCCTTTTGAAGCTCATTGAGGCACTTGGCTCATCTTTAGTTCCCACTGCGCAAGTGATGGAAAGGGGACATTGGAGGGGATTGCGAGGGATGGTATACTCTTCTCTGGGGGAGAAGTGGCTTGGTGGACTCTTCTACTTCAACAAGAGAGAAGGGATTTCTGGAACTTTGGGCAGAGGATGAATCTCTTCCCCTTTCAATCGCTTTCGTCTGCTTAAGCTGAATTCCTTGCCCATTAAAGGAAAGAGAAGTATTGAATTAAAAAAAGAGAAGTCTTGAATTCAAAGAAAGAGAAGTCTTGAATTCATAGAAAGGGAAGTCTTGGAATCAAAGAAAGGGAAGGTGGGGGTGACGATTCATGACTTCAGACAGTTTGACAGATGTCGAAGTTGTGGAAGATGCGATTAACAGCGAGAAAGTGGGGTCGCAGAATTTATCGGATACTGATGAAGAAAATGAGGTGGAAGTCCACGGGCACAACCGTGAAATTTCCAAAAGTTTCCGCTGCTTTGCAAACTATTCGTCGCTTTGAAATGGAAAAGGCAAATATTTCGACACTTTTAGAGAACGTGGACGAACTGGAAGAATTTTTCAGGCATTATTCGGATAAGAACAGAAAGCAGCTTCTGTGAATAGCAGGTTTTTAAATTCACCTCTCACTGAATGTACTGTGTACTGTAAAAATGTATTTTCATACATATACACACCGCCCACTGAATTAGAAACCTTTATGCGGG
Organism: Macrothele yani; assembly: GCA_039090855.1. NCBI lineage: Eukaryota > Metazoa > Arthropoda > Arachnida > Araneae > Macrothelidae > Macrothele > Macrothele yani. Next base: position 68,463,164 of record CM077018.1, read on the forward strand.
TGTATATAAACGTCATCTACGCAACATACACTGACGGGAAAAAAATCCCAACACCACGAAAAAATAGTTGTAGAGGAATGAAATGACGGCAATACATTTGTATAGGTAACATATTTAATCGATTAAGGTTTCAAGATCACAGCTTAATGTAAGCGCGAGAAGAGCCATTCTAAATGTGAAATGCTGGTACATTAATAACCGGTGTAACCGCCAGATTGTTGAATGCAAGCACGCAAATGTTCATGCATTGTGTCGTACAGGTGCTGGATGTCAGTTTGTGGGATGGAGTTCCATGCCTGTTGCACTTGGTCGGTCAATACAGGAACGGTTAATGCTGGTTGGGGGTGACGCTGGAGTTGTCGTCCAATGATGTCCCATACGTGCTCGATTGGTGAAAGATCTGGTGATCTAGCAGGCCACGGCAACATGTCGACACTCTGTTGAGCATGTTGGGTTACAACAGCGGTATGCGGACGAGCGCTATCCTGTTGGAAAACACCCCCTGGAATGCTGTTCATGAATGGCAGCACAACAGGTTGAATCACCAGACCGACGTACAACTGTGCCGTCAGTGTGCGTGGGATAACCACGAGAGTGCTCCTGCTGTCATGCATGCCAGTTGTGATTAGATTGGCTCCGGTCAGCCAATCTAATCACAACTGAGAACTGTTTTTAAAGCCGGACTGTATAGGCCAACAAATAATCATTGACTTTAATGATAAATTCAGCCTCAGAGCTATCCCGAAAGGGGCGAGTCTATTTGACGCCCCTCCTTCACCATCCTCTGTATATAGACGTCTTCATCATTATCCTCATATTTTGTTGTTACTAAATGTCTGTTGTCTCGTGCCAGTCCTGAAGTTGCATGAATAACTAATGAGTGTCAGAATTTCTTAGTTTTGATTGGCTAAATTGCAGGATAAATTCTTTTCACCTGTACATAAGATTTCGCCGATAAAAAAAAAGCTCACAAGTCATTTATTCTAAATTTTAATGTCCGTCAGCCATTGCCTGACATCCTGACATCTAAATTCTTAAAGCTTACTTTTATTCTATAATCTGGCGTCCCGGGGTGTAGCAACAATATCATTCCCTTCCTATTTCTTCACTACTTTTCTTTCCTCCTCCTCTTTTATTCCCTCAGATGACAATGATTTATCCATCATGCTGAAAGAACTTTCAGCCTGAGGACCACGAATGAATGGTATCAAAACTTCGCTACTTCAGATAAATGGTGTGACTTTCAGAATATGAATACTTTTGAACACCATGCACCGATTCTAACAAATTTTCAAACTCCGTCATTTCCGTTTTTGGAAAATTTCCCCTCCCTTATCGAGATTCAGTGCAGACATTTATGGGGTAAAGTAACCCTTAACAACAACACAGGATAGTGAGAACATCGCGGAAAGAAAAAAAAAATGCGATTTCGGGGTAAATCTTTGCACCGACCGACTTCCGTTTTCGGAAACTTCTTCCTCCTTTTTTAGGTTGAAATGCAGTATTTGTGGAATAAAAGGATATTTAAGAACAATACTGGACAGAAGGAACATCGCGAGAAATAAAAAAGAGGTTTACGAGAAAAATCTTCGCTGCATCAAATTTCCGTTTTCGAAAGTTTCGTAAGACGGAATCCCATCGTCAAACGAAAAACGAATCCCTTTCCCTTACTATTACCCCCCAAAATTTCTGTTCAGTTGTGCATTGATCTCGAGAATGCCCAAAATGATCGAATTCACGGAAGAATGAAGACTACAGGGAAATCTTCGCGTAGTCTTAACTTCCGTTTTTGGAAATGGTTACCCACAGTTTTATGCTGAAATACAACCAATAAAAATGACATTTAATAATTGGGAACAGGCAACATCGTGAGAGAAAAAAAAATTACGACTACGGGAAAAATCGTCACTCTGTTTAACTTCAGTTTTCGAAAGTTTTGAAAGACGAAATACCATCCCCAGACGGAAAACGACCCCTCCCCCCCCATTTCTCTTCAGTTCTGCATCGATCTCGAGAATGACCCAAATGATGGGGAGGGGGGAGCGGAATTCCTGTAATCCGCGGAAGAATCCCATGTATGCACGGCTGCACCAACGCCGTTGATGATGCAGAACGATCATTCAAAGATATCCTCATGAGATGATGGTTGTCCCTCGGCGTTTTCTGTGTACAACATCCAGAACCTTTTCTTCGTGTCCTGCGCGCCTTTCTTCGTACCATGCCCTGCGCACTCTTGCCACGACGGACACACTGCGCTCCACACGACCACCAATCTCCCGGAGGAAAGCATTGCAGTCTCTCATGCCGGTAATGCGACCTCTGTCTAACTATAGCTGATGTGACGGTACGACTGTCTTGCGCGACGACGAGGCATCCATACTAACTGCTGACCAAGCACTGACATGCCGACGGAGCCACGCGTCGTTTATAACAGAAAATGGCCGGTTTCCGGTCTCTGTTGTTGTACGATCTGATTTGCCTATGACGCGGTACGCATGCACCTATATGCATACGCCGAAATGCTAATCAATTTTTTTCTCCCCTGCCATATTGCTTGATTGACATATCCTGTAAAAATCAAAGTCGTAGCTCAATTCCCAGGTGTTCTGATTTTTATGAACAAGAGTGTGTATCATAACGTATTACAACATTTATTCATCATCTTCCAGTTCTCAACTTTGTTTTTTACCGGTAACAGTTTTCTCTTAGAAATTTCCTACTTGACAGCTGTTGACCGCTGTTAACGACACACTTGAAGCAAAAGTAGCACCGATCTTCGAAATGCAACGCTCACTTGGAGGGTGAAAGGGACAATGGACATATTTTTAGGAATTGTCATCTCCTGTTTCACCTCAGGCCACATCCCCATTCTATTTCTCTCTATAATCAATGCACAGAAATCCATTTATTACATGTGTGTGAACCCCACCCATCTTCTTTTTGCCTAGGAATAGGGCGCCTGTTTTCAACTCTGCTAACGCAACACGACCAAAGCATAGCTTTTTGGAATGGGTGGCGGCGATTCTCTTGAATAACTCACTTGTTGAGAACTTGATGCACTCCCTCCCCATTGTTTATCTATCAATTTTCTTCCACTAGCACACCAAGATTCTACTGGTCTGTTGCCATTTTGTACTGTATGCTACCATTTTTACTTCTCCGTTTCAGGACAGTGCGCAGTAGATTTTCTCTGCCTCTTTCAATGAACTTTGTTACTTTGCTTGTTAAAAGTGATCATCTTAGCTTTTGTCTCCCTCGTTAAATCCGAAGTTTTGTTAAATTTTGTTCGTTAAAAGCTGTCGAATTAGTTTTGAATTAACATTATATCAAATAAAAATTCCCGTTTAGCTCGTTAAAATCCAGGGTCTCGCTAAATACGGGCTCGTTATACAGTATATTCCGCGTCGGTAGGTGACGTCGTTGCTCCACGCTGTGGAACTTGTCCACTCGTGGAGACGCGGGTGATCGTGATAATTTGACCCATGAGTATACATTGTGTGGAAAATTTTGTTAATATCTGCTTTTATTTATTTAATCTGTTTTTAAAACGCGAATTTATTCCATTTCAGGTTTACGACCAGTTATTTGGACCTTATTTGATGAATGCAACATTTTCATGTGCAGCCCATAATTTACGTCCCGAAAGTCGTGGAACGATAACCCTTAAGTCATCTGACCCATATGCTCAACCTGCCATTGATCCTAATTATTATGACTACGAAGGAGATCTAGCGGATGTTGTTGCAGGTAATGTTTTTTTTTTTTTTTTTTTTTTTTTCTGATTGGTAGGTGCTTCATTCCTCTATCACATATTTACTTCACTTCAGACAATGATTTTTAAGAAATTAACCAGGAATTACAATGGCTACTCTTGCCCTCCGGAACAGGTATTACAAAATGGTTTAATCCGTGAAAGAAAACAAGAGCTATTTCTAAAATCAGTTTAACTCTTCATACTTTTAAAAAGCAGAATATCTGTGACGTACCCATCACAGACGCGATTGCACATGTCAAAACGGCAAGTTGCAGCGATAAGCCTTGCCGGCGTAGTTCAATCGGCAGAGCAGCCGCTCCGAAGTAGGAAGATGTGGGCTTGAAAGCAGCACCGGCAAATAGGGGCAGTTTCGCCATATTGGCGCTCAAACGTAAAATGAATCTCCTGGTCGTGAAGTTAGACAAAAAATGTGATGCTTCTTCCACACGCAGTCAGGAATTATTCAAAATTCCTTCTTCTGTAGAGAGCTTCTCCAAGCATGGTTTGTCGACTAACTGGAAACCTACGATCTCGTGCACTCGCACTTCTCAAGGGAGGATATACACTACATTATCAAAAGTATTCGGACACTACCAAGTATTTGCATAGGTGCAAAAAACGGTGGCGCAGGAAGATGCCTTGTGAGTGGGTAGTACGTACACAGAGGTTGTCCAAAATAATGGAAACACCTTGAAACAATAGGTGTTACGCACCTAATATGGTGTGGGAGCACCCTTGGCATTTAAAACTACTTGAATCCTGCTTGGAATGGACGCATGCAAGTCCTGGATGGCGGTATGTTGTACCATTCTTCCTGCAGAAACTGCTCCAATTCCTTGAGAGATGCCGGAGGAAGATAACGGGATCGCACTCTGTTTTCCAACACAGACCACAGGGGCTCAATGATGTTTAAAGTCCGGTGATTGTGCAGGCCAGGGAAGGTGTGCAACTTCATCCTCATGTTCCTCAAACAGTGATTGAACAGTTCGACTTCTGTGAATCATCTTCTTGAAATTTGCAATCCCCTGACGGAAACAATGTCTGCGCCATTGAATGCACATGGTCGGCCAAAAGAGTGACATAGTTACCGCTAGTGATCCGTCCGTGTAAGGCGATAATTGGACCTGCTGCAAACCACGAGATCATGGCCCAAACCTTTCCGGAACCGTCCCCATACTTCACTGCAGGAAGGAGACAGTCTGGGTTGTAGGCTTCTGTGGGGGTTCTCCACACGTAAACCCGTCCTGTGGTGGGGAATAGTGAGAAACTTGATTCATCGGAAAACAAGACATGTTTCCATTGATCCGCAGTCCACGTTTTATGCTCCTGGCACCACTGTAGTCTCCGTTTCATATTCACCTGTGACACCAGGGGTTTTTGTAATCACAGCTCTGCCGTAAATATTGTGCTTATGCAATTCCTTCGCACAGTATGGGTCGACACTGGGTTTTGGAGATGTGCATTAAGCTCAGCAGTCACTTTCGTCGCCGTAGTTTTCCTCCTTGCGGTCACAATCCTCTTTAATGTCCTCCTGTCTCTCGCAGTGAGTTTGGTTTTCCTTCCACAGTTGTGTCTCGCGGATGATGTTGTGCCGTGAACATTGTATACTGTCATGACCTTCGACACGGTATCTCTCGATACCCCCAATACCTGTGCCGCACCAACCAGACGGGCTCCTACAATCTGCCCTCTTTGGAACTCCGACAGGTCACTCATTGTGCCTTCACCTGGAACGAAATTATGCAAACACCGATTTATAATGCAATCACACAGACCTTTGAGACTATAAGCAATACTTTTTTACAAAAAAAAAAGGTAGCTACATGTTCGTTTTACTCAAAACGCAGCAGATACCGAAGTAACTGTTTTCAGCGAGGTGTTTTCATTATTTTGGACAACCCCTGTATATAAAGCTGAGATATTCTGTCGCGTTGTTAGGGCCACTGGCTCCAGGGAAAGGAAAGAGCCAGCGCCGTAAGACAAACACAACATCCATGCCTCACCGGTATTCGAACCCGGACCCCGTTCGATCAGAGGCCATCGCTTAGACCACTGCGCCACCGGGGCGTCACAGAATGTATTTCAAGATGTTTATATCTAGCTTCCATGCAAATTTATTTTAGCCGCCCCGGTGGCGCAGTGGTCTAAGCGATGGCCTCGGATCATTCGTTCGAACGGGGTCCGGGTTCGAATCCCGGTGAGGCATGAATGTTGTGTTTGTCTTACGGCACTGGCTCTCTCCCTTTCCTGGAGTCAGTTTCTCTAAATGAGGGACGGGCGACTGCTTATAGCCCATTGAGTTGCTCACGGTGGTCGTGTTAAAATTCCAATTAAAAAAATTCATTTTACATTTTCCAGGTCGAAATTTATAAGTTGTTGGGAATTCTAACCGCTGTCTAGCATTTCTAACATTCTTTCCTAAAGGCACAGACGGGGTCACTGGGTCTCTGGGCGAGTGGGCCCTTATGCGAACTCTTTTTTATTTGGGGGGGACGCGCCGGAACGACGTTCCACACCTTTTTCAACACACAAAATTTTCTACTTAGGGTTTTTGAATAATTATTTAATTAACTTACTCTAATGCCGTCCCGATAACGCAGTGGTCGGTCCGGGTTTGAATCCCGTGAGGCATGAATTTTGTGTTTTTGTTACGGCACTGGCTCTCTCCCTTCCCAGGAGTCAGTGCCCTAAATAGGGACGGGAGACTGCTTATAGCCCATGGAATTGCTCACGGTGGTTGTTAAACCCCAAACAAGAAAAAATAATCATAATAAATAACCGTAAGATGTGAGGGAGAGAGATGGCAGGAGTGAACCCGTTGTGTTTGATTTTTTTTCCAAGTTGTATCAAGGCCGTCTAGAAAATACAAGGCCATGACATTAGAGAGATGATTTCCCTCTTTTACTGACGTCACGAGGAAACCACGGCTTCCGATTGGTTTCAACGCTGTCGTGTGTGTGACGTCAAACACAGCACCACGCATCAGTCCGTGTAGCATGCAAGGCTGACGAAAAAGACAGGCTTCGGTGTGGAAGGGAATCGGTGAGATCACGTGACCAACTTTGCTGTTGACTCTGCTTGAGCTTCTGAGAGCAAACGGTGCCCGAGTAGAGAGCTATTTTTTCCAACACGCAGCGAATATAAGGTGGCACAATCACTGCATATTAATTTCAAACTATTAGAGAATAAAACGTTTAAAAGGAACATTATTAAAATGTGAGTTCTACTGAACTTAATCGTTTAACACTACTGAATTAATTTTTTTTTTTTCGTTTTCCGTGTAGTGTGGATTTTCGCGCTTAGCCGTTCCTTTAGCAAAGTCGTATCAAGAGACATATTCGAAAGCTTTGTTGCTCGATTTATTTATTTTTTTTTTTTTTTTTTTGATTGGAGGTTTAACGACCACCGTAGCAACTCAATGGGCTATAAGCAGTCGCCCGTCCCTAATTTAGGGTCACTGGTTCCAGGGAAGGGAGAGAGCCAGTGCCGTAAGACAAACACAACATCCACGCCTGACCGGGATTCGAACCCGGACCCCTTACGGACGAATGATCAGAGGCCAACGCCTTAGACCACTGCGCCACCCGGCTTGCTCGATTTAATGAAATTAACTTTATTTTCTTCGTTGTCCGTGTAGTTCATTTTTTTCTTTTTGCCTTCATGATTTTCTAGCAACACTGAAAAGCAATTCGTTTGATAAATAGCGTACAGAATATTAATAGCAAACGGAAAACGTTAAGCGAAATCATATTGAGGTCGAAGAAAAAGTGTTCCCTCATATGCATATCTCTAGCTAAAAAGTTCCATACTAAATTAAAAAGAGAGATATTTTTTTCTTGCTCTGGAAAAAATAAATTTTTGGACATTGTTGCATATATTTTGTTTAATGAAAGGGTTATTTCTAGGACAATGCTTCTGTACACTAACAGTACATAATTTGGAAATAATTCCTTCTTAAAAAAAATGCTTAGGATCCTTTTTAATACAAATAATCTGTCCATGCATTAGAATTTATTTTACTTATTTCTACTTGGGGGAAGCTAAAAAAATTTTTTTTGAATCCTTAAATATATAGATATGTATATATTTCAACACTTTAAAATTATGTGACAACCATTCTGGCACAAGCTATTTTCTTGGTAACTGAAAAAAAGTCGAATGAAGGACACTGTCACAAAAAATGTTCTCATTGTTTTGTGAAAAATTAATGCAAGAACTTTTTTTTTATAAAATTATTCATTTTTGTCACTATTAAATTTTCCTTTCATTTGTAAATTTACAATTACTATAATTGAACACTGTTAGGTAAGCCAAAAATCAAAAAAACTATTTCCATACTAAAATTTAATTCAAACTATAGCAGTAAACAGAATTCTTGCTCACCATTCACAGAAATTTAATTGCATTATGAGCCAATAAGCAATCTGAAATTGCACATTTAGTGCTACTGACTAACTCTTTCATACCAGAAAATTTGAAAAATCCATCACCGTGGAGCAGGAGGCGATCCTGCATTTCCCGATTTCCATTCGAGCATGCTACCGTTACACCATCCAGGATGAGGAAGTCCCAAACATCCGAGTGATTTAATCTGAATAATCTCAGATTTTCGCCAGTCAAAGCGAGCCCTGCTTCATCGTAGCTCAGCTATTTAGAATCAGGTCGATGCTTAGCAAATTCCCAGTTATTCAGGTAAACATTGTAGAAGAAATATTTCTTTTCATGATACGTGCGAAATATACCTATAAGCAATCTGAAAGCGCATATTTACTGTTACGTAACTGAAATCAAACGATCGTCCATGGAATGGAAGCATGTCACCTCTCCAACAAGGAAGACCTGAAAAGTCCAACTGTCTCTGTGTTGTTTACACAGAATTTCTGTCAAAAGAGACGACCATCGATTGTGACTCGTATTGTCAAACACTACGAAATTTGCGAAATTCAATTAAGGACAGATGCCGGGGTAAGTTGAGCGAAGGTGTCACTCTGCTGCACGACAACGCTACACAGCACGGAAAACAAAGGGAATTGCTGCAATCATTCAAGTCGGAGGTGTGGCAACATCCACCTTACAGCCCCAACTTATCCCCATGCGGCTACCATTTGTTCGGTAAAATGAAACAGGACCTTAGTGGACAACGATTCCCAACCGATGAGGCTGTGAAAAGTGCGGTCCTTAACTAGTTGCACCAAACTGGACTTTTTCTGTACAGGTATGGAACAGGTATGCATGTTCCGATAAATGTTTAGTCCTTAGGCGACTATGTCAAAAATTAATTAATGTTGTACCTTTAAACCAACATACATCCCCTGAGTATATCTTTGTTTGATTGTTTTTTATTAAACAGTGTAACTAACTTTCTGATCCACCCTCATATTATTAAAGCACTTTGCTGCAATTCAGAAATAAAATTTTTAGTTTGTGTTTTAAAAATTAGCATAAATACTACATTTGGAAAAAGTATCAACTTACCTATTGACTATCAATTTGTCTTGTATCTTCAAGGGGAACAAAGTAAAAAATACTATTAAAAATAAACAAATGGGTCCATTTTTTTTACATAAATGTACCTCAAATGTCTGTTTCAAATAGTTTGAAAGAAGGAAGTCATCACAAGCTGCAACGGTATTCAGCTTCAGATTGTTTACCCCAACTTTCCTTATGTGATAGCATCTGCAACAAAGTTATAGATACACACAACAAAATAAATAAATAATTCTTGCTAACCAATGGCAGAAATTAAGACACGTGTTTCAAATAGTTTGAATCATCACAAGCTACATCAAAATTATCTCAGCTTTAGATCCTCCAGTATGTGTTATAATCTGAATATTTGATGTATGAGTTGTGTCCATTATTTTCTTTACCCAAAATCTACTTTTGTAATGTTCATACCTAACTGCAATCTACTTTTTTATAAAACATATTTGATATCACTCTTCGGATTAGACAACATTTCAAGTGTAAGAAATTATTTCCCACACATTTCTAAAGGAATTAAACAGAATTGGTTAGTAGTTTTTCATAACACTAGGGAATTTATACATTTTACTAACATTCTTTACTAGAAGCCAAATTTGCTCATTATGGTAAAATAAAATTTTTTCTTTCAATACACCTACTATAAATGTCAAGCTAAGCACTAGTACATACACCAGTGCTGAGACGGGCCGAGCCCGAAACGGGCGGAGGCTGCGTAATACTTACTGGAGTTCGGGCTTGGAGAGAGGGGGAGAATTTTCTTCCTTTTTCTTTTAATGTGATTTTATATATTTAGCACACAAGGCTTTTTTTACACTTTCTAGTTGTTACAGAGAATTCTTCAGCAACTGGGTCTATATGAGGAGTAGGAATTCTGCAGGGCTATCCATTCCGGGCTTGGATAACAAAATACCATAGGCCATGAATTACAGGATTTCTGCTAAGGATAAGTTTCTTTAAGAAGTATAGATAGTAGATAGCGAGCTGACGGAATTTTGCTCCCTACCTCAAAGGGGCAACTCCCTGCTAATTCTATTGAGCAACATACAACGTAGTTTGTTGTGCCTCCAAATTTTTTCTGATAACCCCCCCCCCCCCCAAAAAAAAAACATTTCAGGAAAAAAAGAATGGTTAAAGAAACTATAGATATCCCTCCGCAGTTGAGAAAGACATTGGTTAATTGCACGGGTAGGAAAGAGTGTAAGTCTGGAAGAGACTTTTTTAATGCCTATACAGGTTAATCATAGTTTTCGGGCTCGTTCGGGCTGACATACTTTAGGCTCAGGCTCTTAAAATTGAGCCTGAACTCAGCTCTGGTACACACAGTAACACTTCAGTTAACTTCTCACAGGTGTTTTTATCAAAATTTTTATGGCAATGAAGTCATAGTGGCAAGTATGAAAAATAAGAGAAATTTCCTGGAATTTTTTAGTACAGTATTGAAACGTAAACAAAATGCTACAATATTACTGCTAACATTGATTAATCTGGAAATAAGTGACATGGAACTCGTACGGGTATGGTGTCGTTGAGGGACTAATAGTCAGACCCCATGACGCGAAGGAGTACAGCATGATCTTCCACGGAAAGAAAATAGTTCATAGATTTTCAAATGAATTTTAACTGATGAAATCACAACTGCTATTAAATGAGGACCTCTGGTCCATTTTGCTATCAAATGGCTTGGCAAATTAAGATACATATCTTGGGGTAGGAAAATACAAAAAAAGGTATATCACAGGTGCATTGTGTAAGACGGGCAACCACTTCACAAACAGTATTAGTTCCAACTTTAAAAAAAAAAAAAAAAAAAAAAAAGACACCACCAAAAATTAAATACAAATATTCAGTACATAATGCCGCCACCACCACTCAGCATCACTACGTGAATATGCGATGAAGCGAAAAAAAGATCGGAAATGTTACGAGACACTAACTGAAGTACTGCTTCCTGGTATACAAGTTTCAAATAAAATGAAACCAAATATGACGGATCTTTACTTTCTAGTTTCAAAGATAACTTTTCAGAAATATTATCTTCATTTACTACAGAAGAAATATACATTTCAATGCTTTAACCAACCTGGCTATATACACTTTACATGCATACAAAATAACTTGTACAAAAATCTAGCGGATAATGCTTACCTTGGCATTCCTTTCTAGCGACGGGAACATTTCACGCACGTGTTTTCCGGTCTTTGTTCATGTTATTGTCCTAAAATCCGTTGTATGCGATGACTGGCTTTACTTCTCGCACTTTTCGCTGGGTATACTCATTGGATCTTTGCCTTAGGATTCAAACATCAATTTTTACAGTTCATTATACTACTTTGAAATATCGCACGTAAAAGAGAATAGTAGAATAATTAGAGCTATATAATAGTCAGAATTAGAACTACTAAGTGGAAACGCATACAAAATATTTGATAAGTTTGAACTCTTTTTCCTATCTCAGGACTTACTCTGTGCACACTATGCAATAAGGAGAGGCACGCAAAACTAAGCATTCAGACTTTCACTTCTTAATTTTTCTTTCACGTGATTTCAAATAATTTCGGATATCATGTTTGGCTTTTACTAAGTTGTTCAAGAGTATTTTGCAGCTGAGGAGAGTTATGATTTCCTATTTAGTTTTCAAGCTACTCATACACAAACATTCAACAGAAAATGAACAAGGAAATCTAAAATCAGAACTTTGTCTGTTTAAATGCATGCAGCAGATTTTGTATAAGACAAAGTTTGTCTTATACAAAATCTGCTGCACATAACATGGCAAAAGTTGTAACAGTCTCCTTTTGACTTCTATAATTTGACTTGCAGCCACTAACATGCACTGCAACACCGCAGCATGGAAAATTCTGGCAATTCCTGTAAAAATAATTATACCTTTTAATACAAGTGAAGAACTAGATATGACATTTTTAATCAAAAGTAGTTCCCTGTTTTGTACAGCTAGAATAAAGTTGATCATGCAGTTTTTCAACATAATCTGTCCACACTGTTCAGACAGCTTTAGTAAATTTAATCAGACAAATGCTATATCACAGTTGCATTAAGTTATGATATTAAAACATGTCCTCTTTAATTCAGAGACACATTACAATGCAACAGTTCAAGCAGTAATTTTGTAAAGAAAGGGCTAACGATTGTTGAAGAAATGCAAATGTTATACAAATTACGAAGGCTAATTTCCTGAAAAGCTGCACTGATTTCAGGTAATATCCAAGCTCTATGTGAATACGCATTGGCAAAATATATTAATTATTCTATTTGTCTATTTGAAATAAGAATTCAACACCACAGAATAACTCACTTCTTTATACTTTACTATTCATGAGACATGAACAGATTTCAACACATGTGAAACTGAGATCTACTCATTAAACCTATTATTATCACTAAAACTAAATAAAACGTTTACTAAGAATTAACCTTATCTTAGAAATATAAAAATACCTACCTCACAAAACTATACGTATATCCAAATTACAATAAACGGAACACTCAATACAAATAACTGTGAACCAAGGATGAAATCGCTGTTCAACCGATTGACTTGGCCACAGCACTAAGTTGTGCACGTGACTATTTCGCACCGTAGCCTGTCTTTTTTGTCAGCCTCGGTAACATGAGAGTGACGTCTAAAATGGAGGAACCTTGTCTCTCTAATGGTATGTATGGCCTTGTGTTTTCTAGACGGCCTTGGTTGTTTACCAAAAAGTTTGTTTCTTGTACATAATGTATCGCTGGATAACCTTTGGACAGCAACATGTTATATATAAAAGGAAATACAGTCGATTCCAGTTAATTGGGACACATCAGGGTTAATAGCTTTTTGGCCCAATTTAACGGTTGCCACAATTATGTTTTATCTTGCTCATTTGGGATATTCTTCGGCAGCTGTGCCATGATGAACATTTGCGCACATTTTTTCTTGGAATAATGCACCGCTTTTCCGTGCCGCAGGGGCCTAAGCAATTACCATTCGTCCGAAATAGGTGCGGGTACGAATCCCAGTGAGGCATGTATGTTGTGTTTGTCTTATAGCACTGTCTCTCTCCCTTCCCTGGAGTCAGTGGCCCTAAAGCCCATTGAGTTGCTCACGGTGGTCGTTAAACCTCAAATAAAAAAAAAAAAAAAAGCTTCATTAGGGTCTTAAATCAATATTGTTTTCCTGATCATACCATTCTAACAGTCCTATTTGAAAAATTATCATTTCTAACGGTGTTTGATAAGAAAAAATTAAACGTACAATAATAACGCACTGTTCTGCAGCTAGGAAAGGTAAATGTCTTTATTTGAAGCAATAATCGGTTCCAAAATTCTGATTTGGAAAATTCTTTTTGCATCGAATACCTATCATTAGGGCGAATATTTTTGCGCATTTTCCGCTTTTAATCGAGCACAATTTTTTCTGCAAAGGGTGTAAATGTGCCGTATATTTCTATTTGCTGTCACATCACTGCTTCCAAAAGACCTGTAGAAAAAAACAACTTTTAAATTTCTTTTTCATCCGACAGCTGTAACCGTTCCATGACTTTTATTGCCGTTTTTAGATTTTCTGATGCAAAAACTTCCTCGTTAGTTAGCGTAAAACTTTTATTTAAAAAAGCAGCATGGACGTGTTCTTATTCTCGAAAATTCATGTAATTTTCATATTTGTTTTGGTAGTTTAACAACCACCGTGAAGAACTCAGTGGGTTATAAGCAGTTGCCTGTCCCTAATTTAGGGTCACTGGTTCCAGGGAAGGGAGACAGCCAGTGCCGTAAGACAAACACAGCATCCATGCCTCACTGGGATTCGAATCTGGACAAATGGTCATAAGCCAGCAAGCCATCGCTTAGACCACTGCGCCACCGGGTTTTGTCGGGGTTAAATGACCATTATGATGAACTCTTAGGGCTATAAGCAATCGCCCGTTCCTAAATCAGGGCCACTGGCTATAGGGAGGGGGCAGAGCCAACGCCTTTTTCGCGCTATAGACCATATGCATTGACGTCGCGAAACCGCGGTTCGCGTCACTTTTTCGTCTGCTGCTTCCTTGCAGAACAACTGGTGTACAAGTGAGATCAAAGATGTATTACATGGGCTATGTAAGTGGGTTATCTGGCTATCAAAAATAGCTTTATTCTAATAAATTAAAGTTATTGGGCAATTGTGGTGACCCATATGTAATTCCATACTCATTTTTCCTGAACAATATTGAGGTCTTGCCACGAATAGAACACGGCGATATTGTTAATTATTTCGGTTTTTGCACTAACGCCTTCACTCCCGAGCAAATGAAATCGTGCAAGTCATTCATAAAGAAAGGTTAATTCCAGTCTAAAGATCTTCATAGAGTTTTTGTAGATAACGCATCAGTAAATTTATGAACATACCTGTTACAAAATGTAAACCACACACTCTAATGATTCTTCGTTTTCGGTCATCAGTGTCAACTCTGCTGATACGTGATAACCACAAATTTTGACGCTTCTGAATAATTTTTTTTATAATTCTGATCCCAGTTTGTCCACTCAGATGTTAATCTATAATAGGACACATCCTTATCTCTCCCACTTTGGTTGACGCAGCCGAAAATATCGCATAACACCATCTTCCTGCGCTCCACAATGCAAATCCAAGCAGTGTTTGTACACCAGTGGATCACCAGGGCGTCTGCTAGGATGGTTTACCTTGCTGTGACGTCATATGCATACGGTCTATATTGGGAATAGGTTGAACGGGGATATGGGAAGCTCAAGATCTGACTGTTCATCTGAGTTGCCCCGGATGAGGCATGGGTGGTGTATTTGTCTTACACAGCTCTCTCCCTTTACTGGAACTAGTTGCCCCAAAACAATCAACAAGCGATCTCTAACAAGGCTTATCACGCCGCTCCAATGGACCACTGGGCCTCGTGTGTGTGTGGGGGGGGGAGGGGGTCGCTCTCTGACAGAAAAGTCAAGTTAAAGGTTTTTCGTTAAGATCTAGAAGTTATAGGCTCACCCAACTTAACTTACTCTTGAGCCATTACTGGCGCCTCACTTCTGAGCAATCTCCGGCGCATTCCACCATACGCAAGACCAAGAAAAAGTTACTGAGCTCAAGAGAACTCAAAAGGAATGGAGCATTGCAAGAAATTACAAGAACCGCTTAAAAATTGTCTGTAGAAGTCCTCCACCCCCACCCCACCCCCTTCCCGTCGCGAGTAGCACCCAGCAATTTCTTGTAGGGTTTAGACATAATTTTGTGCTGCGTGTCAGAAATAGAGGGTTGACAGGTCAGAAAAGTTGGCGCGAGTCGACGTTGGTGGGAGTGCCAGACTATGACGTCACAACTAGCACTTCAAGGGGAAAGGGGGAGCAAGGGCGAGATGACCTTATTTGTAAGGGGGATTCCAATGCCCGGGGCCTAACGTGCCCTACTGAAGCACGGGGAGTATGTAGGACACTGGGATCGAACCTGCGACCATATGGTCGGAGAACGGTTGCTCTGGGTCAAATTCATCGTGAGTGAAATTCAGGAAAGCAGCACGACTAACTCAACAATCGTTGAGGTTTAGAGAGCAACTAGCTATATGCTAGTTGCTCTCTACACCTAAACGACTTTTGAGCCAACAGGCTCCACGATAGGAAAGTTGGTAGACAGGGAGCTCAAATGCTTAGCTATTAGAGCGCGTAACTGTGAACACTAGCGGCGATAGAAAGGAACAACATATTTTTAACGGGGGATGCTGACGCCGTCACAAACCGCGGCCTGTGAGTGAAATTATTTGCTCTCATCATCCCTCAAAACCAGGTTGCATATTTAACCATTTGAACATTCGCGACGCATCTAGCGCGTGCAAGGCTTTCCTTTACATGATGGGGTTGATACCTGTACATAGCTGTTACCTGCACAGCATACAACAATTACAGGAAGGCATACCACAAGCTGATACGGAGAAAATGCTTGTACGTATCTTCGGACCACCCACTCCTTGTGTGTATGACCTGTCTTTCATTATACTGTATAGCCCTGAACAGAAGACATGTATTCAAACCGTTTCTTTACCTCTTAACATTCCAACAATCCTATTGCTGTTGTCAATGTTGAAGCGTTGTGCAGGCATAATTTCAGAATAATCCCACATGGACAGCAATACATTCGGCAAATTTCTACGTGGTCATGATGCAAATTACATATGACGTAGCTACCCATGCTGATAACCCAGCTCCAGTAGTCGCTAAATGTGCATAACACCACGTTTGCATTTCGAAACCTCACTATCCCGAAGTTTTTGTGACCAGTGTATTCCAACACATGGGCTTAGTTGACAAAAGTTATTCGATAGATTACAGTAGTTCATCTTGGTGGAAAAGCAATAAGAAGTAACGCTTTTGTGTGTGTGCATGATCAGTGGAGCATGGCGTCGACGTCCAGCCTTCACAAGAGAAAGAGTTCTCGTTTTAGTGGAAGACAATAGCGGAGGAATATTATGAAGAACAGTTCACCAATAGTACAGGTGAGGGCAAAATAGATTTATTGTGTAGTTCGTCTGAGAATGAAGTCGATACATGTGCTCCCGATGCCCGTCAGTGGTACAGTCTTGACAGGGAAAGTTTGCCACGGTCGATCTCGGTTTGCTTTTAGTGGCACCCCTGGAATTACTGCAGGTGTTTTACCTGCAAATGCAACACCTTAGACTACTTTGAAGTATTTTTTTATGATGAATTGTTACAACTCATTGTTGATGAAACCAACAAAAGGGCAGAATAGATTAGGAGAACTGGCCAGCTGAAACCACATTCAAGAGTTACGAAGTGGACATAGACAAATATTTCAGAGCTAAGAACTTTCTTTGTCGTGTTAATTTTGTAAGGAATTGTTCAGAAGCCAGATGTAAAAATTACTGGTCCAGACAAAAAATTATTGAAACACCATTCTTCTCACAAACCATGTCTGAAAGGCGGTTTTCACTGCTAATGAGATTTCTGCATTTTAACGATAATGAACGACCCTGCGTGCATCCAAACCCAAAGCAAAAAAAGATTGGTGCTGTATTTGATTACATTAGACAGAGGTTTTCTCAAGCATATAATCCTTCCAGAGATATCTGCATTGATGAAAGCCTTCTTTTCTCTTCAAAGGACGTCTCAGCTGGGAACAGTATTTGCCAATGAAAAGATCTCGGTTTGGAATCAAGTTTTGAACAATACGAAAATTCCACAGGCTGTGTGTGGGATATGATCATTGTTACAGTGGACACCCCCCCCCCCCCATCCTAAAACCTGAAGAAAACTCTAAAATTTGTCCGCCATGTCGCGTATGGTATGAGGTAGCTAGGAATCACAGTTCGGCAGGCTCACATGTTCTTTTACAGTTCAGTTTTTTTTATTTATTTCTCATTTACGTTGTTTTTTCTTTCGGATGTTCTCTAAATTAATTAACAAAATTGCGGGATAATTGGGAAGTCGCTCCAATGCTCTTGAAGGCAAGAAACGCAATATTTTTGCCATTTTGAATTATTTCTACCTGTGGGAAAAGGTAGCACCCAATGGTTGCTCTGGAAATTGATAAGAGCAAAGCGATAGGCCCAGAAGAGGACTTCTAGATTTCTTGAGGAGGGGCCGATGTTACGACCCACCCCCGCCATTAATTTAGTAATTAATGGGCGTGGTTGATGTGTGAAATTAATTAAGTATTAATTGTTCGAGGCTTGATTGGAGTTTAAAAGTGTAAACAGCAGATAAAGTTTTATCTGGGGGTTTGGAAAGAAAAGAGGCGAAGAATTCTCTCTCTGGCTGGGTGGTCTCAGAATAGCTCTGTTAGGTCATAAATATCAGGGCGCAGCTGACGGGCAGCCTATGCAACACGGAAAGGGAAAGAGGAATACGTATCGAATGAGCCACTTGAGTAGGAATGAATGAAGATAGGGGACGAAAGGTTTAGCGAATAATCGTAAATTCGTCGATTGTTTGGGGCATTTTCGAGAACAATTGCTCTCTGTGTGGTCCGTGCAGAAAAATAAGAGTTCGCACTTGGCATGAAAATAAGGAAGAAAGTTGAGTTGTCTGTGCGCTCTCCGATGTGAAAGGCTGGATGCCTTGGATCTGCAAAAAATGAATTGGGAAAAATGAAGCAGCAAACCTCCCCGCATTTGGTAAGAAATGGAGACAACTCGAGGCAGCTGGAGATGCCAGTTTGCCATAAAGACAGCAGAATGCCTAAATCCGCAGGATAAAGCAGAAATTTCTAGGCTGGAGCGTAATGGAACTCAGCGACTGTTTGGCCTAATGAAAGCCAAGTTACAGGGGAATTAAGAAGTCTGCGAGTAGACAGTGGTCATTCCAATGAGAAGCGAAGCCAAGCAAAAGTCGGGTTCGGATGCCAACCACTGCAGTGTGGAATCGTCACCCCCATTCATCCCCTACTGTGGAGGAAGTGAAGAGATGCGCTTGTCTTACGGGGCGAAGCGAGGCCCCATGTGTGCGTGTGTGTGGTCGCGTAAGCAGCGAAGCCACTACGTGTAAGTGCGACGGGATAAAAACATGTCGAAAGAAAAATATGAGCGTAAGAGCGGTGGCTTCGATACCTAACAAATATACAGGTGAAATGTTGAGTTGCCGATATACGCTTAAGGTAAAAGCACGTCTGATTTCGCTCGGCCGAGAAAATTAATCTTGGAAACCGCAACATCAGATGTGAGAGGGCCTATTTTGCTTAACGGCCACCTTCAAATCGTCACGAGAATAGATCAGTGTGCACTCTAATCATTGCAACAAAGTGCGGCGTGATATTACCATTTTTAATTGTGTGCTTCATTTACATCAAGCGTCAAAGTGAAGTGTTGAATCATCGGTGCTGCCACATGGTGCAAGTGTCTGTGTGCGTGTTTTTTTTTTGTCGAGTGATATGTGATGCACAACGGATTTGCACAGCAAAGTCACGAAACTGTAAGTAGATGAATATTTCCTTTTTTCTTTCTTTCGCACATCTGCGAACTTGTGCCATCCCGACACCCAAAGCTGCATGGACATAGATGCAGTAATGCTGAGTGACTGAACCTCAGAGGAAATACCTGCACATACAGATTTCAATTTCTTACAGGGCCCATTTCCTGATTACTTTTTTTACATGAATAAGGGAGAAGGTGTGGCCACAAATTCCCGCTGGGCGGGACAGTTTCTTTTAACTTTGGTTCAGGACCAACGTCAGCGGGGCAGGGTTCTGCATGTGCATGCTTATTAGATTTAGTTAATTAACTTTGGCAGTATTTCGCACCTATAATCTTATACCGCAAATTAACGTGCTTGTGTATTTTGTGTCGCGAGTATTTTTAATGTGATCGTTTGCATATAATTTTTTTTTCATTCTCTAAGCAATTGTATATGAATATCACCTGCAGCTCTATTTAGTGTGTAAACGAGTAGTATCTCTTGTTCAGATAGTCCGGTGGAGACTCAGTCGGCTGCGTTATCCGACAGTAAAGTGTGACACCGTATGCTGCCCACATATGAGGGGCAATTGTCTATGCGCCTAGAGAGCGCCGGATCTGTTTAAATCTCGCAGAACGTTATTAAATGTTGTGTTGTGTATTTGAGAATCATGTGTTATTTGCGAAAGTGAGTGTTGTACTGACTGGTTGGGGATTGAATGTACCGGAGTAAGATCCGGACCACTACACTCAGTCACGAATTGGTGATTGCGGGTGAACCTCATCACAACTCTGATCCCAAAGTATCATTTTTTTAGATTATTTTATTTTTTTATTTGTTGTTGTTATTTTGTTCACAAGGTGGATTCACCCAAGCCTTATGCTTCGGGTCATTCTTCAACTTTTCATTTTTTATGTTCTGGTGTGAATCTTTGAGTGCAGCAGTGCACCTGAGATTCTCACCTGGTGCCGTGGCCAACTAAATTGTACTTCAGGTCTCAAGCACCGTTACCGGCCGACTCGGCAGGAACACTGCTAGTGCCGTGTAACATTAATGATGCCGTTGTCCCAGGATCGATACCTATATTTTGCAGCTAGCGGAACAACACTCATGTTCGTAAAATAAGTGCGAATTGACTGCCATTACTATTTTTATTTAGTTTTGTTCGGTGCGAATTTTGTATAATTTAGCATTAAGTAAGCCTTAAGCTGTTTTGTAAGAACTGCCATAATTTTAGTGGGTAAGAAAAACAAAATGGCTAACACGAAGACAGTGGAACGCAAGAATTTGGCATCGAGCGTAGATAAAAGCGGGTGTAGGAGCATCGAACGTGAGAGATCTGTGGAACTCGTGGATTCTCGAAGCTATGCCTCATATTTAAATATTTTTTCCGCCTATCTCGACGGGTAGCAATGAACGTGTGATGAAATCCTTAAACTTTCCTTCCACTCCGGGCACTTAAATCCGGAATTAGGTGCCTTGCGACGGTGGGAAAGGGTTGAGTGTTTACAGTTAAAAAAAAATAGAGTGATTGGATGAATAAACTTCATTCAGTCATCCCTTTTTTTTTTTCTTTCATGGGGGATGGAATGTTACAGTGGACACCCCCCCCCCATCCTAAAACCTGAAGAAAACTCTAAAATTTGTCCGCCATGTCGCGTATGGTATGAGGTAGCTAGGAATCACAGTTCGGCAGGCTCACATGTTCTTTTACAGTTCAGTTTTTTTTTATTTATTTCTCATTTACGTTGTTTTTTCTTTCGGATGTTCTCTAAATTAATTAACAAAATTGCGGGATAATTGGGAAGTCGCTCCAATGCTCTTGAAGGCAAGAAACGCAATATTTTTGCCATTTTGAATTATTTCTACCTATGGGAAAAGGTAGCACTCAATGGTTGCTCTGGAAATTGATAAGAGCAAAGCGATAGGCCCAGAAGAGGACTTCTAGATTTCTTGAGGAGGGGCCGATGTTACGACCCACCCCCGCCATTAATTTAGTAATTAATGGGCGTGGTTGATGTGTGAAATTAATTAAGTATTAATTGTTCGAGGCTTGATTGGAGTTTAAAAGTGTAAACAGCAGATAAAGTTTTATCTGGGGGTTTGGAAAAGAAAAGAGGCGAAGAATTCTCTCTGGCTGGGTGGTCTCAGAATAGCTCTGTTAGGTCATAAATATCAGGGCGCAGCTGACGGGCAGCCTATGCAACACGGAAAGGGAAAGAGGAATACGTATCGAATGAGCCACTTGAGTAGGAATGAATGAAGATAGGGGACGAAAGGTTTAGCGAATAATCGTAAATTCGTCGATTGTTTGGGGCATTTTCGAGAACAATTGCTCTCTGTGTGGTCCGTGCAGAAAAATAAGAGTTCGCACTTGGCATGAAAATAAGGAAGAAAGTTGAGTTGTCTGTGCGCTCTCCGATGTGAAAGGCTGGATGCCTTGGATCTGCAAAATGAATTGGGAAAAATGAAGCAGCAAACCTCCCCGCATTTGGTAAGAAATGGAGACAACTCGAGGCAGCTGGAGATGCCAGTTTGCCATAAAGACAGCAGAATGCCTAAATCCGCAGGATAAAGCAGAAATTTCTAGGCTGGAGCGTAATGGAACTCAGCGACTGTTTGGCCTAATGAAAGCCAAGTTACAGGGGAATTAAGAAGTCTGCGAGTAGACAGTGGTCATTCCAATGAGAAGCGAAGCCAAGCAAAAGTCGGGTTCGGATGCCAACCACTGCAGTGTGGAATCGTCACCCCCATTCATCCCCTACTGTGGAGGAAGTGAAGAGATGCGCTTGTCTTACGGGGCGAAGCGAGGCCCCATGTGTGCGTGTGTGTGGTCGCGTAAGCAGCGAAGCCACTACGTGTAAGTGCGACGGGATAAAAACATGTCGAAAGAAAAATATGAGCGTAAGAGCGGTGGCTTCGATACCTAACAAATATACAGGTGAAATGTTGAGTTGCCGATATACGCTTAAGGTAAAAGCACGTCTGATTTCGCTCGGCCGAGAAAATTAATCTTGGAAACCGCAACATCAGATGTGAGAGGGCCTATTTTGCTTAACGGCCACCTTCAAATCGTCACGAGAATAGATCAGTGTGCACTCTAATCATTGCAACAAAGTGCGGCGTGATATTACCATTTTTAATTGTGTGCTTCATTTACATCAAGCGTCAAAGTGAAGTGTTGAATCATCGGTGCTGCCACATGGTGCAAGTGTCTGTGTGCGTGTTTTTTTTTTGTCGAGTGATATGTGATGCACAACGGATTTGCACAGCAAAGTCACGAAACTGTAAGTAGATGAATATTTCCTTTTTCTTTCTTCGCACATCTGCGAACTTGTGCCATCCCGACACCCAAAGCTGCATGGACATAGATGCAGTAATGCTGAGTGACTGAACCTCAGAGGAAATACCTGCACATACAGATTTCAATTTCTTACAGGGCCCATTTCCTGATTACTTTTTTTACATGAATAAGGGAGAAGGTGTGGCCACAAATTCCGCTGGGCGGGACAGTTTCTTTTAACTTTGGTTCAGGACCAACGTCAGCGGGGCAGGGTTCTGCATGTGCATGCTTATTAGATTTAGTTAATTAACTTTGGCAGTATTTCGCACCTATAATCTTATACCGCAAATTAACGTGCTTGTGTATTTTGTGTCGCGAGTATTTTTAATGTGATCGTTTGCATATAATTTTTTTTTCATTCTCTAAGCAATTGTATATGAATATCACCTGCAGCTCTATTTAGTGTGTAAACGAGTAGTATCTCTTGTTCAGATAGTCCGGTGGAGACTCAGTCGGCTGCGTTATCCGACAGTAAAGTGTGACACCGTATGCTGCCCACATATGAGGGGCAATTGTCTATGCGCCTAGAGAGCGCCGGATCTGTTTAAATCTCGCAGAACGTTATTAAATGTTGTGTTGTGTATTTAAGAATCATGTGTTATTTGCGAAAGTGAGTGTTGTACTGACTGGTTGGGGATTGAATGTACCGGAGTAAGATCCGGACCACTACACTCAGTCACGAATTGGTGATTGCGGGTGAACCTCATCACAACTCTGATCCCAAAGTATCATTTTTTTTTTAGATTATTTTATTTTTTTATTTGTTGTTGTTATTTTGTTCACAAGGTGGATTCACCCAAGCCTTATGCTTCGGGTCATTCTTCAACTTTTCATTTTTTATGTTCTGGTGTGAATCTTTGAGTGCAGCAGTGCACCTGAGATTCTCACCTGGTGCCGTGGCCAACTAAATTGTACTTCAGGTCTCAAGCACCGTTACCGGCCGACTCGGCAGGAACACTGCTAGTGCCGTGTAACATCATTTACACTGGAAAATGCACGCAATTATCCAATTGTCCACCAGACGTGGCTTTAGGAACAAAGGTTGTGCTGAGCTTAGTTGCACCTCTTCTTGACAAGGATTATTGTCTTACCATAGACAATTTTTACACTAGTCCTGAGCTTGCTGACATTCTTGTTCAACGGCAGACTGATGTTTATGGGACAGTAAAGCTGACTCGAAAAGATAAGCCAAAGGACATGAAGTCAGCAAACCTAAAGAAAGGTGATGTCATGGCGTTGGAGGTTTAACGACTACCGTGAGCAACTCAATGGGCTATAAGCAGTCGCCCGTCCCTAATTTAGGGTCACTGGCTCCAGGGAAGGGAGAGAGCCAGTGCCATAAGACAAGCACAACATCCATGCCTCACCGGGATTCGAACCCGGACCCCTTTCGGACGAATGATCAGAGGCCATCGCTTAGACCACTGCGCCACCGGGGCGGCAAAGGTGATGTCATAGCTTATCAGAGGAAAAATTGTGGCTCTAGCGTGTAAGGACAAAAAAACTGTCTCTTCTTAGTAGCCTACATGGCAATAAGACTACGGACAAAGGCGACTTTAAATCTTTGGGGCCCTATGCGCTAAACGATTCTGGGACCCCTCCTTCCCTTCTTATCGCCTCAGAAATTTTCATCCGTCAGATTAACAAAAAAAAAAAAAAAAAAAAAAAGTGAGGTGAAGAAAAATGTTTTTGCGCTTTTTGAAATGCGATTCTTTCATAAATTATTAGGACGTTTTGTCAGAAACAGTGCTAATGTAATGAGTGTGACTGTTCCCGCACATCAAACTTTTTGTTTTACAGATATTTCAAAAATTATTTTTGCGGCTAATAGGAAATCAAAGGGCACTAAGTTTGGCACTTTAAATATCCCATATTCTTTGTGAATTTACGACTAAGGGCTGTCAAAGTCGAACATCCAAGAAATTAAAGTTCTCTTGTGAAGAAATATTTTTGTGCCTCTCAGATTAGGCTTAACAGTTCTTTCTCAAATACTTAAATTTTCGAATCAGTTCATTAATTTCCTGCTACAGGTACTGAAAGACAATAAATGTGGTTTTCACAGATTCTTCAAAAATTATTTTTGCAAATGATAGGGCATAACATTTCATTAAATTTTCGCCATTTTAAATTTCACTACCAGTTCATAAATTTCCCTCTAGTTCTGGAAATTTAATAAATTTCGGCTTTACACTACGAGAGACCATTTTGGTTATGGCAAAAGTTCTTTTTGAGTTTTATACGTTTGGCAAAACTGGTTACATTAGTACATCTTCAGTTGCTATAGTTACTTGGCAAATTTAACGCTAAAGGCGCTGAAAATGGAGTTCCGCTCAATTTATCAATACATTTCATATAAATTGTTATGAAACTGGAATAAGTTTGAATTACAAAACATGCCCTCTCCATTGCTTCAGCTTTAGAAAATCACCTTGTTTTTACGTTATTAGTCAAATTAGTAGGCAACGAGCATGGTATCCCGCAAAAATAAAATACTTGAAGACACTGGCAACTGTAGAAGTCCTCTACGTTTCAAAATACGGGTAAATTTCAATTTGTGCACAGTACTTCACTTAAAAAGGGTGGATGACTTTTCGTAGAGGAGTTTTCTTGTGGCGAACGATTCTCTAAATCGAAGAGATTCAGCCGTCCATGGCATTGGCAAATATCATGGACCAAAAAAGTTGAACAGTAAGAATTTCATCAGTCAGTGCAAAAAAGCGAGAGTGTGAAGAGTTTCTTGAAAACATTTTTCCTTATTACTTTCATCAGAAAATTGAGGTCTGCGTTTTCTTTTATTATGTCAAAAAGATGCGTAAGATTTTCTTTATACCTCCACCGCAGTTATCAGAAACAGAAGCATAAGGATTACAGTAGAGAAACAAAAGCATTTGGCGAAACACTTTTTCGACCATAATTTTTTTTTTCTGCTGGACCAAATTGGGTCATTTTGGGATATGATATGTGTTATTCAGTTGTAAACATGACCCGTATGCAGATGGATCAGAAACCTTAACACAGATCAGGTTAATCGCAAAGATCATACAAATTGAACAACAAAGTAGGTGTGTATCACATTCATTTAATGCAACGATAACAGAAAACAAGTACAAGAAAACGACAAAACAATAATTAATACTTAGTGGGATAATCACGAGACTTAATAACAGCTGCACAATGGGCCGGCATCGAGTCCACTAGCTTCTCGACGGTGACCTGCGGAATTCGCGCCTATTATGCAGACAGCTGGTTGAACTTCTGGGCCCTATTCCGGCAGGTTTTCTTCGCACATCCTCTCTCAATCTCCTCCCACATGTGCTCGATGGGGTTGAGGTCTGGAGATTGGCTTGGCCAGTATAGAAGTGTGACCTGTTGCTGCTGGAAGGCTGCCTTCGCTACTCTGGAGGTGTGCTTCGTGTCATTGTCTTGCTGCATGATCCATCCGGGTGGCATGTTTTGGTTTGCCCATGGGAAGACATCGTTGATGAGCATGTTCGTGTAGCTCTGGCCGGTCATTATGCCATCAATCTTGATGATGGGGCCCATTCCATTGCCAGAGAAGGTGCCGTAAACCATGAGCGATCCTCCTCCGTGCTTGACAGTCAGCTATATGAACTGGGGGTTGAATCTCTGGCCACACGGACATCGTACGTATCAGATGCCATCACTTCCGAACAAGTTGAACTTGCTCTCGTCGGTGAAAAGCACTTTACTCCAGTCCGCCGTGGTCCAGTGTCGACGACAGCGCGCAAACGCGACTCTGGCTCGTTGATTTTTGACTCCGATTAGTGGTTTCTTGGTGGGGCATCTTCCAATTCAATCCACCAGCAATGAGCCGACAGGAGATGGTCATTCGGCTGACGTTCAGGTCGTCGCTGTCACGGAATTCGGTGATGATGTCTATAGCAGTCAAGGTGGGATCAGCACGAGATCGACGGAGGATGCGTCTATCCTGACGCAATGTAGTGGAACGAAGCCTACCACATCGCGGACTGTTCTCGACGGTCCCAGTCTTCTTATAACGTTGCAGGATAGCTGAAATGGACTGGTGTCGAATCTTCAAGGTCCTCGCAATGTCAGTGACACGCATTCCGGATTCCATCATGTTCCCAGCCACCTGGCGAGCTCCAACAGGGATCTACGCCTTTTTACCCATTTCTGAAAACCTAAGATTGACTTATTATCACAATACACATCACAAAACCCACAAAAATCACAAGAAAAACATTAATACATGCAGCAAATAAATGGGTAATAATTGGCGACTCTTGAATATGGCCCATTTCGAACGACAAATTTGCTCTGAGCAAAATACAAACTACGCGGCACTGTAACCCATGAATCAACACATATCATATCACAAAATGACCTGATTTGGTCCAGCAGAAAAAAAATTATGGTCGAAAAAGTGGTTTGCCAAATAATTTTGTTCGCTACTGTAAGTGCAAAAGATCCAGCTTGAAAATGAAAAAGTAGGAACCACAGTTTTTCGAGTAAGAGTATAATTGAAACTTTTATTGGCCGCCCGGGTGGCGCAGTGGTCTAAGCGCTGGCTTAAGACCATTCGTCCGAGATGGGTCCGAGGTAGGATACCAGTGAGGCATGGATGTTGTGTTTGTCTTACGGCACTGGCTCTCTTTCTTCCCTGGAACCAGTGACCCTAAATTACAGACGGGCGACTGCTTATAGCCCATTGAGTTGCTCACGGTGGTCCTTAAACCTTCAATCAAAAAGAAAAACTTTTATTGCTTTTTCAAATGTTAATTTGTTGTCAATTTAAGGAATAGAAAAGGTGAGAATACTTGATAATTATCAGTATTAAACTAAGGAAGGAGAAAGCAATAAAAAAATTGCAATACAATAGAAATTTCTTTTAACACTGTTCAATAAGAAAAAGATTAACAGTGCAACATTTTCAAATTTCTTTATTTTGTAGCCTAAGCACACACTTTTTATGAAAAAAAAAAAAAAAGAACAAATCACCCCGAGAAAGTCCTTTGATCCTAATGAAACTCTGCATGCAAGTACCTCAGGGCCAAATATGCAAATGATTAATTAAAAATTACGAACAATGACTAAATAGCGACCCGCTACAGCGCATGGGAACCGCATCGAGAAGGGTATATTAAGAGCACAGGACGACACAACAGGTCGTAGAATGCGTCGACGTACCGGCCAATTGTGACAGCAAATTGCTGGTACATTAACCTCCAGACTGTGAGGATGCCACGACGACGGATCCGTGCACACCACGAGAAGTGGAGTGGGTTTGCAAGAGGATATATATAATTGGGCTGAGAGAAGCTGGTTGGTCAAGCCGCCATATTGCCAGGCATTTGGATTGGAGCGACGCGGTAATCGGACGATGTTGGCGCCAATGGGTCGAACAGGGCACCACAATCCAGCGGCACACAGCAGTGGACGGCCGAGAGCATTGATGGAACGCGAGATTCGAGCTACCGCGAGAGCAGCAAGAACAGAACCGAATTCGTCGCTCTGAACTATCCGTTGCCATGTTGCGTCGTCCACAGCTACGGAAGTGGCCATTCGGACCATTGCCAGACGAGTTGCGGCACAGGGATTACATTCGAGGAGGCCAATCCGCCACTTACTACTGATCAGAGAGCATCGCAGGCACCAGTTGCAGTGGTGTTATGTTGTCTTCAGTGATGAGTCACGGTTGCACTTAGCGCCGATGACCAGCGCATGCGTGTCTGACGAGCCGAGCAGAGCACGGATCCTGCTTTTATCGTGCAACGGCACAGGGCTCGGACACCTAATCTGACTGTCTAGGAAGCTATTTCCTACGATAGCTGGACAGCCTTTGAAGTCCTCCGTACTATCCTCATGGCTCAACGGTACGTCGACGCATTCTACGACCTGTTGTGTTGCCCTTCCTGTAGCACATCTCCGAGTAATTTTGCAACAGGATAATACCCGGCCACATACGGCACAGCTCTCCCGAGCCTGCGTCTGTAATGTCGACACCCTTTTTCTAGGCCAGCCCGATCACCCGATTTCTCACCGATCAAACATGATGGGACCCCACCTACACCCATCCCGGAATGTCGGTAAATTGGCCCACAATTTGGACACCATCTGGCATTCCATACCTCAGAATAGTATATGCAAACTGTATGTGTCTCTGCCACGCTGGGTTTCTGCTTGTATCCGAGCGAAGGTGGCGCTACAACTTACTGACTTCTTCTACTCATGTAACTGTTTAATCCGGATAAATGGCCCAACTGCTGTGGAATTGCAATTTCCTCTCCTATACATGTACATCACACATGCCAATTTTCATCTTGATTGGACGATTCCTTCTGGGTGCTTTGTTTTCTTTTTTTTTTCTTTTTTTTTTTTCTTCTTTCTTTTTTTTAGCGAAGATTGCATTACCTACTTTGGTTTAGGGTGGCGTTGGAAGAGTAGGGCTAAGTAAGAACTTGATTATACTACCTGTCCTGTCGAGAATTTTCATGTTCGTGAATCTCTGGGAAACTGATCACTTCGCTGAGATTTACGGTGGGGGGGGGGGGGATTCTCCACAGTCCAAGTTTCAAAATTTTGTTTGGAGGAGGCGGTGAAGTGAGGGAATAATGGCCATACTAAAATCATTTCAAAACGTTATATTTAACTATTGAAACCTTACTACGTGGCATATTATATTGAGTTCTTAGCAGAATATCATAGAAGTCCTGTCATTTTTTCTGTTCTTCACGTTTTCTTACACAAGTTCACTGAAAACTACGATACCTGGACTCCTTAACTTCTTATTCAATCTGGTGGTATCATATTGAGGGTGAATGGTATATATTTTTAAAATATGAACAAAAACACATTAATTATTTCTTAAAAGGAGAAAGAAATGAGAGGGTTAAAATAATAACATTTTTACCTCTTGGTCTGCAGTTTCCATCTGATTAGTTGCTCCCGGTATACATTCAAGAACAAAAACTGCGTATTCGAAGTTCCATAAAATGAAAATTCCCCGTAGACAACAATGAAGTATTTATGATAGCTAAAACCCATAAAAAACTTTTATCGAAAATATAAAAAACCCTGTCTTCAAAATAGAACTTAAAAGAAAATTAATCCAATGAAAAAATAAAATCGAAATAAAATCCATTATTCCAACCTCAAATTCGACTGAGAACGATATGCAAAACAGTCTTCACCGAGGAATCCAGATCCCGAATTTCCGACGCGCGTTTCGGCACACTTTTCGTGGCCATTCTCAAGGACATCTCGTGCTGCACTGCTCCTTGCCTGTTAACTATTAATTAAGTCGATGGTGCTGCCATCACCATCGTCTGTGTCATCCTCATGCTCATCACGTAGAACGTCGTTGGCACCATCTAGTGTCATCCTGTTTTTTAATCTTCGTTGTATTTGTCGACTTGATTTTATTATTTGGACAATTCGTTGTTTTTCTTGTTTTATCATGTTCAACCATGTTGGTGATAATTCGACCGGGACATTTAAATTGCAATTATATGCCCTGGTCTTCTCTATCATGATGGCCTCTGCAGTCAGAATCTTTTTATGTGTGTTGTGAGAAGTAACCAAACTTATATTCTCCCAGTCAGGCGTGGCCTCGTTATTATAACAATATTGTATAAGTGAAGTTCGAGTTTCACCCTTATTCCAGTTATTTAAATGTTCACTTAATCTGATATCTATATTTCGCTTTGTGCTACCAATGTGAACTGTTTTATTACCTAGGTTCTTATTTATATTAATAATTGGTATACTGTATACACCTGCTTTATGTAAAATAGGATTTTTTTCGTTACTTGATTGTAATAGACTTTTTCATTACTTGATTGCAATACTTGATAATAGCAGACTATTACAATCAAGTAATGAAAAAAGTCCTATTTTACGCAAAGCAGGTGTATACAGTAGTACAGTAGGAGTCCAGGTATTGTAGTTTTCAGCGAACTTGTGTAAAAAAATGTGAAGAACAGAAAAAATGACAGGACTTCTATGATATCCTGCTAAGAACTCAATAATGGCCATGTTTGTTCATTTCTCAGCCCTGACCAGACAAGCAAAATTTCATGAAAAAAAAAGGGGGTGGGGAATAATAAGAATTAAACTTCTTTTTTCTTTTGGCTTAATTTACTTTTTACTCTTGTAAGTTAGAAGGAAAAGGCGAGCAAGAAGTTACCATCAACCCTTTAAGAAAACAAAATTATTCGCTATTAATCACGGAATGAAGGGAAAGTGTTTTTGTAAATTTGTGAAAAAGCCAAAATCTTTCTTTCAGTGTCCGCCATTTTAGGAAAGGTTTTAGAAATCTCTAAAAGTGTCGCCAAAAGTTCTCTTGAGCAAGCGTCAGGCTATTTTTAGATCAAAAGCATGCAGGAGGGTACAGCGTTCCCTACGTATGAAGGTCAAAGGTTGCTTCCTCAGCAGAAAGTCAAGACATGTGGTCAGTATCAATGGTTTTGGCGGGAACCTGTTAGCCAATAGCCAGCGAAGTCGTTAGTTACTAACGGGAGTTTTTTAGCCAATGGGGGAGAGGAAGCCGAGGCCAGCCACCGTTGGTCCCTGGACTTGAGAAAAGATTGCGCTTATGCTGTATCGCCTGACGTGAATAAGTCGCCCCAGGGCGGGGCTCTGTGCCCGACCTGTGGGAAAGAGAATCAAAAGTGGCTATTAGCAAAAATGTAAAAGAGATGTAAGTTTTTAGCCATGCTGACTTGGCCAGCTGGGGGATGGGCCAACCACCATCGCATGCCGAAAGAACAGAAACTTCGGCGGACGTCTAAGATGTCTCCCCACAGATCATATCCCCTGATAACACTAACCAACATACCAAATGCAGGACAGCACAGAGGTATCGCCAAGCTGAGAAGCCTGAAGTACCTGACCCCGGTCAAAGATTGGAGATTTTTGTGCTACACCACCCCTCTCCTCACCTGGAAGCAGATATTGTGGAACGCTCCTAAGGACACGGAGTCCTGATGCTACCGATGGCTCCCGAAGTTTACCGTGAAAATAGGAGGTAAGACTTCCTTTCCCTTTGAGGGCCAGGTGATGATATGGGCCCCATTATTTCACTTCTGCGAGCTTCAATTAAGAACTGAAGTTCTGCAAGTTTAAAAGCGAACTATGCAGCCTAGTTCAGCATTTTCAACAGCCTAAAGGGCCCTGTTCAAAAAAAAAAAAAAAAAAAGAAAGAACCTTGATTATTGAAATTTATCTGTATAAAGAGATTCTTCTATTTAGGGTAGAGCTATGAGGAGA
Source organism: Macrothele yani (assembly GCA_039090855.1). Classification (NCBI taxonomy): domain Eukaryota; kingdom Metazoa; phylum Arthropoda; class Arachnida; order Araneae; family Macrothelidae; genus Macrothele; species Macrothele yani. Next base: position 68,494,900 of record CM077018.1, read on the forward strand.
AAGTTCCTTGAATAGTTTGGGGCAGAGTGAAAAAGAAAAAAAAAGTATATATGCATATATGTATTCATTAAACAAATTTTTGTTTTGGTTAGTTCATATATATATCAGGTAGAATTTGTATTTCTGAGCATGACGGTGGGGTAGGTCTGGTTTCTGTTGTGGTCTGCTTGGGTCGGTAAAATTAAAGAAATAAAAATGTAAATGTTCCTCCATTCAGTTTTTTTTTTTTTTTTGTATGGTAGTGTTATGCTATGTAAAGAAACCTCCATGTCGTTTTCTATAAATAAGAAAGTCTATATTAAAGGGGAAAGGCAATGTGTAATTTTTACATGTGTAAGGAGTATCTAATATCACAATTATGTTATAAGCTATTTTGAAGAACAACCTCTCAAACCAGTATTTTTTTTTATTTAGGAAATTTCACTTTTTTGTGTGTGTGTGTGCTGGGTAGCTTTTAATAATATTTAAATTGTATTTGTATTTTATACACATACAGGGCCATGTGGTTTAAAATTTATGTCTTGGAGGCAGGTTATGGTGATTTTTGAGTTTGACAAGTAATGGGTGTAAAATTGTCTGTACCATTTTGTAGTAGTGTGGACTAGTTTCCAATATCAGTCGGTGGATCTGGAAAAAGAATTTTCATGAGTGGGAGACATTAAAAAAGGCATGCACGCAGACTAGGTTAATAAAGTGTTGGCCTGTACATTATTACCCTTGTATAATCTTGGAATTCTTCAGGAGGTGATGATTTCTGGAAATAGATAGTTCTTCGATAGGTGTAATTTTCTGGAAATAAATGGTTCTGCGATGTAGTGTGTTTTCCTGGAAAAAAGGTGATTAAATGTTTTTTTCTGTGAAATGAGTGATATAGAGTATTTTTCTGGGAAATGAGTGGTATAGTGTATTTTTCTGGGAAATAAGGATGTTAGTGTATTTTTCTGGAAAGTAGTGTTAATTCTCCTGGAAGCTGTGTGCCTAGGGAATGAAAAGATAAGAGTATTTCTGGAAATAATGTGAGTCTTCGTAGGGTGTTTTTTCTGGAAGCTGTGTGTACCAGAAAATAATAATTTGGGGGCAAGAAAGTTCTTGCAGGGTGCTTTCCTTATGTGGAAAATGCTTCGCGTCTGAAAGGGTATAGATGGAAACAATTGAGGGATTGTTCTTCCACTCCCGATAAGCCGAAGACCCATACCGTAGGAAGCTATCTTGAGCAAGGCGAGTGCAGGAGTGCTGTCCCAAAACAGTAAGTGAAGAAAACTGTACAGGGTGATATGTCACACTTACACTTCCATTTTGGTGCATAGGCCTGATTGGATTCACGACCCAATCTCACCTTCAGCCTAAATAATACTTCCTCACAGTAAGAATTTTGTTTTCAGTGAAATTGAGTGATTTGAATGAGATGTTTGTCTAGCTAGTGCCTGAATTTACTCTATGGGTCTGTTAAATTGGTGAAAAACTTAGTGTACCTTTGCAAATGTAGGTTAAGCTGATTTAGGAGTTGCATGTCAGAAATAGTTGTGTATTTTAGAATTTTGGTGGGCAGTAAGAGTACATATAAATATAAGTTCAAGTTCAGGAGTGTTGAGAGTTAGTGTTTGCCTTTTATTTACATGGTGGGATATTGAGTACTCAGAACAAGTTTGTATAGTGAAGTATTTTGAATTTTTTCAGATGATAGGGTGAATTTTAAGTATATTTGTCAGCCTTGTTGTGTAATGATGGCTTTTGAGATAATTGAGTAAGGTTTTTAGTGCAGTATGTTTAGTACAGTGTTGAGAGTGATTTTGTATCAAGTAATGCTAGAATGTTGAGTATAATACATTTTAATGCAGATTTTCCTGGTAGTGTAGGATTGTTTACTAAAGTAACTTTTGGTTATTTATAAATTTTTGCTCAGTCATTGTAATTTTAAAATTAATGCTGGTAAGGAAATGGTTTGAGGGGGTTGTTTGAAGGTGATTAATCAAAACTATAGTACACATATTCTTATAACTTTCCAAACTGAGATGAGAGAGACATTGCACTTCAGCGACAGAAATTGTCCTCTATGTTGAATCAGGTGTTATACATGTTCTATACTCACAAGGATTTTTATGTGTTTTGAAACTCAAATGACATGCTTTGTTTTTTGTTGCTATTTGGTTAAGTTTTTAAAATAAATGCAGGCCAAGTGGCCTTTCAAAAACCCAAAACTTGTGCAGTGAAGAATTAGTTGACACAGTTGAAGTTCATCGCAGGGTCACATGCTAATAATCCACCTTAGCTTGCCTAAGGCCGGAAACGACCCTGGGAAGTTTGTTTATTTAATTAATGCATTTTGTTCTAACCACTAATTTGATCATCACAGAATCCAAAAGTTATTACACGTGTACACAGTATACCGTATAATTAACAAAAAAAGTTGATGAAGATACGTGTTACAAGTTAAAACCAAAATCATGCTGTCTAAACACGTTTAATATAAAACATTATGAACCTCGCACTATAGGAGGACATAAATACATACAGTTAAAAACGTTAAAAACACACTAGTACTTTCGTGACCACCATCGGTCACTTCCTCAGGTGTGACTACCAGTTCTAAGTAGCAACGGTCAGCATATATGTACAACATGACATGACATGTCGGGTCAGACAAGTGTGCAGAGAGACATAAAAAGAACAGGTGGTCATGAGTCAGTAATAATTAGTACAATATTTAAATCACAGTAAGTCATGTATAAGGTATTTCCAAGCATCAGGAATATAGTTAGGAATATCATTGTTGCAGCAACTTCTCCGATGAGCCACAATCTGAAGGGCTTCAGTAAATAGTAATACATTCTTATTATTAGGTGTAGTCAGAAAGTAACCTCAGACCATATTGGTTCAAAAGGTTTGCTTAGAAGCAAACGTGACATAGCTGTGGAGCCATTACCGACTTTAATACTATATTTGTGTTCCTGCAGTCTGACCTTTAGATTACGAGATGTGGAACCTATGTAGGAAGTATTCCCTTCATCGGGATCAGAGGACAACACAGGGATCCTGTAAATTCCACAATTATCTAATAAATCAGGTCTGTCACGATCGCTACGAACCAACGAAAATAATTTACAAGAAGACAACTCAAAGTCAATACCAAAAGGTCTGCAGATATTTTTAAGTAGATGAGAAAGTGGTGGAAAAACGGGATAGAACCCACAAATTTTATGGTTCTAACTTCTCTGGTTAGTGTTGTAGAGTCAAAGCGTTGGGATATTTTAATAAGTTTATTAACAATGTAATTAGAGTACCCAAAGGAATTAGCCAACTCGTAGATTTTCAGGATTTCTTGTTCATACGTTTGCTTAGTAGAACAGTGAGAATGGGCTCGGGGTACCATAAAACGCAAGGAAGCAAGTTTTTGGCAATGCAGATGATTAGAAGTGGCAGGGATAATTAAAACCTGAGAGGTAGATTTCCGAAAAACTGAAGTCGTAACCAAATTTGTGGTAGGATCACGGGTGAGCAGGATGTCTAAAAACGGCAATGTAAAATCCAATTCAGTTTCAACTGAAAATTTAATAGAGACAAATTTTGACGAAAAACTATTAACCAAATCCTGTAGGTTCGACGTTGACCCCTGCCAAAAAATTAGAATATCATCAATGTATCGAATATAAAGGAGTGGTTAAACAGGAAAGGTGTTTAACACCTCGTTTTCCAATTGCTGTAGGAAAATTTCGGCATGGTGGGGCGATAGTGGAGAACCCATTGGAGCCCCTTCCAACTGCTTATAAATAACATCATTAAAACGAAAATACGTCCTATTATAAACAAGTTGTAGAGCACGAATTATAGCTTTAGCGTTAGGGGCAGAAAAAGTATCGAAAGCCAACAGTTTGGAAAGAATCAAATTATGAACAGTGGGAACAGGAATATTGGGAAACAATGATATCGTAAATAGAACCAAAATAGGTTGAATAAAGTGAATAGAAGATAAAGCCTGGGTGGAACTGGAGATAGAGTAACATGAATTGGCAGTGAGATGATTCAATAATTTGGCAAGAGTACATTCAAGAGGGCGAGTGGGGGAAGCAAACGCTGAGACCAGAGAACGAATTGGGTGGTCAGGTTTGTGCAATTTTAGCTTTCCAAACAAAGCAGGGACATGGGGCCCAGGAGGGGGTGTAAACCTTTAATAATGTCAGGAGGTAAGTCTGGAAAGGATTTTAGGTTATTAATTGCAGTGATCGTGGCAGAAGTTGGGTCTCAAGGGCAAATGGAGTGTGGGATTTGTTCAATAGCCTCCAACATTTTTTGATGGTACACCTCCGTTTCAATGATGATAATTTGTGAGCTTTTACTGAAGAAATAATATAAATGTCTTTATTGTTGTGAAGTTCTTGTAGACCTGTAACTTCTTCACGGGATTGATGCGAGATCTTTGTAGCTGAAACTTTTGTTTGCATATTACGGATGACATCAGCAACCTTAAAACGAGTAGGTTCTTGCACATTTTTAGGTAGGGCACGTATAATAGTTTTAATTTTAGGGATAAGGGTAAAGTTATTAATATGTGAAGTCTGAAAAGCATATTTTGGTCCCTTATATGTGCCGATTTTTGAGCTGTAGAGAGGGAAATCTTACTTAAATTTAGATATGTGCAAGAAGGTTGTGATTTATGGCCGTAGAGCTGTCCAGGAAAATTGGGCTCATAATAGGTATTGTCAGCCACCAAGTTGTGTAATTTAGCCACATGGGTAACCTGAAGTTTACCTTCAAGTGACAGACAAGTAGCCGATATAATAATAAGAGCCCTAGTAAGAAGAATAGGGTGAATAGTATCAGCCATAACTAAATAGGATTTGTAATAGCGTCTGTTAAAGTAATCAATATAGCCACGTTTTTTACTCATAACACAGGTAAGCCTTTTAAGTTCACTGGTACGGAAAATCTTGGCATCAGTTCTTGAAATAGGCTTATATCTAATTTGCAGAAATTTTGGGATAACACCTAGTTCTTTACAGTTCTGAAGGAAGGTTAGATGAGAAGCTTCAGTGGTTAATTTTTTCTTCCAAAATTCAAAATTTTTAATAAGGGAGTGCATAATGTTGGTGACATGAGTGAAGTGTACTTCTCACTAGGAAGGAGTTTCGAAATTTTTTTGGTACAGGTAAATAGATAATACTAGAAATGAACAAAACTCACAATATAGTTGAAAATCCAAATGTGGTAAACAGTATGTAGAAGTCTCAGTGTTGAAAAAACCACAAGCAGCATAACCAAGGTCGATGGTTATTGATTTGAAATGGACTCCACTAGCTGCTTGTGGTTTTTTCAACACTGAGACTTCTACATACCTGTTTAACACATTTGGATTTTCAGCTATATTATGAGTTTTGTTCATTTCTAGTATTATCTATTTACCTGTACCAAAAAAATTTCGAAACTCCTTCCTAGTGAGAGGTACACTTCACTCATGTCACCAACATTATGCACTACCTTATTAAAAATTTTGAATTTTGGAAGAAAAAATTAACCACTGAAGCTTCTCATCTAACCTTCCTTCAGAACTGTAAAGAACTAGGTGTTATCCCCAAATTTCTGCAAATTAGACATAAGCCTATTTCAAGAACTGATGCCAAGATTTTCTGTACCTGTGAATTTAAAAGGCTTACCTGTGTTATGCGTCAAAAACGTGGCTATATTGATTACTTAAACAGACACTCTTACAAATCCTATTTAGTTATGGCTGATACTATTCACCCTATTCTTCTTACTAGGGCTCTTATTATTATATCGGCTACTTGTCTGTCACTTGAAGGTAAACTTCAGAATTAACTTTTTTACGGGTCTTATAGAGGTTATTATTCAAAAAAGTTGGTTGTCAAATTTTCGAACTAAAGCCTAGTTCTTCAGGTTACCCACGTGGCTAAATTACACAACTTGGTGGCTGACAATACCTATTATAAGCCCAATTCTCATGGACAGCTCTATGGCCATAAATCACAACCTTCTTGTACATATCTAAATTTAAGTAAGATTTCCTCTCTACAGCTCAAAATCGGCACTTGATAAGGGACCAAAATATGCTTTTCACACTTCACATATTAATAACTTTTCCCTTATCCCTAAAATTGAAACTATTATACGTGATCTACCTAAAAATGTGCAAGAACCTACTCGTTTTAAGGTTGCTGATGTCATCCGTAATATGCAAACAAAGGTTTCAGCTACAAAGATCACACATCAATCCCGTGAAGAAGTTACAGGTCTACAAGAACTTCGCAACAATATAGACATTTCTATTATTTCTTTAGATAAAAGCTCACAAATTATCATCATCGATATGGAGGTGTACCATCAAAAACTGTTGCGAGGCTATTGAACAAATCCCACACTCCATTTGACCTTGAGACCCAACTTCTGCCACGATCACTGCAATTAATAACCTAAAATCCTTTCCAGACTTACTTCCTGACATTATTAAAGGTTTACACCCTCCTCCTGGGCCCCACGTCCCTGCTTTGTATGGAAAGCTAAAATTACACAAACCTGACCACCCAATTCGTTCTATGGTCTCAGCGTTTGCTTCCCCCACTCGCCCTCTTGAGTGTACTCTTGCCAAATTATTGAATCATCTCACTGCCAATTCACGTTACTCTATCTCCAGTTCCACCCAGGCTTTATCTTCTATTCACTTTATTCAACCTATTTTGGTTCCATTTATGATGGTTTCATTTGATATATCATTGTTTCCCAATATTCCTGTTCCCACTGTTCATAATTTAATTCTTTCCAAACTGTTGGCTTCCGATAATTTTTCTGCCCCTAACGCTAAAGCTATAATTCATGCTCTACAACTTGTTTATAATAGGACGTATTTTTGTTTTAATGATGTTATTTATAAGCAGTTGGAAGGGGCTCCTATGGGTTTTCCACTATTGCCCCCTCCTTGCCAAAATTCTGCTACAGCAATTAGAAAACAAGGTGTTAAACACCTTCCCTATTAAACCACTCCTTTATATTCGATACATTGATGATATTCTAATTTTTTGGCAGGGGTCAACGTCGAACCTACACGATTTGGTTAATAGTTTTTCGTCAAAATTTGTCTCTATTAAATTTTCAGTTGAAACTGAATTGGATTTTACTTTGCCGTTTTTAGACATCCTGCTCACCCGTGATCCTACCACAAATTTGGTTACGACTTCAGTTTTTCGGAAATCTACCTCTCAGGTTTTAATGATCCATGCCACTTCTAATCATCTGCATTGCCAAAAACTTGCTTCCTTGCGTTTTATGGTACCCCGAGCCCATTCTCACTGTTCTACTAAGCAAATGTGTATGAACAGGAAATCCTAAAAATCTACGAGTTGGCTAATTCCTTTGGGTACTCTAATTACATTGTTAATAAACTTATTAAAATATCCCAACGCTTTGACTCTACAACACTAACCAGAGAAGTTAGAACCATAAAATTTGTGGGTTCTATCCCGTTTTTGCCACCACTTTCACATCTACTTAAAAATATCTGCAGACCTTTTGGTATTGACTTTGAGTTGTCTTCTTGTAAATTATTTTCGTTGGTTCTTAGCGATCGTGACAGACCTGATTTATTAGATAATTGTGGAATTTACAGGATCCCTGTGTTGTCCTCTGACCCCGATGAAGGGAATACTTCCTACATAGGTTCCACATCTCGTAATCTAAAGGTCAGACTGCAGGAACACAAATATAGTATTAAAGTCGGTAATGGCTCCATATCTATGTCACGTTTGCTTCTAAGCAAACCTTTTGAACCAATATGGTCTGAGGTTACTTTCTGACTACACCTAAGAATAAGAATGTATTACTATTTACTGAAGCCCTTCAGATTGTGGCTCATCGGAGAAGTTGCTGCAACGATGATATTCCTAACTATATTCCTGATGCTTGGAAATACCTTATACATGACTTACTGTGATTTAAATATTGTACTAATTATTACTGAATCCTGACCACCTGTTCTTTTTATGTCTCTCTGTGCACTCATCTGATCTGACACGTCATGTTGTACATATATGCTGACCGTTGCTACTTAGAACTGGTAGTCACACCTGAGGAAGTGACCGATGATGGTCACGAAAGTACTAGTGTGTTTTTAACGTTTTTAACTTTATGTATTTATGTCCTCCTATAGTGCGAGGTTCATAATGTTTTATATTAAACGTGTTTAGACAGCATGATCTAATTTTGAGTGTTTACAAATTTGGTACACATATAAACCATAATTACTTATTTTACACTCGCAGGTGCCTCAACTCATCGTATATGCAAACAACGCAGGCCTTCAATAATAACTTTTGGGAATTTTCAAACATCAGTGTTGCATTTTATTTGTATTTTCATTTATCATGGCCTTAAGATGATTGAATTTGCTTTTGTTTCGAAATGCATACACCCATCTCCCAAATTTTAATTTTCACCTAAATTCAACTTACCATAATTTTGATATCTGCACAAATTTAAATAGTAATTACCCAGAATAACTTTTTTTGTGATTCCCACCATAACATACCCCAGAGAGAAAAGGTAGTAAACAGCAAACACCTCGGATCATCAGGACAGTTTCTACAAGCACTCTTCATCGCAGCTCAAGAAAGACAGGTAAAAAGTTCCAACACAGATGTTTTTCCTTGGCTTGTCAAAGTAATTTATATCACAGACAGCTAAGTATTCGCCTTAAACAATGAAAAGTGTGGGAAGCGTCAATCCTTGTTTCGCCTACCACTAAAAGGAAGGCTAGGTTATTTTAACAGTTTCTTTCAAAACAAGTACATCGATAACAATTCGAAAATTTAAAATGAGAAAGTAAATTTAATTATCAATTGACAATAAAGTGGTCACTTTAAGGATTGATTTATTTCGGTTCGGGAAAAACAAAACAAAACTGGCAATCCAATTATACGTTTTTGGGGCCCCTCAAGCTCTGGGGCCCTAGGCACGTGTTTAGTGCGCCTAGTGGGAAATCTGCCCCCGACTACAGACGTACAAACAACGACAGGAACTGCTACTAAACCTGTAGTAATTCCGGATTATAATAACACAATGGGAGGAGTCGACCGAATGCTGTCATACTACCCTGCAGTCCGACATCAGCAGAGATGTTACCTGAAAATTTTCCGTCAATTTCTTCATATATCGGTCTTCAACGTCTTTATTCTGCATCGGCAGCAAAGGTGGTACAATGGATCTTATTGACAGGATAGTAGAAAAATATCACATTATGTATCCTCGACAAAAGCCAGGCCGACCGTCAAGTGGTGGAAATCCATCCAGACTGATCGAACGACATTTCCCTGAATACATTTCACCCACACAAAAGCAGCCAGCACCAAGGCAAAAATGTGCTGTATGCTGCTCAAAGGTCGTTGGTGGAAAAAAGGTTAGGAAGGAAACTCGTTTGTGGTGTAAAAACTGCCCTTGTTTTAGGATTTATCATACTATGGGACACTTTTAATTGTATCGTCCTCGTGGAAAGGTCTGTACATAGGTTGTATCTATTCTTCTTTTGTTCCTCCGTTTGTTGCCGTTACACTGTATATTTGTATGCACTGCGGGGTAAACGTGCTTCTAACATATTCAACGTTGGGTGTGCACTTACCTAGTTTCAAATTCAAAGGGTTAATATGTGTACATATGGAATTGCGATTATGGCCATTTTGAGCATTGCCATTGGTTTCGGTGATTGCGTGTAGGAGGGACGTAGGAGAGTCACGCGACGGGGTCACCTATACATTCTATGGCGGGAAGTTCTGCTGGTTAAGAATTTCACTGTGAGGTCACTTAACATAGAGTACCAAATGATGGTACTTGATATTTTACCGCCAAGTAATTTCATCTACGTTATCATAGGAAGTAATTGCTCAGATAAATGCAAGTGCAAGATCCGCCTTATTATTAAAACTAAGGACGACTTCCCGAAATGAAAATAAATACGAAAGACTCCTACTGGCTGACAGCACGTGAGCTGTGCATCGGTTGCAATTTGTTCTGTAGTGAAAGTGCGTTAAAATGAAATACAGAATTTTGGCTGCCTTTTAAAAGAACATTTAGCGACGAAAACTGTCTCCCCACACTGAAATGTTTATTCTGACATCTAAATTTTGTTTTCTCATGAATGTGAAGATGTCTATTTAGCGCACGGAATGAACTAGATTGATTTTCTGCCTGATGATGCAAACTAACACCTGAGAGCAGTGTTCTGTGGAAATACGACAGTTCTGTTGGAATAAATATTCCAGAATGTTGTCTGCTCTGCCATTTGTTGTGCCTGATTAAATAGTAATTGGTCTGTCTGTCACATATTGTTTCTAATGTTAAGGAAATTTCTAAAAATTCTGGTGCCTCCCAACTTCATCATAAAAAAAAGCTTTCAATTTCACATCTTAACCCCATCCTGTAGCGGGATTATTGCCGATAAGTTTTGTATAGGGAACTCGTAAGTTGTTCCAACGGTGTTTTTTGTGTGTGTTTGTGGAACTTTTTTTTACTATGTAGTTGGGAGGCACGAGAATTTTGAGGAATTTCCTAAACAATATATGGCAGAGAAGACAATATATTCTGACGGAAGTGTCGCATTTTTACAGAACATTGTTCTCCGGTGTTAGATCGTATCATTCGGCAGCTTTCTTTGCCTGGCAGAAAATCAATCTCGTTCATTTTGTCTGCTAAAAAGACATCTTCACATTCATAAGGAAACAGAACGTTAACGTGAGAAAAAATACTTTGGTGTGGGGATACAGTTTCTTTTGAGGGGCAGCCAAAATTCTGCATTTCGTTTTCTGCAACAAAATGAACCGCAATCAATACAGAATGGACGTGCTGCCATCTACTGGACAATACTTAGTCTTTCGCATTTATTTGTCATTTCTTGAAGTCCTCAGTTTGTAAGGCTTTGTATTTATACATGTACTGCTTATGATACTATCAATTGGCACTATATGTGAAGTGACCTCAAGGCGAATTTCTTAAGCAGAACTTCCTGCCGTAGGATCAATACATGTCCCCATCACATGACTTCCCGCAAACACGTAATCCCTGAAACAGCTCCAAACCAATCAGGTGATTGAAATGGCAGTATTTGCGTACATCTACTAGATGTGACTTACGAAGCTACGCAACCGGGTTGATTCATTCAATGGATCAACTCAGTCATCAGTCGAGACTCTAGGTACGAATCCGAGTGGGTCACCACCAGCCCCTTGTTAGATGCCCCTTTCCAGCCCCTTGTTAGATCCGAGTGGGTCGCACACCAGCCCGATGTTACATGAAACCTAGAGGGCTCACGGCAGATTTTTAGAGGTTCTAACCTAGTCCGTCAGTAGACAGAAATGCTGACAACTAGGCCACCCGCGGTACCTAGTTCTGCCTTTTATTTAAGGTTAAACCAGGTCATGATGGGGACAAGACTTCAGATCCTACTGGAATCTCTACCCAGTGATAGCTTGTAGAGTTCACACCCAATCTACCACCGGTTACAGGCTTTTGAACAGCATAGGTGGAACTTCGAGGCTCGCGATAGGAAAGTAGGCGGAGTGCCTGACCCCAGGGCTTAAACAACCTTTAGAAGTATAGGAAGCTGGGAGATTTGGGGTAGAGTACCCGATGGGGGGGGGATACATACCCAAGACCCGACGGCTCTTAACATGCTCGTCAAAGGCACAGCGGACATTCAGTGATGGACGCTAAGCCATCCACGGTTGGAAAGTAGGTAGACATACCAAAGACTTTTAAAGGTCTTTGAGACATACCCACTGGTGTGCGTCGCAAGAGCGACTGACGTGACGTCATTTAGCGTCAAATTGCATACCAGTAGTGGGAGGCAGAGAGAGGGGTTGAGTGAGGAATAAACAACCTTATTTTTAACCAAGGTCTGCTGACTTAATGTGCGGATATTTAGCGGTTCGAGCGCTCGTACTTGCCTGGGATAGAACCCGAGACTTTCACGTGGCAAGCAGGAGTGTTGACCACCTGGCTATCCACAGCTGACACATAATAGTGGGAGCATTTTAAGTTTCAAAAAAATAAAAAAATACGAACATTTCTGTGACAGAGCTTGCCGACAGCTGGGGTTGGGTATCTGGAAGAAGATGGATTTATCAGCGCACCTATTTATTTAAAAAAAAAAAAAAAAAAAAAAAAACCTTGCACAGCCAATGGTGCGTGTGGTGTAACGAATTTTTAATTTTGCTTTCGGCATGAGCAACTCAATAGGCTATAAGCAGTTGCTGATAACTTCATATAAATATAAAAGAATCTGCCCACAGACAATGAATAGTCTTGGACTGCTAGTGTAATGAAATAGCACAGGAAGAGATCAAATTCAAGACGTTCATGCTGGGGTTAATTTCTCCGGCAGCTTAGCATGCCCATTCGACGTACGGCGAGTATTCAGTGCAACTCAAGTCTACCTGGGATCGATCCTGCGACCATCTGGTTTGAAGGTGGCTGCTCAAACCACTACGCCGTTCGCAGCCCAAAACTCCAATTGAAACAATGCTATTTATTGTAGAAGAGTGCAACGATTTCATGTTCAGCAGTAGTGGCCAAAATCTACTTTTATCCCCTTCGACTCCCAAGTGATTTACTGTACTTCACAATTTGTTGCCCTGTAGGTAGATCGATTTTATGCATGTATTTGAGGTAAATAAAATAATTTCAATTATTTTATGATATTTATACATAAGCCTTAGTACAAATTTCATTGTTATGAACAAATGTTTATTTTTTATGGTGAATAAAAAATTGTGAAGTTTGCATCTTCATTTCTTCTGCCAAGGCTAAAAGAATCTCGAGTATAATCGGACAACGCTAATCTCAAGCAATCTTCTTTGTGTCCTGATCCGTCAAATTTGAGCGATATTTATTTTTTGTTTGTTGTAAGTAAGAAAATGCTGATTCACATAAATATGTTGCCACGAAGCAGGGATGTAAATGTTCACTAGATTTTCTCACATTGGGGTACTTTTCTTTGGAAACAAAATTCCAGAAATTATCTTCTGAAAATTTGGCTTTCAGAAGTACGTCACACCGGAGTGTTATTATTTCATTCAGTTGAAAGAGCTCTGCAAATTTACTTGTGGGTCAGTGTCCTCCTTGAATGGGTAAGTAGCAAATTGAATAAGATCTTCCATTTTTTGTAAACTCAATTTTTTAATTTTTTTCCACAAAACGTAAGCGATCGATCGGTAGATCGCGATCGAAGTGTTGGCCATCGCTGATGTACAACATGTGCTGTCTCTTACGTTTAGTCTCAGCAAGTTTTTGACTTCTGTGATTGTGTACCAACTGTTACGCAATAATTGGTTAGTTTAAAAAAGAAAATTGCTCATGCATATTCGTGCTCTCTCATCCCACCACATTTGCTGCACCTTGCCATGGCAAATACAGAGCCTGTATTTTCATACATTATCGTAAAAATAAAAGTGGAGAAGATGTGCACTATGTTTTTAAGGAAATAAGAGTTTTACAGAAAGATCAGATCAGATCATATGTAGAGGATTTTAGGAAGGGAGTGTCTGACCCCAGGTCTTAAACAACCCTTAGAAATAGGAAGCTAGGAGATTTGGGCTAGAGTGCCCGATAGGAAAGTCACACTGAAGCGAGGTAGAAGACGCCCTTATTTACTACCGGGGGCCAGTACCCGGGGTCCGACGGCTTAACGTGCCCATTCAATGCTCTAGTAGATCAGATCAGATCATATGTAGAGGATTTTAGGAAGGGAGTGTCTGACCCCAGGTCTTAAACAACCCTTAGAAATAGGAAGCTAGGAGATTTGGGCTAGAGTGTCCGATAGGAAAGTCACACCGAAGCGAGGTAGAAGACGCCTTTATTTACTACCGGGGGCCAGTACCCGGGGTCCGACGGCTTAACGTGCCCATTCAATGCTCTAGTAGATCAGATCAGATCATATGTAGAGGATTTTAGGAAGGAGTGTCTGACCCCAGGTCTTAAACAACCCTTAGAAATAGGAAGCTAGGAGATTTAGGCTACAGTGCCCGATAGGAAAGTCACACGGAAGCGAGGTAGAAGACGCCCTTATTTACTACCGGGGGCCAGTACCCGGGGTCCGACGGCTTAACGTGCCCATTCAATGCTCTAGTAGATCAGATCAGATCATATGTAGAGGATTTTAGGAAGGGAGTGTATGACCCCATTTCTTAAACAACCCTTAGAAATAGGAAGCTAGGAGATTTGGACTAAAGTGTCCGATAGGAAAGTCACACCGAAGCGAGGTAGAAGACGCCCTTATTTACTACCGGGGGCCAGTACCCGGGGTCCGACGGCTTAACGTGCCCATTCAATGCTCTAGTAGATCAGATCAGATCATATGTAGAGGATTTTAGGAAGGGAGTGTATGACCCCATTTCTTAAACAACCCTTAGAAATAGGAAGCTAGGAGATTTGGGCTAGAGTGCCCGATAGGAAAGTCACACGGAAGCGAGGTAGAAGACGCCCTTATTTACTACCGGGGGCCAGTACCCGGACGGCTTAACGTGCCCATTCAATGCTCTAGTAGATCAGATCAGATCATATGTAGAGGATTTTAGGAAGGGAGTGTCTGACCCCAGGTCTTAAACAACCCATAGAAATAGGAAGCTAGGAGATTTGGGCTAGAGTGCCCGATACGAAAGTCACACGGAAGCGAGGTAGAAGACGCCCTTATTTACTACCGGGGGCCAGTACCCGGACGGCTTAACGTGCCCATTCAATGCTCTAGTAGATCAGATCAGATCATATGTAGAGGATTTTAGGAAGGGAGTGTCTGACCCCAGGTCTTAAACAACCCTTAGAAATAGGAAGCTAGGAGATTTGGGCTAGAGTGCCCGATACGAAAGTCACACGGAAGCGAGGTAGAAGACGCCCTTATTTACTACCGGGGGCCAGTACCCGGACGGCTTAACGTGCCCATTCAATGCTCTAGTAGATCAGATCAGATCATATGTAGAGGATTTTAGGAAGGGAGTGTCTGACCCCAGGTCTTAAACAACCCTTAGAAATAGGAAGCTAGGAGATTTGGGCTAGAGTGCCCGATACGAAAGTCACACGGAAGCGAGGTAGAAGACGCCCTTATTTACTACCTGGGGGCCAGTACCCGGGGTCTGACGGCTTAATGTGCCCATCTGACGCACGGCGGGTATTTAGTAGTTCGACCGTTCGTACCTGCCCAGAATCGAACCTGAAGTTATCTCCATGGCAGTGGCGGCGGAACCGCCAGGGCCCGGTCAATAATTTTAGCCAAGATTTTTATTTTACTTCTTTTTCACTTAACATATATACACTGACGGAAAAAAATCCCAACACCACGAAAAAATAGTTGTAGAGGAATGAAATGGCGGCAATACATTTGCATAGGTAACATATTTAATCGATTAAGGTTTCAAGATCACAGCTTATTGTAAGCGCGAGAAGAGCCATTTTAAATGTGAAATGCTGGTACATTAATAACCGGTGTAACCGCCAGAATGTTGAATGCAAGCATGCAAACGTTCATGCATTGTGTCGTACAGGTGCTGGATGTCAGTTTGTGAGATGGAGTTCCATGCCTGTTGCATTTGGTCGGTCAATACAGGGACGGTTAATGCTGGTTGGGGGTGACGCTGGAGTTGTCGTCCAATGATGTCCCATACGTGCTTGATTGGTGAAAGATCTGGTGATCTAGCAGGCCACGGCAACATGTCAACACTCTGTAGAGCATGTTGGGTTACAACAGCGGTATGCGGGCGAGCGTTATCCTGTTGGAAAACACCCCTGGAATGCTGTTCATGAATGGAAGCACAACAGGTTGAATCACCAGACCGACGTACAACTGTGTCGTCAGGGTGCGTGGTAAAACCACGAGACTGCTCCTGCTGTCATAGGAAATTGCTCCCCAGACCATATCTCCAGGTGTAGGTCCAGTGTGTCTCGGCCGCAGACAGGTTGGTTGCAGGCGCTCACCTGGCCTTCTTCTAACCAACACACGGCCATCACTGGCACCCAGGCAGAACTGGCTTTCATCAGAAAACACAACAGATCTCCACTCCGTCCTCCAATGAGCTCTAGCTTGACACCACTGACGTCGCAAACGGCAGTGGTTTGGAGTAAGTGGAATGCACGCTACAGGGCGTCTGGCTCAGAGCTGTCCTTCAAGTAACCGATTTGTAACAGTTTGTTGTGTCACTGTGGTGGCAACTGCAGCTCGAATTGCTGCCGCAGACACGGTACGATGCACCACGGCCATGCGGCGTACACGGCGCTTTTCCCTCTCAGTAGTGCCACGTGGCCGGCCGGAACCCGGTCTTCTTGAGGCAGTACCTTCCCTTGACCACCACTGCCAACAACCATGCACAGTGGCTAAATTCCTGCCAAGTCGTTCTGCAATATTGCGGAAAGAAAATCCACCTTCTCGTAGCCCTATTACACGACCTCGTTCAAACTCCGTGAGCTGTTGATAATGGCTTCTTCGTCTTCTTAAAGGCATTATTGACTAACATCAACACACTACGTCGAATCTCAACGATAACTAACGCTCACGAACGTTACAGCGCGTATTTACAGCAAACCTGCTTTGCATGTTCCGAGGGGCGCTACTAGCGCCACACGTATGCGCCGAGCACGAAATTTGCATAGACGTCATCTTACAGATGTACTCTCACCGCCTACCAACTGTCGTTTATCTAACACAACCCCTTCTTGGTGTTGGGATTTTTTTCCGTCAGTGTATGTGCAATTGTTGTGGTGTGCCTTAGAAGTTCCTCTAGGTAAGTGGTCGGGTGATCCTAATCCCAAACAAGGCTCCTTAGCATTGTTTTTTTTTTCTGTTTGTTTCAGGAGGGAGGGGGTGTACACAAGATTCCCCTTGTGGGAGAGGCTGAGTCGGGTGAGTTCTGTATGAAATGGTAACAACCTTATCACGTTGGAAGCCTGATGGTCCAGGATAACTGCAATTATCGTTAGCAAAAGTGGGGAGATATGGGGGGCTGAATAGCAGAGGAAATACTTTGAACCTGTAGTCTCAGTCAGGAGTAGGAAGTGATAGCCAAAGCCCTGGAAGTCCAACCTTCCAAGAAAGCACGGCCACACCTCAAAATGCCTTCTCTCAATGAGCCCTCTTACAGCGTCCCCTTCCAACATCTTCCGCTTGCGTTTCTCCTCGCCTGGGACTGCTGAAGAGCAATAATGGCATGTTCCCTTTTTCTCACATCCACAAAACTATAAATCTAACACCCCCTCATTTGAAAAGACGTGTGAGAAAAAGTGCACTTTGACTGTTCCTTGCCCAGCTGATCAAAATGGCTACTGAATTTCATTTCTGATAAATATGGATGCCCTGGTTACAAAGAAATTAGGAATGAATCAATGAAAGCATG
This sequence comes from Macrothele yani, assembly GCA_039090855.1. Classification (NCBI taxonomy): domain Eukaryota; kingdom Metazoa; phylum Arthropoda; class Arachnida; order Araneae; family Macrothelidae; genus Macrothele; species Macrothele yani. The sequence continues at coordinate 68,512,266 of CM077018.1, forward strand.
CATTGTTTTGTTGCAGTCCTATACTGCAATTCACCCCAAAACTGTACTACTGGTAAAGGCGGGAGAGCCTTACCACATCTTGTCGTGAAACGCAAAAATGGTATCCATCCACGTTAATGTGCTCTTCTACTGTTTCCTTTCCGATCCCTCTCCCCCCCCCCACACACACACATATATCACAATGAGTGAGGATTGTGAGTGGGGTTCTGGTGGAGGCCGAACGAACTGCTTCCTTACTGCCTGTTTAAGTAACGCACCATTCGAGCTTAATCGATTGTCAATTTATTGCCTCTGTGTTGTTAATGTTCGGAGAGGTCTTCCACCCCTTCCCCCTGTCCGAGTTGTATCCCAAAAGGGCAGAAATAGCCGGAAGTGCGAAGCTCTTGATTCAACAACTTCTCACAACAAATTTATTTATAAAAGCGCTCTAACTTCTGAATTTTTTTTAGATAGCAATTTTGTCTGATAAACAACTGTTGAGCAAACAAAAATGGATTCAAAACAATAATTCTGAATTTCTGATGCTTTTCGCTCCAAACGCTAGGGACTATTTTTCGTAGTGGAGGTAGATGTTTCGTACCCTTCATAGTGATTCACTCTTAGGTTGACTCGGAGAACAGACTTCTACTAAAAAGTAAAAAGTCATGGGTTGTGTATGATTTCCATGCGTTCTCAGGCAATTCAGGCAATTCTTACTCATTTTTATAAGGTTTTATAAAAATGAGTAAACAACTGAAAATCACTTCGTATTTTAAAGTGTCTTCTCCACGAATTGACTCTGAGCATATCCCAGTTCGAACTGTAGGGAACAACATTGTGGTAGCTGACTGTGTTTTCACTTCTGGTGACGGACAGGGAATGGAAACCAACCTCCGATATTGAATGAAAGTACGGACTCTGATTACGATTTTCAATTATACATGTGTTCACTGTGTTTCAAGCAAGAAAAATCGACCCGAAATAAGGCCTATCAGCCGCTAGAATTTGATTACCTATCAACAGTTAAGAAGGATTCACATCATTCGAGATCATTTCAAAAAACGTGGTTCAAAGAATTCATTCAAATGGATGTCTTTCTGCACAAATAGAAAAGCTGCGTTTTGCAATATCTGTCAGTGGGGTGATTCTCATTCTTCTTTAAAAAAGTCTAAAAATTATTTAGCGTTTGTTTCAACGGGATTCACAGCTTGGAAAAGAGCCATGGAAACTTTTAGAAACCATGAGAAGTCAAAATCACATTTAGAATGCATAATGGATATGAATGCTTTCCAACAACCAGTAAACGTATGTTCTATGATAAGTGACCGGCACTGTGAAGAGCAGATTGCCAGAAAGAAAGTATTTCTAAAAGTGATTACATCTGTAGGATAATTGGCAAGACAAGGTCTAGCTCTAAGAGGTCACGATGAGCAAGAAAGTAACTTAAGGCAGTTGCTAAAAGTTAGGTGTGAAGATGATCCCGGAATACTGAAGTGGATAGATGATAAAAAATATTTATTGCACAATATTGTAAATTAATTGTTGCAACATCTTTACAACAGACTTATTAGGAAAATTATTTGTTCTGTTCAGCAATCAAAATGGTTCTCTTGGATAGCAGATGAAACGACTGACTGTTCTCATCACGAACAGTTTTGCATTGCAATCAGATGGGTAAGTCCGGAATATGAAATACACGAAGATATAATCGGAATTGTTGATGTTCCCAACACTACTGCTGAAACATTAACATCCATGATTTTTGACCTACTTATCCGGTGTGGGCTGGACATAAAAATTGCAGAGGGCAAGCATACGACGGCGCTTCAAACATGACTGGTCGTCTAAATGGTGTTGCCTTTCGCATAAAAAGTATAGTCCCTGCTGCAGTTTCCATACACTGTGTTGCTCATAGTTTACAATTGTGTCTTCAAGATGTTACTGCTGCAAGTATCCCCATAAGAAATGCTTTAAACATTGCTTCCGATCTCCATAATTTAATTAAAATCTCCCCGAAATGGTCAGCTTTTTTTGAGGAAATTGCTAAAGATTTTAATTCCGGTAACACGACAAGTTTAAAACCTATCTGTGTCACAAGGTAGACTGTCAGAAATAAAGCTCTGCAGTCGATAATTCACAATTATGAAATTCCAGATGAAGTACTAGCTCACATTTCTGAAGAAAGAAGTGAACCAGGATGTAGAGCAAATGGTCTACAAGCTCTTATGCAGCAATTTTCCGCTTATTTCGGACTATAACTTTCACTGGATATATTTTCAGTAACGGAACAATGTTCTAAAGAATTGCAGAAAACCACAGTAACGGCCAGCGAGACAAATCAAATCATTACAGTACTCAAAGAAACACTGCAGAAGAAAAGAGACAATTTCGATGCAATTTATGAAAAAAACATGTGAAACTGCAAAAAAAATTACATAGTCTGGAACCTACGCTTCCATGACAAAGAAAAATTCCAAAATGCCTCGATCATGCAGGAAAGGAAACTAACCATGTATTTATAACCGCCAAGGATTATTACAGGCAACTCTTTTACGAAGCTTGCGACCTCGTGATAAATGAGCTAAATCGAAGATTTTGTTGGGAGATATTGAAAAACTTTTAATTTCAGAGTTCAATGGCAAATTTCAAATACAATATTGCAACTGTATTCTGAAGACATTGATACAGAAAAACTCAAGATTCAGTTGCAAATGCTTCCAGGAATTCTGAAGATGTACAATGATGATCATTCAGAAATTCAAGTTAGGTTGGTGAAAGATGTTGTATGCATATTCAAACTCACTAAATTCGCCCAGTCTATGTTTCCCGACATTCACAACCTTATAAGACTATTTGGTTTTTCCAATGATTTCTGCCACAGCAGAAAGATCCTTTCGACGCTTAAGAGACTAAAAACTTACATTCGCTCCACAATGACACAATATAGACTGAATTATCTGCTGCTCTTGCACTGCCATAAAAATAGCCTGGACGAAATTTTAAAAAATCTGCCAGGGACAGCGGAAGACTTTATTTCTTCAAACAGCAGAAGGGATTACTTCGGAAAATAGTGAAATAGAAATGGGTATGTACATTAGCAACTTACTTTGATATCTGATTTAGTGTAAGACGTTTTGTTTGTTTTGTTCTAGTGTCTGCACCACTGATTGCTCTCATTTGACATTTGCCAACCCTCGTTGTCTTTAGAGGGGTTATACAACGCCAAATATGTGAAATATAAAAAATCGCCCTAAAAATTTGAAAAGGTTCGAAATCTTAAAATAATACACTGGCGTGCAAAAATTAAGGACGAGACAATTTTTCGAATTTAACGTCGTGCAGAAGTGCTCCACATCGACTCAAATCATACCATAAGATCCCCAAGATGTCAGAATATGAGACAAGGGAGCAAAACCGTCCAAACAAGGAATCCAAAGGATACAAAGGCACTTTATTGAAAAGGTAGCTTCGAGCACAATTGGACAGAAGACAGAAACGTCCATGTGACAGGCGGCTGCCAAGAAAAATCCAGTCTTTAGTAGGGGATATTATCACCCCTGACTGCGTTGCAGGATTTACAACGTCTGTCCATGCTGAGGACGAGGTTGTCAAGGAGCTATTGAGGCATCGCGGCCCATTCCTCTTGTAGCGCCAATCGCAGCTGCAGAATCGTTGCTGGCAGCTGGTGACGTGCTGCCAAGCGTCTCCCGAGGAGGTCCCACACGTGTTCGATTGGATTTAGATCCGGGGACCTTGCGGACAAATCCATGCATTGAATATCTTCACTCTCCAACAGCTCTGCAACAGCCACTGTACAATGAGGTGTAGCGTTGTTGTCTATGAAGAGGAACTCAGGACCCACATCACCTCTAAACATACGCACGTGAGGCAGGAGAACCTTGGTACAATAGCCGACACCAGTGACTGAACCTCCTTGGAAGATGTGGAGGTTAGTACGGCTACCAAGCAAGATACCGCCCCAAACGAGACCTTTGCCACCTCCAAACCGGTCCCTTTCGATGATGTTGGAGGTGTGATTGCATGTTCCCTGCTCTCTCCAGATGTGTATACGTCCAAAATCGCTCGTCCGACTAAATCGGCTCTCATCCGTTAAGAGAACTTGAGCCCATTGCTGATGTGTCCAGTTCTTGTGTTCCTGGCACCACTGAAACCGCCGTCTCCGATGAGCAGGCGTTAATGGCACACACTGTACTGGTCGTCGTGCAAATAGGCCACCTTTGTGCAGCCTCCTGGCCACGGTAAAATGCGATAACGGACGTCCAGTTGTCTGTTGCATGTGCCTTGCGATTTCTCCCGCTGTCTGCCGTCTGTCTCTTCTCGCCTGTAGGACAATATACCGATCGTCCGCCGACATGGTTGCTCGTGGACGACCACTGCTAAACTCTCGGACAGCTGTTCCTGTCGTTTGAAATGCTCTCCAAGCTCGTGAAACGATGCTGTGAGCGATCCCGAACTCCTCGGCCACACTAGTCACACTTCGACCTTCTTCCAACTTCCCAATGACGCGACCTCGGGTAAAGTCATCCAGATGTCGTCTACTGGATTGCCTGTTGGCCATATCACACAGTGGCAGCAACTCGACGTCGTTCAAACTGATGTACACCGTGCAATAGCTTTCACCGAATTGCTGAGCGTACACCGCCCGTGTGCTTTATACCCTTCCGACACTCCCCCCTACGTCATGCTGCATATATGCGCATGCCCTACCGTACCAGACCCTAGTCTATCTCCTGAGTGGTCTTTCGGTCCGTTCTGCCTGCTTGTTCCGCTGTTATGCTAATTTCTCCTCTTCGTCCTTAATTTTTGCACACCAGTGTATATCATCTATTCAACCGCGACAACTAGAACTATTTTTATTTATTCCTTAAACATTTCCTTCAGTTTGTATATATGGCATTAGCAATTCATCATTTCATATTTCAAATCGAAATTTCGGGCCCGGTCAAAGAACTTCACTTTCCGCCGCCCCTGCTGCATGGCAGTCAGGAACGCTGACCACTATTACACCCGCGGCCCCCAGTTTTACAGAAACTATCCATGGCGGTGCTTTAATAGACAAGATAAATATCTTATATAACATCTAGACTTTAAATTGGCATATTGAAGTTTTTACGAAGAAAATTAGCCCCAGATTAGGAGCAACATGGTGGTGTAATTTCATGTCCCAGAAAACTAGGAAGCTCATTTACAACCCACTAGTATTACCGCATTTCTCTTAGTGTCCAACACTGTGATGTGGTACAGAAGATAGCTGGGAATGTTGCATAACAGAGATATGATAATTATCTTGGGAGCAGATCATTACACACAAAAGTTAGATTGGCTCAACATAAATGAACTATTCAGACTTTAATTTTTATATTTAAAATATGTATCTTACTCCACACATTACCCATGGCTATGGCACTAGGTGTAAAAACTATTTGAACATTCCAAGAGCAACAAACAGACACCAGATGAGTATTTATGGCAGGTTTCAAGGAATTTACTGACGTTGGACTGAACACGCACTTCCGTGAGTAACATTTTTAGGACTTTTAACCGATTTATATTTTAATTGAATAAGTTAATGCACCACCACAGACTGTATCCACTTTACATAACGTGTAAAACAGAAATTACAGACGTCAAATCGTCTTCCTGAAGATTCAAGGAATTTAATAGTTTATCCAATGAAATAAGAATATTTCTGTGCATACATTCAATGTTCCTGAGAGAATTTGTAAAAACAGGGTCTTGTAAGCGTATCTTGATTTTTATATTCTCAAAATGTACAAAATCTTGGTTTACTAATTTAATAAGCTTTTGGGTGCTTAATAAAATTACTTATATAATGTTTATTAGTATAATTTCTTGCAGTGTTCAAAAACCACCCCCTCACACGGAAAATCCCAAGTACACAAGTTTGCTGCTTGTCAGATAGTTACAGTCCACCATCAGTGTACATGGAAGTGCTGGTTGAATACAGATATGACTAGCTACTGTAGTATAAATTTTTCCAGAGGTAATCATATAATTAATTTCTTTATGCTAGATCCTGTATGCATAAAAACATGATGACCACAACTCATTTAAATAAGGAATGCTAGCATCTTAACACCATCTGGGCTTGAGTTACCTAAACACTACCCAATGAGAAATCTGTTACAGCTTCAGAGAAGATCAACAGGTCTAGGTTTAAAGTATCAAGTAGGGAAGGGATGGTTTATCTATTTATTGGTCCAGCTGTCTCCTCTTCTTGGTGACAGTAACACTAAATTAGAGGTGACTTGTACAAAAAATGTTAACGAAGGTTGCAAAATTATCAAAATATGAATGAATAAAGCAGGATAAGAGAAATAATCTAAGTACAAATTACCAGGCTGTTAATATTGTTTTACTAATTACGACCTTTTGTGCAAACATTGTTTTTCTTTGGCTTCAAAACACAAGTTGCACACTGTCAAACCTACAAAGAAGTTCAATGGAAAATACTTACTAGAAAGCAGTAAACCTTGTTAATCAACTTTTGTTTGCTACAAGAGAGGGATACAATAACTTTTTATGCACATATGAGGCCAGGAATTTAATTTTGTTACTGTTCTATTGCATTATTTTCAGAAAAAAAAAAAGTAGAAGTACAGTAACAAACCTCATGCTCAATAAATTGCTCAGTTTGAATGAGCAGAATATGTAAGTTCCACTTTTATCACACATAAAAATGTTTATTATGCTTAGTTTTGAAATTCTTACTATTGCAATTTTGAATTCAAATGCAGATGTTTAATGTTTTTTTATAGGTTGAAAGGAATTCGTGGACTTAGAGTTGTTGACGCGTCAGTGATACCAACAAAACCAAGGGGCAACTGCAATAACCCTGTCATTAGGATTGCTGAGAAGGCAGCTGACCTCATCAAAAAGGAAAAGCTATGCTGCTGATGGGGGAAAATACAACAACTACTAGTAGGAAGAAAAGTGTGAAGCACACAAAATACATGAATGGAAATTCGTTGTTTCTGCAATCTAAAGAAAAATAAAGTACACAGCAAGAAAAGCAAATTTCATTATTTATTTATCTTTAAGTAGCAGAATTTACTCTGATTAAAAACAACTATCCATCCAACAAAGCAAAAGATTGCCACATTAAAACACAATGATTTCAGAAATACTGGAAGAAATGTGCTTCAGCCTGAACTGAAATAGAGATAGCAGCACTTGAGCTGTTATATACTATCCACACAAATAAAAATAATAGCATTATGATACCATTTTCAAGTTTTCTGAGAAACTTTCCATACAAACAACTATTGTTGTCGGCATTTCTTTGCTCCTCTCCTCCTACCTTTGCACAAAAACATTTGTTTATTCAGCTATGATGCTATATATATATATATAGAGAGAGAGAGAGAGGGGGGGGGTAAGAAACTACAACAAAGGAATATTGAACAAAACATTTTTGTGAAGACAAGAACATAGAAAAATAAAAACATAAAATGAAACTGAAAAAACCAGGTGGCCTTCATCAGGAGAGCAACAACCCGGGGGAGTGGCTTTTCTGGTATCAGTGAACGACTAGGAAAAACTAATAGTCGACTGATTCTGCTCCTGAAGCCACTAAATCTAGACCAGTTAGAATGTGAAACATTCTAACTGGTCTGGATTTAGTGGCTTTGGACCAGTTAGAATGTTTCTGGATTTACTGATACCAGAAAAGCCACTCCCGCAGGTTGTTGCTCTCCTGATGAAGGCAACCTGGTTTTTTCAGTTTCATTTTATTTTTTTATTTTTCTACGTTCCTGTCTTCACAAACATTTTTTGTTCGATATTCCTTTGTTATTGTTTCATAACTCTATAATTCACTAAATCTTCCAGTCTGCTGCATATTGCACAACCGAGATATTAGCTTTGCAATTTTGTATTTTGTTTCATTGTACACTGCCGGACAATTGCTAAGGACGGATGACAATAGCAACGATAGCAACCATAAAATGGAAGGCAGGAAAATGTGGAAATTAGCATAAGTGCGGGATACAGTAAGACGTGTTGTGCGTATGCAAATTTTGGATTGCCGAACTTGTTCGTGACGTCATAGCGCTGATAAGAGATATACAAGGATTTGACGCGTATTGACCGTTGTTGTTCAAACGCAAAGTTGAAAGGGAAAGAATCAATTGACGAACTTGCAATTTTCAGTATGTCTTCCCGACATCACATAGATGATTTTACGCATGGCCATATTATTGGCAAGACTGAAGAAGGGCGAAAAATAACAGATGTTGCCAGGGAGTTCGACGTCAGCCACAGTGTTGTTTCAAGGCTTTGGAAATCATTTCAAACAAATGGAGAGTGTAGCAAACGTCACGGGGGAGGTCGTGTTCGCAGTACGACACCTGCAGAAGATCGGTACATAGTGCTATCAACAAAAAGACACCGGCGCAGCACAGCTAGTGAGGTAGCAAATCAGTTTATGGCTGCTACTGGCAAGCGGATCTCCCGAAAAACTGTCGCCAGACGTTTGCATGAAGGAGGACTATACGCCCGCCGTCCTGTGTGTGCATCCCATTGTCCAGACGTCACCGTACCGCCCGTTTGCAATGGTGCCATCAACATCGCAATTGGACTGATAACGACTGGTCTGCTGTCCTCTTCTCAGATGAAAGTAGATACAGTCTATCATCTGATTGTCGACGACAACTGATCTGGCGTGATAGTGGTACTGCATATTGTCCAGCAAACATACAGGAAAGGGACCGATATCCGATATATAGTGTCATGGTATGGGCTGGCATCATGATCAATGGCCATACGTCCCTCTATGTGCTTCCAACTGGGACTATGACTGGCCAACGATACATTAATGATGTTCTGCTACCTCATGTTCGCATGTTCCGTGGTGCTGTCGGTGATAGATTCATTTTCATGGACGACAACACAACATGTCATCGAACAGTCGCTGCCCAGGAGTGTCTTGAGAGCGAGGATATTCAACGCTTCATATGGCCAGCACGTTCTCCAGATCTGAATCCCATTGAAAATGTGTGGGATGCTTTGGGGAGGAGTCTTGCTGGTCGCCAATGCCCTCCAATAAACAAGGACACCCTCATCCGTGCACTGACAGAGGAATGGGATAAATTACCCCAACAGCTGCTTGATAATGTCGTGCAAAGCATGGCACGACGTGTGGGATTTTGCATCGCCCTCCATGGTGGCCATATCCCGTATTGACATCTTACGCCGGAACGCCTGCGGACGGTAATTGCATTTTTTTTCACGTTTACGTATTCTGCACAAAATGGCCTGTTTGTCCCTTAAACACATTCCAAAGCCTTCTGGATTTCAGAGCACAATAAATTGTCTTTCTTGTAATGTCCTGGCATTCTGACATTATTTTATTTCACTTGGCATCCAACCACACTTACTTTTTTATGCGCTATATAGCCGTTTATGATCTGTCCTTAGCAATTGTCCAGCAGTGTATTTCAGTTATAATTCTTTGGACTTCAGTTACAGTCTTAAAATTTTCTTGTGTTATTAAATATATATATATCATCATCATCATCATCATTGTCAACCATTATCAATCCACTGCTGGACGAAGGTCTCCCCAAGTCTCCTCCACAACGGTCTGTCTTGTGCCAGTCTCTTCCATGTCACCCCTGCATACTTTCGAATTTCATCCACCCATCTCACATGTGGTCTTCTTCTGGGTCTTTTCCTGTCCCTTGGAATCCAATCTAAAATTTCGGCTGTCCATCGATGATCTGTCCTTCTGGCAGTATGTCCAGCCCATTGCCATTTCAGGGACTTAACTCTGATCATGATGTCTTCCACTCTTGTCATTTTTCGGATCCACGAGTTCCTCTTCTTATCTCTCCTGGTTACACCAAGCATGCACCTCTCCATGCTTCTTTGAGTTGTCTGCAGCCTTTGTATGTCTCTTTTAGTTAAGGTCCACGTCTCTGCACCATACGTAAGCACTGGAAGGATGCATTGATCAAACACTTTTCTTTTAAGACATAATGGCATATTGCTCTTGAAAATTATGCTGTTTCTTCCAAAAGCTCTCCAGGCAAGTTTTGTACGCCGATTAATTTCTTCATCAATGTGACCCTCACTTGATATCTGCTGTCCAAGATAAACGTACGTGTCTGTTATCTCCAGCTTTTCTCCATCAATCGATAAATCTTCATTTCTTGTAAAAGCATTGAACATCACTTTTGTCTTCTGAAAGTTCATTTTTAATCCCACTTCTTTACTCTTGTCAGCAAGTTCCTGGATCATACTCTGCAGCTCTGATGGGGTAGTTGCAAAAATGACTACGTCATCAGCAAAACGAAGGTGGGTTAGATAATCTCCATTAATCTTTATCCCCTTGTTTTCCCAGCTCAGTGACTGAAAAACACCCTCCAATGTGGCATTAAAGAGCTTCGGAGATATGGTGTCACCTTGTCTCACTCCCTTTCCAATTTTTATGTGTGTTGTATTTTCAAACAGCCGAATCTTTGCACTTGCATTTTCATAGATGTTATTAATAATATTAATGTATGCATCTTCAATACCGCAGGTTTTCAGAGCCATTGTAACTGCTGATGGTTTCACCGAATCAAAGGCTTTTTCATAATCGATAAAAGCCATGCACAATGGAAGTTCATATTCCCTCGCTCTTTCAATTAGTTCTCTCAGCACATGGATATGATCTATTGTGCTGTAGCCACTCCTGAATCCAGCTTGTTCTCTCGGTTGAGCCATGTCTAGTGTTATCTTCAAGCGGTGTGAAAGAACTTTAGTGAAGATTTTATAAACTACTGATAGGAGGCTGATAGGTCTGTAGTTTCCGAGTTCCTCAATGTCACCTTTCTATATATATATATATATATATATATATATACTAGGCTGCCATCTGATATATATATACTAGGCTGCCATCTGATGCTGACCTTGGCTACGTACAACGGACGCTCCCTATCTTCTGATTCAAGGCTTCTTGAATTGGAAGAGGAACTACAAAGGATCAAGTGGGACATCGTGGGGCTAAGTGAGGTAAGGAGAAAAGGAGAAGATCTCATCGAACTGAAAAGTGGACATCTCTTCTACTATCGTGGGATAGATACTGGCAGAACTAGTGGTGTTGGATTTATAATAAACAAGAAACTGAAGGATAAAGTTGTAGAAGTTGAAAGTTCCTCTGACAGAGCTGCACGACTCGTTATCCAACTCTCGAAAAGATACCAGGCTCAGATTATTCAAACTTATGCACCCACCACAAGTCATCCTGAAGAAGAAATTGAAGAATTTTATGAGGAAATTTGTCATCTAAATAATAAAGGTAAGCAGCACTTTAAAATAATTATGGGAGATTTCAATGCAAAAATAGGGCAACGGCAACAGAATGAAACTTCAGTAGGTAAATTCGGTCACGGCAACAGAAACCAGCGTGGAAATACTCTCGTTGAGTTTGCAGAGGCAGAAGGGTTTTTCATCTTGAACTCCTTCTTCAAGAAAAAGCCACACAGGAAATGGACATGGAGACATCCAAATGGGACGACAAGTGAAATTGATTTTATTATGTGTAACAAAAAATTCGTCATAGAAGACTGCAGTGTGCTAAACAAGTACAACACAGGTAGTGACCATAGATTGGTGAGATGTAAGATGCACCTCAACACTAAACTTGAACGTGGCAAGCTCATAAGACAAACAAAATCTATTGACATAACCAACCTTAAAAAACACCATAATACCTTCAAGTTGGAACTGAAGAACAGGTTCTCTGCTTTAGAAGGCCTAACATCGGAAGAAGTGGACATCTCTGAAGTTAACAGAAAAGTAACCAAAGCTCTTATGGAAACAGCAACAAAATTAGCTGGGTCTAAGAACAAGTTGCATGTAAACAAATTATCAGGAAAAACGAAAATGTTGATGCAAAAAAGAAGAGAGATGAGGACAACTAAAGAAGATGTGACTTCCAAAGTGGAATATATAGAGCTATGCAAGACAGTAAGAAAAAGTATCACTGAAGACTTAAGAAAATTCAACTGTGAACTAGTGAGGAAAGCAATTGAAAACAACCAAAGCCTAAAGATAGCAAAGGGACATCTCAGTAAGGGAAGAAAACAGATTATGGCACTGAGAAAAGAAGATGGTTCTGTAACAAGAAATAGAGGCGAAATTTTGACAAGAGTGAAAGATTTCTACTCCAAATTATATGAAAGGGATGATACATGCACTCCAGACATCATGAAAGATACCAGTACCAGAGTTCCTCCAGTCCTTCCAGCAGAAGTTGCACATGCAATCAAGAACATGAAGCGGGGAAAAGCTCCAGGAGAAGATGGAATTACTGTAGACATCATACAAGAAGCAAGTGGAGAAATTGAAACAGTACTCGCCCAAATTTTCACTCGATGCCTTAATGAAGGAAAGATTCCTGAGGATTGGAACACCGCTACAATGATCCTGCTACATAAGAAAGGTGACATTGAGGATCTCGGAAACTACAGACCTATCAGCCTCCTATCAGTAGTTTATAAAATCTTCACTAAAGTTCTTTCACACCGCTTGAAGGTAACACTGGACATGGCTCAACCGAGAGAACAAGCTGGATTCAGGAGTGGCTACAGCACAATAGATCATATCCACGTACTGAGAGAACTAATTGAAAGAGCGAGGGAATATGAACTTCCATTGTGCATGGCTTTTATCGATTATGAAAAAGCCTTTGATTCGGTGAAACCATCAGCAGTTACAATGGCTCTGAAAACCTGCGGTATTGAAGATGCATACATTAATATTATTAATAACATCTATGAAAATGCAAGTGCAAAGATTCGGCTGTTTGAAAATACAACACACATAAAAATTGGAAAGGGAGTGAGACAAGGTGACACCATATCTCCGAAGCTCTTTAATGCCACATTGGAGGGTGTTTTTCAGTCGCTGAGCTGGGAAAACAAAGGGATAAAGATTAATGGAGATTATCTAACCCACCTTCGTTTTGCTGATGACGTAGTCATTTTTGCAACTACCCCATCAGAGCTGCAGAGTATGATCCAGGAACTTGCTGACAAGAGTAAAGAAGTGGGATTAAAAATGAACTTTCAGAAGACAAAAGTGATGTTCAATGCTTTTACAAGAAATGAAGATTTATTGATTGATGGAGAAAAGCTGGAGATAACAGACACGTACGTTTATCTTGGACAGCAGATATCAAGTGAGGGTCACATTGATGAAGAAATTAATCGGCGTACAAAACTTGCCTGGAGAGCTTTTGGAAGAAACAGCATAATTTTCAAGAGCAATATGCCATTATGTCTTAAAAGAAAAGTGTTTGATCAATACATCCTTCCAGTGCTTACGTATGGTGCAGAGACGTGGACCTTAACTAAAAGAGATATACAAAGACTGCAGACAACTCAAAGGGGCATGGAGAGGTGCATGCTTCGTGTAACCAGGAGAGATAAGAAGAGGAACTCGTGGATCCGAAAAATGACAAGAGTGGAAGACATCATGATCAGAGTTAAATCCCTGAAATGGCAATGGGCTGGACATACTGCCAGAAGGACAGATCATCGATGGACAGCCGAAATTTTAGATTGGATTCCAAGGGACAGGAAAAGACCCAGAAGAAGACCACATGGGAGATGGGTGGATGAAATTCGAAAGTATGCAGGGGTGACATGGAGGAGACTGGCACAAGACAGACCGTTGTGGAAAAAAATTGGGGAGACCTTCGTCCAGCAGTGGATTGATAATGGTTGACAATGATGATGATGATGATATATATATATATATATATATATATATATATATATATATACACACACATACATACACTACATTGACAAAAGTCACCGGACACCTAGAAGAGAAACACAACATAGCATTTATTGACATAAATTAATTAGTACGGTGTCGGTCCACCTTTGGCCTTGATGCATGCGCTGACCCTTTGAGACAAGGTTTTGGAACACAGTGATAGGTGGGCGCTTCCATTCAGTACATAATGCTGCTGCTAACTGTTGCTTAGTAGTAGGCCTTGTTTCCAAACTTCATATACGGAGCTCTAATTCATCCCATAGGTGCTCTATGGGATTAAGATCAGGGTTCTATGCTGGCCAGTCCACACACAATACGGAATTATTGTCAAACCACACCGTAACAGTCCTTGCTTTATGGCTCGGTGCATTATCCTGCTAGTACCAACAAGGCTCAGTTCCATAGTATTGCCACAGAGTTGATCGGACATAATCATCCAGAATATCGAGGCAGACGTGCTGGTTAACAGGTTTGTCCACGATAACCAATGGGCCGGGACCATACCACGAAAAACACCCCCACACGAGTACACTGCCAGCTCCAAACTTGATCGTAGGAACAGTACACTCTGGTAAATAGCGTTCCCCTGGCTGCCGCCATACCCACACACGGCCATCAGACTGATGGATCGTGTATCTGGATTCATCAGTCCATAGGACCCATTTCCATTGATCTACAATCAAACATAAATGTTCTTTACACCATACTAAATGACGAGTAGCATTCCGAGTGGAGATGAAAGGCTTATGAGCAGGCGCACGACCTCGATAACCCATGGAATGAAGTTCTCTGCGAATGGTACGTGTACATACCAAGGTTCCAGCATTTTTACTCACTGGTACACTGAGGTCTTGTGCAGTACTCCATTGATTAGCTGTAACAACTCTCCTGAGGCTTCGACATCCTCTATCACTGATTTTCTTTGGTCTGCTAATGCATTTTGCTGCTTCAGGTATGCCATGTGTCTTCCACTTATTCAGTACACCCAAAACAGTTGACTTGGGTACAGAGGCGACTTTAAATCTTTTGAGGCCCTAGGCACTAAATGATTCTGGGGCCCTCCTTCCCCCTCAGAATTTTTCGTCCGTCAGATTAACAAAAAAAGTGAAGTCAAGAAAAATGTTTTTGCGTTTTTTAAAATACCATTCTGCAATAAATTATTAAAACGTTTTGTAAGAAACAGCGCCAATGTAATCGGTTTGTCTGCCCGTGCACATCAAACTTTTTGTTTTTACAGATATTTCAAAAACCATTTTTACTGCTAATAGGAAATCAAAGGACATTAAGTTTGGCACTTTAAACATCCCATGTACACTCATGGACAATGAAATTTGCGCACCTTGAAGAAAACATGCTACAACCGCAAAACTTTGCAGATAACTAGAGTGCGTGCTGGCGCGAAAATGATCCACGCTTGGTGCGATTGCACATACCCGCACACCCTGTGGTGGCGCTACAAGCACAAACCGGCAGCCTTATAAACCGGCGTATAGTCGATGTCCCATGAAATCCAAAAGCACCGGCAGAAGCAAGCAAGAGTACAGAGTGACAAGAATGTCGGGTAGACGCCCGAGACGTTGTTTACGCAACTTAAGACTTTGAGAGAGGCCTGATCATTGGGCTGAAAATCGCAGGGCGGTCGACGCGCAGTATAGTCCGCCACGTGGAACGTTTTGATCATGCCGTCCGACTGTATTGGGAGCAATGGACACGTGACAGCACTGCCACATGGAGGAGATGCTCTGGACGGACCAGGAAGACCACCGGTAGAGAGGATAGACGGATCGTGCACCAGGCACGAACGGAACCCACGGGGACACAGTCCACTATACAGGCAGATGTAGCGGCACCTGTGTGCCTACGAACCATTTCCCGATGGCTCACAGAAGCGAATCTGCGATCCCATTGCCCCTTACGTGTGCTGCCATTAACACCGGAACATCGCCGGCTCCGTTTGCAGTGGTGCTATGCCAGAGCGAGATGGAACGCCACAGACTGGCGACGTGTGGTGTTTAGCGATGAGTGCCGCTTCGTTTTGGGGACAGATGATCATCCTGTCCAATTGTGGAGGCCCCCCAGCTCAACGGCACTATCCCAACCTCGCTATCGAGCGCCACACCTCCCCCACTGCAGGCGTTATGGTCTGGAGAGCCATAGCTTATGATAGCTTATCATCTGTAGTAGTAGTAGTACATGGATCATTGACCGGACAGTGGTATGTGGATGAGATCCTATGGCCCCATGTGCTGCCATTCCTGGCCGGGATTCCAGGTGCGCTATACCAGCAGCATAATGCCCAACCACACACGGCTCGGGTTGCCCAGGACTGCCTACGTCATGTCCAGACACTTCCATGGTCTGCCCACTCCCCGGACATGTCCCCTATCGAGCATGTGTGGAACCAGTTGAAACGCTGGCTACCATCGTGCCGCACTATCCGGGATTTGGAGCACACCATCTAACACATGTGGGCCAGTCAGTCGCAGGACATCAGGCGTCTGTTCGCCTCCATGCCAGAGGGTATTGCAACATGTATCGCTGCACGATGAGGTGCGATGCGCTATTGAAGATGACTGGACTGCGTGCCACAGATCCCTCTGTAATTGTCCTGGAGCTCTGTTTTTGCCATCATGTGTATCATTCATCTGTATCATTACGTACATAGAATTTCAGTTCAATCCGATGCTTCTTTCTTGGTCGCAAATTTCATTGTCCGTGAGTGTACTTTATGAATTTACGGCTAAGGGCTGTCAAAGTCAAAAATCAATAAATTAAAGTTCTCTTGAGAAGAAACTATTCGACATAGAGGATAAAAATGTTTTTGTGCCTCGCAGATCAGGCTTAATAGTCCTTTCTCAAATATTTAAATTTTACAATTATTTCATTAATTTGCTGCTAGAGGCACTGGCGGCCAAAAAATATGGTTTTCACAAATTCCTCACAAATTATTTTTGTGAATTGATAGGGCATAAAATTTCATTAAATTTTGCCCATTTTAATTTTCACTACTAGTTCATAAATTTTCCTCTAGTTCTCAAATTGGCAATTTAGTAAATCTTAGCTTTACGCTACAAAGATACCATTTCAGTAACAGCAAAAGTTCTTTTTGAGTTTAAAACGTTTGGCAAAACTGGCTACATTAGTAACATTTTCAGTTGCTAGTTACTTGGCAAGTTTAGCGCTAAAGAAGCTGAAAATGGAGTTTTGCTAAATTTTTCGATATATTTCGTGTAAATTGTCCTGAAATTGGAATGGGTTTCAATTACATAACATGCTCTCTCCATTGCTTCAGCTTTGGAAAATCACTTTGTTTTTACGTTTTGTGCAAATTAGTCAAATTAGTAGGCAACGAGCATGGTATCCAGCAAAAATAAAATACTTGAAGACATTGGCAACCGGAAGAGTCCTCCATGTTACAAAATACGGGTAAAATTTAATTTGTGCATAATGCTTCACTTAAAAAAGGGTGGATGATTTTTCGTGGAGGAAATTTCTTGTGGTGGATGATTCCCTAAATCGAAGAGATTCAGTTGTCCATGGCATAGACGAATGCCATGGACCAAGAAAGCTGGACACTAAGAATTTCATCAGTCCGTGCAGAAAAGCGAGAATGTGACGAATTTCTTGAAAACCTTTTCCTTATTATTTTCATCAGAAAATTGACAAGGTCTCATTTTCTTTTATTATGTCAAACAGATGTGTAAGATTTTATTTATACCTGCACTGCAGTTATCAGAAACGAAGCATGAGGATTAAATTCAAAAGATCCAACATGAAAACGGAAAAGTAGGAACCACAGCTTTGTGAGTAAGAATATCATTAAATCTTTTATTGCTTTTTCAAAAGTTAATATTTATGTTGATTTAAGGAATAGAAAAGGTGAGAATACTTGATAATAACCAGTATTAGACTAGAGGAAAAGAATGTAATAAGAAAATGCTGTTGCTGTACAACAGAAATTTCTTTTAATACTGTTTAGTTATTAGGTGTGCAACTTAATTATCGGCCGCAGGCACGACACGTTGACAGCAAATTATAGGAAATCGAATACGTACCTAATAAGGGAAATAATCCCCGTCATGTTAGATACATTTGAGCCATCGGCCAGGGAGCTGCCGAATGCCACTGCAGAAAAAAGAGGGCTATTTTGAGTTGATAAAGTCATCAAAACTTGTGTGGACCTCCTCGACAGAAGTGAAGTACGTATCACTCAGGTGATGCTGCAGGGAGCGAAAGAGGTGATAATCCGACGGGGCGAAGTCTGGAGAATATGCCGGGTGGGACAAAATCTCCCATCCCAGGTCGGTGATCGTGTTTAAAGTTGCTTTCGTGGTGTGAGGATGTGCGTTACCCTAAAGCAACAGGACCGACATTCTGCCCTTGCCGATGTATGGCCTTTTCACCTCCATTGCGTCACTCACACGAATGAGTTGCAGACAATAACGCTCAGCATTGATCGTTTCACCAGGTTTGAGCAACTCATAGTGTAAGACACCATGCTGATCCCACCATATGCACAGCAACAACTTCCTGGCATGGATATTCGGTTTGGCGGTAGGCTGACCTGGATAAACCCACGATTTGTGCCGCTTAGGATTATCGTAGAGGATCCATTTCTCATCACAGGTCAAAATCTTGTGGAGGAAATCCTTCTTCTTGAATCTGGAGAGCAAGGAAACAGCAACATCATAGCGCCTAGACTTGTTCACAGCTGTGAGTTGGTGGGGCAACCAACGGCCCTGCTTGTGAATCTGTCCAAGCTTGTGCAGGTTTTTTGCAATGGCTTGCCATGTTACCCTGAATTTCTTGAGCGAGCTCTGATTGTGTGTGACAAGGATCCGCGTCCAACAGTTGCTACAGTTCCTCCTCGTCAACTTTCTGTGGCTGTCCCGGATGTTCTGCATCACGGGGATCGAAATTTCCCTGCTTAAACAGCTGGAACCATTTCTTACACGTACTGTAGAACACAGCAGCGTCACCCAAAGCAGCACAGATCATTTGTTGGGCTTCTGCGGAACTTTTTTCAGTTGAAACGCGAACAGGAGTCAGTGCCACAAATGTTGCTTCTCGAACGGCATTGCTTTCGCCGTCAACTTTTGTCCCTTCTGTTACTACAGCTGTGAGCGGTTACGGTTGCCTGGAAAGCTGTTGGATGGCGCTGCAATCAGCCATTATCGCACACAGCTATTTGCATTTGCCGACGTACTATAATCGGTTGCTGTTAGGGGCCGAGAATTAAGTTGCACACCTAATAAATAAGACAAAGATAAATAGTGTAACATTTTCAAATTTCTTTATTTTGCAGCCTAAGTACACTCTTTCTGCAAAAACAAAACAAAACAAAAACCGAAGCACTCGAGAAAGTCCTTTGATCCTGAAGTACCTCAGTATCGAATATGCAAATGATTAAAAAATAATGACCAATTGCTAAATAGTGGCCTGCGACAGCGCATGGGAACCACACATCGAGGAGAATATACCAAGAGCAAAGGGCAACAAAACAGGTCGTATAGAATGCGTCGACATGCTGGACAAATGTGACAGCAGATTGCGGGTATATTGACCTCCAGACTGTGAGAATGCCTCGGTGACGGATCCGTGCAAACTACGATGAGCGAGTTTGAGAGATGGCATATAATTGGGCAGAGAGAGAGGCCAGTTGGCCAAGTCGCCGTATCGCCAGGCATGTGGATCAGAGCGACGCGGCAATTGGAAGATGTTGGAGCCATTGGGTCGAACAGAGCAGTGACAGAACACCACAATCCAGCGGCACACGGGGAGTGGACGGTCGAGGGCAACAGCAGAACGCAAAGATCGTGCGATTGTGAGAGCCAAATGAACAGAACTGAATTCGTCGCTCTCAATCATCCGTGGCCATGTTGCTTCGTCCACAGGTATGCAAGAGGCCATTCGGACCGTTGCCAGACGAGTTGCAGCATGGGGATTACATTCGAGGAGGCCAATCTTCCGCCTACTACAGACCAGAGAGCATCGCCGGCATCGGTTGCAGTGGTGTTGGACCTGATCAAGGAAGGATAGTGTCCAGTGGCATTGTGTTATCTTCAGTGATTAGTCATGATTTGCACTTGGCACCGATGACTGGCGCATACGTCTGGAGACGAGTAGACCAGCGCACGGATCATTCAATTACCGTGGAACTGCATAGGGCATAGACCAAGGAGGTTAGAAGAAGAGGAGGTGAAGGGACCCGTTTTGAGTGAAGCCAAAGCAGATCAGCTGTTTCTGTCCTCTCTCTGAGGTGGTGAGAGTCTGCACTGCGGGAGTTCGGGAACGTGACGTCACTTCCTGTGGCTTAAGCAGTTTTGCTTAGCGCATGCAAACCAAAGATGGAAAGAAGGAATATTTCGGACTTCTTATTTCTTAACATTAGGCTTTTGGTTATATTTTAAACATGGTTACTTACACATGGGAAGTATGCAAGTAACCATGCGCACTATGCACTTCCGCTCAAAAAAATCATTATTTTGTTCATTTTTTTAAAGAAATACCAACACATATTTTCCTGTTTTTTTGGAAATGTTTTATTATGGGAATGAATATTTCAGCCTTAATTTTTTTCATGCCTGTATGGGTAGAGTATGGGTCCAAAAAACCCGTTCAAAATCGCGATTTCCCCATGGGGATATACAGGAGATTCTCAGATTGGGCGCATTGGCGTAGTCAGCTGATAAAAAGTGGCGTCACGCCAGAAGCAAAGGGAGAGGGGCTGTTGCCACCTCCTCCTGCTTCTAATCTCCTTGGCATAGACACCCAGACTGACTGTCCAGGAAGTACACTGAAGAGCATTTGAATTAGAGATACCTGTCTAGTAACGTGTAGCACCACCTTTCGACCTGATGATGGCGGCGATTCGTCTCGGCATGGACTCGACAAGACACCGGAAGCGTTGGGAAGCCATATGGATCCACAACCCCTGAACAAGCTCCCACAGTTCACGAAGATTTGATGGAGGGGGTCAGAGCCTCGAACATCTCTTTCGATGGTATCCCAGATGTGCTCGATGGGATAAGGTCAGGTGACCTAGCTGGCCAAGAAAGCGAGGTCACGTCGGTGGAGTGTTCATCCAACCATTTGGATACAATTCGGGAGTAATGGCACGGTGCATTGTCTTGTTGCAGTATGAGGTCCCCAGTGGGATGTTGAAGGTGCACAAATGGGAGCAAATGGTGGTCCAGGATATCCCGGTAACGCTGACCTGTGAGGGATGATGTCACACATACCGGGGACCCCATTTCAGTCCACGTAAACAGTCCCCAGATGAGAATGCCACCCCCATCAGCTTGAAGAGTACCCTGCTGGAAAGAAGGATCCATCGCTTCATGTGGTTTGCGCCGTACTCGTATCCTGCCATCCGCATGTACCAACGTGAATCTCAACTCATCAGTCCAGGCAACATTTTCCCACATGTCTAGGGTCCAGTGGCGATGTTCCCGCACCCATGCTAATATTTGCACCCTGTGATGTGCGGTCAGCAGCGGTACCCTCGTGGGACGATGGCTTCTGTACCCCATAGCGAGGAGATGCTTCTGGATGGTGTGGCTGCTTACACGTTTTTGTGCACCAGCGTTAAATTGCCGAGTGATTTCTTGTACTGTGGCCCGTCTATCCGCTGTTACAATGCAAGCTAGCTGACAATGACCCCGCTCATCCACACGCTGTTGTCCACGGCAGTTGGCTCTTGCAGGGATGGTTTTACCGGAATCGATGTACTCACGGCGCACCTGTGACACAATGGCTCGTGCAAATCCCAGTGCCTGCACGAATTCTGAGATGGAGTGACCCATTCGTCGGTCCAAACAATTTGCCCACGATCAAATGTGCTTAGATCCTTCGTCTTACCCAGACTGCATCCGACTCTTACTGATTCCCGTCGCATCACTCTTTATATTGTTGGATCGCTGCATACGTCATATTGTTTCCGTTTACATGGCCGCCCACAGCGTCACATTTGCATAACGCCAGCTGTCTCTAATTCAATTGCTCTTCAGCGTATTTCCTACGATAGCTGGACACCATTCGCAGTCCTCCATACTACCCTCACGGCTCAACGGCACGTCGACTCATTCTAAGACCTGTTGTGTTATCCTTCATGTCTCCCATCACCGAGAAATTTTTCAACATGATAATACCCAGCCACACATGGTACGACTCTCCCGGACCTGCCTCTGTAATGTCGACACCCTTCTAGGGCCAGCCCGATCTCTCACCGAACAAACATGATGGACCCCACCTACACCCATCTCTGAATGTCGGCGAACTGGCCCGCAATTTGGATACCAGCTGGCATGCCATACCATGCCATATAAAACAGTATCCGTGAACTGTATGTGTCTATACCACGCTGGGTTTCTGCTTGTATCCGAGCCAGAGGTGGGACTGCAACGTACTGACTTGTTCCACTCATGTAGGTGTTTTATCTGGAGAAATGGCCCAACTGCTCTGGAATTGCAATCATTTCCTCTTCTGTACATGCTACATTACACATACCAATTTTCTTCTTGATTAGATGATTCCTTCTGGGTGCTATATTTTTCTTTACTGTTTTTTTTTTTTTGTGAAGATTGTATTAGCTGTTTTGGTTTAAGAGGATTAGGGCTGAGGAAGAACTTGATTACCCTACCCTAAAGACAAAAGGTAATAAACAGCAAACACCCCTGATCATCAGAACAGTTTCTATACAAGCACTCTTCATCGCAACTCAGGGGAGACAATGAAAAGATTTCAACACATGTTTTTCCTTGGCTGGAAGTAGCATAAAAGTTTTATATCACAGCCAGTTAAATATTCGCCTTAAACAACGAAAAGTGTGGAAACGTGAATACTTCTTTCACCTCCCATTAAAAGGAAGGCTAAATTATTTTAACTGTTTCTTTTAAAACAAGTACATCCATAAGAACTCGAAAATTTGGAGCATCAACAGAAATTCCCTTCGCATTCGATTTATTAAAATGAAAGAAAAAAAGAAAAGACTTTTCCGTAATTATGTAACGAAGGCGAAAGCAAAATTTCCAATTTAGTGAGTATATTTACTGAAAATATGGTAAGAAGTGTGCTCAAATCTTGCAACTATTTCTAGAAAGTAAAAAAAAAATTAAAAATTAAAATCATTTAGGAAAAAGTTCTTTGTCAAATGAACATGGAATATATTAATTCCAAACTTTCGGATACATTTGCTGGACATTCCAATAGACTTTTCTTTGGGCTAGCCTTCAGATTATCAGCGCATCAAGTAGTTCTGTACATTTCGTGCAAATTCTTGTTTTAATTAGGATACTGATACACAGCAATTTTTTGAAGAAAAATGACATTTGTTTTACGGAAATGAAATGTTGATTAATAAATAACGTAATTATTTATTGCCAGTTTCTTTGCCTAGTTAACCTTAGTACTTGATGCGCTGATAATATATGTACATCTCCTTTTTTTTTTTTCAATTTGAACACTACTAACTACGAATTTTGTAAAGAAAAATAACTACTACTTTATGGAAATCAAATGTTGAATGCTAATTAATACTATTATTTAAACGACAATAAATAATGAGCAGATAATCGGAAGGCTAGCCCTAAATTTTACTCCGTCAATGAAAAAAAAAAACCGGCTAACAATTCACTAAATTATAATTGTATTTACAACGAAAGCAGAAACAGCTGTCATGAGAACAATTAGGCTTAACTAACCTTTTAATTCACGGTGGGTTCAAAATTCTTCATTGGTACGGAAAAAATCTGCCTTCTTTGAAAGCTTTCACCTTCAGGAAAGCTGAAAGCAGTGGCTTTTGGATGTGCTTTGTAATTAGATCTATATAAAGGCACTCAATATTTTCCAGGCATGTTGTATAAAAATGCTTACTCACATGCACGATTACCAAAAGCTCAATACTTATCAATGCTGCATGAACGTGAAGCTAATATCGGCATTCCCTTTACGCTTGCCCTTTGACCTCTCTGGAGAGACGGATTGCGATGGCCTTTTGACAGTGACGTCACACCCCTTCGTAGTTCGCGCGCTGGGGCTTTCTCTCCAGGGGGTTTTGGCTGAGTTCTCTCTCAACTATTATAATATTTGCACTTTTAAGGTATTAACCTCTTGCAAAGTGCGCATAGTTTACGTGCAATTCATAAATGAAAAAACCATTAGGAAGAACCACTCACTCACCATAAAATAAAATGAGATGAATGACGTGTTGGAAGTGTGTGGTCATTGGAGGTTACCATGATCTTTATGGTGAGTGAGTGGTTCTTCCTAATGGTTTTTTCACTCTCTCAACTTTTGCGCACGGTACTCTAAATGGCTGTATGGGGAATCACGTGACAAACTCCACCTCTGTAGGTGGAGGAAGTCAGAACATTGAAGGCGCATAAGGGACTATCTGTAAAGTGCCTTTTTCGACCAAAAGACGGTAAAAAAATAGAAATTGCCTGCAGGGATCTTGCGAGGGCTTTTCCGTAGTTTTTTCGGGTGACTTCCGTAAAACCGTAAGATGGAGTGAAAATCCGTAATAGTCGACATCTCTGAATACCTATGAATCCTTTAGAAACAGAACCAATGTATCCTGCTACGGGAGAGCCATTTTCAGTCGTCCTCCACGTCAATGAAATAGCTAATGACTGACCTTACGCTGTATTTACGTAATCGTGCACCTCACCTGGAACTAAATAACTGTGCTATAAACAATCTCAATTGCACAGCACTCCGAAAGACCACCAAACTATCAGTAAACAATCTTCATCAGGATTTCATAACATACAGCATCGTTTCTCCTACATACCACGTGATTACAACAAAACTCCTCCTCCATAAGCAAAAACAATTTCATTTCCTACATCGCGAAAATCGTTGTTTTTTCGTCACTTTATCCTTAAAAACAACGAATTAGAAGGTAGGTGAAAAACATTCCTAAATTTGGGATTGGCGGTGTTGGTTAAGCGTCGTTTTCACCAAATTACGTGTAGACCTTAAAAAAGCGTCATTCGATTGGACGTTTAAAACGTCATTTTTTGCTGTGAAAACATTTTTCTCGCTCGGCAATTTTTGCAGTGGAAAGCTGTTTCGGCGCAGTTGAACGCAAATATTAATTTTTTTCGTAATTTGTAGCAGTTTGGTGCAAGATAATGAAATTGGCGCAGTTCGGCGCAAACTTTCCATCACTGCACCTTCAAAATCCTGTGTAATATGTAATTTTACTTTACACTGTTTTTGTATGTAGATTACTCCTGCACATCATTTGTCCTAATCACAATACAACACAAAAGTTTACAAATGAAAATAGACAGGATGTACTCTTTTTACTTCAGATTATAATTCGCAGTTTTACTGACTACTTTACCCAAAATAACATCCTTAAAACCTTCTGCATTGGTACAACAGCATATACCATAATTTTTTTCATCTATTAGTACAGTACTCACCATAGGACTAGGATTTTTTTTTTTTCATGGTATGAACCAGAACATCCAGCACCTGAATTTTAAGGGTGTCAATGACAGACATTCAAGCTAATAAATTAGCAAATTTTTTACGTTATTTGTGCTAGCACCTCAGCTTCGTTAAAAAAAAAGTTACTGCATGGGACATTGGAGTCCTGCTGTCAGAATCCTAGCCTATATTATTAGGAGAAGAGTAATTTCCATTGCATTTCCACAAACTTACTAAATGGCATGCCACAACATGTAGTTGGGATACACACACGAAAAATTATGATCTCATTGTACCTAGGATGTGTCTCATTTAAGGTTATCATTTTAGTATCTGCTAACACTTCCAATGAACGATGGCTTTCAGTGATGTATCCACCACTTGCACAAATACAACATTCTTGACAATTACTATAACTTCAATTGCATGAGCAGTGGCGTCGCATGCATGCCCATTTAGGTTGGGTGGGTGCTGTTATAGGAAAAAACATGCAAAAAATGTTATTATGTATCCCGAGCTGCAAAATTTGTGCATTGATTTTGAACATACGAAAAGCATTTCTTTTATTTAGCTGTCATCTAATAACTTACAGTAAAAAATTTTACGTACACTCCATTGTAAGAAAAATATGAATTTCCTGTGCAAATAGTAAAGTGATGAACAAATTTTCGGTGTCTTTTTCTTTATATATAAGTTTTAAATACAGCACAAAGCTTACTTTCTTTAACCTGCTTTACACGATATGCAAAATCTCTGGCAAAAAATGGCACACTTAGTACATCGTCAACCTAAATGGATGTCAAAATTTAATTGTATCTGTGCTCATAAACACACCGATTCACACAGCGACAGAAAGATAGAAACGCATAGCAGACGTTGAAGTGTGTTTATGACTCCACGCTATTCCAAACGCAAACGAGTATAACCAGTGGTGCTTTTTTAAGCGTGCACACCCTGAGAATTTAAACCTCTGCGTTGGATCCATGAGGAAATAAAAACATGACCTGTAGCGCCATCTGGAGAGCTTTGAATTACAATTTAACGACTTAGGATGTTCACTGTTAAAATAGCACTCCTGCAGCTGCAAATATTACTTACTACGTTTTGTTTACTGCACGAAGCAATGGAATTTCTCCTCTTCACGAAAATAATGCACAAGGGAATCAAGTTTAGCAGACAAACTTCAGGGAGTCTTATTGAAAATACATACAAAAAATATATATAACAGCAGTGGCGGCTTTTCAGGTGAAGTAGGTGAAGTGCATCTTCACCTATTTTACTTAAAATAAAGTTTTATTCAGTAATTTGTATAATATATTCTTTTTTGTCTCTATTGTGTAACAAAAAGCTCAAAATTTTGATTAGATATCAATTCACATAGTGCGTTCAATATGGAAAACAAGTCCTCATACGCAAAACAGTGCAAGTGAAGAGCCGAAATGAAAACCCTTGGAAGTCTGCAGCATTCGACCGAGTTGCAATGGTAACCGTGACGTCAACCTCTCCTATCTGGCGCGCAAGTGAAGTGTTTTATCTTTCGGCGCCGAAGCTCTGCAGATGGAATCGTGACCTTCGAAGGAGATCACGGTGAAACGGGACGGTTTACCCAGGGTATCTTGCAGTGTTGTGGTACATGCTTTCCGAAAGAGATTTGTTTTTTCGTGCTTTGTGATTATTTGTCAAAAAGTTTAGCTGTTACTGTAGTTTCGTGTACAGTTTAACAGTTAGTGATAGTTTTAATTAAAGTATGTATCCTGGGAACGACATTGTTTGTAATTTATTACAAACTCCATTTAATCGGTGGAAAGATGAAGATAAAAGAGACATTTTACTTCAAGGACGACCGACGGATTCACTGACAATTGTTGCCAAATAAGAAATCAAGAAGAGCAGTGAATCTTACAATATTAATTTTAAAAATCATTGGTTTACTGAATATAAATGGCTTTGTAGTACTTCTGTGCTACAAAAATTATTTTGTTGGCCCTGCTTACTTTTTAGTAATAAACATTCGGCGTGGAATAAAGACCGATTCTTAGATTTATTAAATATAACACGCTCACTTCATAAACATGCGGGCGGTCGTAGTGAGCGATTAGTTTGCCTCCTCGGGGCACTCCGTGGCAACAATGGCACACACAACAGCAACTCTGTGAATCTTGGAGAGGTGCAAGCTAGTTCTGTGTGACATTGGCGAAAAGACCCCAACTCACTGGGTTTTGTTCCAGAATCCTTAGGTTGAATGACCAACTGGAACCCTCAGCTGTGGGCTAATCCCCCATGCTGATGTACTTACCTGATTAAAAAGACAAAAAGAAATATTAAGAATGACTCAAATGTGGGATACGGTGGACCTACCACACTTGAGAAGGACGGTCCACCACGGAATCGAACTGGACTTTCTAAACGGCGTGTGAGAATGCGATCTCGGCTGAATGAATGTAAGATTGGTGTATGGAATACCAGAGGTATAAATGGCAAGATGAGTGAGGTGATTGAGGAGATGAATAAGAATAGACTGGATGTGCTGTGTGTAAATGAAACCAAAAAGAAGGAAATTGGGGTAGAAGAAGTGAATGGCACGGTGAGTGTGTGGTCTGGAGTATTGGATAATATGAGAGGACAGGCTGGTGTAGGTGTGATTTTAAGTGAAAAGATGAAGAACAACTTGATTCACTATAGTTGCATAAGTGAGAGAATTTTCTGGATTCGTTTGAAAGTGAAACTTCAGAGAATTGTAATTGTTGTAGTGTATGCTCCTTGTGACTCGGAACCTTCTGATAAGAAAGAAGATTTCTGGAATGAGCTAAAAGCTGTTTTGGGCCAGTTTGGTGCTAAAGAAAAAGTTATATTAGCAGGGGATTTCAATGCTAGAGTAGGTGTGCAGAATGCAATTTCTGACAATGTTCTGGGTAAGTTTAATGATCCTTGTGTGAATGATAATGGTGAAAGATTAATTGAACTCTGCATTGAGAAGGATTTGTGTGTATCTAATACATTTTTCAACCACAAGTATATACACACATATACTTGGGAAAATCGTACTCTTGGGCAAAAGAGTGTGATAGATTTTGTTGTTTACGATCAACATTTGAAACACTTGGTTGTTGACACCCGTGTGATGAGAGGTGCGGATGTTGGTTCTGATCATTACTTGGTAGTGTCACGAGTGAAACTTAATGTCGGTTGGAAGAAAAGGAATAGGAAGAGACCCAGGATAGAAAGAATAAAGGTTGATAGGCTCCTTGAAGATCATCAGCAGTATTCTGACTTACTCAGAGAACCACTGAAGGATCTGAAATCTTGTGAGAGGGATGTAGAAAAGAAGTGGGAATGTTTTAAGAACTGTGTTGTTACTGCTGCTAAAGAGGTCTGTGGCACCACAATAGTGGGTAACAATAGAGGTGAAGCTTGGTGGAATAGTGAGATTGATGAGGCAGTAAAGAAAAAGAAGGAAGCCTATTTGGGGATGTTGCAAGGTAGAGTCTCTGTGGATGAATATCGCTGTAAGAAGCGTGAAGCTGCTAAGCTGGCTCGCCACACTAAGGCAAAAGATAGGAAAGAGAAAGTGGAAAGGCATGAACTGGCTTTTTGGAAAGATAGAAAGTC
This sequence comes from Macrothele yani, assembly GCA_039090855.1. Classification (NCBI taxonomy): domain Eukaryota; kingdom Metazoa; phylum Arthropoda; class Arachnida; order Araneae; family Macrothelidae; genus Macrothele; species Macrothele yani. The sequence goes on from CM077018.1 coordinate 68,541,108, forward strand.
CTTCTGGAACTACATGAGACTCAGGAAAAATAGGGGAAACAAAGTTGTAAGTTGTGTGAAGAATGAGATTGGGGAAATGATATGGGAGCCCAATGAGTTAAGTGACAGATGGGGTGAATACTTCTGTGAGTTATTAGATCAGGAGAGCAAAAATGATTCTGAGACAGATGCAGATGATGTCACAATGAGGGATGAAAGCACAGGAGGGATCTCAAGAGAAGAAGTGTGTAAAGCTCTAAAATCTCTTCAGAATGGTAAGGCTCCAGGAGTTGATGGCATAACTGCAGAGATGTTGAAGTATGGTGGTGACTCTATAATTGACTGGTTAACTGAAATTTGCCAGTTGTGCTGGGAGTTAGGAATGGTCCCTCGGGATTGGAAGGATGCCATCATTGTTCCCTTGTACAAGGGAAAAGGTGATCAGACTGAATGCAAGAACTATCATGGTATTAGCCTACTGAGTGTGCCAGGGAAAGTGTTTGGTAAGGTTGTTATTGAAAAAGTACGGGGTCTTACATCATTGAAAGTGTGGGATGTTCAGAGTGGTTTTATGCCTGGTAAAGGCTGCACTAACCAGATTTTTGCATTACGCATGATGATTGAAAAGTATCTGGCTGTTGGGAAGAAAGTTTTTACTGCCTTCATAGATTTAGAGAAAGCTTACGACCGAGTGAATAGGACACTTTTGTGGAAGGTATTGAATGAATATGGTGTTACTGGGAATCTACTTAATAGTATAAAAGCCATGTATGCTGGTAGTAGAGCTTGTGTACGAGTGAATGGTGTTTTATCAAAATGGTTTTCCATTGGTGCAGGAGTTAGACAAGGTTGTGTAATGTCACCATGGCTGTTTAATATATTTATGGACGCATGCATGCGTGACGCCAAAGTAGATAATAGTGGTTTATGTCTTGGTGATATCCGTGTGTGCAGATTGCTGTATGCTGATGACACTGTCCTGTTGGCAGAGAGCAAAAGTGAGTTGCAGAGTATGTTGACTCGGATGCACGAAGTTTGCATGAAATTCAAACTGAGTATAAATAAGGGAAAAACCAAAGTTATGGTGTTTGAGAGAGGAATGGGTAGCACTGAATATAATGTAAGTATAAATGGCACTGTGATTGACCAGGTGAGTGAGTTTGTGTATTTAGGAAGCATGTTTGACAGCGAGAACAAGTTGGATGGTGAAATCAGTAGGCGAGTGAATTCTTCTTTAAAAGTCATAGCTGCTCTGGGAGGTTTTCACAGGAATGATGGGTTCTCTAGAGAGTCCCGCATGGCTGTGTATGAAACAGTAATTGTTCCTACTCTGATGTATGGCAGTGAAACCTGGGTACTGCAGAAGAAACATAGGAGTCGTTTGTGTGCTGGAGAAATGCGTTACTTACATGGGGTTTGTGGCAAGACACGATCTGATTGTGTGAGAATAAAGATGTATTGCAGTTGTGTGATGTAAAGCAAAATGTTGTTAGCAAGGTGGAGACCAATATGCTTTGGTGGTTTGGCCATGTTGAAAGAATGAGTGATGAAATGCTTACTAAGAAAATATTTTCAGCCCAAGTGGCAGGAAGGAAAGGCAGAGGAAGGCCAAGGAAGTCATGGGTGGATCAGATTCAGGAGTGTCTGCATGAGAAAAAGATTATGAGTATGAAATATAAAAGATCTTATGTACGACGTGTAATGGATATCAGTGAAGCACGAGTTGTATGTCAAGATCGCTGTAAATGGAGAAGTTTGATACGACAACAATAAGTAAAAATATCTGGAAGTTTGTATTTCTTTTTGGAGCTAACCTCTGAATCTCAGAGAACAGCTTAGTGATATGTATGTATGTATGTACTTCATAAACATGGTGATTCTACCGAACACCTGAAATGCGAGTTAATGCTAAGGAATTTTGAAAAAAATCAGAACACCATTGCCACCCTGAGAGAGAATGCTAGGCTTTTGAAAATGCATTTCAACAAAAACGTTCGTTTAAATACTTTTCCTGCAGACAGTGATTGATGCAGTATTATATTTGAGCAAACAAGAACTAGTCTTCCGTGGCCATGACGAAAGCATGGACTCGATAAATCGTGGAAATTTCAAGGAATTACTTTCATTGTTGATATCAAGAAGTCCTTTAGAAATTCAAAATCAATACGAAAAGATAAAAAATGTCTTCACAGGTGACTCAAAAACTATTCAAAATGAATTAATTGAATGTATTTTTGATTATATAAATGATCACATTAAAAATGAAATAAATGAAGTTCAGTGCTTTTCTATTCAAGTAGATGACACCACAGACACAAATCAGACTTCTCAGTGCTCTTTAATAATAAGATTTGTTGTTGTTTCGGAAGGTGTATTGGCTGAGCGATTTCTGGGTTTCCACGACGTGAGTGGAGATCGAACGTCAGAAGCTTTATACAAAATGCTAGATAAAATTTTGGAACAATTCGATTATCAACACAAATTAATAGGACAATGTTACGATGGGGCAAGTGAAATGTCTGGACACTTGAATGGGCTCCAGAAAAAAATCAAGTATAAAGCTTCTCAAGCTGTTTTTGTTCATTGCTTAGCACATCGTTTGAACCTTGTATTACAGCAGAGTTTTTCTAAAATTTCAAAGTGTCGTATATTTTACGCAAGCCTCACTGGAATTTCTTCGTTTTTTCACCACTCAGTGAAGCGATCTTATACACTCACATCTACAACCACAAAACGCATACCAACCATAGCAGAAACTCGATGGTCCTCCACTTCGAAGTTAGTAAGTGTAATTGTTGAAGATTGGGATAAATTGAAGGAAGTATTTGAATTTCTGACAAATAGTGAGCAATCAAACAAAAAATCAATTCAACTTGCCAAGGAGTTTTGAAACGATTGAACACTTTTGAATTTACATTTTTGGCAATAATATTTAATGAAATTTTTGGCCCCACCGATCATTTATTCGAAATTTTGCAGAAAAAATCACTAGACATAAACTACTATGTAACTCAAATTAAAAAAAAACTCGTGAAATTTTGAGTCATGAAAGGAACGATGAAGTATTTGAAACACTGTTTGGAAAAGCTAGCAAAATCACAGAAATAAGCAGATCTAAACGGGAATATGCTGCTCTGAATATGCTGCTCTTACACAAGAAACAATTTTTCAAAATTATAAACAATTGTATTTTGAAATTTTAGACCACATTCTTATGGAAATGGATATAAGATTTCAAGACTGTTAAAAACTTCAATTTGTTTGTCTTGCTGACACAACCAAATTCAAACGATTTAATTCAAGCTTTCCCTCTCACGCTTTTGAAAATCTACAACATTTTTACGGAAAAATATTTACTAAACTCCAGCGTCTTAAAAATGAACTGAGTCTTGTATATGCCAACGAAAAATTAAGGAATATATCGACTCAAGAACTTCTTCAAGTGCTTCATGAAGATAAAGACATATCTATAGAAGCTTATAAATTGGTTGCCCTCATTTTAACCATTCCATCTACAAGTGTGTCAGTGGAAAGAAGTTTTTCTTGCCTTAAAAGAATACAAACTTACTGAAGAAACACTATTTCTCAAGACAGACTTGCTTCTTTGGCAAATATTTCTATTCAGAAAGATATTTTATTGATGCTCACGAAGAAACAACCATTCTATGATGACATAATCGACAAATTTGCAGCTTTAAAAGAAAGAAGAATTGATCTAATATACAAAAAATAGGTCAGTCCTCATATAGTGATTTTCATTGAAGACAGTAGATATCTTTTCATATTGCTCTTGTAGCTCTTCACCTATTTTTTCAACCACGAGCCACCACTGTATAACAGCAATTGGCTGCTCCATGAGACTCAAGCGGTGCTGATTTTGGGTAGCACACCTTGAGCGTTCCGCTGGTACGATTGAGATCACAGGGAAATAACAACGTGACCTGCAGCGCCGTTTGGGGAGTGCTTGTATCACAGCTGCTTTATGGTCATCGGATGTGCAGACGCAGAACAGCACACCCCAGGATTCTAGCACGAATGCGATATGCTTACTGAACGAACCTTTTCTTGTTAATGAAAACATTATGAGGAAAAATTAATTTTAACCACCACTAGAAGCCTTAGGACAAACTCTGGTGAGTTTTATTATTAGAAACAAATCCAAAAAAATAATATCGATAATATAGGTTAAATTGCGACTTTGTGTGGGTGTGTGCCACACACCTAGCGCACCCCGAATATTCGTCCCTTTGCATGAAATATTAATTGTATTAACAAACAAATCTCCCCTACTTTGGGCAGTTACATAATTTCACTTTCAACACAATTGTTCAATCACTAAACTTCTTAAACACATGTATACACAACTACACACACATTTAGTTCACATGGTCCACTTGGCATGTGCATAAATGGTCAGTTTTGCATCATACATAAAATAAGAGGAAAAATAACCTTGAACCCACAGAACCATGACAAATGTTTTAAGATCAATATGTGAAAACAGTTTTCTCTAAAATTTTCCTTTCCCTAGGAATGTGCTACCTCCAAAACATGCTACGCATGAAATGCTCCAACTTTGATGTTTATGAATGGACACTTGGTGCCCTATTTGATGCTGCATTTAGCTTTACTAATACACACATTTTAGGACCACAAAGAGTGCTCTGTTTATACAGTTGAGATAAATACAAATTTTACTTAATAGCAATATGAATTAGCATTAACTTACTTCTCTTAAAACATGGTTAATACTTCATAAATTATATATACAATCAGTTACCATCATCAAAACCCTAAAAACAATACAACTAAATCTTTAGTAAAGACAGTATTCATGTGAGCATCACATGAGAATATGCAATGATATCGCCACAAACCAATTAAATAGAATGATGTGTTATTGGGGGAGCTGCTATCCCAGAGCCACTATATCTAAAGAGCTGGCTTATGACAATTCGTCCAAGTGTGTCAGGGTACAAATCTCAGTGAGGCATGGTTGATGTGTTTGTCTCATGGCACTGGCTCTCTTTCTTCCCTGGAGCCAGTGGCTCTAAATTAGGGATGGGTGACTGCATATAGCCTACTCTGGAGTTGACCCCATTAAAAAACAATATATCATAAGGAAGGCACTACTCTGCTGCTTTTTTTCCCATAGGACATATCTTTGATCAGTGGTCCAGAAAATTACCCCTGGCATGATGATAGTGTAACCTTCAGAGGTGTCATTACTGGAACTAGCATCAACTTTGTACACACACACACACACATACATACAAACATGGTGAGCACAAAAATTCCCTAGATCAATTTTACACACATAGGCTCTTTAAGAACAGACATAATGGAAACACAAAACAAGAGGTTAAATATTAATTATACAGCTAAATTTTAAGATGTAATAGCTAAGAATGTTTATACACTAGCACAAGCCCAGCACATTTGCCACTCTATTCAAGAGTAGATGTCACCATTCAGTCTATGAGTGTCAAGTTTGAGATATGACTTTAAACCAAATTTTACAAAGTATTAAATTATTAGCAATACCACTGCATGTAAGTTGGTGACAAATTTATAAATGTTCACGATGTACTAGATCTGATCATAAAGTTGCATGAATACAGTTCTGAAGAAAAGGTGTATTGCTTTAGACCACAAAAGCTGCTGATACAAACAAAACCAAGATAGTATGTACACACTGAGGGAAGATCAATAAAATCCTGAGTTGAACTGTTTTAAATTATGTAAGTAGGCTGAAAAGTTCTGCATCCACTTGAATAAAGAGTTAATGCCATAAGTTTTTTCAATGAAATAAAAACAAAATATATTTATATTTCATTTAAAAAAATGGCTGCATAATTACTTTCCCATGTAATGACTTCCTACTTCAATACATTTTTCTGTCATAATTTTCAATGTCCTTTAAAAATTCGGGATTTTGCTGTGAAACCACTGGCGTACTCCTCTCTGCTTACTTCAATTCTTTGTCAGATATGAAGTGATAGCCCCTCATGTATTCCTTTAGTAAAGGAAACAAATGGAAATCGCTAGGCGCAAGATCCAGCCAACACAGAGGATCTGGCAACACAGTAAACCTGGGAACTCAATGGCAGCAATTGTAGCAGCACTAGTTTGAAACTAGCACTGGCGTGTTAGAGAGGTGTTAGACCAGGGGTGGGGAACCTATGACCTTTTGAGTGAATCCAAATTTTGCAGAACAATTCCCCCTTTTTTTTTTATTTATATGTTTTTGTTCGTCTTTTATATTTTTTATTTTAATCTTAAAATGACTATATTTAAGATACTCAAGAGTAAAAGAACATTCAATGAAATAATGCTCCCCAAATGATGGTCACAATTAAAACATTAGTAAGTTATAAGGGCTATTTTGACACCTGCTACACTCATGATTTTGTTTTATGGCTCCTACAGAACTACAAGTGAAATTTATTGAGCTCTTAGAAGATGACATTTTAAAGTCTTTACTTGATGCTAAGAAAGATCCAGTTGAAATGTGGAAAAATGCAATAGAATACCTACGCCTTTGGCAGGATGCACAAAAAATGCTTTCTTGCTTTACAGGCACTTCTTGCTACGAATCTGTATACATTCCCCTACCTAACCCAAATCAAGACTTCCTTAAGGTCACAAATGATGGATACCCATCTAGAGGATCAGCTACAAGTGTGGACCTCCATATTGCAACCAAATATTTAAATGCTTTCCAACAAAAATCAGTCACAACAATGTCATTAAAAATTTAGTTAACTTTAAAAATATTTTTTTTCATTTTTCGAAATTATTTAGTACATAGTAAGATTTTTACAAAATATGTACATTTCAAAATATATCTATTTGAAGTTTTTGACTGAGGCCTTGTTAGATTACAGCAAACTTAATGCAGCCTTCCAACATGAAAAGGTTCCCCACTGCTGTGTTAAACCATTCTGCCCTGTTCTCCTTTGGATACAAGTTTTTTCAGTTTCTTCAGAATTTCTATGTAATGTTCAGAATTTATTGTAGCACCTTTTTCAAGAAAATCAACAAGCACAAATCCTTCAATGCACTGGTTCACTGCTCTCACAGGCCTCCACAACCTCTGTTTTGTTACTCAAATTCACTTTCCTCCCCTTTTAATCTTTACATTGCCTACATCTCATGTCAAAACATTGATCACCATAAACTGATTTCAATCCTCAATGAATGTTGATGGTAGCAACTTTTCCTGCAATGAGGAATTCCATGATGGCTTGCTGCTGAACTGCACATCTTAACAGCCCTCCATTGTGACTCATAATGAGTAGGAACTGTGTGCAGCTGAGAGACCCTTCCCCAACATGGTGAATGAGGAACTCATACAACTTTCCCAAACTGGTTTTATACAGATTTCTTCATTCTTATCCCAAACGTTGCAGTGGAGGCAGAACTTTTCAGCCTGCTTTCATACTTATCATGTGTTTAAAGTAAGACACACCAAGTCTCTAGCACAATCCTAACAAACATGAAAATGGACAGCAGAAATCCTTCAGATGTTCATTCCAGTTGGTGGTAAACCACCCAAAAAGCATCCATGAACTGGAATTCTCCTTTAGATGATACCAGGTGATTCTGGCTTAAAACCTTGGCTTTTGGAGGGGTTCATGCATATTTAAGGCTATAAAGAGTCAGCTATGTCCAATTTAGAGACATTGCTGCAGAACAAGCACACAGCCTCAACTGGAAACTGAGCATAACTTAGATCAATACACAGATGCTCACACGTGTGATCACTTGAACACTAGAACAGCAATCTTGCCATTCATGAAATATCTGAAAAATTTGTTCTCCTGATCTTTTGGCCCACCACAAAAAAAAAAAAAAAAAAAAAAAATTAAGTTACTATATCCTCTACATTCACCTGACTTTTGCACACTTGACTTTTCCCCCAAAATCAACATGGAGATGAAAGAAGACAGATTCAACAGACATTCAAATGAGTACAAAGATAGAACTCTACATGTTCCTACTTTAACACATTCACTGCCACTGTGCTATTTTAGTGGCGATCAGAAGGTACATATTACATACATGCATACATACATACATACATACATACATATCACTAAGCTGTTCTCTGAGATTCAGAGGTTAGCTCCAAAAAGAAATACAAACTTCCAGATATTTTTACTTATTGTTGTCGTATCAAACTTCTCCATTTACATCGATCTTGACATAAAACTTGTGCTTCACTGATATCCATTACACGCCGTACACAATATCTTTTATACTTCATACTCATAATCTTTTTCTCATGCAGACACTCCTGTATCTGATCCACCCATGTCTTCCTTGGCCTTTCTCTGCCTTTCCTTCCTGCCACTTGGGTTGAAAATATTTTCTTAGTAAGCATTTCATCACTCATTCTTTCAACATGGCCAAACCACCGAAGCATATTGGTCTCCACCGTGCTAACAACATTTTGCTTTACATCACACAACTGCAATACATCTTTATTCTCACACAATCAGATCGTGTCTTGCCACAAACCCCACATAAGTAACGCATTTCTCCAGCACACAAACGATTCCTATGTTTCTTCTGCAGTACCCAGGTTTCACTGCCATACATCAGAGTAGGGACAATTACACTTTCATACACAGCCATGCGGGACTCTCTAGAGAACCCATCATTCCTGTGAAAACCTCCCAGAGCAGCTATGACTTTCAAAGAAGAATTCACCCGCCTACTGATTTCACCATGCAACTTGTTCTCTCTGTCAAACATGCTTCCTAAATACACAAACTCACTCACCTGATCAATCACAGTGCCATTTATACTTACATTACATTCAGTGCTACCCATTCCTCTCTCAAACACCATAACTTTGGTTTTTCCCTTATTCGTACTCAGTTTGAATTTCATGCAAACTTCGTGCATCCGAGTCAACATACTCTGCAACTCACTTTTGCTCTCTGCCAACAGGACAGTGTCATCAGCATACAGAAATCTGCATACACGGATATCACCAAGACATAAACCACTATTATCTATTTTGGCCTCACGCATGCATGCGTCCATAAATATATTAAATAGCCATGGTGACATTACACAACCTTGTCTAACTCCTGCACCAATGGAAAACCATTTTGATAAAACACCATTCACTCGTACACAAGCTCTACTACCAGCATACGTGGCTTTTACACTATTAAGTAGATTCCCAGTAACACCATATTCATTCAATACCTTTCACAAAAGTGTCCGATTCACTCGGTCGTAAGCTTTCTCTAAATCTATGAAGGCAGTAAAAACTTTTTCCCAACAGCCAGATACTTTTCAATCATCATGCGTAATGCAAAAATCTGGTTAGTGCAGCCTTTACCAGGCATAAAACCACTCTGAACATCCCACACTTTCAATGATGTAAGACCCCGTACTTTTTCAATAACAACCTTACCAAACACTTTCCCTGGCACACTCAGTAGGCTAATACCACGATAGTTCTTGCATTCAGTCTGATCACCTTTTCCCTTATACAAGGGAACAATGATAGCATCCTTCCAATCCCGAGGGACCATTCCTAACTCCCAGCACAACTGGCAAATTTCAGTTAACCAGTCAATTATAGAGTCACCACCATACTTCAACATCTCTGCAGTTATGCCATCAACTCCTGGAGACTTACCATTCTGAAGAGATTTTAGAGCTTTACACACTTCTTCTCTTCAGATCCCTCCTGTGCTTTCATCCCTCATTGTGACATCATCTGCATCTGTCTCAGAATCATTTTTGCTCTCCTGATCTAATAACTCACAGAAGTATTTGCCCCATCTGTCACTTAACTCATTGGGCTCCCATATCATTTCCCCAATCTCATTCTTCACACAACTTACAACTTTGTTTCCCCTAATTTTCCTGAGTCTCATGTACTTCCAGAAGGACTTTCTATCTTTCCAAAAAGCCAGGTCATGCCTTTCCACTTTCTCTTTCCTATCTTTTGCCTTACTGTGGTGAACCAGCTTAGCAGCTTCACGCTTCTTACAGCGATATTCATCCACAGAGACTCTACCTTGCAACATCCCCAAATAGGCTTCCTTCTTTTTCTTTACTGCCTCATCAATCTCACTATTCCACCAAGCATCACCTCTATTGTTACCCACTATTGTGGTGCCACAGACTTCTTTAGCAGCAGTAACAACACAGTTCTTAAAACATTCCCACTTCTTTTCTACATCCCTCTCACAAGATTTCAGATCCTTCAGTCGTTCTCTGAGTATGTCAGAATACCGCTGATGATCTTCAAGGAGCCTATCAACCTATATTCTTTCTATCCCGGGTCTCTTCCTATTCCTTTTTCCTCCAACCAACATTAAGTTTCACTTGTGACACTACCAAGTAATGATCAGAACCAACATTCGCACCTCTCATCACACGGGTGTCAACAACTAAGTGTTTCAAACATTGATCGTAAACAATAAAATCTATCACACTCTTTTGACCAAGAGTACGATTTTCCCAAGTATATGTGTGTATATACTTGCAGAGTTCAATTAATCTCTCCCCATTATCATTCCACACAAGGATCATTAAACTTACCCAGAACATTGTCAGAAATTGCATTCTGCACACCTACTCTAGCATTGAAATCCCCTGCTATTATAACTTTTTCTTTAGCACCAAACTGGCTCAAAACAGCTTTTAGCTCATTCCAGAAATCTTCTTTCTTATCAGAAAGTTCCGAGTCACAAGGAGCATACACTACAACAATTACAATTCTCTGAAGTTTCACTTTCAAACGAATCCAGAGAATTCTCTCACTTATGCAACTATAGTGAATCAAGTTGTTCTTCATCTTTTCACTTAAAATCACACCTACACCAGCCTGTCCTCTCATATTATCCAATACTCCAGACCACACACTCACCGTGCCATTCACTTCTACCCCAATTTCCTTCTTTTTGGTTTCACTTACACACAGCACATCCAGTCTATTCTTATTCATCTCCTCAATCACCTCACTCATCTTGCCATTTATACCTCTAGTATTCCGTACACCAATCTTACATTCACTCAGCCGAGATCGCTTTCTCATACGCCGTTTAGAAAGTCCAGTTCGATTCCGTGGTGGACCGTACTTCTCAAGTGTGGTAGGTCCACCATATCCCACACTTGAGTCATTCTTAATATTTCTTTTTGTCTTTTTAATCAGGTAAGTACATGTAAGTACGATCAGAAGGTGCTGGTAATAAACCAGGGCAAGTATCCCATGATGTCACAACATCGTGTGCTCATACAGAGCTTTAATTGCTTGACTTCGATATTGTAAAATACAAGGAAATTTATCCATAGTTGACATTTGAAATTATTAATTCAGCTAGAAATGAAATATTATCCTGATACTGGTGTATGCATTTATTTCATATATAGTTTGGACACTGTTGCGCATAAAACAAGAGAAGTAAGGGTCAATCCATATCAAGTGGTCCAGTAATGGTTGATTGATGATTTTTTTTTTAAATATTTTTTGTAGATGATGACACCTATATGATGGTTGTTTGAAACCAAGATAATTTTATATTAACTCATTTAAAAATGGCGGGCATTTTTGTTTCACGCCATGCACCATTTTTTGTGTTTCTAGAGGTTTGCGGAAAATTGCATATTTCAGTTATCTAACAAACTGCATTTACAAAGCTTTCAATAATGCCACATAATTTTTTTAGAACTTAAAAATTGTTTTTTTTAATATTCAAGGTCAAAAGTTATTCCTGTGACCTTCAAAAGGCCAACCCTTTTTTTTTCAGCACGATTTAAAAGCTCGTATAAAATGCTATAAAAAGACACTACCTTCTAGTCCAATTAGGTAATGAGATATGACTACTCAAAGATTTTCCAGAGGTCAGGATTTTCTAATTTTCAAGGTCATGTAATTTTAAACCCTGTGGGTGGACAGGGCTCAAATTTGGGATTTATGCATAAGCTACATGTCTAACAATCACATCAAATTTCAAGGAAATCAAAAGGGATGGGGTTGTGAGCCTTGTTGATTTGACACCCAATTATTAAAAATTAAATGCAAAACATTTCCCATCACAAGTTGTATTCGACACAGAAATTTTTTTCCAAATCCGAATTTTAGAAGCAGAGATATCGGGGAAAACACAATCTGCCTTTACGCCCCTAGTGGAAAGTCATTGAATTACATGAAAATTTTTGAAGATATATGAGAAACATTTTGCACCTGAAACGCTATCCGACAAAGAAAAAAAATTCAAATCTGACTCTTAGAAGCAGAGATATTGACAAAAATAAGATTTACATCTACGCCCCTGGCAGAGAAACCATGCATTGTTTTAAGAAAAAAATCCGAAAAGGTTCATCGGTGTCAGTGGTATCGATCAATGAAATAATTTTTTCAATTGAGATTTCAGAAGCTCAGATTTTGCTGCAAATACAGTTACGGAACAATAAATAGCAACTCTGGAAATTTCTGACCTTTTTGGGTTTTCAGCGTTGCTACAAAAGTAAATATGCAGATAATACTCACAATATACAGGGTGCCCAGTAATGTCCTTTCTCAGGCCCGTAACTTTCGAACGCCGACAGCTATAGCCATAAAAACGGTGTCTAGGTATATATAGTAAAGTGGCTATGCGCTACTCGATGAGACCGCTTACAGCGCCTCCTAGCGGCTAAGTCAGGAGTTAGCGTGCCGATCTCGAAAACTATACAAGTTGTAGAGCAGCATCAACTTAGTACGAAAATACACCTTGCGCACATGAATAATGCTAAGAACGCGTACAACGCTCGCTCGCTCGTTTGTTCGCGATGTCGAACACTGTTACGTCACAAAACGCATCAGAAAGGAGCAATTAGTTGTCACTAGGCACATTTACCGTCGGTGCTCAATGTGCTCTCCGTCAGCCACAATACACATTTGGACTCTAGATTGAATCTCACGCTGCACATTTTGCAGCATGTCAGGTGACACGCTGGAACAAGCATCAGTTATACGCCGTCGAAGGTCCTGCAACGTTGTCGGAGGGTTCTGATACACCTGCTCTTTGAGGTAGCCCCACAGGAAGAAGTCCAATGGGGTGAGGTCCGGTGAGCGTGCAGCCCACTCTACACAACCACCATAGCCGATGATTTGTTGCTCGAATGTCTCGACCAGGTACCTTCTTACGTTTCCTGGCTGGTGCGGAGGGGTGCCGTCTTCTTGGAACCAAACATTCTGCAGTTGAGCAACGGCAGGTTGTCTAAAAGATCGGGTAATACGTACTGTAGAAGCTTCAAGTATCGGGGTCCCGTTAACGTACCCTCGTAAAACAAAGGTCGAATGAGGCTGTCCTTAAAAATGGCGCACCAAACATTAATGGACCACCGCACCTGATGACGAACTGGTAGACCACGTGCAGGATTTTTCAGCGCCCAGTAATGGGTGTTCTGCCTATTGTAGACGCCATTACACCTAAAACATGCCTCATCTGTCCAAATAATGTCGGCAAGGAATGTTCGTTGGACCTCTAATTTGTTCATGACGAAGTTACACCAGTCGTAACGTCGCTCAGCATTTCCTGACTGTAGTGCCTACAACGGTGTTGGACGGAACGGATGAGCACCTGATCGCCGCAGGATTTGCCATACGCGGCTTTTGAGAGGCCACACTCGGCACTAACCTCTCTTGTGCTGCTCTCAGGACCGTTGAGAACGTATCCTAAGACATCCTCTGGTTGCACTTGATGACCTACAGCAGCTGGTCTGCCGGATCAAGGTCGGTTGGTCACGCAGCCTGTCTTCGTTAACCTATTAACAGCATTGAGGATGGTCTTCCATGATGGATGCAGTCCTGCAGGAAAACGTTCACGATATAGCCATTCTGCCTTTCTTGCATTGCGACCACATTCACCGTATAGAAGCAATATCTCGCAATACTCATCATTGAAATATTTCTCCATGACCGCGAGATTTGACATACACCTCGGGAACTCTCTTTTATACCTGCCAAAAAGGTATTACGTTCCATACTTATTTGCATATCATAAAAATTGCATGCAACTCGCATACCAATCGCGGGTTGAGTTGAGTTGGTTAGTAGATGCGAGACGAATTGTCACGATCGCCATCGAGTCCACTCGTTTCTTACAGACAGTGACTATAGCATGGACCCAACAAGGATCAAGCCAAGGTCTTATCGCGTGCGAAGAGTGTGTGTTACCACTAGGCCATGAGTCAGGCTAGTGCTTTGCGGAAGGCGATATCTCCTTTCTGACGCGTTTCGGGACGTAACAGCGTTCAACATCGCGAACAAACAAATGAGCGTTGTACGCGTTCTATTCTTAGCATTCATGTGCACAAGGTGTCTTTTCGTACTAAATTGATGCTGCTCAACAACTTTGTAATTGACTATTTTCCCGTATCTCGTATAGTTTTCGAGATCGGCACACTAACTCCTGACTTTGCCGCTAGGAGGCGCTGTAAGTGATCTCATCGAATAGCGCATAGCCACTTTACTATACCTAGACACCATTTTTATGGCTATAGCTGTCGGCGTTCAGAAGTTACAGGGCTGAGAAAGGACTTTACTGGGCACCCTGTATACATCATTTTAAAGCACATTTCATGCAAAAGCCAAATCAGTTTACAGAATGGGAATATCTTTAACAGAACTAAAGTTTTGAACAGAAATGTGCTGTGAAACAGAAATCATGGCAAAGTAACACGTTCAAATTTAAATACAAGTACGTACCTGATATTTCGTTGGGTGACCTTTTGATTTAACAACGGCTGCAGACCTGTTGGTCATGGAGTCAACCAACTTACGCAACATATCAGATGAAATACAGTTGTGCCGAACGTCAGTAATTGCATTAATTAGTTCCCCTTTATTTGTGGGGTGATGTTCATGCACTTCTCTTTTCAGAATGCGCCACAAATTCTTAATCGGGTTCAAGTCTGGCAAATTTACCAGGCCAAGGAAAAGGCACAACATTGCCTAAATACATCACATAAGCTTCAATGATTTTTGTACGGTGGCATGGGACCAAATAGTCTTGGAATATGTATGGCTGACCCTGGAACAAATCACGTCCTGAAGGTACCATCTTGTTCAGGAGGATACTTTTGTACACCTGTGCATTAACAGTTCTCTCGCACACATTGATTCTGCCCACTCCAGCAGCAGCAAAACATCTACTAATCAGAACTCTGCATGGATACTTTCTCGTCTTAAGTGCGCAAGAGGGATGCAATGCCTCCTTATTTAGTCAAAACACTCAGCACCCCATGTCATTACCGCCGATGTCCAATTTTGTCTCATCACTAAATAACAACACTTGACGCAATCTATCAGTGTTCCACTCCTTATGTTTCTTTGTCCATTCTAAACGTTTCATGCATTGTACATTGGTTAGCAATGGCTTCTTTACCGCCCTATGAGATGTCAGACCCATAGAACATAACCTGTTCCTCCCTGTTCGGGGACAAACAACAGTACCACAGGCTCTCCCGCAATTCTTTGGCAAGAACTGTTGACGAGACGAACCTGATTCACAGACATAACCATTTCAACTAGTTGTTACTTCTAGGAATTGTTTTTATTTTTCAGCCACATTTACCCAGCCTGCCTTTCTTCATTCCACCCATATCACGGATCTTCGCCAGCTGCTGTCCAATTGTACTCTTGTGCACCCCAGTTATCCGGGCATTTGTGAATGGTGACTTTAAGTGAATTTTGCTTTTGTCGAATTCACTTAAAGTCACCATTCACAAAGCTTTTCATGGTGCAATATCACCTAATCTTCCCATAACTGCAACACAGTTTGCACAGAATAAACAAACTGCACTCTAAACTTCAAATTTGCCCTGCAGTCCATAGGAGTAACGACTGCACCCTCACCAATGCTAACGAACTACCTACGCGCACTGCGAAAATATCTGGAATAACCCCACACACATCACCTGCCCTTATATCACCTGTATGTGGACTCATACAATCATGCTCCATTGGCTTGTAGTAACGACGATGACATTTGACATAACAAAGTGTGCTTCCTTCGCAGCACATTTCTGGTCATAACTTGAGTTCTATTAAAGATATTCCCATTCTGTAAACTGAGTTGGCTTCTGTATGAAAATGTGCTTTAAAATGATATATATATATATATATATGTTGTGAGTATTATCTGCATATTTACTTTTGTAGCAACACTGAAAACCCAAAAACGTCAGAAATTTCTAGAGTTGCTATTAATTTTTCTGTAACTGTACATCAGAAGCAGAAATTAATATTTACGCCCCTGGTAGCCAAATTATACAACAAAAAACTTGACGCACCTGATCACAGTATAATATATTTAGTGTATTTTTAAAGATAAATTATTTGTTGGAAAAACACAGATATGGCCTAAACTGGTGAAGATAGAACTATGAATATAAAGGGTTTGTGGGTGTGGATCCAAAAGATGCTGCATGCCTGGGCTTGTTCATACACACCCAGACATGCAGCTTTTGTGGAGTGAACTGCCTCTTCTCTAGTTAGTCAGTTTTCTGGCTGTTGCTGCACGGGAAGGTGGTTCTCAGGTGACATTGCTAAACACATCATGATCAACTTTCCGTGTGGTATAGATTCTTATACTGAAGAACAGTGTCATAAAAGTGTTTATGGTGTTGTGGCCGAGGAAATAAAGACAGTTAGTGATTACGGAGAAGAGGATTAAAGATTGTTTTCTTTAAGAGTGTGTTCTGAGGTTTCAACTGCCTGTAGGTACTATGAAGCAAAATATTTAAATAAATATAATCATCTTTTTGGTCAGACATGCAGTGACCCTTTCCAAAGACACAAGAAACCCATTTCAAAAGGATTAACAGGAATTAAACTGGAGCATCTTTTCAAGGAGAAACACCTACCTGTTAACCTTGTACCAGGTAAATCATTATGTCCTAGATTCACATTATGGAATTTAACCAAATCATGAAGTAATATATGGAATATAAATACGGTATATGAAATAATCCTAAGATATTTGGTAATGTTTTTGTTTCACACATTAAATTGCTTAGAAAGTTCGACTAGACAACATATAACATTCGATGGTAAAAAATTAATGTATCTTGTATGTTTTTTTTTTTTTTTGATTGGAGGTTTAACGACCACTGTGAGCAACTCAATGGGCTATAAGCAGTCGCCCGTCCCTAATTTAGGGTCACTGGTTCCAGGGAAGGGAGAGAGCCAGTGCCGTAAGACAAACACAACAGCCATGCCTCACCGGGATTCGAACCCGGACCCCTTACGGACGAATGATCAGAGGCCAGCGCCTTAGACCACTGCGGCACCGGGGCGGCGTATCTTGTATGTCAAATAACTTCTGCAGGTAAAAAACTATGAACACAACATGGTTTTGCTGACCTCCTGAAATCCACTCTGCCATCCATCAACATGTCGGTAGGATATTCTGTTACAATGTTTCTTTGTCTTTCACTACAGATTAGGCTTATGTGGTTAGGCCCACTGTTTCAAGACCGTTTTAAGATATTTCTATACCAGTATACTTTGTACATGAATAGCAGTATATACAAAGTTTCGTCGTCATTTTCAAATCATATAGATGAAAAAATATACAATGGCGATAAGACTAAAACCAAAATGGAATGTTTCAAACTCAGGAAAAAACAGCTTCGAATTTGAAATTAAAACCTGTACTAAAGTTAAAACTGTAATCGAAAAATGAAGGATAAAAATTGAATGAAGCCATGACATAAAACATGTGCGAAAAAATAATGAAGAAGTGACATAACACTGTCGCCGCCATATCGCCCGGTCGACATTCCCGTCGCGTTTCAAGCTCACTTGATCCGAGGCCATTCTCAAGGTTGCAGGTGTTGTTAACTCTGCGCTGTACACTAAAGCTTATCTCACGGTTCTGTTAATGCCAACCTTACTTCGTCAGTTATCTTGTATGATACATATGTTGGAGGTGCTGCCATCTGGTGTTCCATCTGGCTCCCAATCTATGTAGATGAAATGCCTTTGATTGTTTAGCATGGAGAGATCGATGTCTTTTGAGCTTAATCATATTCTTCCATGCGCTGGATAATTCAACTGGTGTATTTGAATTCCAATTCTTCCTTTCAGTCTTTTTGATCAATACAGCTTCGGCAGTAAGAATCTTTCTGTGGGTGTTGTGAGAAGTTAAAAGTTTTATGTTGTCCGAATCGGGGACAGCAGGGCAAGATTTCATCTTTTTTGCTCACTAGCAAATTTTGCTAGTGACCAAATAGTTTGCTAGCAAAACATTTGCATGACTAGCAAGTAAAACTAAATCACATCGTAACTTATTTTCTAATAAAGTTACACAGAAATTTAAATATGTGTATAAATATTTTGACTTACCTTTTTGAATAATGAATAGAATCTTAGATAAGTTTAGTGACTATCTTTATTATTAATTTCTAACAAATTCTCATACCACATGAATATATTTCACTGACATTCTAATTCAGATTTCTTCCCATATGGTTTACGCTCAGGGTGTCTGACTTTGTCATCATACCACTTTAAAACTGCTGACCGTGGATTAAAAATCTCTTCTTGTGGCCCTTCTATTTCAATTGTCATCAGAGCATTTAAAGTTTCAACAGACAAATTGTTCCTCCAATCCTCTTGTATTCTTTTTAAAAAACTGAATCCCACCTCACAACATGCAGTACTAAGTGGAAGTATCGCACAAATTTCTGCTAAACTTCTACACACTTCATACACACTTCATATCTGCCAACTACCACACAATGCTGTAGTTTCTACGGAATTAGTTGTCTGACTACGGAACTCACTATCAAAACTACGAATACTACAAATTTTCATTTCGTTTCAAATTTTTCTTTTGCTATTATTTTTATGATATACACGAGATTCTTACGTAGATTCGCGGAATCCCGCTTTTTTTTTTTTGTCATCAGTTAGATCATTCTGAAGATCGATATTTGGGAATGGGGGGGGGTCGTTTTCCATCTGGAGACGAAATTTCGTGCTTCAAAACTTTCGAACACAGTAGTGAAACGGAGTAAGAAAATTTTGCCGTAATCGCAAATTTTTCTCCCAATGTTGTCTTTGTGTCCGCTTTTCTTGTTAAATATCATTTTATTGCATAAATGTTTGCATTTTAGCTTGAAACTGTGGAGAACAATTTGCAAAAACGGAAGTTGGCTGCTGCAAAATTTTTCTGTAATCTTCAGGCATGAGATTCTTCCACGAATTCAAGGAATTCCAGCTTTTTCGTTATTATTGGAATTCCGTCTTTACGAAACTAGAAAACGAAAGGTCGACGGAAATCGGATTTTTTCCGTAATCATCATTTTTTTTTCTCACGATGTTGCCTCTGTCAAGTATTATTGCTCATTAACATTTTACTGGATAAATATTTGTATTTCAGCTTGAAAATACAAGGAAAATTTCCAAAACCAGAAGTCAGACAAAGCAAAAGTTTCTTCCGTAATCGTTTACCCCTCCACGAACACGTTTCGTAAAAAAGCGTCTATCTATGCCACGCAATAAGGCTAGTTACTATGGATAAGACTTTTGCTAGTGTTGGCAGGCTATTTTCCAGTAACATTTTGGTTTGCTTCTTTCGGTTTTGTCTACCATCCGAATAAGTGGAATTATTCTTGCTTATTCATCACTGATCATTAGAGCGCAGTATTTGATGTATGCACGACCAGGGCTCGACAAATACTGTATGTTCTAGATCTAGGAGCCAGCTCCAAAATTTAGGCACCAGGTGAAACGAAGTCAATAACGCATGAACAAAAATCATGTTTGGTTATGACGCTGGAACGAAAAGTGGTAAACCATATTTGTTGTCATTTTTTTTTTCTTATTACCTAAACCACTAATTGCAAAATAAAGTTCCAATTTGCTTCATAATTTTCTTTTTATATTCTTTCAGTAGCCGATCTCAAAAAATTTCAGATTTTGATTTTATTAAAATACTATTTGCGGAAGCCATATTTTGTACATATTAATTTAAAGTGCCATTTTTTTCTTTGTATAATCTGTAAACCATAAAATTCAGAAAAAAATTTTGTTCGTGTTCCACAAAGGTGTGAAAAAAAAATCCAAAGGCTGTGAAAAAAACAAACAAAAAAAAACATGTATAATCCGCTGCGGCATATGATCTGTAGATCGTGAAATTCTGAGAAAAGCAAGTTTTTCCTTCGCATAATCTGCAGCATGTCGCAGACCATGATATTTAAAAAACAAACAAAAAAAACAGTCCATACCTGCCAACAGCCTTGTTACTAATAACTAGTATTACATGGCATACATGGACTATTTTATGAAATAATCCATCTCTTTGTAAAAAACAAATATGCGCCTCAACAAAACGTTACAACAAACAAGGACTCTAATGAAACAAACTTAACACGTGTGAAACACAAAGGTTTTTTTTCAGCAACATTCGAAACTTCCACCTGTAAAAATCGGTAAGATGCGTTCAGGATTCCACGATGCTTGACAGACAGGAAATCCAAGCAAGTGAACGCGCAATGCAAGAACCTCCACTTACCATATGATCATCATCATCATCATCATTGTCAACCATTATCAATCCACTG
The DNA here is from genome assembly GCA_039090855.1 of Macrothele yani. Classification (NCBI taxonomy): domain Eukaryota; kingdom Metazoa; phylum Arthropoda; class Arachnida; order Araneae; family Macrothelidae; genus Macrothele; species Macrothele yani. Next base: position 68,561,676 of record CM077018.1, read on the forward strand.
CTGGACGAAGGTCTCCCCAAGTTTCCTCCACAACGGTCTGTCTTGTGCCAGTCTCCTCCATGTCACTCCCGCATATTTACGAATTTCATCCACCCATCTCCCATGTGGTCTTTTTCTGGGTCTTTTCCTGTCCCTTGGAATCCAATCTAAAATCTCGGCTGTCCATCTATGGTCTGTCCTTCTGGCAGTATGTCCAGCCCATTGCCATTTCAGGGATTTAACTCTGATCATGATGTCTTCCACTCTCGTCATTTTTCGGATCCACGAGTTCCTCTTCTTATCTCTCCTGGTTATACCAAGCATGCACCTCTCCATGCTTCTTTGAGTTGTCTGCAGCCTTTGTATGTCTCTTTTAGTTAAGGTCCACGTCTCTGCACCATACGTAAGCACTGGAAGGATGCATTGATCAAACACTTTTCTTTTAAGACATAATGGCATATTGCTCTTGAAAATTATGCTGTTTCTTCCAAAAGCTCTCCAGGCAAGTTTTGTACGTCGATTAATTTCTTCATCAATGTGACCCTCACTTGATATCTGCTGTCCAAGATAAACGTACGTATCTGTTATCTCCAGTTTTTCTCCATCAATCGATAAATCTTCATTTCTTGTAAAAGCATTGAACATCACTTTTGTCTTCTGAAAGTTCATTTTTAATCCCACTTCTTTACTCTTGTCAGCAAGTTCCTGGATCATACTCTGCAGCTCTGATGGGGTAGTTGCAAAAATGACTACGTCATCAGCAAAACGAAGGTGGGTTAGATAATCTCCATTAATCTTTATCCCTTTGTTTTCCCAGTTCAGTGATTGAAAGACATTTTCCAATGTGGCATTAAAAAGCTTCGGAGATATGGTGTCACCTTGTCTCACTCCCTTTCCAATTTTTATGTGTGTTGTATTTTCAAACAGCCGAATCTTTGCACTTGCATTTTCATAGATGTTATTAATAATATTAATGTATGCATCTTCAATACCGCAGGATTTCAGAGCCGTGGTAACTGCTGATGGTTTCACCGAATCAAAGGCTTTTTCATAATCGATAAAAGCCATGCACAATGGAAGTTCATATTCCCTCGCTCTTTCAATTAGTTCTCTCAGTACGTGGATATGATCTATTGTGCTGTAGCCACTCCTGAATCCAGCTTGTTCTCTCGGTTGAGCCATGTCCAGTGTTACCTTCAAGCGGTGTGAAAGAACTTTAGTGAAGATTTTATAAACCACTGATAGGAGGCTGATAGGTCTGTAGTTCCTGAGATCCTCAATGTCACCTTTTTTATGTAGCAGGATCATTGTAGCATTGTTCCAATCCTCAGGAATCTTCCCTTCATTAAGGCATCGAGTAAAAATTTGGGCGAGTACTGTTTCAATTTCTCCACTTGCTTCTTGTATGATGTCTATAGTAATTCCATCTTCTCCTGGAGCTTTCCCCCGCTTCATGTTCTTGATTGCATGAGCAACTTCTGCTGGGAGGACTGGAAGAACTCTGGTACCTTTCATGATGTCTGGAGTGCATATATCATCCCTTTCATATAGTTTGGAGTAGAAATCTTTCACTCTTGTCAAAATTTCGCCTCTATTTCTTGTTATAGAACCATCTTCTTTTCTCAGAGCCATAATCTGTTTTCTTCCCTTACTGAGATGTCCCTTTGCTATCTTTAGGCTTTGGTTGTTTTCAATTGCTTTCCTCACTAGCTCACAGTTGAATTTCCTTACGTCTTCAGTGATACTTTTTCGTGCTGTCTTGCATAGCTCTATATATTCCACTTTGGAAGTCGCATCTTCTTTAGTTGTCCTCATCTCTCTTCTTTTTTGCATCAACATTTTGGTTTTTCCTGATAATTTGTTTACATGCAACTTGTTCTTAGACCCAGCTAATTTTGTTGCTGTTTCCATAAGAGCTTTGGTTACTTTTCTGTTAGCTTCAGAAATATCCACTTCTTCCGATGTTAGGCCTTCTAAAGCAGAGAATCTGTTCTTCAGTTCCAACTTGAAAGTATTATGGTGTTTTTTAAGGTTGGTTATGTCAATACATTTTGTTTGTCTTATGAGCTTGCCACGTTCCAGTTTAGTGTTGAGGTGCATCTTACATCTCACCAATCTATGGTCACTACCTGTGTTGAACTTGTTTAGCACACTGCAGTCTTCGATGACGAATTTTTTTGTTACACATAATAAAATCAATTTCACTTGTCGTCCCAATTGGATGTCTCCATGTCCATTTCCTGTGTGGCTTTTTTCTTGAAAAAGGAATTCAAGATGAAAAATCCTTCTGCCTCTGCAAACTCAACGAGAGTATTTCCACGCTGGTTTCTGTTGCCGTGACCGAATTTACCTACTGAAGTTTCATTCTGTTGCCGGTGCCCTATTTTTGCATTGAAATCTCCCATAATTATCTTCAAGTGCTGCTTACCTTTATTATTTAGATGACGAATTTCCTCATAAAATTCTTCAATTTCTTCTTCAGGATGACTTGTGGTGGGTGCATAAGTTTGAATAATCTGAGCCTGGTATCTTCTCGATAGTTGGATAACGAGTCGTGCAGCTCTGTCAGAGGAACTTTCAACTTCTACCACTTTATCCTTCAGTTTCTTGTTTATTATAAATCCAACACCACTAGTTCTGCCAGTATCTGTCCCACGATAATAGAAGAGATGTCCACTTTTCAGTTCAATGAGATCTTCTCCCTTTTCTCCTTACCTCACTCAGCCCGACGATGTCCCACTTGATCCTTTGTAGTTCCTCTTCCAATTCAAGAAGCCTTGAATCAGAAGATAGGGAGCGTCCGTTGTACGTTGCCAAGGTCAGCATCAAATGGCAGCCTAGTCCGGTCCTCCGGGGATTCTTAGCACCCTCTGCCTTCATGTCGCACTGGCCGCTGCCTTGGCCAGGTACATTCCAGCTGCCGGAGACTGAGGGCCAAGATTTAAGTTGTAGAGTCATTTTGGAGGTGTTTGGCCATAACTCACCACGCTGGCCAAGCGGGTTGGTGAGTGTGGGATAGCATTTCCTCTGATCCCGATGGTATAGTTATACCGCTATTTGCGGTCGTCAGAGCCCCTTTAGTGGGAACAGGATGCACCACGAGAAGGCGGGGTTGACATTGCAGTTTAAGGAGAAGATGAGACCGAAAGGGGGGGGGGAGCTGAATATTTTAACTGGTGAAAAATCAAAACAGACAGCAAGAATGCGTACTACTGTCAGTTTGTCTTTATTGACTCTGCAACTTCACAGCACCACTGCTTAATTTTTCTTTCTGCTGATATCATTCTCTCCCTACTTCTTCATATTCACTTTTCTTTTCTTGTTTTTTATGCCCTCTGATAAAAACCATCAGTCTGAAGACCATGAGTGCATGATATCAAAGCTTCAACTATTTTAGATAAATGGTGTAACTTTGGGAATATTAATACTTTTGAACATCATGCATCAATTTTTACAAATTTTCGTCACTTCCGTTTTTGGGAATTTCCTTCTTCCTTTATCAAGATTTAACAGCGTTGGAGAGCGGGAACATCACGGGGGGTGAGGGGGGGGGGGTACAAGAAATCCGTCCGACTTCAGGTTTTGGAAATTTTTCTCCTATTTTCAAGCTGCAATACAAAAATTTGTGCAGTGAAGTGATACTTAAAAATCCTGAACAGAAGTAACATCGCGAGAAAAAGAAATTATGGTTACGGAAAAAATCTGAACTTCGTCGGCTTTCCGTTTTCGAAAGTTTCGTAAAGATAGAATTCCTTCCTCCTCCGACTCCCCTTCCAATTCTGTTTACTTGTGCATCGATCTCCTGAGTGGCCATCATAACGAGAAAGACGGAATTTCTCGAATTCGCGGAAGAACCTCAAGCCTGAAGATTTGGAGGCAATTTTCGCGGCTTCTAACTTACGTTTCCACAAATTCTTGCTACAGTTTCAAGCTGAAATACGAACATATATGCCATAAAATGATATTTAACAAGAATACTAGACACAAACGCATAATCGGGAGAAAAAAATTACGATTAGGGCAAATTCTTTTACTCCATTTAACTACTGCTTTCGAAAGCTTTGAAACAAAATACCGTCCCCAGACGGAAAATGACCCCCCCCCCCCCAATAAAAAATTGTTTTTAAACAAAATGAAAATTCGTAGAATCCGTAGTTTCGAGCGTGAGTTCCGTAGTCAGACAACAAAATCCGTAGAAACTAGACATTCCGTAATAATTGGCATGTACGACAGTCGTATAATCCGCACCTATCATGTTAATCGTGAATAGTAATTTCCGACAGAAAACTGCGATTCACAGGACCGCCTCAGAAATCCAAAGATGTAAGAAAGGAATGATCGTCTTATTGAAAAAGTAACTGTCATTTTGAAGTAGTTCTGTGCTACTTTTAAGCAAATAAAGAACTAAAATCGCTTCGTAATGCATTGCAGCATTACCGAAGTTCATTAGTTACACTAAAAAATCCGTTGAAATTGCGGACAGTCCATAGCATTGTCTTATTTCTGAATACGTTTTAACTGAATACCGAAAGTAAAAAAGAATTAACTAACGTAGAAAGGTTACATGCTACAGAATAGCTTTGCGGGATTCCCGAGAGTAGCGGATTCTCACACCACGTGGGCTTCCGCACACGCGAATAGTAACGCCTTCCTTGCGTCATATTTTCTGTCAAAATGCTTCTAAAGTACAAATAAATATACATATATTCTTACAATCTCCTCGCGGTCTTTTATTTCGCTGTTACGTTACATTTTTTCAGTTACCGCATTTTCGGTACTTTCCCAATAACACCACCTCTCCTGACAATTACCTCGCGGACTTTTTAAAAAAATTAAACGCTGCATCGTTTGTTTGTTTTTTTCCTGTATATATTCTTACAATCTCCTAAATTTATTACTTTTAATAGATGATCTATGGATTACACAACAGAAATTACAGTATTTACTGCAAATTACAAAATTTCAAGTAAGACGAAAATTAGGCGCCACGGCCCGAAGTTTAGGCGCCTGGGCGACCTGGCGCCCGGGATTTGTCGAGCCCTGGGCACGACTGTCAAGACTTGTGGAAGTAGGCGATCGCTTGGCTTAGGGTACGACAGGAGTCAAGAACAAAGTTCGTGGGGCAAAAGAAGGGAAGGTGGCAGAGCAGGTGGTCAAACAACCGATCCATCCCAGAGCTCTGGGTTGCCACAGCAACCATTGCCGACGTCAGTTTCTGTAATAGACCAATGAGGGCACGATGGAGAGGAGTTTCAATGCGCTTGTACGACAGTTTCCACTGGAAGGGATGAAAGATATGGGGAGGATGGGTATTAAGTGTCGAAAGGAAATTGGCGAAAGAGAATCGCTGATCGTCGCTGTTTTAACAAGTGATAATAGAAACTGTTATGTAAACTTCGTGGATTAATAATGATTTTTGGTTACTTTAAATAAAGAAATTACCTTACTAGCAATATTTGCTACTGCGATTTTTTTTCACTAGCTATTTTGCTAGTTGCTAATCGGTGAAATCGCGCCCTGGGGGACAGCATTATTATCTTGACAATACTAAATTAGAAATGTTAGTGTTTCATTCTTCGTCCAATTACACAGATGTTCTTTCAATCGAATATTTATATTTCTTTTAGTGCTGCCAATATATAACGATTTATTGTGCAAGGAATCCTTATTGTTAAAAATTATTACACAATATTTGGTGATCATGTGCAGAACACAGCTGCAATTTTGGTATGCACTGCAAACTAGAGCAACGAGCAAACATCAAATTCTGTGTCAAACTCGTCAAATCGGGAACTGAGACGCGTGAAATGTTGCGGCAGGCTTATGGCAATGAAGTAATGAGTCGTGCGAGGTGTTTTGAGTGGCACTCGTGCTTCGAGAGCGACAGAACAGCACTGGAAGACGACAAGAGGTCAGGTCAACAGTCAACGAGCAAAACCCCCGAAAATGTGGGAAAATGTCGACATTTGTGGGGTCGTGCATCGTAAATTCGTCCCCCAGGGACAAACCGTCACCGCCCTTTTTTACGGCGATGTTCTGCAGCATCTTAGGGAGGAGATTTGCCACAAACGAACTGAAATGTGGCACAGGCGCGATTTGCTGCTCCATCACGACAATGCAGCAGATCAGAGCGTTAGCAAAACGCCAGTTTTGCAGCCGCAACAGCATGACTACCCTTCCTCACCAGATTTGGCCCCCTGCGACTTCTTTCTTTTCCTAAAGATGAAGCTCAAGGGTCACCGTTTTGAAACCGTGGACGAGATCCAGCGTGAATTGCAGACAGTGCTTGACACGATTCACGAACAAGACTCCCAGGGAGAGTTCCAACAGCGGCAAAAATGCTGGCAGCTATGTATCACTGCCTAAGGAGACTACTTTGAGGAAGATCATAGCCAGACTTAAGTAACGTAAGTACTTTGTTGTATATCGGCCTAGTCTTGGAACTTTTTGATCAAACCTCGTATACTACCATTTCAATCCCATCATCCTTAGAAACACAAACTTGCAGCCTTTAGATATTTTAGTAGAAGAGAAGTTACAACGTCATCTAACCAGCAGGCAATAAATAAAGAAATCAAGTGGATTAAGGATCTAGCCATCAAATTTGGATATAAGAACAATTTAATTGACCACTTATATCATCAGTTCATCAATGACAGAAATAAACCAAACCAGCCTATCTCAGATCCAAAAACATTTTGTGGAAAACTTCCTTATTGTCCATCAATTTCCGGAATTATTAAAAAAGAGTGTAGTAAAGCTAATCTACTCGTTGCCGATACTGTTACCACTAATTGCAGAATACTTCAGAGAAACCCAGACCATATAAGTATGCTAAATAAAGCTGGGGTGTACCAAATTCTAATTTTTAACAATAAGGATTCCTTGCACAATAAATCATTATACAGGGTGTCCAAGAATTATTCGACACATTACAAAATTATATAAAACAAAACATTAAAATAGAAAGAAACTGACTGTACTAACTTACAATGTAACTACACAAGTTAATAAATTTCGATGCGAGATCCCTTGGTTGCTCGTAGTACGTCCAAGCGATACTCGATTTCATGCTATGTTATATTAATTCAACATTTGTCGAAAACATTACGTGGTTTCAGAAATTATTAACTATATGTCAACAAAATAGTTTCCATATCATCTACTGTTTCGCACGTTACTAGAAATTCGAGCACGGGAAAAACATCCATATAATAAGAAAATTTTTTATTTCAACTTGTCACTAATATTCCTTTTTCTCTTTTTGATGTTCTTTATAATAGTTTAGAATTTTATTATGAAGATTACAAATTTATATGAAAAAATGTTTTTATATGTGCAGTCAAATGCATCATAAGTTGTCAAAGTCCTCCAATACGTAGAGATATTCTTATTATATGGATGTTTTTCCCGTGCTCGAATTTCTAGTAACGTGCGAAACAGTAGATGATATGGAAACTATTTTGTTGACATATAGTTAATAAATTCATGCTATGTATTGGCAAGCATCTGGTGAGTTATGGAATTAATAGCAACTGTGACACGCTGCTTCAGTTCCTGCAAATCAGTACAAGGCGTCTGATAGACACGATCCTTCACATAATCCTACATGAAATAATCCAATGGAATTAGATCTGGAGGTGAGGAGGCCACGGAATGCGACCACCATGCCCAATCCATCTGTTGGGGAAATGCTCATTTAAGCACTTACGTACACACGCTGACCAATGCGGACCGTCTTGTTGGAAAACGACGTTGTCATATCTTTTGATCTGGGGTATAGCGAAATTTTCTAGCATATCCAAGTAAATGTCACCATTTATGTTTTTTTTTTTTTTTGCAGAACCAGAAAGGGCCAATCACTTCTCTTTTTGATAGGGCGCACCACATATTAACTTTTGGAGAATCACGTCCCAGTTCAATAGCAGCATGAGGCGGTTCACTGCCCTATATCCTACAGTTGTGACGATTCACGATACCTGCTACATGAAATGTGAATTCATCACTAAAAATTACAGTACTGAGAAAGTGTTCATCGTTTTCCACTCGATTCAGCATATCCACAGCGAAATAGTATCGCAGAGTGTGATCATTTACATGCACCTTTTGCACTGTTTGAATTTTATAAGCATGAAACTTTAATTTCTTGTGCAAGATATCGTTAACTGTCAATTTCGGAATGCACAGTTCTCTGCTTTCTTTACGAATGGATTTCCTGGGGCTTCGTCGGAAACTTTAATTAACTTGGTCAACCGTCTCACCGCTGACGCTAGGCCTACCGGCTCCTCCACGATGTTCGACATTGCCAGTTTCTTTAAACTGTTTCATCCACCGCTTAATTGAATTCGTTGATGGAGGATTACAACCATACTCTAAACGGTACCGTCTTTTAACTTTAATGACAGACTTTAATTCCGCAAACCATAACACACACCTCGCCTTCTGCTGTACGGATGACATGACTACTGATTGCGCATTTCTCATACATTCCTCATCAGGCCACACCTAGCACCATCTATCTGATTCTGGGAATAACAATTCTGCAAAACAAAAATATAGAAACCGTGTTAGTGATACGTGACATAGAAAAACAGACAATGCTCATAGTTTTTTTTTGTACATAATTTTGTAATGTGTCCAATAATTCTCGGACACCCTGTATATTGGCAGCACTAAAAGAAATATAAATACTCGATTGAACGAACACCTTTGTAATTGGACGAAGAATGAAACACGAACATCTCTAATTCAGTACTGTCAAGATAATAATGCTGTCCCCGATTGGGACAACATAAAACTTTTAACTTCTCACAACACCCACAGAAAGACTGCTTTAAAAGCCAAAGTTGGCACAGCGTGTGAAACACTGAGGAAAACTCTAGAAACATATTTTGATGTGATTACAGGAGATGTAAATGAAAATTGCTAGACTTTGTCTAATGAGTACAATGAACTAATTAATAAGCTGAAACAAAAATGTGCTGTGGCTCTCGAAGAAGATAATAAAGTAAAAATTCTCAACTTCCTTCCCAGTTCATGGTCTCGAAAAAGATAATACCAGTTTTATTCAATGTTTCTGATCATCTCGTTAAAGTGACCAGACAACTTGTCGAAGAGCAAGGTATTCTCCCAGAGTTAGGAAAAAGAAGAGGCCATATAATTGAAGATGATGAGTATAGTAGAATACGTCCTGGCAGAAAAGATTGTGTATCAGTTAAAATAGGTTTTTCAAAAGTTCAGAAGCAGAAGCGTATAATGTTGATTAATTTAAATGAGTTGTATGTTGCATTCAAAAAGAAATATCCCAGTTCTAAAATAGGGAGATCAGAATTTTGTGATTTAAAACCCAAATGGTGTATCTCAGCAAGAGCTGCTGGGGCTCACATAGTTTGTGTTTGTATGTATCATCAAAAATTTAAATACAAAGCTTACAATCACTGGGGCTAAACTAAATGCAGATTACAAGGACCTCATTGACAAATGTGTATGTGATTCAAGTAACTACAATTGCATGATGAACAAGTGAGCTGAATGCTCAAGAAAAGAAGCCATATTAGACATGATTTAGAATTTCAAGGAATATGAGTCATTGCGAAACAACATAACATACAAACAATGGAATACAACAGATAGAGCTCAGATAATTACATTGATAAAACCCAGGGATGAGTATTTTGGATCCTTAGCAGAGTAGCTGGAATCACTGAAGGTTCATCTTATATTTCAGAAGCCCAGAGCCAGTTTTTCAAAGAAAGGAAAGCAAGTCTCAGCAAATTCAGAATGTATTGTCTTGACAAACTTTACCGAGAACTTTTCATTCATCATACAAGATGAAATCCAAGGCTATCACTGGGTAAACCAGCAGGCTACACTACATCCATTTGTGTATTATTACATAAAAGGCGATGAAGTAAATAGTCACTGCATTCTTAGTGATTACTTGGAGTACAACACTGTTGCTGTCCATGCTTTTCAAACCCACCTCATTAGACGAAAATCTTCCAAAAAGCATGGAGACAATATAAATAGACAAAGTCATCGCTCTTTCCACGTTTTTCTTTAATTAACCCACAGCAACCGAAAAATTGTATTTCGACACATCTGGGGTTCGATCCCAGTGGTGTCGAAATACAATTTTCAGTTGCTGTGTGTTAATTAAAGAAAAAAGTGGAAAGAGCGATGACTTTGTCTATTTACACCTCATTAAACATCTTAAGGAAGTTCTTCCACAAATACAAAAAAATTATCTATTTTTCCGATGGCGCAGCTAGCGAGTACAAAAAAATGAAGAACTTCATAAACATTTGTCAACATAATCGGGATTTTAGGCTTGATGCCGAGTGGAATTTTTTTTACCTCTTCACACGGGAAAAGTGCGTGCGATGGAGTGGGAGGAATCACTAAGCGAAAGACAACCAAGGCAAGCTTGGAGCTAGAACAATGGATAGCCAAATTCTAAACGTTGAGGATATATACTAGTTCTATTGTGATAAGATAAAGGAAATAATTTATATTCATGTAAAAAGCAAAGTTGTTTGTCATGAAATGCAGTTATAGGGCAGATTTGATAGCTGTGAACCAATTGTAGGAACTAGGGGATTTCATCAATACATCCCAGTTTCTAAAAGTGTCATGAGATGCTTTTTGACATCAAAATCTGAAGAGTTTCAGGACTTTCAAGTGTCTAAAGTGGTGCCACTAACCCTGAGAAAAATTGATACTGTTGCGTGTCTACGGTGGACAGTGGCTCTGTGAAGTAGATAACATCAGTTTATAAAACAAGGACATGTTTATTAACTTTTACCATCCAACAGGACCAAGAACTCAGAAGATAAGGTGTGGGTGCAAATAGAAAACATTCTTAAGAAACTGACACCACTGGAATTAACAATGGCTACTGGATAATATCATAACATTTTTAAAAAACTATGTGAGATATCCCAACTTTTGAATAATTGCTAAATAGTGAATTATATATATATATATATCATCATTGTCAACCATTATCAATCCACTGCTGGATGAAGGTCTCCCCAAGTTTCTTCCACCACGTTCTGTTTTGAGCCAGTCTCTTCCACCATGCCACTCCTGCATGCTTTCAAATTTCATCCACCCATCTCCCATGTGGGCTTCTTCTAGATCTTTTTCTGACCCATGGAATCTATCTAAAATTTCGTTTGTCTATCGGTGGTCCGTTTTTCTGGCTGTTAACATGTTTAGCCCATTGCCATTTCAGTGATTTCACTTTGATCGTGATGTTGTCCACTCCTGTCATTTTCCTTATCCACAAGTTCCTCTTCTTATCTTTCCTGGTTACGCCAAGCATGCATCTCTCCATGCTTCTTTGAGTTGTCTGCAGTCTTTGAATATCTTTTTTAGTTAAGGTCCATGTCTCTGCTCCATACGTAAGCACTGGAAGAATGCATTGATGTCATTCCATGTGAAATCAGCAACGGTGGGTTGTTTGACCAATTTATATTTTTTTGTATATTCCCATCGTAGTTAGTACCATTAGTGAGTAGACCAAAACAATTTTAGTTGTTTTTTCATCTGCCGCCATTTTGGATCTACACCTATTTTTACCTGCCGAGAAGGGCAAAAATTAGGGTTTCCAAGGGTTCTCGGAAATGGCTGTTACTCGATAACTACTTGAGATAACTAAATAAACCTTTTACCCCCTGAAAGTAGACATTTTGAGGTTTCATAAAAGGTACTTACTTCAAATGTAGCTTTTAATCAAACCAGATGAAAATGGACTTATATTCAGCACATGAGATTCACAGAATCGCCATTTTTGGGAATCTGTAACTCAGGGAGGGCTTAAAACCACAAACTAAAACTTTTTCCTTACCAACTATGGATAGATAGGTTTTAGCTTATTAAGAAAAAAATCATGTTTTAAACCCCTTGCTAAATTTTTTTAAATCTAAAGTTGCCAAATTTGCAAAAAATGCAGATTTTAAGGTCAAATATCTTAAAAGGGCAATCTGCAGAAAATCTGAAATTTTTTGTGTGAACTCACCTATTGGTACCCTATCAATGACATGAATTTCATTTTGTGGTTCAGCTGGGTTTCTGAATTATAAGGACTCAAAATGTTGTAAAAAAAACATCTCTCACGAAAGAAATAACACATTTTGGTCGTTATTCTGAGTAAATATTATATACATATAGATTTATTATACTTTAAAATATGATATTTTGAGCTGAAACTAGTGGTCAGTCAGGCTGCACCAAGAAGATTTTGAACTGCAAAAAAGGAGAGGGGGGGGTATTTAATTTTTTTTTTTCTGAAGCACAAACCTAAACTAAAACAAAGCAGACCAAAACCAAAACTAAAACTAAGCAGACCTGAAAACCAAGCAAACTTAAACTGAAACCACAATTGGGAATCTTTATCATAAATGTGTATCTATTCACTTAGCCAGTAAGTGCTCTTTTGTCAGTGACTTAAAATTAGTTATACACTGCTGGACAATTGCTAAGGACGGATCATAAACCGCTATATAGCGCATAAAAACGTAAGTGTGGTTGGATGCCAAGTGAAATAAAATAATGTCAGAATGCCAGGACATTACAAGAAAGACAATTTATTGTGCTCTGAAATCCAGAAGGCTTTGGAACGTGTTCAAGGGACAAACAGGCCATTTTGTGCAGAACACGCAAACATGAAAAAAATGCAATTACCGTCCGCAGGCGTTCCAGCGTAAGATGTCAATACGGGATATGGCCACCATGGAGGGCGATGCAAGATTCCACACGTTGTGTCATGCTTTGCACAATATTATCAAGCAGCTGTTGGGGTAATTTATTCCATTCCTCTGTCAGTGCACAGATGAGGGTGTCCTTGTTTATTGGAGGGCATTGGCGACCAGCAAGACTCCTCTCCAAAGCATCCCACACATTTTCAATGGGATTCAGATCTGGAGAACGTGCTGGCCATACAAGGCATTGAATATCCTCGCTCTCAAGACACTCCTGGACAGCGACTGTTCGATGACATGTTGCGTTGTCGTCCATGAAAATAAATCTATCACCGACAGCACCACGGAACATGTGAACATGAGGTAGCAGAACATCATTAATGTATCGTTGGCCAGTCATAGTCCCAGTTGGAAGCACATAGAGGGACGTACGGCCATTGATCATAATGACGGCCCATACCATGACACTACATGTCGGATATCGGTCCCTTTCCTGTATGTTTGCTGGACAATATGCAGTACCACTATCACGCCAGATCAGTTGTCGTCAACAATCGGACGATAGACTGTAACTACTTTCATCCGAGAAGAGGACAGCAGACCAGTCGTTATCAGTCCAATTGCGATGTTGATGGCACCATTGCAAACGGGCGGTACGGTGACGTCTGGACAATGGGATGCACACAACAGGACGGCGGGCGTACAGTCCTCCTTCATGCAAACGCCTGGCGACAGTTTTTCGGGAGATCCGCTTGCCAGTAGCAGCCATAAACTGATTTGCTACCTCACTAGCTGTGCTGCGCCGGTGTCTTTTTGTTGATAGCACTATGTACCGATCTTCTGCAGGTGTCGTACTGCGAACACGACCTCCCCGTGACGTTTGCTACACTCTCCATTTGTTTGAAATGATTTCCAAAGCCTTGAAACAACACTGTGGCTGACGTCGAACTCCCTGGCAACATCTGTTATTTTTCGCCCTTCTTCAATCTTGCCAATAATACGGCCACACGTAAAATCATCTAGATGATGTCGGGAAGACATACTGAAACTTGCAAGTTCGTCAATTGATTCTTTCCCTTTCAACTTTGCGTTTGAACAACAACAGTCAATACGCGTCAAATCCTTTATATCTCTTATCAGCGCTATGACATCACAAACAAGTTCGGCAATCCAAAATTTCCATACGCAAAACACGTCTTACTGTATCCCGCACTTATGCTAATTTCCACATTTTCCTGCCTTCCATTTTATGGTTGCTATCGTTGCTATTGTCATCCGTCCTTAGCAATTGTCCGGCAGTGTACATTGTGATTCTGGATATTAGTGTTTTAGTGAGTTATATTAATGGAGCCACTTTCCTAGAATTGCATATGCAGGTAAACTTTTAAGACTGCAAAAATGCAGTGTTATCTGGGTATATTTTTGGATGAAAATTGTGAAAATCAATGTTATGGAATTTCAAAATTCAACCAATTACTGAATTCCAAGACTGTGATGTCAACCTTTTAAAAATAAGGGTTAATTGTGATGACATTTCCACTCTTTGTACATATCACTTCCAAAAATATGTTTGCAGGTACAGACACTTATTTGGGAGAGTATGCTGTGATCCTTTGTCATATCACAAGAAAATTGTCAAGAAGCAAATAACTGTGGAACTTAGTGAAAAGTGGCCTTCATTGTCTCTTATTCCAGGGAAATCTGTATGCTGAACTTTCTATAAAAAACTTTCAAGTGAAATGATTGAAGATGGAATTCACATTGAAGATGCAGTGCCTTTCACTACACCAGAAGTTGTTTTAGAAGAAATTACTGAAGCTGGAACTGCTCTGGGTTTATCACCAGTTAAAATTTGGAAATTGAGTGACAAAAAGAAACATTTAGAGGTTAAAACAACATTGAAAAAATTTTCAACAGCTGTCCAGAAAAAACTGTCAGACTCGTTTCAGATGCAAGAGGGTCAGTCCATTGATGAAGTGGAAAAAGTCAGTAAAGATAACGTAATTGCACTCGCAGACATTGAGTATTTAGTCCAAAGCATTAACACAGGCTTAAAAAAGTTGTAACAGAAATTCTGAAAAAATTAAAAATATCAGTGTTGATCCTCATAGCTGGTCCATAAAGAAAACTATACAAGAGTTAGGTGTAAGTACGTATTTTAGTAAGAAAAGCACAGGGCCTAATTGAAACACATAGTATCATTCCAGAGGTAAATATTCACAAGCGTGGTAAACAACTCTTGAAAGAAACTGTGGAGTTAGTTGTAAATTTTTATCAAAGTGATGAAATCAGCAGGATGTGCCCTGGAATGAAAGACACTAAATCAGTTTGTTTAGAAGATGATGGAACCAAGCAGGTAAAACAGAAACGGCTCATACTGTGTAATTTAAAAGAATCATAGAAGAAATTCAAATTTGAACATCCAACCGTTACGATAGGATTTTCTAAATTCTGCATGCTACGCCCAAAATGGTGTGTTCTTGCTGGACCTAATGGCACACATTCAGTTTGCTTTTGCTCCACTTACCAAAATGTCAAGTTAATGGCGAGTGCTATACAGTTACGTGATTTTAGAGATCTTATTTCTAAAGCAGTTTGTGATATTGCAAATGAAGACTGCATGTTTGGATTATGCACAAAGTGCCCAGGAGTTGAAGTTCTCAGGGAAGAGTTCAACCCTGAGTATGAAGATGAGCTGATAACATACAAGCAATGGGTCACAACTGACCACTGCAAACTTGTTAACACTTGTTGAACCGTATGATGATTTTAAAGAAAATTTCCTTACCAAACTTCAAGATTTGAAAAGCCACCATTTTATTGCAAAAAGCCAGTCGAAGTTTTTAAAAATGAAAAAGGAAAACTTGAAAAGGGATGAATGCATAGTCATTGGGGATTTTTCTGAAAATTACACTTTCATCATACAGGATGAAATTCAGAGTTTCCACTGGCTTAATTCCCAAGCAACAGTTCATCCTTTTTGCATCTACTACAGAGATGAAAATGGGGAACTGTTTTGTAGAAGTGTGTGCTTCCTAAGTGACTGTCTGATTCACAATATGGCTGCTGTTTATACTTTTCAAAAGAAGCTGATACCTCTTGTACAATCTCTAAATGGAAGCATGAAAAAAGTTATTTATTTTTCAGATGGGTCTACAGCCCAATACAAAACAGGAAAACTTTGCTAACTTGTGCAAACACAAGGCAGACTTTGATTTAGATGCGGAGTGGCACTTCTTTCCCACAAGTCATGGTAAAGGCTCCTGTGATGGTATCAGTGGGACTCTAAAAAGACTTGTAGCAAAAGTGAGCCTTCAAAGAACAACAAAAGGTCACATTTTAACAGTTAAAGACAGGTATGACTTTTGTGAAAAGAAAATAACTGGAATGAACTTTTTTTAATTGACCAAGAAGTGATTAGAAAAGAAGATGGAAAGCTCACAAAGCAGTTTTCCGAAGCTCGACCAGTGCCTAATACACAAGGAAACCATAGTTTTGTTCCAAAGGATGGCACTACTTTGGTTATCAGCAGAACCTCATCTTTCCCAGACAACCATAATATCATGTTCAAGATACTTAATGAAGATGAAGTTGGCCGCCCCGGTGGCGCAGTGGTCTAAGGCGCTGGCCTCTGATCATTCGTCCGTAAGGGGTCCGGGTTCGATTCCTGGTCAGGCATGGATGTTGTGTTTGTCTTACGGCACTGGCTCTCTCCCTTCCCTGGAACCAGTGACCCTAAATTAGGGACGGGCAACTGCTTATAGCCCATTGAGTTGCTCACGGTGGTCGTTAAACTTCCAATAAAAAAAAAAAAAAAGATGAAGTTGATATAAAAAACATCAAGGAGAGAGATAACATTGTATGTGCTTACAGGGGAAAATGGCTTGTAGCTCGGGTTGAAGAACTGTCGAAAAAAAATTATAACATCTGGGCTAAGTTTTACAATGCAAGTGGACCTTCTACAACTTTCAGTATGAAAGAAAATGCGGAAAAGGTTTGGATTCCGATGCAAAATATACTGGCCAAGTTATCACCTCTTGAATTTACAACATCAACCAGGCGGACGCACAATATTACCTAAGAAAAGAACACTGAACTCTCTTTTAAGTTAATGTCTTACTCAAAAAAATCATGTTGAAAAAAAAAAAACCACTAAAAATCAAAATTGCAAAACTTTATCCTTTTGATGTGTCATGTGGTAGCCAGTAACTTGGAGGGGGAAACAAACTTCTTTTTCCAAAAAAAAATTAAGGACTTGTAAATGTTTTTATACAATACAAGCATATCGAAGATTTCTGTAAATACAATTACATATATCTTAAGGGATGTAAGGTCAGGATTTTTGTAAATACAATTACATATATCTTAAGGGATGTAAGGTCAGGTGATGCGTAACATCACAGCCTCTCCTTGACAAATGTCAACCCCGCCTTCTCGTGGTGCATCCTGTTCCCACTAAAGGGGCTCTGACGACCGCCAATAGCGATATAACTATACCATCGGGATCAGAGGAAATGCTATCCCACACTCACCAACCCGCATGGCCAGCGTGGTGAGTTATGGCCAAACACCTCCAAAATGACTCTACAACTTAAATCTTGGCCCTCAGTCTCCGGCAGCTGGAATGTACCTGGCCAAGGCAGCGGCCAGTGCGACATGAAGGCAGAGGGTGCTAAGAATCCCCGGAGGACCGGACAAGACTGCCATTTGATGTTGACCTTGGCTACGTATAATGGACGCTCCCTATCTTCTGATTCAAGGCTTCTTGAATTGGAAGAGGAACTACAAAGGATCAAGTGGGACATCGTCGGGCTAAGTGAGGTAAGGAGAAAAGGAGAAGATCTCATTGAACTGAAAAGTGGACATCTCTTCTACTATCGTGGGACAGATACTGGCAGAACTAGTGGTGTTGCATTTATAATAAACAAGAAACTGAAGGATAAAGTGGTAGAAGTTGAAAGTTCCTCTGACAGAGCTGCACGACTCGTTATCCAACTCTCGAGAAGATACCAGGCTCAGATTATTCAAACTTATGCACCCACCACAAGTCATCCTGAAGAAGAAATTGAAGAATTTTATGAGGAAATTCGTCATCTAAATAATAAAGGTAAGCAGCACTTGAAGATAATTATGGGAGATTTCAATGCAAAAATAGGGCACCGGCAACAGAATGAAACTTCAGTAGGTAAATTCGGTCACGGCAACAGAAACCAGCGTGGAAATACTCTCGTTGAGTTCGCAGAGGCAGAAGGATTTTTCATCTTGAACTCCTTTTTCAAGAAAAAGCCACAGAGGAAATGGACATGGAGACATCCAATTGGGACGACAAGTGAAATTGATTTTATTATGTGTAACAAAAAATTCGTCATCGAAGACTGCATTGTGCTGAACAAGTTCAACACAGGTAGTGACCATAGATTGGTGAGATGTAAGATGCACCTCAACACTAAACTTGAACGTGGCAAGCTCATAAGACAAACAAAATGTATTGACATAACCAACCTTAAAAATCAAGATAATACTTTCAAGTTTGAACTGAAGAACAGATTCTCTGCTTTAGAAGGCCTAACATCGGAAGAAGTGGATATTTCGGAAGTTAACAGAAAAGTAACCAAAGCTCTTATGGAAACAGCAACAAAATTAGCTGGGTCTAAGAACAAGTTGCATGTGAACAAATTATCAGGAAAAACCAAAATGTTGATGCAAAAAAGAAGAGAGATGAGGACAACTAAAGAAGATGTGACTTCCAAAGTGGAATATATAGAGCTATGCAAGACAGCACGAAAAAGTATCACTGCAGACGTAAGGAAATTCAACTGTGAGCTAGTGAGGAAAGCAATTGAAAACAACCAAAGCCTAAAGATAGCAAAGGGACATCTCAGTAAGGGAAGAAAACAGATTATGGCTCTGAGAAAAGAAGATGGTTCTATAACAAGAAATAGAGGCGAAATTTTGACAAGAGTGAAAGATTTCTACTTCAAATTATATGAAAGGGATGATACATGTACTCCAGACATCATGAAAGGTACCAGAGTTCTTCCAGTCCTTCCAGCAGAAGTTGCTCATGCAATCAAGAACATAAAGCGGGGGTGAAGCTCCAGGAGAAGATGGAATTACTGTAGACATCATACAAGAAGCAAGTGGAGAAATTGAAACAGTACTCGCCCAAATTTTCACTCGATGCCTTAATGAAGGGAAGATTCCTGAAGATTGGAACAATGCTACAATGATCCTGCTACATAAAAAAGGTGACATTGAGGATCTCAGGAACTACAGACCTATCAGCCTCCTATCAGTGGTTTATAAAATCTTCACCAAAGTTCTTTCACACCGCTTGAAGGTAACACTGGACATGGCTCAACCGAGAGAACAAGCTGGATTCAGGAGTGGCTACAGCACAATAGATCATATCCACGTACTGAGAGAACTAATTGAAAGAGCGAGGGAATATGAACTTCCATTGTGCATGGCTTTTATCGATTATGAAAAAGCCTTTGATTCGGTGAAACC
The DNA here is from genome assembly GCA_039090855.1 of Macrothele yani. Taxonomy (NCBI): domain Eukaryota; kingdom Metazoa; phylum Arthropoda; class Arachnida; order Araneae; family Macrothelidae; genus Macrothele; species Macrothele yani. The sequence goes on from CM077018.1 coordinate 68,580,869, forward strand.
ATCAGCAGTTACAACGGCTCTGAAATCCTGCGGTATTGAAGATGCATACATTAATATTATTAATAACATCTATGAAAATGCAAGTGCAAAGATTCGGCTGTTTGAAAATACAACACACATAAAAATTGGAAAGGGAGTGAGACAAGGTGACACCACATCTCCGAAGCTCTTTAATGCCACATTGGAAAATGTATTTCAATCACTGAACTGGGAAAGCAAAGGGATAAAGATTAATGGAGATTATCTAACCCACCTTCGTTTTGCTGATGACGTAGTCATTTTTGCAACTACCCCATCAGAGCTGCAGAGTATGATCCAGGAACTTGCTGACAAGAGTAAAGAAGTGGGATTAAAAATGAACTTTCAGAAGACAAAAGTGATGTTCAATGCTTTTACAAGAAATGAAGATTTATCGATTGATGGAGAAAAACTGGAGATAACAGATACGTATGTTTATCTTGGACAGCAGATATCAAGTGAGGGTCACATTGATGAAGAAATTAATCGGCGTACAAAACTTGCCTGGAGAGCTTTTGGAAGAAACAGCATAATTTTCAAGAGCAATATGCCATTATGTCTTAAAAGAAAAGTGTTTGATCAATGCATCCTTCCAGTGCTTACGTATGGTGCAGAGACGTGGACCTTAGCTAAAAGAGACATACAAAGGCTGCAGACAACTCAAAAAAGCATGGAGAGGTAGGTGCATGCTTGGTGTAACCAGGAGAGATAAGAAGAGGAACACGTGGATCTGAAAAATGACGAGAGTGGAAGACATCATGATCAGAGTTAAATCCCTGAAATGGCAATGGGCTGGACATACTGCCAGAAGGACAGACCATAGATGGACAGCCGAAATTTTAGATTGGATTCCAAGGGACAGGAAAAGACCCAGAAAAAGACCACATGGGAGATGGGTGGATGAAATTCGAAAATATGCGGGAGTGACATGGAGGAGACTGGCACAAGACAGACCGTTGTGGAGGAAACTTGGGGAGACCTTCGTCCAGCAGTGGATTGATAATGGTTGACAATGATGATGATGATGATATCTTAAGTAATTACATTTACTTTGTGCTTATGATCTTAACACGAAATTTGAAAACTTGCTGGGTGCACCAGACTGCTCAAGGTAAGCTCAAAATTTTAGCAAAAAAATTTTTAGAATGATAAATCTAATAATTGTGCTTAATTGTATTTTTAATGATATAACATAAGCTCAAAATTTTAGCAAAAATTTTAAAATAATAAATCTAATAATTGTGTTTAAGTGTATTTTTAATTATATGTATATAATATTTGCTCAGAAACACGACATAAATGTATGTTATTGTTTTTGTGAGAGAGGTTTGTTTTACAACATTTTGAATCCTCATAATTCAGAAACCCAGCTAAACCACAAAATGAAATTCATATCATTGATAGGGTACCAATAGGTGAGTTCACACAAAAAAATTTCAGATTTTTTACAGATTGCCCTTTTAAGATATTTGACCTTGAAATCTGCATTTTTTGCAAATTTGGCAACTTTAGGGTTAAAAAAAATTTAGCATGGGGTTTAAAACATGATTTTTTTTTCTTAATAAGCTAAAACCTATCTATCCATAGTTGGTAAGGGAAAAGTTTTAGTTTGTGGTTTTAAGCCCTTCCTGAGTAACAGATTCCTAAAAATGACGCTTCTGTGAATCGCATGTGCTGAATATAAGTCCATTTTCATCTGGTTTGATTAAAAGCTACATTTGAAGTAAGTACCTTTTATGAAACCTCAAAATGTCTACTTTCAGGGTGTAAAAGGTTTATTTAGTTATCTCAAGCAGTTATCGAGTAACAGCCATTTCCGAGAACTCTTGAAAACCCTAATTTTTGCCCTTCTCGGCAAGAAAAAATAGGTGTAGATCCAAAATGGCAGCAGATAAAAAAAACAACTAAAAATTGTTTCGGTCTACTCACTAATGGTACTAACTACGATGGGAATATAAAAAAAATATAAATTGGTCAAGCAACCATTTACTCTGAAATTTGCTGATTTCACGTGGAATGACCCATTGATTAAACACTTTTCTTTTAAGACATAATGGCATATTGCACTGTTTCTTCCAAAAGTTCTCCATCCAAGTTTTATACGCCGATTAATTTCTTTATCAATGTGGCCCTCACTTGATATCTGCTGCCCAAGATAAAATGCAGGTATTGGTTGTCACACGCTTTTCTCTATCAATTGATAAATTTTCATTTCTTGTAACATAATATAATTACAGAAGTGACATTCTCCTGCCCTTGGCACTCCATAACAATAATACAACGTTCGATGATTAGCAGGGAATTGAAACACAACATGTAACAACTGTCTTTCTTTCTCTTGTAGTAGGAAATTCTATGCCAAACTTTATTTTGAAATTTAGTTGCCTGGTCCGACCACTAGATTTTTTTCAACCTGCCCAGGCCAATACTTTACATGTTCAGGACATCTTGGCATGGTATTTTTCAAGCCTTACAAACACACACCACCCATGTCTTATCTGTGACTCAACCCTACGACCACTCATACAACATCTTCAATACTTAAAAACTTCACTGTCCTGGGAAATGTAATAAATGGCATGCTTGAACAAACTGAGAAATGTGGGTTTGATTTCAAATCCAGGGCGATGTAGTTTTTTAAGTTTTCTGATATGATGTTACATGTTGAACAGATAATTAGGTAGTTTAGGCTATTCTGATTGCTGTGTTAACAATCCTGTGGTTATTCTAGGTATTTGTGAAGAAAATTTCCTCTATAAGCACTGTCATATGTACAATTATCTGAATTTATAGTATCTTAAATATAACTGAGTAAAATAAACTTATATTTTTCTAGCTATTTTTTAAAAACACCTTCACTAGGTGTAGCACAGTTTCTCACTGATTCAATAAGTAATTTCATTAAAGATCTTAAGATTTTCAGAAAAATATTAAAGATGCTCTGTTACAAAACCTTTCCACCTTTGAAACAAAAAATAAAACTTCTTTCAGATTACAGTACTGCAACCTGAAACAAACTTTACATTTGTTAAAAATCACATCCTATTCCAATCTCCATGGAAAGAAGATGTAGAGGAAGTCCACAGAAGGAATAAGTATGTGAATAGCACTCGTTAGTGGTGTGAACAAGCAGCTGCAGTCCTTAACTTGCCAAGTAAAGAACTCTTGAAGAAAAAAAAAAAATATTGCTATCTTTTCCAGATAGGTAACCCATAAAACAATCAATACAGCCATTTGTGCGCGTTTATACTTCAACCCAGAATAAAAGAAATTTAAAATAAATCAAAAACTGCAAGAAAAAACTGGCGGATTCGATTTTCTTTTATTTACTGGCAGTTAATTATTTCATAAGAGTGATGAGCACGTTCCTTAAGCTTTACCTTCAGGAAAAACATTATGCCTTGTAAAAACGTAAGTTACACTAAAAAAAAAATTATGTAATTATGTGAACAATGCTCAGCTCTTACAGTTGAGTAACACTATTAATTTCAGTACCGAAAATTTATGAATATAAGTACTGCAACAAGAATTCAAGCACCCTGTTAGATCACCTAATCTTGCCGCCCCGGTGGCGCAGTGGTCTAAGCGATGGCCTCTGATCATTCGTCCGAAAGGGGTCCGGGTTCGAATCCCGGTGAGGCATGGATGTTGTCTTTGTCTTACCACACTGGCTTTCTCCCTTCCCTGGAACCAGTGACCCTAAATTAGGGACGGGCGACTGCTTATAGCCCATTGAGTTGCTCACGGTGGTCGTTAAACCTCCAATTAAAAAAAAAAAAAAAAATCACCTTATCTCAAAATAGCCTTGACTTTTTTTTTTTTTTTTTTTGATTGGAGGTTTAACGACCACCGTGAGCAACTCAAATGGGCTATAAGCAGTCGCCCGTCCCTAATTTAGGGTCACTGGTTCCAGGGAAGGGAGAGAGCCAGTGCCGTAAGACAAACACAACATCCATGCCTCACCGGGATTTGAACCCGGACCCCGTTCGGACGAATGATCAGAGGCCATCGCTTAGACCACTACGCCACCGGGGCGGCACCTTGACTTCACTAAAGTGCAATACACGAACACATTGCTTGTTCTTCAAAACAAGTATAAACTACCAGTGAGATCTAAAAAGAGGTCAAGAAACTTAGGGTTTTCAATAATTAGTAGCCGCCCCGGTGGCGCAGTGGTCTAAGGCATTCGCCTCTAATCATTCGTCCGTAAGGGGTCCGGGTTCAAATCCCGGTCAGGCATGGATGTTGTGTTTGTCTTACGGCACTGGCTCTCTCCCTTCCCTGGAACCAGTGACCCTAAATTAGGGACGGGCGACTGCTTATAGCCCAATGAGTTGCTCACGGTGGTCGTTAAACCTCAAAAAAAAAAATTTAGTATTTTGCAAGATTTAATAAACAGCACAATCAATTATTAAACAGCATTTAGCGGAGGTAATGAAATGAAATAAAAACGTTCAACTTACTTAAACACTCCAAAAATGAAAAACAAAATTATAACCTTTTCGGCCTCAATGAAAAAAAAAAAAAACCTTTTCGGCCTCAATTGCTTTGAAAACAATACAAAACATCAACACAACGGCAGTTACGGGTAAAGCCATAAAGGAAGGATTATAGAGTGAAAACAGACCTAAAACAGAACCAAACTGTAACGTGAATCCAGCCCGTCGGCAATGGTTGCTATGGCAACCCCACCCCAGTGCTGGGGTGGTGAGGACCAGCTGCCCTGCGCCACCCTTCCATTGCCCCTCCCCCGACCTTTGTCCTTAACTGCTGTCCCAATCTAAGCCAAAGGGCCGCGGGTGGCCAAGTGGGCAACGTTCGCGACTGCCACGGGAAGGGCCTCAGGTTTTTTTTTTTTGATTGGAGGTTTAACGACTACCGTGAGCAACTCAATGGGCTATAAGCAGTCGCCCGTCCCTAAATTAGGGTCACTGATTCCAGGGAAGGGAGAGAGCCAGTGCCGTAAGACAAACACAACATCCATGCCTGACCGGGATTCGAACCCGGACCCCTTACGGACGAATGATCAGAGGCCAACGCCTTAGACCACTGCGCCACCGGGGCGGCAGGCCTCAGGTTCGATCCCAGCAGGTACGAACGCTCGATCCACTAAATACCCGCCGTGCGTCGGAAATGCACGTTAAGCCGTTGGACCCCGGGTACAGGCCCCCCGGTAATAAATAAGGGCGTCTTCCTCCCCCTTTCTACTTCGCCTCCGTGTCACTTTCCTATCGGACGCTCTAGCCCAAATCTCCTAGTTTCCTATTTCTAAGGGTTGTTTAAGACCTGGGGTCAGACACTCCCTTCCTAAAATCCTCTACATATGATCATCATCTAAGCCAGGCGCAAGTGAGGCATCGGAAAGATAGCAATAACGAAATATCTGCCGCCCCGGTGGCGCAGTGGTCTAAGGCGCTGGCCTCTGATCATTCGTCCGTAAGGGGTCCGGGTTCGAATCCCGTCGGGCATGGATGTTGTGTTTGTCTTACGGCACTGGCTCTCTCCCTTCCCTGGAACCAGTGACCCTAAATTAGGGACGGGCGACTGCTTATAGCCCATTGAGTTGCTCACGGTGGTCGTTAAACCTCCAATCAAAAAAAAAAAGAAAAAAAACGAAATATCTATAGATATTAAAGCCAAACACATAGATATCGAAACAGATGACAATAGAATACAAATGAGAATTGAACGTAAAGCTATGTTGTGAAGAAAACAATGACAAAGTGTGCGTGAATGAAATGTGCAACAAAACCCGGTAAAAACCTAAGTAATGGAATTTGCAAAAGAAAAGTTAACGATCAAGGGGAATAAGCAAGAATAATGCCACTAATTAGAATGCTACAGGAAACTGGAAGATGCAAACCAAAAAGAAACCGAAAAATGATTGGTATATGTCGTATACTTCGTCTTCCCCTCTGCACGGAGGTCAAAGGTCAAATGGACAAAGTCTAAGTTATGTGGTTCGCGGTGATTCCTGGGAAGCCCAGCTGCCAATCAACTGCAGTTCTGTTTTAGGTCGCGCATGCGCTGTAGTCGACTTCATGACGTCATGAGTTTCAACTCAATACAGCTAGTGTCTTCTTTATATATCCTTTCTTTATGGGTAAAGCAAATTAGGTGAAGTTGGTTCTCCGGTTTCTAATCGGTGAACCGGTAGGATACCGTGTGTTTTGGGTGTGTCGTCGTTGGGGAAAGCGTTCTTGTTTCGTTGCATTTTTGAGACAGCGGCTTGCTGTTTCCTCTTTTATTTTCGTTTCTTTGCCTGCTAAAGTTTTGCGGGTGGTTGGTTCTTCCCATATCCAAGGTAGGATATTTTTCTTTGCATGCTCTTGTCTGTCGTGGTCAGTTGATTCGGTGTGAACCCTAGCTACCGCCGGTGGGTCCGGCGGGGATGGGGGACTCTGATTCCTCGACTCCGGCTAAAAGGATGCGTTATTCACCGGGTGATGAGCTTCCTCAGCTGGGTGGTTTGCTAGTACTAGTTAATGATTTTGTTTGTTCGATTCAATGATCTCCTCAGGAATTGCTGCATAGGGCATTTGCGAGCGGAGTGACTCGTAGTGAAATGCTTCTTTCCGCGACTTCTGGGAAGCTACCCAGAGTCCGTCCCATGTTGTTGAAGAGATTCTTCGTGGACAATATTTCAATACATGACTCGATTTCAGACGTTCAGTTTTTACGTTCGAGTGACTTATTGGTGCGTTCGTCGAATCTCATTTGCTTGCTGGAAATTTGTCAACTTTCTCATTTTCTTCAGGTACCTGTCAAAACTCAGGTCCTCACTAAGCTTATGACAACGAAGTTTTTAGTTCGAGATGTGGACATTGAAGCCCCTGTAGATGAGATTGTTTTTTTTTGTTTTGTTTTTTTGAGGTTTAACGACCACCGTGAGCAACTCAATGGGCTATAAGCAGTCGCCCGTCCCTAATTTAGAGTCACTGGTTCCAGGGAAGGGAGAGAGCCAGTGCCGTAAGACAAACACAACATCCATGCCTCACCGGGATTCGAACCCGGACCCCTTCCGACGAATGATCAGAGGCCAACGCCTTAGACCACTGCGCCACCGGGGCGGCGTAGATGAGATTGTTACGGAATTGTTGGACCATAGTGTGAACTGTCTTCGTGTTGTTCGGTTCCGACGTTCAGTAAATTCCTCGAGGGTCCCTACTTCTTCGGTCCTAGTGGAGGAACTGGGCTTTACTACCCGTGACACTATCTGTCTGTGGTATTCCAGATGTGCGGTCAAACCCTTCTTGGATTCGCCTAGGCAGTGTAAAAATTTTCAGCGTTACGGACATCTGCTGTCAACCTGTCGTAGTGTCGCTCGCTGTTCTCGTTGTGGTGAAGGACATGACTCTTCGGTATGCTCGGCGTCGAGCTTCCAGTGCGTATTGTGCAACGGCTCTCATCCTGCTTCTGACACGAACTGCCCAATTTACCTCCAAGAAAAGCGGATCCTAGATATTATGGCTTCGAAGCATCTCAGCTATCTAGAAGCTCGGGACTCCGTGCGTCAAGTCCAGCAGGCCTCATATGCGGCGGCGACACAGGCTCAACCTCCGTGTGCTTGCTCCTCTGCCTTCCCTCAGCTTCTGGACAGCATCTCCAAACTCACTAGTAGATTGGACTCATTGACGAATTTTCTTTCACCTCCTTCCCTACATGCCCGTCCCACCTCAACCGATGCACAGGTGCCACAGGTTGAAGTTTTGCAGAATCCTCCCACTACAGTTGCAGCGAGCCCAGTTTCTTCAGTGCCTGCTGAGCAACCTCCTGACTCTGGCCAAAGCGCCGATGAATTTTTTGATTGGAGGTTTAACGACCACCGTGAGCAACTCAATGGGCTATAAGCATTCGCCCGTCCCTAATTTAGGGTCACTGGTTCCAGGGAAGGGAGAGAGCCAGTGACGTAAGACAAACACAACATCCATGCCTCACCGGGATTCGAACCCTGACCCTGTTCGGACAAAATGATCAGAGGCCATCGCTTAGACCACTGCGCCACCGGGGTGGCCTGATGAATTCCTGTCATGCGAAGAATCTGTGGTTCCGTATGTGGAGTCTGCTGCGGAATCCGTCAAACTTTCTCACTCCAGAACCTTCTCGTGTTCTCCATGCGCCATGCCCTTCTCTTCTCGTCCGGCTTTGCTGTCTCACTTGAAAGATCATCGTGACGACGGTAAGTTTCTTTGCAGCCTCTGTTCCATGCGGATCAAGACGGCATCTGGCCTAGCGGATTACTTACCTTCCTCATGAATAGTTGGTCACTGGTCCAATGGAATGCGCAGTCCCTTCGCTCTAAAAGACCTTATTTCACCGATAGTTCTATTTTTGCTACAGTCACGATCTTGACTATCCAAAAATCCTGGTATCTCTTTTCCCTCCCAGCCCGTACGGTGTATAGAAGTGCTCGGGGGGGGGGCTCCTTATTGTAATCGGGTCGGATATCTCTTCCAGATTGGTGGACATCTTCAGCTCGGATTCGAACGAACAGCTTCTTGCTACGGATATCTTCTCTGGCGACACCACGATCAGGATTATTAATTTATACATTCCCTCTCCTCCCCTCTCGGCGCTCTTGCTTAGACGGATCGAACAACTGCTCACTGATTGTTGAATGGTGGTTGGGGATTTCAATATTCATCACCCTAGCTGGGGTTTGCTTCTCCGAGCCGGGGAGGTACTGAGTTGTGGACTGGATTTGCTCACAGGATCTTTATCTCATAAACTCGGGGGCCTCTACCTTTTGCAGGGGGTCAAGTTGCTCTGTCTTGGACCTAACCATGTGCTCTCCTCAGCTGGTTTTGTACTGCTCCTGGTCAGTGGATAGTGACCTTTACGGTAGCACCCATCATCCTGTCATTACAACATTGGCGGCAAGGATGTTTGGCTCCCCTCCCCCATTCACTGGGTCTGCAGCCAGTGGCTTGGCCTTCCATCCAGAAGATTATCTGAGGTGAACTTCCTTCCACTCCTGACGGTGCCGCTCTGATCCTGGACCGGATTTCCCAGATTCTCCATGCTTCTCCTCGGCCCAGCGGTCAGCGTTGACGTTGGTCTCCCTGGTGGGACTTTGATTGTGCTCAGCGGCTTCGCAAGAAACGCCGCCTCCTTCGCTATGCCAAGTCGTCCAGGAAGCCTCTTCGCTTGGATGTTATATCGGCAGGAAGAACGGAATCTTCGTCACCTCCTCACACTTAAGAGACGTGCCTTCTGGAAGGCACAATGCAACGACACCTCGAGGCCAGACTTCATTTTCTCCCTCTTTCGCCGTCTGAAATCTCATGTTGGATCGAACCCGGATCATCTGCTTCTTCATATTGACGATTCCCTTATTGCTGATCCGGTGGAGCAGGTATCGGCGTTTGGTGATCTCTTTTCCACAGCCTCAAGCTGTTCGGTGCACTCCTTTTCTGTTGACCATGATGACTCTTCCCTAGTGATGGATACGTTACTTACAGCCGGTGAAGTTGCTAGGGCTATTAATGGATCGCCCCAACGCTGTGCACTCGGTCCTGATGGATGTACTTACGAACTGGTGAGACGTATATGGAGGTGGAATTCGTCATAGCTGGTTGACCTCCTTAACCTCTTTTGGTCTACCGGCGTTCACCCTTCATGCTGGAAGGAGTCCTGGGTGATCCCAATAAAGAAGCCTAACAAATCTGCTCTCGACTTATCATCGTACCGAATGATCACTCTCACATCGTTTTTTCGAAGATCTTGGAAAAAGTCCTGGTCTCTCGCCTCACAGACTTCATTCTCTCTCATCAACGGATCAGCAAGCTGCAGTTCGCATTTTTGCCAGGACGTTTCACATCGGCGTGCCTTCTGTCGATCCAACGTCATCTTCTGGTGGCTCGAGCTAGACATTTTTTCTGGTGTCTTTGGACCTTCAGGCGGCATATGATTCGGTCTGTTATCCTACTCTCCTGGGTAAATTAGCGTCTCTGGGTGTTCGTGGACGTCTTCTCCGTTGGCTGGCTGACTACCTTGCTCGGCGCAGATTTCGCGTTCATTGGCGGGGAACGGTGTCATCCTCCTTTTCGCAGTGTCGAGGTGTTCCTCAGGGTAGCTCCATTTCGCCTATCCTTTTTAACTTATACATTGATGACGCGGTTGATTGCTGTCATACGAATGCGCATATGTTCTTGTTTGCAGACGACATTTTTATTGTTTCCCATAGTCCCAACCGGGTGGCGGCACTTAGCTATATGCAATCCACTTTGGATTCCATTGTTCGGTGGGCATCTTCCTGGGATTTACGTCTCTCTCCTTCTAAAAGCTTCGCGGTTGACTTCTCTCGTAAGCGCTGGTCTCCGGCCCCTTCTTTCCGGCTGGGCTCCGACTCAGTGACCTGGCAGTCCTCCATCAAGATTTTATGGGTCTGGTTTAACTCCTCCCAGACTTGGTCTTCCCACCTCACGCACGTCAAGAAGTCAGTCTTCCGAGCCCTGTCTGCTGTTAAAGTTGTTTGTCATCGCCGGTGGGGTATTGGCTTCCCCAACGTTCTTGCCTTTGTCGTTGCTGTGATTCGTCCAATTCCGGAATGTGCGGCTCCGCTCCTGTTCGCATACCGCACCCACTTGTACGACGCTCTAGAAGTTCTGCTCAACCATGCACTCCGTGCAGCCATTCACCTCCCTCGTTCGACGCCTGTTGCGGTCTTGCGTGCTGAATGTGGAATCGCTAGCGTTCGTTCTCGAATCACCCTTCTGACAGTCCGATGTTTGGACCGCCACCTGTCGATGGGTCAGCATTCGCCTATGGCTAATCTTCTTCTGGAAGAGGACGCCTTGTCATTCTACGCTTGGAGATCCCATGGCTTTCCCCTTGGAATCGTGCTCAGTCGCTTCCGACAGGAGCCGCTTTTCGTCAACAGCGATCTTCTTCAGGCTCTGCCGGCCCTCCTGTTTCGTCGGCACCCTGCTACTCGATTGTCTGCTCGGGTATCCCTTTTCAGCACCGATATCTGCATCCGATGCTTCTCAGACATGGCTTTGGTGTGTTCTTGGCTCAGTACTCAGCGTCGCACCACATCATTGTAACTGACGCTTCGAAGACTAACTCCTCGGTGGCGATCGGGTATTTTTTCCACGGAACAATTCCAGCCGTTCGTTCTCCTTCTCGACTATTTCCTCAGTGTTCTCGGCTGGAGCGTGGGCCCTAATAACAGCGCTTGAATTTGCTCCCGGCCCGTGCGGTGGCCTCTCGTTGTTTACTGATAGTCGTTTTGTTCTAGAGGCTTTGTTGGAATTAAATTGCAAATCTCAGGTCATTATCGTTCTTCTGCATGATTCTCTTCAACGCCTCCGCTCTTTCTACGAGGACATTGTGCTCGTTTGGTGCCTGGCTCATGTTGGTCTTCCAGAAAATGAGGCCGCTGACGCTGCCGCCCGACTGGGCCATGCTGAGGGCCTGCCCCCCCCAGTTACAGCCTCAGACGCTGCTCGGCACAGTGGTAACATGGTCATCTCCGCTTCTGATTCAGCCTGGCTTTCGTCCTGGTGGGCAGAGCGATATCCGTTCATCAGCTTCCGTCACAGATGGCCTAGCGAACATTATTATCGAAGTGCCTCAGTAGTCATAATTCAGAAATTACGCATGAACATGGCACCTTTAAACAGCTACCTCTTTCTGACTCGGAAACGTTCTACCCCGATGTTCTTCTGTTGCTCCGGGCCTGAGACTGTTCCTCACTTCCTTTTCTCCTGCCCTGCGTACAGCGCATATCGGAGGGTTTGCTTTGGAGTGACAATTCCTCCTTCCACAACTTCCGTCTCTGCTCAAACGTATTCCTTGTTAGACTTTCCGGATGCTTCCGTGTCAAAACGTAAAGTTCGGGTCTTTGAGAAATGTAATAATCCTCTCAAGACGCTTGCCCTTGTGAACGTTCCATTTCTAACCTTCCTTCTCATGAGCGTGTCCTTTGATGGACTTTTGTGATGCTGCCGTGGCTTCAAATGCTGGTCGCAAGGAGGTTCACCTCCTTGGCTGGTCGTGCATCTTCGAGATTCTTAGTGATCAGGAGACATTTTTGCTATTGCCGCATGGCCAACTAGTTGCTGTGAGGCACAAAGCTTAGTCTATAGGCCTCATCGTCTTATATAAAAAAAGAAAAAAATTGTAGGTTAGATTTTGGGGATACCGTTATTTCTTTTTTCTTTTTTTAGCTGGGTGTTTAAAATGATTTAATGGACCTGGTGGGGGTGGGTGGTACAAAGACATACAGGCAGACTTAAACAGGAGACAGTATTTACACAGCAGCAAGTACAAATCATACAAGCCGCCCCCGGTGGCGCAGTGGTCTAAGCCATGGCCTCTGATCATTCGTCCGAAAGGGGTCCGGGTTCGAACCCGGTGAGGCATGGATGTTATGTTTGTCTTACGGCACTGGCTCTCTCTCTTCCCTGGAACCAGTGACCCTAAATTAGGGACAGGCGACTGCTTATAGCCCATTGAGTTGCTCACGGTGGTCGTTAAACCTCCAATAAAAAAAAATCATACATGGTTGACAGCATGCCAAAGGATCAATTTACACCGATATAGACCGTGATGATCATGTAACACAGTGTGAACAAGTATACATCAAACATGGAATTTTGCAGTATGCTAAGTGACCAATGTACACAGATAACCAGTGTTGGACAAGTAACATACTGAGAGCCGGTGCCGAAAGAAAAACACAAACATCCATGCCTCGACGGTATTCGAAATCGGACACAACTCTGACGAATGATCAGAAGCAATCGCTTAGACAACTACTCTATCGGCCTATCCTTTAAGACAGCCCTTACCTGCAGTCGTGGCTGTCTTAAAGGATAGGCCAACGGGGCCGGTGGCCAGGGCCTCCACCTAAACTGGGGCCCTCAACCAGTGGCGTAGCCAGAAATTTCTCTGCCGCCCCGGTGGCGCAGTGGTCTAAGCGATGGCCTCTGATCATTCGTCCGAAAGGGGTCCGGGTTCGAATCCCGGTGAGGCATGGATGTTGTGTTTGTCTTACGGCACTGGCTCTCTCCCTTCCCTGTAACCAGTGACCCTAAATTAGGGACGGGCGACTGCTTATAGCCCATTGAGTTGCTCACGGTGGTCGTTAAACCTTCAATCAAAAAACAATTCTTAGGGGGGTCCATGAGTTCGGTTCATTGCTGAATGCCTTGTATAGACATATATATCGCTTTAAATTCGTACTCAATTTCCCCTCTAGAGGGTCAAACCCCGAACCCCCCTCCCCTCCCCTGGCTACGCCACTTCCTATAACGCCTCAAGAGTCTTATGGGTTTACAAAAAGTCAAACTCTTTGATCACTCACCATCAGGTTTGTTTTTTTTATTGAAAAAAAAGAAGAAACACCAATACAGAAAGTTAGATGTTTTTTTTTTCTTTTTTTTTTAAACCTTGCTCGTAGCTTTGATTTGCCGAGGAGGCACGAGGAAAGTTAGGTAGAGTGTATATTTTGTGACAAAATCAGAAACAAAGAAATCCGACCTCCCTTCCGATCCCGAGTGTTGCTGAGGCTTGAGCCTCGATGGATATGAGGGTCACGAATAATCGTATTTTCCCCTTTTAAACAGTAACTTGTGTTGTCCACACGAAAAAGTGAACTTATGTTTATCCCTGGGGTTTGCCAAGGCAAAATATCCTGGAGAGAAAGCCCCAGCGCGCAAACTATGAAAGGGTGTGACGTCACGGCAGGGGCGGCTCCTGCTGAGGGGCTGCGGGGCTGCAGCCCCCCCCAGATAATACGAAGCACATGTTATAATTTTTTTCTCTCCTTCCTGCCGTTCATAGTTCCCTGACGGCCTAACTTTATTTAGTTTCCGTGTACATTGTACAACTGCAATATACACAATGCACGAGACTGCAAAATTCGCAGCTCCTTATCTAAAGAGCGTGGCGAGGGGCTGAACTTCCCGTATGTAACATCTGTGTGTTTAAACTTACAAGGTGGGGATACAACTTCACCAGGACTGGTATCTCTGCAGCCCTCGCTTCGAAATATCTTTTCATTGGCTGCCGTTAAAACAAACTTCGTGGCTCGTGATGTCGATCGCCTAGGGGTGGGGATAACTTGTGCAGGGATCAGAAAATCTAATGAAGGGAAGCGGCCCTCTCTGAACCCCCACTGCAATTCCCGTTCCCCAAAAGCTTTGGAAGACTGAACGGTGTGGGGGAAGGGGGGGAGCGGGAGCTCACTCGAATGCATTTCTTGTTTTTCATCGGAGACTGCAGTTCCTGCAGCCCTTAGTACTAAATCCGTGTTCACTTGCTGCCGTAAAAACAGTCCTCGTGGTGACGATCGCCTAGGGGTAAGCTGGACGGGTAGGGCGCATAGGGCGAGGGTGGTGAATAGAGAAATTTCCCGCTCAGAACCCGTTCTGCGATTCGTCTTAAGCTTTGGGAACATGAAAGAGAAGGGAAGGGGGTCACTCCAATATATTCCTTTCCGTGTTTCTCCGGAGAAGAAATGTTGATTATTTGACATTCACATTAGCGGTCAGTTTGCTTTTGCTGTTCGAGAGTTCAGTTCGAAACGTTATTGTCCCTTGCGTGTCATCAAATTCTGTAGTTAGTATGGCGCAAACTGTGGAATATCTGAAGCGGATTCAGTTCAGCAATTTGACATTTCAAGAAAAATTAGACTTGAAAAACTTTGGTAGACCGATGCCTGATTTGAAAATAACGCAGATAGCACATAGCCGAAATAAAAGTTATCAGCGTAATTTTAACACTAAGATGTACATGGAAAATGACTGGATTTGTGAATGCGAAGTCTCAAACTCCCTGTTTTGTTTTCCATGTCTGTTGTATGGTGGGGACTCTGTGTGGACCAAAACAGGTGTGAACGACTTAAAAAAACTCCGTGAAAAAATGAAAAAGCATGAAAATTCTACGAAGCACATAGAAAGTTCAGTGGATTTCGCGATGTTGGGGAGTGTCAATATTGCTACGCAAATGGATAGTGCGTACAAATTGAGCACTGAACGCCACAATAAGGAAGTCGAGAAAAACAGGTCAGTGTTTTCAAAAATTATTGATTGCATCGAATTTTGTGGAAATCACGAGCTTGCACTAAGGGGGCATGATGAAACATCGGAATCCTCTAATTCCGGAATATTTCGAGGTTTACTCGATTTTGCTAGTCAGTTAGACCCAACAGTCAGGGAACATTTGGAGAATTCAACAGTCTTCAAGGGCACATCAAAAACAATCCAAAATGAGCTCTTGGATTGTATATTAGAAATTTCACGCCAACAAATAAAACAGGAAATTGATTCTGCACAGTTTTTGTCCATTATGGCAGATGAAACCACAGATGTATCGGAAATAACACAAATAGTAATTGTATTCCGATATGAGTTAGAAGGTAGCGCTGTCGAGCGTTTCTGGGGCTTTTATAATCCTTCTGGGCAGGATGCTGCTTCCATTTCAGGATGTCTTCTAAAAGTGTTGGAAGAAATAATTCCCAATGAATCTCAGAAATTAATAGCACAGAGCTATGATGGTGCAGCTGTGATGAGCGGTGCAACTTCAGGTGTCCCGGCCAGGGTGAGACAGATATATCCTAATGCTTTTTATATTCATTGCTATGCTCATCAGCTAAATTTAGTGATGGAGAAAGCCGCATCACAAAACACTAAAGCCAGGATTTTTTTTTCAAACTTATCTGGAATACCTACATTTTTTTCACGTTCACCACAAAGATTAGCAGCTCTTAACACCGTAGTTGGAAAGAAAATTCCACACTCGGTGACGACCCGTTGGAATTTTAATATTCGTACTGTGAATTCTGTTTTCGAACAACAAGTCAATCTATTGGAATGTTTTCGATCACTCAAGGAAAGTAGTACATCTCCAGCAGTTACAATAAATGCTGCAAGTGGGCTTGAACGGCTATTGAAATATCCGGAATTTAAATTCTGGTTGACATTTTTTCATAATCTTATGCCTCACGTAGACATATTATACCACCAATTGCAGAATCGTCAAACGGATGCAGTGAAGACAAAACATTGTGTTTCAGCTTTCATTAACGCTGTGCAGAACATAAGGGCTCATATGCCGACTGACAATACAGACTGTTCTGAGGACGAAACTCCGGATCAGCCTCCCCTCCAAAAAAGAGACGGGTCGAGCAGAACAACAATATTAGAATAGTTGCCGCAAAAGAAGTATGTGATCCAATTACCACTCAAGCCACTGAACGGTTTCATTTCACAGATCATCTTGAAGCTGCCAAACTTTTTTTACCTGAAAATTTTGCCAGTTACGCTAAGCAGTTTCCAAACCATGAGATGGACATTGCAGTAAAACATTTTGGAGTGCTAGAAAAGGAAAAGCTGTATTCGGAGCTCAGCGTGTTGTATAACCGAAGCGATTTCCACAATATTACAAGTGCGACTCAGCTGTTACAGTTCATGCTGAAAAATAATTTGGAAGCATCCTTTTCGGAAACTGTGAAACTTCTTCGCATCTTAGTTACTATCCCAATGACCACATCAGAGCCAGAACGTTGTTTCTCGTCCCTCAAGAGAATCAAGAATTTTTTAAGGAACAGTATGGGACAAGATCGACTGACAGCACTTGCAATGTTGTCAATAGAAAAAAACATTATTGCTAGCACCAAGAAATTCAACGAACAAGTTATTGATATGTTTGCTACTCGTCGAGATCGGCGCATGGAATATATTTACAAGTGACAGGTATGTATGTTATCACTGCTAAAAAAAATTTGCACGCTTTGCTAAAAACTGCTAACATTTTTATTTTGTGGGTATTTTTTATCCTATGTGGTGCCCTGTTTGGTGTTGATCACTATAAAATATTTTTAATATCTTATATCTCAAACAGAAAAACTCTTTTTTTCCAAAATTTAGAAACATTCTTTTGTGACCGATAACATTTAAAAATCGTAATGTTTAGGTACAATTAAATTTGCAACATATTTCATAAAAGAAATTAGAAAATGTTTAAGTCACATTGGAACAGGTATTTTAGGTGAAGCCAAAGTTATCGGTATGATTGATCCTGAAGCACAATAACAGTTTGTTTGATACGGTAACATTTCAAGTAGTTCTCAACCCTCCCCCCCCCCCTAGGAGTGACGAAAGTCCTGCATACTCGTATCTTCAAACTTACGTTTCTAAACAGTCTTCGCTGCTTTAAAAGTTCGTTAACATCTAACATGCACTTCGTAAAACATAAATTTACTAATTTAAGCAGTACTGAAGTTTTAATTACGGTGAAATTCCTTTGCATCATATTTATTAATCAATTTAAAAAAAAAATATTTTGATCTCCCTATCACTGCAAGTCATTTCTCAATTTTAACGCTAGGAAGTAAAATTTTTATTACTTTAATTAAAATTAAGAACCGTTTAAAAATTCTTAAAGCACTTGAAGGAAGTCAGAAACTGTTAAATTTGACATTATTGACATTTCCCGCTTGCACTGCAAATTTTCCACGGCTTCCGCTAAATATCAGTAAATTACGCAAACCATGTGTTTTTGTTACAAAATGTATTCTTGATATTCCTTGAGCAGTGGAAAGTTACATAACTGCCAGTATTCCAACACGGAGTGCGCTGGGCCGAGGTAGCTCAGTGGCAGCATGCTCGCCTCCCGACTTGAAGGGTTCGAGTCTCGTTGCCGCTGAAGACCCGTCGTGGTTCGGAAGTGATGTTTAGCCGGCGGTACCGGGGTAATGACTCCTTGTTATAAATAAACCTAACTCCCATCCTCCGATGTTTGGCCCGGGCCGTTTAGCCCTCAGTGTAGCATAAATAATCACCGGTGGGGGTCAGCTAATGATGTTTTATATATATAATGGAAAATAAACCAGCAGGCAACCGGTGAAAGAAAACATCAAAGTGATTTACTTACATTTGGAAAATAAGTGTATAAGTGCAAACTGGATATCTTTTGCTTGTTAAACTTTTAATTAATCATCTCTGTTAATGTAAGTATCGGGAGGGGAAAAAGCTGAAGTGTATCTGTGAAATTAAGCTCTAAGCATATAATATTTTTTATTCATTTCAACTGTATCACACAAAAAATTTGGCTGTATGTGTACACAACACAGCAATAAATAACCCTTACCAAAGCACGAACAGACGCAAAAAAATTTATCTTAGAGAAAGATATCCATAAAATTCGGATGCAGCCCCCCCCTATCAACTAGGCACGAGCCGCCATTCGTCACAGTCAAAGGGCCATCGCAATCCCTCTCTCCAGAGAGGTCAAAGGGCAAGCCTAAAGGGAATACCGATATTAGCTTCGCGTTCATGCGGCATTGATCAGTATTGAGCTTTCGGTAGTCGTGCACGTGAGTAAGCATTCTTCTACAACATGCCTGGAAAATATTGAGTGAATTTATATAGATCTAATTACAAAGCACATCCAAAAGCCACTGTTTTCAGCTTTCCTGAAAGTGAAAGCTTTCGAAGAAGTATGATTTCTTCCGTACCAATGAAGAATTTTGAACCTACCGTGAATTCAAAAGTTAGTTAAACCTAATTGTTCTCATGACAGCATTTTCTGCTTTCGTTGTAAATACAATTATAATTTAGTGAATTGTTAGTCGTTTTTGTTTTTTTTATTGACTGAGTAAAATTTAAGGGCTAGCCTTCCGATTATCAGCTCATTATTTATTGTCGTTTAAATAATGGTATTAATTACCATTCAACATTTCACTTCCATAAAGTAATAGTTATTTTTCTTTACAATATTCGTAGTTAGTAGTGTTCAAATTGAAAAAAATAAAAAAAAAGATGTACATATATTATCAGCGCATCAAGTACTAAGCTTAACCAGGCAAAGGCCGCCTCGGTGACACAGTGGTCTAAGCGATGGCCTCTGATCATTCGCCTGTAAAGGGCTCGGGTTCGAATCCCGGTGAGGCATGGATGTTGTGTTTGTCTTACGGCACTGGCTCTCTCCCTTCCCTGGAACCAGTGACCCTAAATTAGGGACGGGCGACTGCTTATAGCCCATTGAGTTGTTCACAGTGGTCGTTAAACCTCCAATCAAAAAAAAAATACCAGGCAAAGAAACTGGCAATAAATAATTACGTTATTTATTTATCATCATTTCATTTCCGTAAAACAAATGTCATTTTTCTTCATAAAATTCCTGTGTATCAGTGTCCTAATTAAAACAAGAATTCGCACGAAATGTACAGAACTACTTGATGTGCTGATAATATGAAGGCTAGCCCAAAGAAAAGTTTATTGGAATGTCCAACAAATGTATCCGAAAGTTTGGAATTAATATATTCCATGTTCATTTGACAAAGAACTTTTTCCTAAATGATTTTAATTTATAATTTTTTTTTACCTTCTAGAAATAGTTGCAAGATTTGAACACACATCTTACCGTATTTTCAGTAAATGTACTCACTAAATCGGAAATTTTGCTTTCGCGTTCATTACATAATTACGGAAAAGTCTTTTCTTTCTTTCTTTCATTTTAATAAATCGAACGCAAAGGGAATTTCTAAAAGTTTTAAGTAAAATGATTATGTTCATACAGTCCTACCAATTTGCCATTAACGCACTTAAAAAGATCGTAGTTGCAAAAATGCTTAACGTAAAATGCTGGATTTTCACGTTATGCGTGAAAAACATTATTTTTTTGCTCCTTTAGCCAAATTGAAAACTAAAGGAAAAATTTCATGAAATTATTTCATAACACAAAAGCAAAACTTTGGAATTCCCCGATTTACGGATATCATTGCTGGAAACTGAGAAAAAACAAAACAATGGAAGCTAAGGATGTAATCTTTTGATGTTATCTAAGGATAAAAAATACAGATTAAAAAAAGCGGTCGATTTATTGCTGTGTGCTCGATTTGTCTAGTATCGTACTCGAGAAATTACTTCTCTGCGTAAACACCGCGGTATTTCGTCGGCGTTTTCAGGAGCGGAGAGCTCGAGGCTCGAGTCGGTCGGCCCACTAGCTTTGACATCACAGACCAGTTTGGAGGCTTTCTTAATCTTCAGGGGGTCATATCATATCATCATATGTAGAACATGTTTTATGTAGAACATGGAAGGGAGTGTTTGACATCAGGTCTTAAACAACCCTTAGAAATAGGAAGAAAGGAGATCTGGGCTAGAGTACCCGATAGGAAAGTGACACGGAAGCAGGGTAGAAAGGGGGAGGAAGACGCCCTTATTTATTACCTGGGGGGCCAGTTACAGGGTTCCGACGGCTTAATGTGCCCATCCGACGCACGGCGGGTATTTAGTGGTGCGAACGTTCGTACCTGCCCAGAATCGAACATGAGGTTGTCCCCATGGCAGTCACGAACGCTGACCACTAGGTCCCCCGCGGCCCAAATCTTCAGGGGGTAATGATGATCATATGTAGAGGATTTTAGGATGGGAGTGTCTGACCCAGGTCTTAAACAACCCTTAGAAATAGGAAGCTAGGAGATTTGGGCTAGAGTGCCCGATAGGAAAGTGACATGGAAGCGAAGTAGAATGGGGGAGGAAAACGCCCTTATTTATTACCGGGGGCCAGTACCCGGGGTCCGACAGCTTAACGTGCCCATACGACGCACGGCGGATATTTAGTGGATCGAGCGTTCGTACCTGCTGGGACTGAACCTGAGGTCCTTTACGCGGCAGTCGAGAACGTTGCCCACTAGGCCACCGGCGGCCCAATCTTCAGGGGTTTTTGGCCAAGGCCACCTTTATACTTCACCAGGCCTGCAAGAAGGTCACATGACTTGCCCGTGACGTAACAATCGTAGGGCTACTCTTTTTCAGTAGACCTACGGATTTGACTCGTTTCGTAGTTTGTTGATATTATATTCGTCCTTTTTCTTTTTTGATTGGAGGTTTAACGACCACCGTGAGCAACTCAATGGGCTATAAGCAGTCACCCGTCCCTAATTTAGGGTCACTGGTTCCAGGGAAGGGAGAGAGCCAGTGCCGTAAGACAAACACAACATCCATGCCTCACCGAGATTCGAACCCGGACCCCGTTCGGACGAATGATCAGAGGCCATCGTGTAGACCACTGCGCCATATTCGTTCTTGGTGGCTAGTTGTGCTGTTCTAGAAATGTTGTTTGGATATTTACAGCGCGTTTTAAGCTTATTGTGGATATTTTTAGTGGTAAGGTATCTTTCATTTCTTTCATCAGTATTTTTTTTGATTGGATGTTTAACGACCACCGTGAGCGACTCAATGGGCTATAGGCAGTCGCCCGTCCCTAATTTAGGATCACTGGTTCCAGGGAAGGGAGAGATCCAGTGCCGTAAGACAAACACAACATCCATGCCTCACCGGGATTCGAACCTGGACCCTGTTCGGACGAATAATCAGAAGCCATCGCTTAGACCACTGCGCCACCAGGGCGGCCCATCATTAGTATTCAGTAGTAAAGTTTTCTATTTTTTTTTTTGATTGGAGGTTTAACGACTACCGTGAGCAACTCAATGGGCTATAAGCAGTCACCCGTCCCTAATTTAGGGTCACTGGTTCCAGGGAAGGGAGAGAGCCAGTGCCGTAAGACAAACACAACATGCATGCCTCACCGGGATTCGAACCCAGACCCCTTCGAACGAATGATCAGAGGCCATCGCCTTAGACCACTGCGCCACCGGGGCGGCAAAGTTTTATAAATTCGAGCTGTTGAATGATCGTCACTTAATTCTTCATAAAGCGCAGGTTTTACGTTTCATAAACGTTCTTATTGCTGCTATGTAATTTATGCATTTTAGGGTTGTAATTTTATACATTTTATTATATGTATTATGTGCATGCTGGAAATTGTGCACGTTACAGTAATTCGTTGTTGAAGTGATCTTAGAAATTGGTGCACGATTCTGAAGTCATGAAAAATCATTTCTTTATTCTGGAAAAATCCGTTGTGAATAATGGTAGAAATACAAGAAATTACAAAATTTTCGTTTCAAGTAGCATGTCTTAGTGGTTGTTCAATGAATTTAAAACAGCTAACTTAAAATTTCAAACGTATTTTCTATTGTATACCAGTAATTCTGTATTTCACAATTAACCCTACACACATAGCTTTCATTCTTTCGTTCTAGGGCTTATTGTGAATGGATTTTCGTCTTTTGAAAATCTTGGAGACATGTTATGATTGTCAAGTTACTCAAAAATTCGTTTCCTCCTCATTTATATACATATATATATTTTTTTTTGGGATGTAAGGTCAGGTGATGCGTAACATCACAGCCTCTCCTTGACAAATGTCAACCCCGCCTTCTCGTGGTGCATCCTGTTCCCACTAAAGGGGCTCTGACGACCGCCAATAGCGGTATAACTATACCATCGGGATTAGAGGAAATTCTATCCCACACTCACCAACCCGCTTGGCCAGCTTGGTGAGTTATGGCCAAACGCCTTAAAAAATGATTCCACAACTTAAATCTTGGCCCTCAGTCTCCGGCAGCTGGAATGTACCTGGCCAAGGCAGCGGCCAGTGCGACATGAAGGCAGAGGGTGCTAAGAATCCCCGGAGGACCGGACTAGGCTGCCATCTGATGCTGACCTTGGCTACTTACAATGGACGCTCCTTATCTTCTGATTCAAGGCTTCTTGAATTGGAAGAGGAACTACAAAGGATCAAGTGGGACATCGTGGGGCTAAGTGAGGTAAGGAGAAAAGGAGAAGATCTCATCGAACTGAAAAGTGGACATCTCTTCTACTATCGTGGGACAGATACTGGCAGAACTAGTGGTGTTGGATTTATAATAAACAAGAAACTGAAGGATAAAGTTGTAGAAGTTGAAAGTTCCTCTGACAGAGCTGCACGACTTGTTATCCAACTCTCGAAAAGATACCAGGCTCAGATTATTCAAACTTATGCACACACCACAAGTCGTCCTGAAGAAGAAATTGAAGAATTTTATGAGGAAATTTGTCATCTAAATAATAAAGGTAAGCAGCACTTGAAAATAATTATGGGAGATTTCAATGCAAAAATAGGGCAACGGCAACAGAATGAAACTTCAGTAGGAAAATTCGGTCACGGCAACAGAAACCAGCGTGGAAATACTCTCGTTGAGTTTGCAGAGGCAGAAGGGTTTTTCTTCTTGAACTCCTTCTTCAAGAAAAAGCCACACAGGAAATGGACATGGAGACATCCAAATGGGACGACAAGTGAAATTGATTTTATTATGTGTAACAAAAATTCGTCATAGAAGACTGCAGTGTGCTGAACAAGTTCAACACAGGTAGTGACCATAGATTGGTGAGATGTAAGATGCACCTCAACACTAAACTTGAACGTGGCAAACTCATAAGACAAACAAAATCTATTGACATAACCAACCTTAAAAAACACCATAATACCTTCAAGTTAGAACTGAAGAACAGGTTCTCTGCTTTAGAAGGCCTAACATCGGAAGAAGTGGACATCTCTGAAGTTAACAGAAAAGTAACCAAAGCTCTTATGGAAACAGCAACAAAATTAGCTGGGTCTAAGAACAAGTTGCATGTGAACAAATTATCAGGAAAAAGCAAAATGTTGATGCAAAAAAGAAGAGAGATGAGGACAACTAAAGAAGATGTGACTTCCAAAGTGGAATATATAGAGCTATGCAAGACAGTAAGAAAAAGTATCACTGAAGACGTAAGAAAATTCAACTGTGAACTAGTGAGGAAAGCAATTGAAAACAACCAAAGCCTAAAGATAGCAAAGGGACATCTCAGTAAGGGAAGAAAACAGATTATGGCACTGAGAAAAGAAGATGGTTCTGTAACAAGAAATAGAGGCGAAATTTTGACAAGAGTGAAAGATTTCTACTCCAAATTATATGAAAGGGATGATATATGCACTCCAGACATCATGAAAGATACCAGTACCAGAGTTCCTCCAGTCCTTCCAGCAGAAGTTGCACATGCAATCAAGAACATGAAGCGAGGAAAAGCTCCAGGAGAAGATGGAATTACTGTAGACATCATACAAGAAGCAAGTGGAGAAATCGAAACAGTACTCGCCCAAATTTTCACTCGATGCCTTAATGAAGGAAAGATTCCTGAGGATTGGAACATCGCTACAATGATTCTGCTACATAAGAAAGGTGACATTGAGGATCTCGGAAACTACAGACCTATCAGCCTCCTATCAGTAGTTTATAAAATCTTCACTAAAGTTCTTTCACACCGCTTGAAAGTAACACTGGACATGGCTCAACCGAGAGAACAAGCTGGATTCAGGAGTGGCTACAGTACAATAGATCATATCCACGTGCTGAGAGAACTAATTGAAAGAGCGAGGGAATATGAACTTCCATTGTGCATGGCTTTTATCGATTATGAAAAAGCCTTTGATTCGGTGAAACCATCAGCAGTTACAATGGCTCTGAAAACCTGCGGTATTGAAGATGCATACATTAATATTATTAATAACATCTATGAAAATGCAAGTGCAAAGATTAGGCTGTTTGAAAATACAACACACGTAAAAATTGGAAAGGGAGTGAGACAAGGTGCAGCATATCTCCGAAGCTCTTTAATGCTACATTTGAGGGTGTTTTTCAGTCGCTGAGCTGGGAAAACAAGGGGATAAAGATTAATGGAGATTATCTAACCCACCTTCGTTTTGCTGATGACGTAGTCATTTTTGCAACTACCCCATCAGAGCTGCAGAGTATGATCCAGGAACTTGTTGACAAGAGTAAAGAAGTGGGATTAAAAATGAACTTTCAGAAGACAAAAGTGATGTTCAATGCTTTTACAAGAAATGAAGATTTATCGATTGATGGAGAAAAATTGGAGATAACAGACACGTATGTTTATCTTGGACAGCAGATATCAAGTGAGGGTCACATTGATGAAGAAATTAATCGGCGTACAAAACTTGCCTGGAGAGCTTTTGGAAGAAACAGCATAATTTTCAAGAGCAATATGCCATTATGTCTTAAAAGAAAAGTGTTTGATCAATGCATCCTTCCAGTGCTTACGTATGGTGCAGAGACGTGGACCTTAACTAAAAGAGACATACAAAGGCTGCAGACAACTCAAAGCAGCATGGAGAGGTGCATACTTGGTGTAAATAGGAGAGATAAGAAGAGGAACTCGTGGATCCGAAAAATGACAAGAGTGGCAGACATCATGATCAGAGTTAAATCCCTGAAATGGCAATGGGCTGGACATACTGCCAGAAGGACAGATCATCGATGGACAGCCGAAATTTTAGATTGGATTCCAAGGGACAGGAAAAGACCCAGAAGAAGCCACATGGGAGATGAGTGGATGAAATTCGAAAGTATGCAGGGGTGACATGGAGGAGACTGGCACAAGACAGACCGTTGTGGAGGAAACTTGGGGAGACCTTCGTCCAGCAGTGGATTGATAATGGTTGACAGTGATGATGATGATGATGATATATATTTTATTGGAGGTTTAACGACCACCGTGAGCAACTCAATGGGCTATAAGCAGTCGCCCGTCCTTAATTTAGGGCCACTGGCTCCAAGGAAGGGAGAGAGCCAGTGCGGAAGACAAACACAACATCCATGCCTCATCGGGATTCGAACCCGGGCCCCTTTGGGACGAATGATCAGAGGCCATCGCTTAGACAACTGCGCCACCGGGGTGGCTTTTTTTATTGGATTTTTAACGACTACCGTGAGCAACTCAGTGGTCTATAAGCAGTCGCCCGTCCCTAATTTAGGGTCACTGGTTCCAGGGAAGGGAGAGAACCAGTGCCATAAGACAAACACAACATCCATGCCTCACCGGGATTCGAACCCGGACCCCGTTCGGACGAATGATCAGAGGCCAGAGCCTTAGACCACTGCGCCACCTGGCTTGCTGATTTTTAACAAATCATGTTAACAAAATGAACTAATAATTTTGTGCTGTCCAAGTATGTTTCACTCGTTGTTTTCCTTTTTGTACTAGCCAGTAAATTGCGGAATGAGTTTTCCTCTGAAGAACACGTCTTCTTTTTTTTTTTTTTTTTTTGTAGGGGCACTTTCTGTATAATGTGGATAACTTGGAAATAAATTGTTGGTACAGATTTTCCCTTAAGTCTTTTGTACCACACTTTAGGTACGTAATAATCTGAATAAAAATGTTTACCAGAAACAACACTTAATGGTGAAGTCATTTGGGCCGCCCCGGTGGCGCAGTGGTCTAAGCGATGGCCTCTGATCATTCATCCGAACGGGGTCGGGTTCGAATCCCGGTGAGGCATGGATGTTGTGTTTGTCTTACGGCACTGGCTCTCTCCCTTCCCTGGAACCAGTGGCCCTAAATTAGGGACGGGCGACTGCTTATAGCCCATTTTTTTATTGGAGGTTTAACGACCACCGTGAGCAACTCAATGGGCTATAAGCAGTCGCCCGTCCCTAATTTAGGGTCACTGGTTCCAGGGAAGGGAGAGAGCCAGTGCCGTAAGACAAACACAACATCCATGCCTGACCGGGATTTGAACCCGGACCCCTTACGGACGAATGATCAGAGGCCAACGCCTTAGACCACTGCGCCACCGGGGCGGCTTATAGCCCATTGAGTTGCTCACGGTTATCGTTAAACCTACAATCAAAAAAAAAGTCATTTGGTTGAGCGGCCCTGGTGGCGCAGTGGTCTAAGCGATGGCCTCTGATCATTCGTCTGAACGGGGTCCGGGTTCGAATCCCGGTGAGGCATGGATGTTGCGTTTGTCTTACGGCACCGACTCTCTCCCTTCCCTGGAACCAGTGACCCTAAATTAGAGACGGGCGACTGCTTATAGCCCATTGAGTTGCACACGGTGGTTGTTAAAGCTCCAACAAAAAAACAAAACAAAAAAAAACAACCTCCAATCAAGAAAAAAAAATTGGTTGAAAATCCGGCCGAGATATTGCTTTCAGACACGTTTGCTTGAAGTTCTGATTGCCGACCATGTGACGCAGTGGTGTAAGCGATGGCTTCTGATCATTCATCCGTAAGAGGTCCGGGTTCGAATCCCGGTCAGGCATGGATGTTGTGTTTGTCTTACGGCGCTGGCTCTCTCCATTCCCTGGAACCATTGACCCTAAATTAGGGACGGGCGACTGCTTATAGCCCATTGAGTTGTTCACAGTGGTCGTTAAACCTCCAATCAAAAAAAAAAAAAAAATACCAGGCAAAGAAACTGGCAATAAATAATTACGTTATTTATTTATCATCATTTCATTTCCGTAAAACAAATGTCATTTTTCTTCATAAAATTCCTGTGTATCAGTGTCCTAATTAAAACAAGAATTCGCACGAAATGTACAGAACTACTTGATGTGCTGATAATATGAAGGCTAGCCCAAAGAAAAGTTTATTGGAATGTCCAACAAATGTATCCGAAAGTTTGGAATTAATATATTCCATGTTCATTTGACAAAGAACTTTTTCCTAAATGATTTTAATTTATAAATTTTTTAAACCTTCTAGAAATAGTTGCAAGATTTGAACACACATCTTACCGTATTTTCAGTAAATGTACTCACTAAATCGGAAATTTTGCTTTCGCGTTCATTACATAATTACGGAAAAGTCTTTTCTTTCTTTCTTTCATTTTAATAAATCGAACGCAAAGGGAATTTCTAAAAGTTTTAAGTAAAATGATTATGTTCATACAGTCCTACCAATTTGCCATTAACGCACTTAAAAAGATCGTAGTTGCAAAAATGCTTAACGTAAAATGCTGGATTTTCACGTTATGCGTGAAAAACATTATTTTTTTGCTCCTTTAGCCAAATTGAAAACTAAAGGAAAAATTTCATGAAATTATTTCATAACACAAAAGCAAAACTTTGGAATTCCCCGATTTACGGATATCATTGCTGGAAACTGAGAAAAAACAAAACAATGGAAGCTAAGGATGTAATCTTTTGATGTTATCTAAGGATAAAAAATACAGATTAAAAAAAGCGGTCGATTTATTGCTGTGTGCTCGATTTGTCTAGTATCGTACTCGAGAAATTACTTCTCTGCGTAAACACCGCGGTATTTCGTCGGCGTTTTCAGGAGCGGAGAGCTCGAGGCTCGAGTCGGTCGGCCCACTAGCTTTGACATCACAGACCAGTTTGGAGGCTTTCTTAATCTTCAGGGGGTCATATCATATCATCATATGTAGAACATGTTTTATGTAGAACATGGAAGGGAGTGTTTGACATCAGGTCTTAAACAACCCTTAGAAATAGGAAGAAAGGAGATCTGGGCTAGAGTACCCGATAGGAAAGTGACACGGAAGCAGGGTAGAAAGGGGGAGGAAGACGCCCTTATTTATTACCTGGGGGGCCAGTTACAGGGTTCCGACGGCTTAATGTGCCCATCCGACGCACGGCGGGTATTTAGTGGTGCGAACGTTCGTACCTGCCCAGAATCGAACATGAGGTTGTCCCCATGGCAGTCACGAACGCTGACCACTAGGTCCCCCGCGGCCCAAATCTTCAGGGGGGTAATGATGATCATATGTAGAGGATTTTAGGATGGGAGTGTCTGACCCAGGTCTTAAACAACCCTTAGAAATAGGAAGCTAGGAGATTTGGGCTAGAGTGCCCGATAGGAAAGTGACATGGAAGCGAAGTAGAATGGGGAGGAAAACGCCCTTATTTATTACCGGGGGGCCAGTACCCGGGGTCCGACAGCTTAACGTGCCCATACGACGCACGGCGGATATTTAGTGGATCGAGCGTTCGTACCTGCTGGGACTGAACCTGAGGTCCTTTACGCGGCAGTCGAGAACGTTGCCCACTAGGCCACCGGCGGCCCAATCTTCAGGGGTTTTTGGCCAAGGCCACCTTTATACTTCACCAGGCCTGCAAGAAGGTCACATGACTTGCCCGTGACGTAACAATCGTAGGGCTACTCTTTTTCAGTAGACCTACGGATTTGACTCGTTTCGTAGTTTGTTGATATTATATTCGTCCTTTTTCTTTTTTGATTGGAGGTTTAACGACCACCGTGAGCAACTCAATGGGCTATAAGCAGTCACCCGTCCCTAATTTAGGGTCACTGGTTCCAGGGAAGGGAGAGAGCCAGTGCCGTAAGACAAACACAACATCCATGCCTCACCGAGATTCGAACCCGGACCCCGTTCGGACGAATGATCAGAGGCCATCGTGTAGACCACTGCGCCATATTCGTTCTTGGTGGCTAGTTGTGCTGTTCTAGAAATGTTGTTTGGATATTTACAGCGCGTTTTAAGCTTATTGTGGATATTTTTAGTGGTAAGGTATCTTTCATTTCTTTCATCAGTATTTTTTTGATTGGATGTTTAACGACCACCGTGAGCGACTCAATGGGCTATAGGCAGTCGCCCGTCCCTAATTTAGGATCACTGGTTCCAGGGAAGGGAGAGATCCAGTGCCGTAAGACAAACACAACATCCATGCCTCACCGGGATTCGAACCTGGACCCTGTTCGGACGAATAATCAGAAGCCATCGCTTAGACCACTGCGCCACCAGGGCGGCCCATCATTAGTATTCAGTAGTAAAGTTTTCTATTTTTTTTTTTTGATTGGAGGTTTAACGACTACCGTGAGCAACTCAATGGGCTATAAGCAGTCACCCGTCCCTAATTTAGGGTCACTGGTTCCAGGGAAGGGAGAGAGCCAGTGCCGTAAGACAAACACAACATGCATGCCTCACCGGGATTCGAACCCAGACCCCTTCGAACGAATGATCAGAGGCCATCGCTTAGACCACTGCGCCACCGGGGCGGCAAAGTTTTATAAATTCGAGCTGTTGAATGATCGTCACTTAATTCTTCATAAAGCGCAGGTTTTACGTTTCATAAACGTTCTTATTGCTGCTATGTAATTTATGCATTTTAGGGTTGTAATTTTATACATTTTATTATATGTATTATGTGCATGCTGGAAATTGTGCACGTTACAGTAATTCGTTGTTGAAGTGATCTTAGAAATTGGTGCACGATTCTGAAGTCATGAAAAATCATTTCTTTATTCTGGAAAAATCCGTTGTGAATAATGGTAGAAATACAAGAAATTACAAAATTTTCGTTTCAAGTAGCATGTCTTAGTGGTTGTTCAATGAATTTAAAACAGCTAACTTAAAATTTCAAACGTATTTTCTATTGTATACCAGTAATTCTGTATTTCACAATTAACCCTACACACATAGCTTTCATTCTTTCGTTCTAGGGCTTATTGTGAATGGATTTTCGTCTTTTGAAAATCTTGGAGACATGTTATGATTGTCAAGTTACTCAAAAATTCGTTTCCTCCTCATTTATATACATATATATTTTTTTTTTGGGATGTAAGGTCAGGTGATGCGTAACATCACAGCCTCTCCTTGACAAATGTCAACCCCGCCTTCTCGTGGTGCATCCTGTTCCCACTAAAGGGGCTCTGACGACCGCCAATAGCGGTATAACTATACCATCGGGATTAGAGGAAATTCTATCCCACACTCACCAACCCGCTTGGCCAGCGTGGTGAGTTATGGCCAAACCCCTTAAAAATGATTCCACAACTTAAATCTTGGCCCTCAGTCTCCGGCAGCTGGAATGTACCTGGCCAAGGCAGCGGCCAGTGCGACATGAAGGCAGAGGGTGCTAAGAATCCCCGGAGGACCGGACTAGGCTGCCATCTGATGCTGACCTTGGCTACTTACAATGGACGCTCCTTATCTTCTGATTCAAGGCTTCTTGAATTGGAAGAGGAACTACAAAGGATCAAGTGGGACATCGTGGGGCTAAGTGAGGTAAGGAGAAAAGGAGAAGATCTCATCGAACTGAAAAGTGGACATCTCTTCTACTATCGTGGGACAGATACTGGCAGAACTAGTGGTGTTGGATTTATAATAAACAAGAAACTGAAGGATAAAGTTGTAGAAGTTGAAAGTTCCTCTGACAGAGCTGCACGACTTGTTATCCAACTCTCGAAAAGATACCAGGCTCAGATTATTCAAACTTATGCACACACCACAAGTCGTCCTGAAGAAGAAATTGAAGAATTTTATGAGGAAATTTGTCATCTAAATAATAAAGGTAAGCAGCACTTGAAAATAATTATGGGAGATTTCAATGCAAAAATAGGGCAACGGCAACAGAATGAAACTTCAGTAGGAAAATTCGGTCACGGCAACAGAAACCAGCGTGGAAATACTCTCGTTGAGTTTGCAGAGGCAGAAGGGTTTTTCTTCTTTTTTTTTTTTTTTTTTTTTTTTTTATGATTGGAGGTTTAACGACCACCGTGAGCAACTCAATGGGCTATAAGCAGTCGCCCGTCCCTAATTTAGGGTCACTGGTTCCAGGGAAGGGAGAGAGCCAGTGCCGTAAGACAAACACAACATCCATGCCTGACCGGGATTCGAACCCGGACCCCTTACGGACGAATGATCAGAGGCCAGCGCCTTAGACCATTGCGCCACCGGGGCGGCATTTTTTTCTTGAACTCCTTCTTCAAGAAAAAGCCACACAGGAAATGGACATGGAGACATCCAAATGGGACGACAAGTGAAATTGATTTTATTATGTGTAACAAAAAATTCGTCATAGAAGACTGCAGTGTGCTGAACAAGTTCAACACAGGTAGTGACCATAGATTGGTGAGATGTAAGATGCACCTCAACACTAAACTTGAACGTGGCAAACTCATAAGACAAACAAAATCTATTGACATAACCAACCTTAAAAAACACCATAATACCTTCAAGTTAGAACTGAAGAACAGGTTCTCTGCTTTAGAAGGCCTAACATCGGAAGAAGTGGACATCTCTGAAGTTAACAGAAAAGTAACCAAAGCTCTTATGGAAACAGCAACAAAATTAGCTGGGTCTAAGAACAAGTTGCATGTGAACAAATTATCAGGAAAAAGCAAAATGTTGATGCAAAAAAGAAGAGAGATGAGGACAACTAAAGAAGATGTGACTTCCAAAGTGGAATATATAGAGCTATGCAAGACAGTAAGAAAAAGTATCACTGAAGACGTAAGAAAATTCAACTGTGAACTAGTGAGGAAAGCAATTGAAAACAACCAAAGCCTAAAGATAGCAAAGGGACATCTCAGTAAGGGAAGAAAACAGATTATGGCACTGAGAAAAGAAGATGGTTCTGTAACAAGAAATAGAGGCGAAATTTTGACAAGAGTGAAAGATTTCTACTCCAAATTATATGAAAGGGATGATATATGCACTCCAGACATCATGAAAGATACCAGTACCAGAGTTCCTCCAGTCCTTCCAGCAGAAGTTGCACATGCAATCAAGAACATGAAGCGAGGAAAAGCTCCAGGAGAAGATGGAATTACTGTAGACATCATACAAGAAGCAAGTGGAGAAATCGAAACAGTACTCGCCCAAATTTTCACTCGATGCCTTAATGAAGGAAAGATTCCTGAGGATTGGAACATCGCTACAATGATTCTGCTACATAAGAAAGGTGACATTGAGGATCTCGGAAACTACAGACCTATCAGCCTCCTATCAGTAGTTTATAAAATCTTCACTAAAGTTCTTTCACACCGCTTGAAAGTAACACTGGACATGGCTCAACCGAGAGAACAAGCTGGATTCAGGAGTGGCTACAGTACAATAGATCATATCCACGTGCTGAGAGAACTAATTGAAAGAGCGAGGGAATATGAACTTCCATTGTGCATGGCTTTTATCGATTATGAAAAAGCCTTTGATTCGGTGAAACCATCAGCAGTTACAATGGCTCTGAAAACCTGCGGTATTGAAGATGCATACATTAATATTATTAATAACATCTATGAAAATGCAAGTGCAAAGATTAGGCTGTTTGAAAATACAACACACGTAAAAATTGGAAAGGGAGTGAGACAAGGTGACAGCATATCTCCGAAGCTCTTTAATGCTACATTTGAGGGTGTTTTTCAGTAGCTGAGCTGGGAAAACAAGGAGATAAAGATTAATGGAGATTATCTAACCCACCTTCGTTTTGCTGATGACGTAGTCATTTTTGCAACTACCCCATCAGAGCTGCAGAGTATGATCCAGGAACTTGCTGACAAGAGTAAAGAAGTGGGATTAAAAATGAACTTTCAGAAGACAAAAGTGATGTTCAATGCTTTTACAAGAAATGAAGATTTATCGATTGATGGAGAAAAATTGGAGATAACAGACACGTATGTTTATCTTGGACAGCAGATATCAAGTGAGGGTCACATTGATGAAGAAATTAATCGGCGTACAAAACTTGCCTGGAGAGCTTTTGGAAGAAACAGCATAATTTTCAAGAGCAATATGCCATTATGTCTTAAAAGAAAAGTGTTTGATCAATGCATCCTTCCAGTGCTTACGTATGGTGCAGAGACGTGGACCTTAACTAAAAGAGACATACAAAGGCTGCAGACAACTCAAAGCAGCATGGAGAGGTGCATACTTGGTGTAAATAGGAGAGATAAGAAGAGGAACTCGTGGATCCGAAAAATGACAAGAGTGGCAGACATCATGATCAGAGTTAAATCCCTGAAATGGCAATGGGCTGGACATACTGCCAGAAGGACAGATCATCGATGGACAGCCGAAATTTTAGATTGGATTCCAAGGGACAGGAAAAGACCCAGAAGAAGCCACATGGGAGATGAGTGGATGAAATTCGAAAGTATGCAGGGGTGACATGGAGGAGACTGGCACAAGACAGACCGTTGTGGAGGAAACTTGGGGAGACCTTCGTCCAGCAGTGGATTGATAATGGTTGACAATGATGATGATGATGATGATATATATTTTATTGGAGGTTTAACGACCACCGTGAGCAACTCAATGGGCTATAAGCAGTCGCCCGTCCTTAATTTAGGGCCACTGGCTCCAAGGAAGGGAGAGAGCCAGTGCGGAAGACAAACACAACATCCATGCCTCATCGGGATTCGAACCCGGTCCCCTTTGGGACGAATGATCAGAGGCCATCGCTTAAACAACTGCGCCACCGGGGCGGCTTTTTTTATTGGATTTTTAACGACTACCGTGAGCAACTCAGTGGTCTATAAGCAGTCGCCCGTCCCTAATTTAGGGTCACTGGTTCCAGGGAAGGGAGAGAACCAGTGCCATAAGACAAACACAACATCCATGCCTCACCGGGATTCGAACCCGGACCCCGTTCGGACGAATGATCAGAGGCCAGAGCCTTAGACCACTGCGCCACCTGGCTTGCTGATTTTTAACAAGTCATGTTAACAAAATGAACTAATAATTTTGTGCTGTCCAAGTATGTTTCACTCGTTGTTTTCCTTTTTGTACTAGCCAGTAAATTGCGGAATGAGTTTTCCTCTGAAGAACACGTCTTCTTCTTTTTTTTTTTTTGTAGGGGCACTTTCTGTATAATGTGGATAACTTGGAAATAAATTGTTGGTACAGATTTTCCCTTAAGTCTTTTGTACCACACTTTAGGTACGTAATAATCTGAATAAAAATGTTTACCAGAAACAACACTTAATGGTGAAGTCATTTGGGCCGCCCCGGTGGCGCAGTGGTCTAAGCGATGGCCTCTGATCATTCGTCCGAACGGGGTCGGGTTCGAATCCCGGTGAGGCATGGATGTTGTGTTTGTCTTACGGCACTGGCTCTCTCCCTTCCCTGGAACCAGTGGCCCTAAATTAGGGACGGGCGACTGCTTATAGCCCATTTTTTTTTATTGGAGGTTTAACGACCACCGTGAGCAACTCAATGGGCTATAAGCAGTCGCCCGTCCCTAATTTAGGGTCACTGGTTCCAGGGAAGGGAGAGAGCCAGTGCCGTAAGACAAACACAACATCCATGCCTGACCGGGATTTGAACCCGGACCCCTTACGGACGAATGATCAGAGGCCAACGCCTTAGACCACTGCGCCACCGGGGCGGCTTATAGCCCATTGAGTTGCTCACGGTTATCGTTAAACCTACAATCAAAAAAAAAAGTCATTTGGTTGAGCGGCCCTGGTGGCGCAGTGGTCTAAGCGATGGCCTCTGATCATTCGTCTGAACGGGGTCCGGGTTCGAATCCCGGTGAGGCATGGATGTTGCGTTTGTCTTACGGCACCGACTCTCTCCCTTCCCTGGAACCAGTGACCCTAAATTAGAGACGGGCGACTGCTTATAGCCCATTGAGTTGCACACGGTGGTTGTTAAAGCTCCAACAAAAAAACAAAACAAAAAAAAACAACCTCCAATCAAGAAAAAAAATTGGTTGAAAATCCGGCCGAGATATTGCTTTCAGACACGTTTGCTTGAAGTTCTGATTGCCGACCATGTGACGCAGTGGTGTAAGCGATGGCTTCTGATCATTCATCCGTAAGAGGTCCGGGTTCGAATCCCGGTCAGGCATGGATGTTGTGTTTGTCTTACGGCGCTGGCTCTCTCCATTCCCTGGAACCATTGACCCTAAATTACGGACGGGCGACTGCTTACAGCCCATTGAGTTGCTCACGGTGGTTGTTAAACCTCCAATCAAAAAAAAAATCATTCGTCCGAAAAGGGTTCGATTTCAAATCCCGGTGAGGTATGGATGTTGTGTTTGGCTGATGGCACTGGCTCTCTCCCTCCCTGGAATCAGTGGACCTAAATTAGATAGGGGCGACTGCTTATAGCCCATTGAGTTGCTCACGGTGGTCGTTAAACCACCTACGGCACTGGCTCTCTTCCTTCCCTGGAACCAGTGACCCTGAATTAAGAACGGGCGACTGCTTATATCCCATTGAGTTGCTCACGGTGGTTGTTAAACCTCCAACCAACCAAAAATTAAATCACCCATAAAAATTAAAAAAATCTGATCTGATGAGAATTTAGGAAATGGCATTCCCACATTTTCTTCTTTTGAAGACGTGCACATCAGCAACATACAGCAAACCGTATTAAAAATGGATTACATGTTGTTTTAAAAAACAAAAGTATTGCTTTAAAAACTCTACCGGAATGTTTTTAACAAACACAATTCAACCTTTCAAACAACACAGAAACTGTATTATTTATAGCTTGGGACGCAGTGCCGTCTAACGGCAGAAATTGCCTTCAATGCCCTCTGGCCAATCACAAAAGCCTTCAAGGTTCATGCTATAGCCTATTCTTCATGCAGTGCTTCTTGCTTCTTTGTGGCCTCTTTTCTTTGTTCGTCTTCTCGCCATTGTCTGCTTGTAGATCTGCTCGTGGACGGACTTCTTGAAAAAAAAAGACAGAAGAGAAGATTGAGGTATTGCATAATTACATCTTTAAATATGAACATATTATTTATTTACTAAGATTTTTAATACTGATTTCTTTTTGTGTTAAGTTTCATGTATAGATGTGAACTTGTTTCGTTTTCCTTAAGCATAATTTTCTGGTTAGTGATTTTTGATTTTGAAAATGTGTTCTGTGCTTTCGGAAATTGCTTGACCCAAAATAAATATTCTACTAGACTACTACAAAATTAAGCTAAACCCTTTTTCATCTCGCATGCATGAGTAGCTCTCTTAAATACTTCTAGAGAAACTAAACTAAGTTCTCCAGTGTTGATGGTGGAAGTATGTGCCTTCTTTATTGTCAGGCTTTATGCATTTTATTTTCTCTCTGAAATTATCTCATCAGCAATGCATACTTTATTTTCTGTTTCGAATGTGTAAAAGTTTTTAAATGTTTCTTTTTTTTTTGTTTCGATCAATTACTTAAGCTAACACTTTTTCAGAAGGAAGAACGCCATTTTGAAATCACTTGAACTGCGTTTGACATACCCCAATGGCAATAATGGCGTCTTTGTTATCAGCATTATGAACTTTATTTTCTCTTTGAAATTGTTTGCGTAAATACTTTTTTTTTTTTTTTTCTGTTTTGGATGTGGAAAAGTTTTTTAATGTTTCTTTTTTTTTAGTTCGATTTATCAATTACTTAAGCCAACAATTTTTCAGAAGGAAGAACGCCATTTTGAAATCGCTCGAACTGCTTTTAACATATCCCAATGGGAATAATGGCGCCTTTGTCATCTTTATGAACTTTATTTTCTCTTTGAAATTGTCTGCGTAAATACTTTTTTTTTTTTTTCTGTTTTGGATGTGAAAAAGTTTTATAATGTTTCTTTTTTTTTTTTTAGTTCGATTTATCAATTACTTAAGCCAACAATTTTTCAGAAGGAAGAACGCCATTTTGAAATCGCTCGAACTGCGTTTAACATATCCCAATGGGAATAATGGCGCCTTTGTCATCATCTTTATGAACTTTATTTTCTCTTTGAAATTGTCTGCGTACTTTTATTTTTTCTGTTTTGGATGTGGAAAAGTTTTTTGTGGGTTCGATTTATCAATTATGAAAGCTAACGCTTTTTTCAGAAAAAAGAACGTCAGGTGCTTGAACAGCGTTTAAGATATCCCAATGTTAATGGCGTTTTCGATATCAGCCGTTATTATAATTGTTTTCTCATTCAAATGATTTCATCAGCCTTTGATTACTTTTTATTTATTCATTTTTGGACAAACAAAAATTTTTCGTTTTTTTTTTTTTTTTCGATTTATTAACGCCATTTTGAATTCTGGGAAAAGAATTTGCCCCAAAACACATCTTAAAGCACTGTGATTGAACTATTCCAAAGTAAATTTAATATTATTTGTTATGTCCTGTTGTCTGTATGATAAACAACTCTAAAACCAAGCTATATGATTTCACTAATTCCATACTTCTCAGTTTCAGTTCCAAATTCTATTGTCTGACTGTTTGCAGGAATGGCCTTCCATAAAGCTGGAGCCGTCCCGGTGGCGCAGTGGTCTAAGCGATGACCTCTGATTATTCGTCCGAACGGGGTCCGGGTTCGAATCCTGTGAGGCATGGATGTTGTGTTTGTCTTACGGCACTGGCTCTCTCCCTTCCCTGGAACCAGTGACCTTAAATTAGGGACGGGCGACTGCTTATAGCCCATCGAGTTGCTCACGGTGGTCTTTAAACCTCCAACGAAAAAAAAAAAAAAGGTGGATTTGATTCTATACCAGGGTGTCTACTGGTCATGAAAATGTAATGAAATTGAGTGGGTGGTTATGATTTTTTTTTATTGGAGGTTTAACGACCACCGTGAGCAACTCAATGGGCTATAAGCAGTCCCCCGTCCCTAATTTAAGGTCACTGGTTCCAGGGAAGGGAGAAAGCCAGTGCCGTAAGACAAACACAACATCCATGCCTCACCGGGATTCGAACCCGGACCCCGTTCGGACGAATGATCACAGGCCATCGCTTAGACCACTGCACCACCGGGGCGGCACACCTGAATTTAAATATATCATGTCATTTCACTTTTGAACATTATCTTTGTTTCACTTAGTTTGGTTACCATTCGATGTAACTTGAAAGATATCTGAATTTCTCGTTTGGTGATGAAACATTTTCTTAAGCCCTTATGCCAAACACATTTGAAGAATATTTGTCCAATATTTTTAAAACAATCAAAATAAGTCTTATTTCACATAAGTTGTACATTTTATTTTATTTTTCTGTTGTTTTTTTTTCTTCTTGATTTAGGGATTCTCCTTGTCACTGTGAATGTGTATAGTTGTCATAATTGTCTTTCCAAGTATGATATATTTGTTTATGATCTTGTTATATAAAACTTATGACTAGCTATTCATAGCATCATGATTTTTCAGTACCGGAAAGAACAAAAAAAAATTTTACATTTGGATTAAAAGATATTAAGCTGCCGTAAAATATTATTTTCACAAGTACTATCTTGTCTGATCTGAAATATTAAGATGCACTTAACACCATAACTTTTTTTAGTATTTCTGTAAATCATTGCATTAAGAAAATGGTTTTAGTTTGTCAGGTTGATATCACATGATTAACTGAAATTTTATTTCTGTATTTTAATAAAATAGAATTCTGTATTTTGTTTTGGCACACAGTTATTCTTTATATTGAATTTCATTGGGTGCATATTTTTAATGATGGATCTTCTTGTCTCTCTTCTTCATATACTCTACCCACAAAAACAGTACCAAAGAATTTTCAATAAAGCTGTTGACTAGAAGTGTATAAAAGTGTGAAACATTCCTTTTCACTTGCTTACTTGAAGGACTTGTAAAAGCCATTCTCAGACATTTCTTTTGGTTTGGTAATATTGATGCAATGATGATAATGTTTTTCTTTATTTCTCCTAAATCTGCTGCCAAAACTACTACAATCAGAAAGCAGTAATGTGCAAAATTACTGCTTTCTGATTGTAGTAGACCACTGCACCACCGGGGTGGCACACCTGAATTTAAATATATCATGTCATTTCACTTTTGAACATTATCTTTGTTTCACTTAGTTTGGTTATCGTTCGATGTAACTTGAAAGATATCTGAATTTCTCGTTTGGTGATGAAACATTTTCTTAAGCCCTTATGCCAAACACATTTGAAGAATAATTGCCCAATATTCTTAAAACAATCAAAATAAGTCTTATTTCACATAAGTTGTACATTTTATTTTACTTTTCTGTTTGTTTTTTCTTCTTCTTGATTTAGGGATTCTCCTTGTCACTGTGAATGTGTATAGTTGTCATAATTGTCTTTCCAAGTATGATATATTTGTTTATGATCTTGTTATATAAAACTTATGACTAGCTATTCATAGCATCATGATTATTCAGTACCGGAAAGAACAAAAAAAAATTTTACATTTGGATTAAAAGATATTAAGCTGTCGTAAAATAGTATTTTCACAAGTACTATCTTGTCTGATCTGAAATATTAAGATGCACTTAACACCATAACTTTTTTTAGTATTTCTGTAAATCATTGCAATAAGAAAATGGTTTTAGTTTGTCAGGTTGATATCACATGATTAACTGAAATTTTATTTCTGTATTTTAATAAAATAGAATTCTGTATTTTGTTTTGGCACACAGTTATT
This sequence comes from Macrothele yani, assembly GCA_039090855.1. Taxonomy (NCBI): domain Eukaryota; kingdom Metazoa; phylum Arthropoda; class Arachnida; order Araneae; family Macrothelidae; genus Macrothele; species Macrothele yani. The sequence continues at coordinate 68,620,648 of CM077018.1, forward strand.
CTTTATATTGAATTTCATTGGGTGCATATTTTTAATGATAGATCTTCTTGTCTCTCTTCTTCATATACTCTACCCACAAAAACAGTACCAAAGAATTTTCAATAAAGCTGTTGACTAGAAGTGTATAAAAGTGTGAAACATTCCTTTTCACTTGCTTACTTGAAGGACTTGTAAAAGCCATTCTCAGACATTTCTTTTGGTTTGGTAATATTGATGCAATGATGATAATGTTTTTCTTTATTTCTCCTAAATCTGCTGCCCAAACTACTACAATCAGAAAGCAGTAATGTGCAAAATAATAGTTAAAAACTAGATAAGCAATAAGCAAAGTGCAAAGAAAATGGTTGTCGTTGTGCCGCATTGTCGATGTCATGATTTTTTTTTTTTTTATTGGAGGTTTAATGACCACAGTGAGCCTATCCTTAATTTAAGGCCACTGCTTCCAGGAAAAGGAGAGAGCTAGTGCCATAAGGCAAACACAACGTCCATGCCTCACTGGGATTCGAACCTGGACCCCTTTCCGAACGAATGATCAGAAGCCATCACTTAGACCACTGCACCACCGGGACGGCCAGGAAAAAGTCATGAATTTGGTTTATTGGAAATCAGTAGACACCCTGCAACAGAAAGCCGCCTGTTTCTCGGGCCACTCCTTGACAGTTCTGGCAGTGCTGCATGGCATATTATCCTGTTGGTAATGGCCATCACCAGCAGGGAACTTGGTTGTCATGAATGGATGCAAGGATGTTTAGATACCTGTCAGGTATCAGTTGTCAGGGATTGTGCTGTTGGGATAATGGAGCCTAAAGTGTCCCAAGAAAACATCACCCACAGCATGTTTCCACCCAATAGTGCATTCAGGTGCCATAGCCTCTGTTGGTAGGTGGCATATCTGTGCTCAGCCATCTATGTGATGCACCAGGAATCTTGATTCATCAAACCAGGTCACTTTCTTTCAATCGTCCATGGTCCAATCTTGATGATTTTGGGCCCATTTTTTGTATTGTTAGTAATGATGTGCAGTGACATGGTAACCCGACTGGGTCTTCGGCTATGCAGGCCCATGCACAGAAGGCTGCGATGAACTGTGTGCTGTAACATATTGCCCTGATCACCACTGTTGTAGCTGTTGGTGATTTGTCTCATTGTGGCTCTGCTGTTGCCGTGAACAATGTTTGACAGTCTCTGCTTCCCTTTGGCCTCACTGAGCTGCAGACGACACATGGCTGGATTATGGCTCGTAGTGTGGCCATCTGTGAACCACTTTTGATATGTACTTACTACAGCGGCATGTGGACAACCCACAAGCCGCACTGTTTCCAAGATCGTAGTTGTGAGGCACTGTGCCATCACAGTTTGTCCTTTATCAAACTGGCAGTTTTCCCATTGTGACTCTGAAACACTACTAACAGAAAGCTGGTCCTGAGGTTGTATATATACTGCTCTGTGAACTTCACCTGCACCACCTTTCGGTCTCCAGGTGTGATCATTTCTCTAGCCTGGGTGTGGTCGTGATGGAATGACTCATTGGTGTACAGACCTAGCATTTCCAGATTTTATATTGAATGATACTCAGGTGTTCAGTCTTCTATATTTTTACATAGACATCTACAGTGGCATTAATTTAAGAATCCTTGCTTTAATAGTTAGGAGAAATGGTAACAACAGATGTTTCTATAGAGTTGAAATTTTTTTTATAATTAATAAAAGGAGTACACAGTAGGAATACTGTTAATTTGATCTTCCAATAAATTCACCTTACTACACATGGTTCACATTTATGCTTTTGTTCTGTGATGTTAATGTCAATCACTGGTGTTTATAAAGGTGTATCAGTGATTGAGCAGATGAGTACCAATAAATTACACACTGGAGCAGAATGCAGTTATTCCCACTTACATTTTTATAAAAATTAGATTAAATACTGAGCAAATGGATAATCAATCAATTTGTATGCTAATTTATTATTATTACTTTTTTTTGAAGCAGTTAGATTTTAGTTTTACTATTTACTAACTTTTCATTTCTAGTGTGTCAGAAAAGGCGATTTGAAGCTCAAGAAAGTGAGAAAAGGTGAAGCAGGTGGAGAAGAAAATAATCTCCCTGTTAAAAAGAGAGAGCTGTCGGAAGACAAAATTCATCATCCATCTTCAAGCAAAAAGAATACTTCCAGTGCTGACCAAAATCTGAGCTCTCAGGTATATATTTTCTTTACTTGATTTACTAGTTTAGTTTGATATCAAATTATTTAGAATTGTGCAGTTTCCAGTGTTATTAATGTTTTGTACTAACACAGTTATAAGCAGTTGCTAAGGTACTTGAATGGTTTAATTTGTAGTTAGCAGCTGCAAGGTTCAAGAAATATTTTTTAGTGTCATGACCAAATGTAGATCTAATTTTCTCAGAAAATGAATGCATTTTCAGAAAGCAAATATTCTCATAAACCTGTGGTACTATAAATGCATTGTTGATTCCTGGTGTGTAGTTGATCTCCTGTGTGAGTTCCTCCTACCCTCTGAAATTAAATGCAGCATATATGTCTTTTCTTGTATGTTAACTTATGCGCTTAATGAGCCATTACATTATGACCACCTACCTAATAAGCTGTTGGACCCCCTTTAGCCCGCAAAACAGCGGCCACTAGGTGAAGCATCGATTCAATGAGGTGGTGATAGGTACCCTGGTGTATCTGGTACCATAATGTCAACAGCAGGTCCTCCAGCAGTTCCCGTACTATTCGGGGGGGGGGTTGCATGTGATTTAGCACGAACCCTCTTTCCCAAGTCAAACCACAAATGCTCGATTGGGTTCATGTCAGCTGAATTTGAAATCAGGGCATTAACACAAGGTGTCTACTGGTCATGAAATTGAGCAGGTGGTCATAAAAAAGTAATGAAATTGAGTGGGTGGTCATGATTTTTTTTTTTTTTTTTTTTTTTTTGTATCAGCACCTGAATTTAAATATATCATGTCATTTCACTTTTGAACATTATCTTTGTTTCACTTAGTTTGGTTACCGTTCGATGCAAGTTGAAAGATATCTGAATTTCTCTTTTGGAGTTGAAACATTTTCTTAAGCCCTTGTGCCAAACACATTTGAAGTATAATTGCCCAATATTTTTAAAACAATCAACATAAGTCTTATTTCACGAAAGTTGTACATTTTATTTTATTTTTTCTGTTTTTTTTTTTTTTGTTTTTGTTTTCTTGATTTAGGGATTCTCCTTGTCACTGTGAATGTGTATAGTTGTCATAATTGTCTTTCCAAGTATGATAAATTTGTATATGATCTTGTTATATAAAACTTATGACTAGCTATCCATATTCACAGCATCATGATTATTCACTACCGGAAAGAACAAAAAAAAAAAATGTTACATTTGGATTAAAAGATATTAAGCTTTCCTCTACAATGTTTTGGAAGAAGAACAGCAGTATTGCACAACACTAGTTTCATAAAGTGCAGAACAACTTTCCCTGTAAGAAAATTTTATTTACAAGTCTAAACATAGGTGCTAGTTATTCATAGCTGTGCCCTCCCATTCATATCATAAGAACAGTTTCAAGGAACTCTTGCAAGACACCAGATGCTGATAAATGGCAACACAAAAGCAAGGTATAAAAGGTTAACCTTGAAATGAAAACTTAGATTATGGTCACAAGAAAAGTATCAATAAAAAAAATCAGATGAAAAAAGTATGTCTTTACATCTGAAAATAAAGTGTTTTAAAGAGAAATGCTGAATATGTTCATTGCCGCCCCGGTGGCGCAGTGGTCTAAGCGATGGCCTCTGATCATTCGTCCAAAAGGGGTCCGGGTTCGAATCCTGGTGTGGCATGGATGTTGTTTTTGTCTTACAGCACTAGCCCTCTCCCTTCCCTGGAACCAGTGACCCTAAATTAGGGACGGGCGACTGCTTATAGCCCATCAAGTTGTTCAAGGTGGTCGTTAAACTCCAATAAAAAATATATATATATATTCATCCGATTTTTTTTTACATTGAAAACACATGTAATTATTACAGGGTTCCCACGGTCCTTATGAATCCTTAAAATTAAAACGTGCTTAATTTTTTTCAGGGTGCTTAAAAGTCCTTAATTGTTGTCAGAAATTCTCCAAAGTCCTTAAAAAGTACTTAACTTTTTCCCTAACTGCCTGTGTGAAATGCAGGTTACAATGTAGTGTGTACAACTTTTGTTGCTGGTTGGCCATGTTGATTATGACACAGTGTGATGTTGGCAGAAAGCCTGTGGGAGAGCATGGGGCAGGAGTTGCTTTCATGAGTGACTCATGGTGAATTTGACTTTGGTTTTACAATTCAAGCCATAATATAATTATGTGCAATATCCAAATTAAGATCTTGTAACTTTCACTACACTCTTATGATTTACATTCTTTTTTTGTTTTATTGGAGATTTAATGACCACTGTGAGCAACTCAATGGGCTATAAGCAGTCTCTTGTCCCTAATTTAGGGTCACTGGTTCTGGAGAAGGGAGAGTGCCAGTGCCGTAAGACAAACAGAACATCCATGCCTCACTGGGATTCAAACCCGAACCCCTATCGGACGAATGATCAGAAGTCATCCCTTAGACCGCTGCGCCACCAAGGCGGCGTTCATTCTTTGTGTTGCATATATGATTATTTCCTCGTATGAAAACTGATTTGACCAGCAGAACTGTCTTTTAAATTGCATAAAATAATCTAATTTATTACATCCACAACTTGAATTATATGCAAACTTCTTAATCGACTTTAATTTGTATAGTTAAGTCATGTGTAAAATTTTATTTGTATATATGTTATTTTCAGGTGTGCGATTTGTAAGGTCCTTAAAACAAATTTGTAAAGTGCTTAAAAGTCCTTATGAAGTACTTATATTTTTTTGGGAGAAAATGAATGGGAACCCTGAATTATTTCTAATAACAAAATGCAGAATTTTTGTACATATGTTGTTTTGTATGCATGCAATGAAAATGGTATAATGTGATCACTACTGATAATATTTTTGTTAGGTTAATGGTAGTGAAATAATCCAGAAATGAGCTGATGCATTCAAATGCTTGGGGATTTTTTTTTATTGCAATTAGTTATTCAGTTATTGTTATCACTTTCTTTATCAAAGCGTGAGTCAAATAAGAAGGTGAAGTCAGGAAGTTTGACAAAAATGCTGACAATGTGAGCTAGTGCTGGTTAAGGTTATGTCTACAAAATCATTTGGTACTTATTATTTTTTGTGTGAAAGATGAAGCTCTCAAATCAATTTCATTTTACTGTAGGAAAGTGTAAAACATGAACATCAGTGTCTTAAAGAAAAGGCTGATATGTTTTTAAATATAATGATTTGCCAAAATTGAGCTAAATTGTTGCTGTGCAATTAAGAATTTGCAACTTGTTTTGTGTAAAAGTTTAAAAAAATTGTGTCGGCATTGGAAGATGATCAGAACAAAATGAAACCTTAAACTGTAGCTGAAACATTGATGGAATAGACACCGAAAGTTTGATTTTCTGGTATTTGTGATAGAAATGCTTGATTATTTTAATCTGTTAATGCAACATGAAGCAGAAAAGCTAGCTGTGAGAATGGAAGACAATTTGCTGGAATAGGTAGATGGGTTAAGAATGCAAAAACATTGTTTGCAAACACACTCATAGTAATCAAAAATATGCTAATTTTCCAGCATAATGATAGTGAATTAGAATTAAATGGCTCTAAATTATCACTATATGTTCATCTAATGATGATTATAATGCTGATGAAACTGCATTTTTACTACCATGCTTTAATTGGAAAACACTTCTCATTTAAAAATAAGAACATTAAAAGAAGCTGTAAGCTACTCAATAAATTTTGAATATGTCTAGCACAGGGCATGCAGTCACCTTAAAATTCAAAAAAAAAAAAAAATAAATAAATAAATAATATAAGAGATCCTAAAATTTATCTGGCAGTTTTTTTCGCTTTATGTGTAAAAAACTACTTTGTGATGTGTTTTATTATGTACAGTAACTCTCAAGTTAAAAGCTGCAGCTTATGGGTTTAAAACTTTGGTTTTTCAAAGATGTGGCAGATGCACCATTAAGATGATCTTACGTTTCTTCACAAAGATGCTTTGCATAATTTTTTTGTCCAGAGTGTGCAGTTAGTCACCAGAATACTAGTTACGGCAATGCTGAGTTTAAGAAAATGTTAATCAAGGTCAACAGCATTCAAGTGTAGGTGAACTTTTGAAGTAAAAATGTGTGCTACTAAGGTTAGAGGGGGGGGGGCTATGTGGAGGAGTGGGTGTGACAGCTTGCAATTCCCTGTACAATAAGAATATGTGCTACTTGTGGATTCCGAAGGCTAGGCTTAATATTCATGTGGGAGGTGAGATGGGGATTTTAAAATTTTTGTTTACAAGAAAGTCCTTTTGGGAAAGGGGGTAAACAATAGTTTTATTTTTGGTAGGCTTTGTGCTAGAAAGTTAAGAGATAAATATTGTGCACTAAGACCTGTATTTCCTACCGATCAACATTCTACCATATGCATGTATGTGCTCCAGTGCTAGTTGTGGACCAAGTTACTCATCAACTGTTATACATTCGTCGCTTGTTATTCATGATATTGATATAACAAAATAAGAAACAAGCAAATTGTGTTGTGCTAGTTATGAAATAAAAAAAATGACAACCAGGTTATGGAAGTTTTCATCCTTGAGCTGATTAAGAAATTCTGCACTTAAGATGCCTCAGGGAAAAACAAAATTTCAGACGACATGGCTAATATGAAAGTTGGATGGTGTTCGCCATTAGTAAATGATGTTGTGCTATGCCGATGTGCCGAACGTGTATTCTGCTAATCTGCTACCTCCCACAATCCTCTCCAGTTGCTGTTGTCCTGAAACATTGACTAGTTGTTCTCATCCACAGAAGTACCACTCACAGCTTTTTTTGTTGTTTGTGCAGTGTTCATTGACCACTCTTGTTAAGTTGTTCTTGCAGTGCTAGAAGGTTAGCAGTTTCTGAGATGCTTGCACCTGTCTTCCTAGAGACCACTGTCATGTGTCTTTCAAAGTTACTTAAATCTCTAGTCTTTCCCAAAGTGCCACTGCTATGCACTGAACATGTCTGAATCCTTTACATTGAGCTGTTTTAAAGCCATCTCAACATCATAGTGGCATACATGAAGGTGGCACATATCTGATTGCTGTGAGGTGTTCCTAATGATTTGCAACTTCAGTGTATATTTATTTCATATCAGTCGGGAACATATGTACTGATACAGTTATAAAATTGTGGGTTTAATATCCATACTGCTTTATGTCAGTAAATACTATCACTACTAAAATTTTTCATTTTATTGGGTTGTGTTATCATTATGTTATTATAGAAATAAGGAAGAAGTATTTTCTGGAAATGCATGGGAAATTCACAAGTACATTATTTTTGAAAATTAAATTATTATACTGAACTGCTTGTAGTTCACTGTTTTCCAAGTTACATTTCAGCGAACTTGAAAATGAGGTTGGTTGGTTGTTTGATTTTTATGGCGCAAGGGCCATGATTGGCCAAAGAGCGCCAGAGACAAGACAGACAAGCAAACAGTAATAAAAACGTGGTAAAAAGCTTAAAATCTGACTGAGAACTTGAAAATTACATGGAGAGCAGTGAACTGAAAGCAATTCAGTGTCTTGATCCAATTGCTCAAAATGATGTATTTGTGAATTTTCCATGTACTTCCAGAGAATATTTCTTCTTTAGTTTTTGTGATAATATCTGATACACTGGTGATTTGCAATCCATTCCTCAATTTGAAAGGGATTAGAAAACTCCATTTTCCTGGGTGGTGTAATGGTAGGATGCTCAAATGGTAATCAGAAGATGCAAGTTCTGCTCCAGGGTGATGTAAGTTTTGAAGCAGATGTTACATGGGGAACAGTGAACTAAAAGCAATTTGATTTCTCAAAGTAATTTTTTTCTCTAGTTTGAGGGTTTAATGAGCATTATGAGCAACTCGAAAGACTATAAGCAGTTACTCAGTTGCCCATCCCTAATTTAGGGTCACTGGTTCCAGGCACAGGAGAGTGACAGTGCTATAAGACAAGTAATAGAAATCCGTAATTCTTCAAACCTGTCCGTACTTCCGTAATCAGGCAGCCGAAACCGTAATAATTACGAAAAATCTGTAATTGTTGGCACCTCTGTGTATATATATAATGTGTGATCGGACCATCCCAGATTTTGAAATATGGTTACGCCACTGCTGCAGACGATTTGCATCCTTCCATGATCATCATGCACCCACAGGATAACTAACCCTTCCAAAAGGACAGTGTACCTCCCCTCAAAGCCATGGTGACTAGAACATGGTTAGAAGAGCCTTTCACAGAAGTTCCCACCCTGGAATGGTCTCCCCGTTCACCAGACATGAACCCTGTGAAAAATCTTTCATATGCTGTGAACAGGTTTGTTCAAGCTTTGAATCCTCCACCCAGGAATGCAACAGAATTATAGACAGTGGTGCAGCAAGCATGGGTGGAGATACCTGTGGAATGCTTATGGGACGTAGTGGACTTGATGCCTCACTGCATGACTGCCCTTATCCAGGCAAAAGGTGAGTCTACCTGTTACTAGGTAGGTATCCCATTATTTCTGATTACTCAGTGTAAAATTATGAGTTGTTTGTTGTGTAAAATTTTGTGTTGATGAATATTTATTTACAAGATTAAATTTCCCAGGCTATCAAGTACAATAAACAGACCAAACAATGAATAATAAGGATAATGAAGATGCCCGTGGTGAGTCGTGGAGCTGTCGGCAGTGTTCTCATGAAAATCCTTCAGTATACTTAATATGTGAAGAGTGTTTCACAATCAGATGGCGTTCTGAAGGAAGATCACCAGATCAAGATGTAAGTCTCTTCTCTCCACAATATGGGTGGAATTATTCTTTATGTGCAATTATGCTGTACTGCTAGAAATATTATATTTCTTAATATACCCTTGAGTTATAATTCTGTTGTATTAGTATGAATATGTCAAGTCATGTATTTTTTTTTGTTTTTATGCTTAATGTTTGCCTGTTCAACAGGATATGAAAATCATATATTCATACAGCATTGCAAATGTCAAATGCTATCCAGCTACTTAATTATTCACGTGCTATTTAGACATTATCTATATTTTGAGGTTACTCACCTTTATTCCTAAAATCTTTTAGAAGGTTTTCATCTCTACTCAATTCCAACACGTATTTTTCTTAGTTACATCGTGGTTCAAGGCCGAAAAAAAAAAAAAAATTATCTTTTTCAACTCACGCAAACTTTGTTCCCTTCTTTTCTTTTCCCAATGACCAAATTCAAATTCAAAATAATCTAATACAAGTACACATAATTGAACTCCCTAAAACACCACTTATATCTAATTAAAACTTCAATCAATAAAATCTTATATTACACATTTCCTAAAACGTCAAATTTAAAAAACTATAACCCATAATTATTTACAATTGCACACCAGTACCCAATTAAAACAAACTTAAATACCTGACACAGCCACTATACTCGACAATCATGGACCTCTCTCCACTCAGAAATAAGCATACTATCCTAGCACTTTCAGCGTCAGCCCAGGCCATTCTCAAAGAGTGGACACAACAGATGAACCACCCGTCAACACCCACAAAACGTAGTGAATGTTCCAGTGTTCGCGCAGCATCGTCTCATTACTGTTCTTTGTCATTCAGGTGCAGTGGCACCATCTATCAGATGACCTTATAGCCTTCTTTTCCCTTCATACTTATAAATATCTGTTCGATAGCTAATCATATTTGATTCATGAAACTAATCATCTTATTTTCTAACATTTTTTCTTTCTTTTTTTTATATTATGTTACATTTTTTTCTTGCCTTTTCCCCTCTGTTCTTCTCTGCGGCTTTCCTTTCTGATCAAATCCTTCCAATATGTGTTTAAGCTATTAGGATCGTTAACGTTACATAACCTGTGTCTATTTTTTTTCAATCAACACTGTCTCCGCCAATCTCAAATGCCTTTCCGTACAACAATTCTTAATAATTTTTATTTCATCAAACTTTGGGTATTGCTTTTCTTCAATACAGTACTGGACTAATGCAGTTTTTGCTTCTTTTTTCTGCCGATTCCGTAGGTGCTGTTGTAAACGATGTTTTATAGTTTAGTTTTAGTGCTTCCTATATATGATACTGTGGGATTGTTACTTATAGGAATTTCGTAAATGCCAGCTCTGTCCAAGCACTTCTTGTTTTCTTTTGTATTGACTACAAAATTTTTAATGGTATGCACTTTATTGCCCAATTGTAAATTATACCTATTACACAATTTATTAATTTCAGCTGAACTTCCTTTTATGTACAGAAATAATCCAATATATTTAATCTGCTTATTATTATTTCTTCTTATGTTTGAAGAATTAATACAATTGTTCTGCACTTCCTTAATCAATTTTTTTACTGGGATACCCATAATTTTTTGCAAAATCTGTAATATATTTCAATTCATCCTTTCTGTATTGCATATTCGATGTGTGCGTAAAAGCTCTTTTATTAAAGTCTTAATACTGTTACATTTATGAGCATATGGATGATAAGAATCATATGGTATAATCACAGGTATGTATGATGATTTTCTATAAACGGTATGATCTAGTGTGTTGGGTTGTTTAATAATCTGTACATCAAGGTAAGCCAAGGTATCCTGCTGTTCAACTTCAATCGTTACTTCAATGGATGAATACTCTTTAAATTTTTTAGCTATGTCTTCAGTTCTGTGGAATTCAATTTTGATAAGATGAAAATATCATCAACATATCTGCAATATATCAGTGGTGGTTCATTCAAGTTATTTATCACTTTGGCTTCAATTTCTGTCATAATAACTTTTGCAAATAATGTAGACAGGGGCGATCCCATAGGTCCTCCTGTATTTTGCTTATAAATAATATCTTCAAATGCAAAAACATTCTTTTCGTATATATACAACAATACATTTTTTAACTCTTGTACTCCACACATCGTTGTTTCAATTCTAGAGTCAGCTGGCGTGGCACCCACCTTGCAGACACTTTGTTGAACTAGAGAAAATCATGGATGATGTGGTGCACTGAACCATGACTGATGTTCAAAAGTGTGGCTAGTTCATCCACCTTCACTCAGAAATTTCCCATGACAATGCCTTGAACTGCTGTAATGGACTTTGATGTCACTATGTGTTCCTGACCCGGTCGAGGAGAATCTGTCACAGAAATCACACCATTTTTTTTAGCTTCCATTCGTACCCTTGCTGGAGTGACAGAGATGCATCACCTACTGCAACTTCATTTGACAATGATTTTCAATAAGTGTCCCACCTTCACTACTCAAAAAATGGATGACAAAAAGTTGCTCCTCTTTGGTGCATGCTCCAAGTGGGGTGGCCATCTTTACACTGCTACTCTGCTGTCACTGAGCTCGTTTGCACTGTCTGTCACCTGTAAGAAAATAGTTCAGTCTTTGGTAACAATATTGGGTACTTACGTATTAACGCCACCGCAGCAGAAGTTGTGCTAATGCGCCAATAAAGAGCAATCTTGTTGTTCACACGCGCAGGCATTTATCTTTTGGATTCTTTGTTGCCTTTTTGTTTGCTGATTTTTGACGCCATTTTTTAGTGCTACGAAAATGCGCATTTGGGATTTGCCAAAAACAGAACAAGATGCAATTTTATTTTTCAGGAGCGAAATATTTTACCAAAAGAACGAAAATGTACCAATTCCCATGACATGAAACTTTATTTCGGTAAACGTAAGTTTTGTAAATGTAATTTAAGACAGTGTGATCAGCAAGTGGGACTTAGAAAAGACAACTGGTTTGAGGGAAGCAGAATTCCATTTTGTTCAGCTTTGAGATTCATATACTGCTGGTGCGAGGAGTTGACGTCAATTAAATTTTGTGAAAAGCAACTTGATTTATCAGATAAAACTGTTATAGATTGGAACAATTACATGCGTGAATTAACCAAACAAGAAGGTAGGTGGACCAGATTGCATTGTGGAAATTGATGAAAGTTTGTTTACTAAACGTAAAAATAATTGTGGTCGAGTATTACCCGAACAGTGGGTGTTTGATGGTATATGTAGAGAAACAAAAGATTCGTTTGTTGTCACTGTTCCTAATAGAACTGGCTCTACCCTTCTTGATAAAATTATTGAAAACATTGCAGATGGTAGCACAATTTATTCTGACAGTTGGAAAGGTTACCAAACAAATAGAATAGAAATAGAAGGATTCCTACATGCTAAAGTTAATCATAAATACAATTTTATTGATCCTGATACAGGAGTTCATACACAAACAGTTGAGAGAATGTGGGGCAGTGCTAAATGGAGGAACAAGAGACATAGGGGGACAGCGAGACATCATTTGGAATCTTATTTATCAGAGTTCATATGGCGACAGCATCAGGTGAAAGAAAATAGAGACTGTTTTGAATCTATGTTGAACTCTATATCGGCCCATTTTCCACCAAAATCCGATTGACTACTTTGTTTTTAAATAAAGTGTTTTATTTTATGATTTGTTGCAAAAATTTTAGGTGTAGATTGGCGGCACTTAAACCGCCAAATCTGTAGCTGCAGTGGCGTTAATACGTAAGACGGATTCACCTAAAAACTTTGCCCAATGTTTCTATTTCCACCGAAATCCGATTGACTACTTTGTTTTTAAATAAAGTGTTTTATTTTATGATTTGTCGCAAAAATTTTAGGTGTAGATTGGCGGCACTTAAACCGCCAAATCTGTAGCTGCGGTGGCGTTAATACGTAAGACGGATTCACCTAAAAACTTTGCCCAATGTTTCTATTTCCACCGAAATCCGATTGACTACTTTGTTTTTAAATAAAGTGTTTTATTTTATGATTTGCCGCAAAAATTTTAGGTGTAGATTGGCGGCACTTAAACCGCCAAATCTGTAGCTGCGGTGGCGTTAATACGTAAGTACCCAATATTGCCATGTTACAGGACAATGACACTGTATTTAGAATATTTTATCCCGCTTTTAAGGTTTTCATTTGACTTATGCAATATATTGTATTTATAGCTCACATACTTTGGGGCTGGTGACCACTGTAGTTTCAGGGGAATGAGTGGTCTGATAGAGATATTGTTACAAGATGAAACAGTTATAAAAGGAGTTCTCAAGTATCCTAAAATGGGTAGAGAAAGAAAGAACATGTTCAACATTGGTGTAAAAACATGTTCAACATTGGTGTAAAAACATGTAAAATTGTGTTATTTATTATTTTCTTTTTCACAAAAGTAATGCAATTTTACTATGTGTCCCATTATTATGTTAAAACATAGGAAAATAATTATTGTTTTGTCTCCAGATAAAATTATTTACATAAACTAAACAGTTCTTACGAAAGATTTAAATTAGGTTTTGTATGTTTGAATAATTGTGAAAAAGGACTGTTTTTTTAAGTGTTTACTCACCATAAAGGATGACTAAAAATAGGGAATTTTCTGTGTTTCAAATTCCCTAAGTGTATGTTATACAGTATATTCAACTGAGGTGATGGTTATTCTGTTCCTTTCGTTAGTCCACCGAGTTTTTCATGAAGTAAAATCAGAAATGTGTAACTGATTAGAAAGTAATCTGTTTGCAGTTGAGGTATCTATAAAACACATTATTTTAGTCAGGTAAACAGTTATTGAAAAAATGTTCACAGTTTTTAGTTAAAGCCACTCAAATTGCAAAATTACCTTAATTTTTGTCGTATTATCCGCACCGGCGTGTAATCCGCAGACCGTGAAATTCACATAAAAAAAAAATTCCTTCATTTAATCCGCAGACTGTGACATTCAGGAAAAAAAAATTGCTGTAAAATCCGCACATCATAGATGTTGAACCGGAAGTGGAATTTCCGAAAGTCGGTCATATAATGTAATGACCCATGAGTCCGAAGAAGAGAAAAAAAAAATTATTACATGAAGAAATTCATTTTTAAAGGTTACTGTTTTATATTTTTATCTCCGGACAGATCAAGGGTGTGGTATCCATAGATCAAGCCGATGCATCTCCAGAGTATTGCATTACACCTTGCCAATGATGAAAGGCTGATACAGAACAAGTCATAGAAATACCGTATGTACTTGCATATAAGTCAAAAGTTTTTGAAGGAATTCCTTCTTTCAGATTTGGGGGATCGGCTTATACTTGGGCCAATAAAAAACTTCTGTGAATTCTCCTGCGGAATTTACCGCCAGATTTGTTTACATTTTAAACCGTGGCACAGAGGTTTTCCGCATGTTACTGCACGATTGTGTTCTGACCTCAAAACTGTCGCACAGTGACACGATCATATCCTCAATTCTGTCCACCACTTTAAGTTTAAATTCGGCAGTGTAACTGAAACGTTTCCTTTTCAAAGACATCATGAATAGCAATGAAGGAAAATAGTAGCAACGACGTTGGTCAAAACGGTAAAATGTTTTGTTTTTTTTTTGGCAAAAAACACAAGGCAGCGCACGAGGTTCGAAAGGAGGAACACATAGCGATCGTGCAGCAAGTGCTGTGTTATTTGGCTTTTTGCCATAAACAGGGACAGCACGATAGTCAGAGCTGTCCTCAACAATAACAAAATGACCCCTGCCGCAGGGCTGCAAAATATGTCCGAACGCGCGAACGAGGTTCGGGGAAATTAAGGCAGCTCTGGGTGGATTCGAACATCGGTCACAGTTAACAGACGGGTAAAAAAAAAAAAAAAAAGGTTTCAGAAATCGAATTTTTTTATTTTCCAGCTGACAAAAAAAAAATGTTTAAGATATTTTTAAAGGTTTTTAAAATATTTTGTGTTTTCCCTATCTGAAAAATATTACTAATGATATACGTAATAGTGTTCTCCCTAGAGACTGTTTGGTGGGCGCCTGCCCAGCCGACAGTGTTTAAGCTGCCTATTACTTTTTCACCAAATCGCGACAAGCACAATACGCCAAAAAAAAAAAAAAAGTTCACCTGAATCGTCAAAAAACGAATGCTAAAAATTTTGTTTTGTTTGTTTTTTAATCCTTGTTACCATTAAGAAATTTGCTCATTTTCATTTTTATGTGGATAAAAATCAAACGTTTAGGCTCGTTTCACACAGACGGAATGAATCCGACGAATCTGTAAAACCGACCCGCAGTGGGTTTTTTGGGTGGCTTTCACACGAGCGGTTTTATTTTAGAGCGGAGGAAAAAAACGCTCGACCGATAGGCGGAACCAAATGGCTAGCTCTTTGTGTGGTCAGTTTGTAGATTGTGTCTTCGTTCAAATGCAGTATTTGATGTAAGAACTCAATGCATAACATGTTTCAAACTCATGAAAAGATAATGTATTGAATATTACGAGTACCTATGTTGATGTATAATCTACAGTAAATGTAGCAAATGTATGACATAAACCATTTTTTCGGAGCCAATGTTCTATGTGTTGAAAGATACATACACGGAAATACTAAGAAACATTTGTAAAGTGCATTAAAACACACACACTTTTACAGAGCATTTTGAAGAACACTTGAGGAAAACTAAGGAAACACAGAATTCTTTAATAACCTTTTATAAGACGTTTTTGAGAGCACTTTCACAAGGCTGTGTGATCATTTCGAAATAATTAACTCTCCTTATATGTGAAACTTTAAATTTCAGGCAACTATTGGTGTGAATTATTTATCAGGTGTGAATTTTTTGATGCGGGCTGTTATTTCTCCATGCAACATGTAACAACAGATTTCGAAAGAAATCTTAATTCACACATAAAATGATTAAATTTGTTGTTCTGGATGAGGATGTTTTTTTTTTTTTTAATTATTTACTACATTCTCTTAGTTTGTTTAACTGTTGAAAGACACAGCATGACCATAGGGTTTTCGCTACTTTATTCTGGAAGCCTTCAGACATTTTTTTCGTTTAAAGCACACAGTTAACCTGTTTGTGAAATTTGACTTCTTTCTTGAAAGACAACTCCCATAACTCTGAAGTTCCGACAGTCGTTATACCATTGGAGTTTCTACATTTATTAACTATCGTACGTTTCTACATTTTATTTTCGTCACTGCTGTTTGCTTAAAATACTGTTTTGCATAGTTACCACATTTTGAAGTCATTCACTCCTATACAAAAAATGGCAAAATGTGGCAATTAACTTCTGCAGCACTGTAAACCATTACAATGTTTGTAGAAAATTGCTGGCAACATACCTACACTCGAAATATGGTGATTATGCGTGAACTATGAGAAAACAATTATACTAAACTTGAAATTTAAAAAAATGCAGAAAACGCTGCTATTTCCATGAACGAACAAGATTTCCAAACATTGTGAGTTTATGCATTATACCTGACCTAGAATAATTTTCTCTGTTGATAAATAAATGATCAGAGTGAATGTCAGGTACAAGGGCAAGGTATATATTTTTTTCTTTCATTACAGTGTGTGAGTGGAGGCCCCCAACAGGTGGAGGACCAGGACTTTAGCCCCAAAGCCCCCCTCCCCTCTGATAGGGACAGGGAAAGCATACTCATACATACTTGCCAACTAAATTTAATGAATATGCAGAAAATTGGCTTTGTAAATTCAGAAGATTGTATAAAAATTCAGAAGATTTTTTACGTCAATTTGTGTCACGATAAAGTGATTTAGAACTCATACTGCTTAAACAAAAAAGGAATACAGGACACTTACCTTTATTTTTTGGTGTGTTTTTATTGAAGGGGATTTTTATTTATAGTAATTTAACAGTTAGCTAAACTTCTTACAGTGATCTTTTTGGATTTTTTTAAGAATTCTTTGGAGTACTCTTTTTGAAAATAAAGTAAATTTTCTTTGCATTTAATTAACAGAAGACTCTCAAGCGATTCACCTGACATTAATGATCAAAACATTGTGCGATTTTATTAACCAAAGAAAAAATTATTTTGCGTTATTAATTAAATGGCAAATACACCCTATAATTATTATTTCACTTTGGTGTTCTTTCAAATGACGAGCCACACCATTTTTCTCTCCTATCATTACTGGAGCATTGTCTGCTCCAAAAGCAATGAAATTTTTGAAAAGTATCATGTGCTTACTAAAAACATCAACTGTAGTTGAGAACCCTGAATTCTGATATCAGAGCTTTCACTATTTTAGATAAAGGGTGTAATTTTCAGATAATGAATACTTTTTTTTTAACACCATGCATCAATTCTTACAAATTTCCAAACTTCGTCACTTCCGTTTTTTGGAAATTTCCCCCACTCTTATGTTAAAATGCACACACGTTTATGAGGGTGATGGCATTTAACAACTACATAGGAGTGGGGATCACATCGCGGGGAAAAAATACAATTACTGAAGAAATCTTCGCTCCGTCTGACTTCCGTTTTCGGAAATTTATCCAACATTTTCAAGCTGAAATACAAATATTTATGGAATAAAATGTTTTCTAATAATAACCGAATTACGATTACGAGAAAAATCTTATCTCCGTCTACTTTCCGTTTTCGAAGGATGAAATTTCGTCCTCCGACGGAGAAAACGACCCCACCCCCTCCCAAAAGTTCAGTTCAGTTGTGCTTCGATCTCGTGAATGGTCCAAATGATAACAAAACAGACGGAATTCCTCGAATTAGCGTAACAATCTCATGGCCGAAGATTACGGGGAAATTTTCGGGCGGCCTAACTTCCGTTTTCGGAAATCGTTGCCTACAATTTCAAGGTGAAATTATGCAATGAAATTATATTTAACAACAATACTGAACAGAAGCAACATCGCGAGAGGAAAAAAATACGATTGCGGGAAAAATCTACACTCCGTTTTATCTTCCGTTTCCGAACGTTTAAAAAGACAAAATAACTTCCCCAGACGGAATACGACTCCCCGCCCTAACTACTACCCCGAAAATTCCCTCATTTTTGCATCGATCTCGAAAATGACAAAAAAAAAAAAAGGTTGGGGGTGGGAAAGGGGACTCCGCGAATCCACGGAAGGATCTCACGTACGAACTAACCGTTGAATCGATTTCGAATGGCGTAAGATTACGCTAAAATATCGATGACCGGTAAATTTTAACTTTTGACGCAAAATTAGCACAGATTTCGTCAAAATCGCAATTTTTTTAGCAGAATGGTGAAAGAACAGCGTTTCGGTACGGGCTGTTGCAATTGGCGCAGGTCTGGCAGCCCTGAGATTAAGACTAGTAAGTTATTGCTGCGCTTTTCAACTTTTTTTTTGTCTTACAAAAATTAATAAAACAGGTTATTTTTGGCAAAAAACGCAGAAATTTTTCGAACGACAGAAGAGCGCGAGTTTGGTCACAAGATCGGAAGAATGTATAAAAAATCGAAAGACTTCTGCCAAAATCGGAAGAGTTGGCAGGTATGCTCATATATTATTGTTGTGAAATATCTCTGCACAAAGACAAGTACATTCGGAATTCGCTTACCGATGATGTTCCTTCATATTCAGTGAAATTGTCGAACTCGTTGTACAAGATTCTGCAGATATCATTCCAAGCATTTTTTTTTTTTTATGTTCCTATCCCTTTAATCTTCCGACGATGTATCCCAACCTTGTGGGCGCTTTTCCACTTCCAAAATTAATAATTCAATATCAACATTAATAGCAGACATGATCGACAGAGGTTATAGCGCAAACTATACTAAAAAATCAGAGTATTTCTGTTGAAAACTAACAAAGCACACAAGCCCAAAGCGATTGACAATCGACCTCGCCTGGCAGCATTGCCTTCGGCCCCTCCCCTCGGACAAGAGTGATTGTTTTATTGCCTAAGCGGAGAATTCGTTCACCGATTGTGTGAATGTCTTGCCTTACATCTGTGTTTCTCTAAATTTGGACGGTATCGCAGTCGGTCAGTTTGTAGCGAACCCCGTGAAAGCTCAGCGGCTGCCCGATCGGAGTTTCTACCGACTCCGCTCGTCTGAAAGTCTCGGTATAACTCTATAGCCGGCTCCAAAAGAGGCGGTTGGACAGCTGAATAATTTATTGCTTCGGCGGGAAGAACCCGCCTGTGTGAAACGGGCCTTAATCTTACATCTCCCGCGCGCGCAATCCCGTACTGAGAATCCATGACTTAGTTCTGTTAACTGCTAGGAGTTCGACGTAAGGGGAGGGTGTGTTTGTGTGTGTATGTTGGTGGCTTTCAAGTGTTTTAGTGAACTGGAGGAGATAGATGGCAGGAAAGGGGAGGGTGATATTGGGTGGGGCCAGCAGAATGCGACAAGAGCAAGAGGGGAAAACTTTCTCTTCAGTTCACATGATTGCTGACCTTAAATGAAAAATGCATTTTCGCGAATTTTTCAGACAGCTGTCTGAAATTTCTATAAGCACCATAAATCCTTGTTACAAATGGATCTGCAAAATTTCGCCTGAATTGTTTAATAACTTTTAAACTAGCCATGAAAATTTTAATTAAACATTCCTGTGTGCCTGTCCCTGGTAAATCTCTTAATAAAAATGTTCATGGCTAATTAAAAAGTTTTTAACCAATTAAAGCAAAATTTTGAGAGTTGACTACTCTTAGCTGATGATGGAGTGTGTAAAAATTTCAGGCCGCCCCGGTGGCGCAGTGGTCTAAGCGATGGCCTCTGATCATTCGTCCGTAAGGGGTCCGGGTTCGAATCCCGGTCAGGCATGGATGTTGTGTTTGTCTTACGGCACTGGCTCTCTCCCTTCCCTGGAACCAGTGACCCTAAATTAGGGACGGGCGACTGCTTATAGCCCATTGAGTTGCTCACGGTGGTCGTTAAACCTCCAATCAAAAAAAAAAAAAAAAAAAAATTTCAGGCAGTTTCATAAAAAATTGACAATGAGGAGTTTTCTTATTTTTTTATCCAGTCTACTGGCAAACCCTTTGTAGCAAACAGGAAACCCTGCTCTTACGTAATGCAGTTACAGGAGATGGGGAACCCTCCTGCTTTCCCCACCATCCCACTTGTTGGAATCTAGGAAAAAAAATCCAGGAAAAAAAGCCACCGGAAAAAAAACCATGGAAAAAAAAGCCAACGAAAAAAAAAGCCAGGGAAATAAAATCCAATTCTTTTTCATTAAGGGGTCAGGCACAAATTGCTGTTCCACCGAAGAACCCTTGGCCGCCCCGGTGGCGCAGTGGTCTAAGCGATGGCCTCTGATCATTCGTCGGAACGGGGTCCGGGTTCGAATCCCGGTGAGGCATGGATGTTGTGTTTGTCTTACGTCACTGGCTCTCTCCCTTCCCTGGAACCAGTGACCCTAAATTAGGGACGGGCGACTGCTTATAGCCCATTGAGTTGCTCACGGTGGTCGTTAAACCTCCAATCAAAAAAAAAAAAAAAAAAAAAAAAAAAAAAAAAGAACACTTGGAATGTGTGACAATTTTTCCAGTAGGGCAGTTTTCCACGGTGCTGAACGAGGGGAACGAACTCTTTTGTTTGTCTGAATCTGAATTTTCATGCCGGTTCATTTGAGTTTAGGGCAACTGGCCACAAAAGTTCAAGGGGGGGCTATAAAGATTGCCGTTTCTGGGTCTATATTGAGAACTGAATTGGGAACTCCAAACAAACGAATTTCGAGAAAACGTTCCACGTAAGCCAAGCGAGAATTGTACTTTAATTTGAAGAAATAAATTGCCAAGGATCTGAGGTACACTTGGTTGGGGGGAGGGGGGGCACTACTTCCAAAATATTAGTCAGTGTATCCAGGATGTTCCCCTTGAAGCGTTCGCGAGGTCCGTGAGCTGGAGGGGCTTCCCCAAAATGTTAAAATGGACATAGAGCTGTAAACATTAGTACCATGCTTTATAAAATAATTCTGTGCACAACCACGAATTTTCAGTAGGGTGGGGTGAATTCACCCCCTCCTGAAAATTCGTGGTTTCTAAGAGCTCTTCAAGGGTAACATCGAGGATATACTGACCGACTCTAGAGGTCCAGAATATAAAATTACGGAAGTTGGGGGTAGACGCCCCAAACCAAGTGTACCTCGGATCCTCATCAATTTATTTCTTCAAATTAAAACACAATTCTCGCTTGGCTTACATGGAACGTTTTCTTGAAATTCGTTTGTTTGGAGTTCCCAATTCAGTTCTCAATATAGGCCCAGAAACGGTAATCTTTACAGCCCCCCCTGAACTTTTGTGGCCAGTTGCCCTAAACTCAAATGAACCGGCATGAAAATTCAGACAAACAAGAGAGTTCCTTTCCCTCGTTAAGCACCTCGGAAAACTGCAACACATAATTCGGAAATTTGGAAAACTGCCCCACTGGAAGAATTGTCACACATTCAGTGTTCTTCGGAGGAACAGCAATTTGTGCCGGACCCCTTAATGAAAAGTGTGTGGCAGTTTTCCGGTAACCGCTGGGCCCAGCCCTCCATTTTTGATTTTTTTTTTTTTTTTTTTTAGAAATGACCAAATCATTATTGAAAATATTTTCGTTATTATTATTACTGTGAAGGTACTAATTTGTGTTGGGTTTTATTGCACCCTTCTTATTGGCCAATCTGCAATGCATTCATAAAAGGAGCAGTTTCAATATTCACAAAACCCCTGTGTTAATCTTCTATTAAATTACTACCAAACTTCAAAATCGCAATCAGTTTTGCTTTACCAATTGTAAGATTATAAATATTTATTATTATTAATTCGTAGGTTATTAATTAATCAAACTCTGCTGCCTCTGTGGCGTCAATCTAGGAAAAAAAGATCCACAGGAAAAAAACAGAGAGCCAGGGAAAAAATCCAATGACAAGTTTTATGTGACCCTCTAGGCTTCTTACACAGAAGTGACGCAAAGAAATCAGAAAATAAATTTTTATATGACCCCTTAAGCTTCCTACATAGAAGTGACACAAAGAAATCAGAAATGAAATTTTTATACGACCTCTAAATTTCCTACAAGGTCATCAACATGGAAGTGGACACAAGAAAATCAAAAGTGCAATTTTTGTACGACCCCTACATTTCTTACAAGGTCAACCAACATGGAAGTAGACACAAGAAACAAAAATGCAATTTTTATACCCCCCCCCCATTGCTCGAACGTCCATGGAAACAAATTATGGTGTCCTTGTAATCTTTGAGAAGTGAGAACTTTTTTTTTAATGTCAATTTTTATATGACCCCCTAAGTTTCTTACTGGTTAACCTACATGAAAGAAGCTGTTGGATTTTATTTCCATGGACTTTTTTCCCTTGGCTTTTCTTTCCTTTGGATTTTTTTCCCTGGATCATTTTTCCGTTGGATTTTTTTTCCTGGCTTTTTTTTTCCGTGGATTTTTTTTCCGGTAACCCACTTGTTAAATTTAGCGGACAACAACAAGTTTTGTTTCAAAGTTGATAAGCTGCTCTTTCCTTTGTATGCTACACTATGGATATTTGTTGAATACTGTATAAATAAAAATATGCTTTTATAATGTGAAACATTTGAGTATGATACAGTATTTTGTCATTTACAGTAGTACAGGAATTGCGATAGTTCAAAAGAAAAATGTACGGCGTGTGAACAATGGACAGAATGTCACGCAGGGACGGGGTGCTGGTTGATGAATGTTAAATAATTCCCACACTTCAAACCCCAGTGCCGCACGCTGGTGAAATTAAAAAGGGGGAGTTTGTATACGTACATATGATGTTTACCGCAATGCAATTACTTTACTGTAATGTCAAAACAATGATAAAATTAATTCAACTACAGAGAAATGTGCCGTCTGCTAGATTTAAAAGCGATCAGCACTTTCATTGTGCAATTGTGTTCATCACTTCAAGCTTACTTAGCATTAGTTGTTTTTTTTTTTTTTTGATGGAATGTTTGCTAGCCAGAATGTGTGATTGACATATACAGTATTTCATAAATAAAAATTCAATTAATTAATATAGTACTGTATTATGAATTTGTTCCCTATATTTTACTTACTTATTAAATACTGTACATATATCTACATAAATTCCAAATACTACTAATTACAGTATTAAATACATATTACTAATTAATTTTACTAATTATTAAACAAATGAAAGCCTATAATACATACATACATACCATCCTATTTGAATTACTATTATATAGTTTAGAGAACCTGTGTGTGTTTACAGTACATATGTACTAGTAAACACACACAGGTTCTCTAAAATCTGCAAAATTCTAAAATCTGCACAACCTCTGGAACCAAGTTGTGCGGATTTTCGGAATTGTACTGTAGTAATATAAAACGAAAAACTGACTTATTAACAACGAATGTAATGTGAAAAATAGGAGTAATTTACTTCACGGTAATCAGGTAATCATTTTGAAAAATGTGTCGTTATGAATACAAGAAGTTATGAGGGCTGTGACGTACTGCGCTCGCAAACGATTCACCAAGCCTAAACGACTTTACTAATGTCAAGGCGGAGACAGCGTGGCGTGAGTAACGAGTACAATGCAAACCACTAGTCACGCTAATAAACGTTTCCGAAACTAATGGGCCGCTCTGGCGGCACAGAGGTCTAAGCGATGGCTTCTAATCATTCGCCCTTGATGGGTCCGGGTTCGAATCCTGGTGAGGCATGGATGTTGTATTTGTCTCGTGGCGCTCACTCTCGCCTTCCCTGGAATCAGTGGCCCTAAATTAGGGACAGGCGACTGCTTATAGCCCACTGAGTTGCTCTAGGAGATCATTAAACCTCCAATAGAAAAAAAAATAATAATGGCAGCGAATGTGTCATAGGTGCTGATTTGAAAAATTATTGGGGGTTCTGGACATTTTAAAGTGAATGACCCATGCATTTTTCAAAGGATTTAAGTCAAATTTAAATTTCATTCAGTAAAATTATCTGGCACAATTAGACGTCTGGAATGCTAGAATGAAATAAATTATAGTTAATAACAGAATTTTTTAGCTGTTTATTTTTCAGCCTCTCTGCCCCGGGTTACTTCTTGATTCGCCTATTCTTCATACGTCGAAAGTTAATGGGTTCCACCATTTTAGGCAAGGAAAGAATTTTTGATTTGTCTATTCCTGTCTTGCCTAAAACTTTCGCCTGCTAGAGGGGAGAGACTCACCTGGAGCACTAAACCTTCTGTGCGCAAAAAAAAAAAAAAAAAAAAGACAGTTTTTTTCGTGAAAAAAAAAGCTAGTTATTCATTGGAATAAATATTACCTGGTGTTTTTTTTTTGTTTTTGTTTTTTTCAAATTTTTATGTAGCAGGCTTTAAGAAGAGTTCTTGATCATTGACATATACTCTAATAATCGCTTAAACTTGTATGGAAATCCGCTACAGTTTTTGGGGAAATTTCAGAGAAAAAAAAAAAGTGTTCTGGGGAAATATTGGGCCCCGAACATTTTCTGCACCCCTGCCCTGCCGTCCCTCCCCACAACTTTCCCGATCTTTCGTTACGACATTCCTCCCCGCTCTGTACAAACTCCTGAACTGAGGAAAATTCTTCTGAGGGAGTTCCTTTTCTAATTATACATCCTCCCTGCACTATTACACTGCAGATTTGTCTAAAAATCGGAGGGTCGTAAATTTATTTATTTATTTTTTAAATCGGCCTATTATTTATCTGCATCGGCGTATAATTCCTATATTTTTAACTGTTTCAGCAGATAATCCGCGGATTATACAACAAAAATTACGGTACTATATTTTTTGGAATATAAGGTGCACCCTTAGATTTTGAGAAAAATTTAAGAAAACAATAAAATTGCATTTTGAAGAAAAAAAGTTACATTGGTCAACATGAAAATTGTAATGAACTTAAAACTACCCAATCTTAGCTAATTTTAGGATGCTGAATACAAAAATGACATTTAAAATTGCCAATTGGCTCTTATTTTTAAATTACACCTATGGTATCAAATTATAAGCATTTCACATTATTGGTTACACCTTTCAATAAAAGTAAAGCAAAACTGTAGCTTTTGTGGCACCAAGGCCTTATCATGTGATCTGACATTCCAGCAGGCTCCCTCTGCACCACATGTTCAGTTGGTATGGCACCTCATGCTGATCACGTGATCCTTTCTATTCGTTGCTTCTCTCAGGATCAAGTTAGTGGTAGGTGTCACATGGCACATGTTTTCTGTTGTTATGTAGTAGTCAGAATTTCAGTTCTTCAGTTGTTCCATCTTGAACAGTTTCAAGTAACTTCTTTTTGTTTTGTTTCTGCCATGAAACATTAAAAATGTCACATAAATGTGTGAATAATCCAGATAACTTCTGTTATGTATTTAGAGAAGTGATATTTGCATCTCTTTCTCATATGCAGCTTAGAAGGTCCAGGTCTATTCCATGGTGTAGAACAACCTTCTCAAGTGTCGTAGGTCAACCATATCCCACACTTGAGTCCTTTTTTAGCTTTCTTTGAGTCTTTGTAAGCAGGGAAGTACATCAATGTGGGGATTTAGTTCACAGCTGACAGTTTCAGTTGGTCATTCCACCTAAGGATTACGGAACATAACCCAGTGAGTGGGGTCTTTTTTGCCAACAATGTCACACAGAACTAGTTGGTACTTCTCCAAGATTCACAGAGGCCCTTGTTGCTGTTCTGTATGTCATTGTTGCCCATGGAGTGTCTCGAGGTGGCAAACCCATCTCTCACTAAGATCGCTCACATTTTGATTGAAACGTATATCTGTTGGTAAAAAAGTGTTTGTGGCCTTCATAGATTTAGAGAAAGCGTATAACAAAGTAAACAGGACTCTTCTGTGGAAGGTACTGAATAAATATGGTATTACTGGAAATCTACTTAATAATGTGAAAGCCATGTACGCTGGCAGTAGAGCTTGTGTACAAGTGAATGGTGTTTTATCGAAATGGTTTTCTATTGGTGCAGGAGTCAGACAAGGTTGTGTAATGACACCCTGGCTGTTTAATATATTTATGGATGCATGATGCCAAAATAGATATTATTGATTTATATGCTTCGGCAATATCCATGTGTGCAGATTGCTCTCTGCTGATGACATAGTCCTGTTGGCAGAGAGCAAAAGTGAATTACAGAGCATATTTTCCTGGATGTACGCCATCTGTATGAAATTCAAACTGAGTATAAATAAGGGAAAACCCAAAGTTGTGGTTTTTGAGTGAGGAACTGTTCATACTGAATGCAAGAAAGCCTGAGATTGGCCAGGTGAATGAGTTTGTATGTTTAGGAAGTATGTTGACAGAGAGAACAAATTAGATGGTGAAGGCGAGTGAATTATTCATTAAAAGTCATAGCTGCCTTAGGAGGATTTCACAGGAATGATGGGTTCTTAAGGAGGTATTGAATGGCTGTGTATGAAAGTGTAATTGCTCCTACTCTGATGTACGGCAGTGAGTGATTTGTGTGCTGGGGAGGTGCGTTACTTGCGAGGGGTTTGTGGTAAGACACGCGCTGATCATGTGAGGAATGAAGAGGTGTTGCACATGTGTAATGTAAGGCAAAATGTTGTTAGTAAAGTGGAAACTAATATTCTTAGGTGGTTCGGCTATGTTGAAAGAATGAGTGATGAGGGGATGACTAAGAGAATTTTTCAGCCCAAGTGGCAGGAAAGAAAGGTAGAGGAAGGCCAAGGAAATCATGGGAGGACCGGATTCAGGAATGTCTGCTTGAGAAAAAGATTATAAGTATGAAGTACGAAAAATCTTGTGTGCAGCGTGTGATGGAGTTAATGAAACTTGAGCAGTGTGTAGAGATCATTGCAAATGGAGACATTTGATACACCAACAGTAAGTAAATTTTAGTTCTATCAGTTAAATGTGTACTTGGCACATGGTCTTTCTCTGAGAAGCTAACCTCTGAATCTCAGAGAACAGCTTAATGATATGTACAGTATGTATGTATGTAAGTTATGTGTGTATGTATGTACATTTGCATCAGAAAGTGTTTGTTAAGTGCAACTATGAAAAAAGCATATTTCTTGTATTTTGGTTGTAAACTTGGCGATCTTGACTAGAAATGGAGCCCACATGTACGCTGCAATACCTGTGCTTCAAAACTGAGTGTGATGCAAAACAGTAAGAGACATTCTATGCCCTCCACTGTGCCAGTGATTTAGAGAGGGCCAACAAATTACACCACAGACTGTATTTCTGTATGGTGCCTTCTGTCAAAAAGATATGACTATGAAGAAGAGAAAGACAGTTTCATTCCAAACATAGCTTCAGCAATTCATTTGGTGGCTCATGGCAAAGGACAGTCTATTCCTTAACTTCCTGAATTTTTGACTGCCTATTAATAACTGACTATGGTGAAGATGATGACA
The DNA here is from genome assembly GCA_039090855.1 of Macrothele yani. Lineage (NCBI taxonomy): Eukaryota > Metazoa > Arthropoda > Arachnida > Araneae > Macrothelidae > Macrothele > Macrothele yani. The sequence continues at coordinate 68,647,889 of CM077018.1, forward strand.
TTGATGAATATGGTTTACACAGCAAATCACAGCAGCCATCAACTTGGAAGAAATCCAGAATTTTGTCCAAACCCAGATTCCTTAGAGCCACGTGTGATTGCATAATTTGAACTTATTAGGCTGTTGCATATGAAATGTCAGTTTTGGGAGGGAAACTTCCATCTACAGTTACACAGTGGAAACCGACCCGTATCAATCGAAATAGGCACCATTAGCTGCAATACATTTATCACATTGCAATACCAGTTGCATAGAAGTCGGGCGTTGTGGACTGCAGAAACTGTTCAAAGGCGTGTTTGACGGCTGCTTCATTGGTGAATCATTTCCCTGCCAAAAAAAATGGTTCAAATGCTTGAACAAGTGGTAGTCAGTGGGCGAGAGCTTGGGAGAGTAAGTTGGGTGTGGAAGAGCCTCATAGCACAGGCTGTGTAATTTTTGGACTGTTGTTCTTGAAATGTGGGGGTCTCGCGTTGTCATGAAGCAGTACACCACCATCTCTGTTGACCAATCTCGGCCGCTTAACGCGTAACTTTTGATGCATTGTATCCAGCTGGTTGCAGTATTTCTCTGCATTAATGGTTTTGCCAGATTTCATGAACAAATAGTGCAGAATACTGGTTGCACACCACCAAACAGTCACCATTATCTTCTTCATATAAAGTTAAGTACAATTATTCAAACATTCAAAACCATGTGTTTTGGGCTGCACCGACATCTAGCTATCGCAATTGTCGTACATTATCCATTTTTCATCACATGTCACTACTCTGTGCAAAAAAGGAGCGTTTCTGTTCCGGGCGAGCAGCGAAGTGCAGTCAGCTCATGGGGAACCCATTTATCGAGCTTCTTGACTTTACCAAGTTCTTGGAAGTGATGTAAAACTGTTGAATAGTGGACGCCTAATTTCTCTGCCATGTCCCGTACAGTTTGGCTTGGGCCACTCTCTACTAGGGTTTGCAGTTGTTGATGGCTGGTGCTGAGTGCCCGCATGGTGCATTTGCAAGTTCCATATCACCAGCTTGGAATTTTTTGAACCATTGCTGCACAGTCTGTTTGTTTACTGTGGTATCTCCAAATGCTGTGTTGATGTTCCTGGCTGCTTCTGCGGCGTTGTGGCCTAGTTTGAACTCATACAGAAAAAGTATTCGTAATTGGCCTCCTTCCATGTTCTGGCTACACAATCACACTACAAGCTAGCACCAAAATGATTCCGTGCCGACCGGCTAGGATATTTAACCTTCCCAATCAAACACACTAGTGCCATCTGTTGATGTTTGTACGGCTCGAAATGACGTCATCCCGAAATCTGACATTTCACCTGCAACAACCTCATCAGAAATCTGGAAATGCGAAAGAAGAGGCTGACACTTTTGTCATCAAGGTTGCATCAATGTAATCTCCTGGACAATTCTGTGAAAGTAACATTTCCTACCAGAAATAAAGATTTGGAAAAATGTATCAAACAAAAGGTGACTTCACTTTCTGTAATGATGTTGTTGAACTACTGGCAACAATAAACATGAGACATGTTCCTGAACAGTGGTGGCTCTAAAGTAAGTCTTATTACTGAATGGAAATGAGTTTCCTTCAATCCTTATTGCATATGCAAACATGAAAATAATCCTGTTAGGTGTACGCTATCAGAAGTATGAGTGGCAAATATGTGGGGATTTAAAGGTGATTGTTATTCTCTTAGGATTACAAAAGGGTTACACAAAGTATTCTTGCTTTCTCCGTGAGTGGAATAGCCATGCAATAGATACCCATTACAAAAAGAGAAATCGGCTTAAGTGAAAATCATAAACACCCAGAATTAAGAATGTAGCACCTGAAACTCCTTGATAGAATCAAGTAAAGTTTTGCTAACCCCACTAAACATAAAACTGGGGCTAATGAAGAACTTCATCAATGCTTTGGATATGAGTGGTCCTGCATTCACATATTTGCCTGAGAAATTTCCAAGACTTAGTGCAGAGAAGAATAAAGCAGGTATTTTCCTTGGCCCACAAATAAGGCAACTTTTCGAAGATGACCATTTTGAATGTGTGCTTAGTAAAAAGAGAGAAAACAGCATGGAAATCCTTTTTCTGTGTTTCAGCTGGCTTTCTGGGAAATACTAAGGCAGCAAATTTCAGTGATCTTGTACTAATTTCTTCCCACCAAACTATGGCACAGTTAGTGATGAGCATGGTGAGGACTTTTATCAGGACATCTCAGCAATGAAGTAGAAGTATAATTGTAAATAGAGTTCTGCCATGTTTGCCGATTATTGTTAGATGTTAAAAAGAGAATCCCCAGAAACTGAATACAAGTGAAAGTAAAAAAGAAGCTGTATTCAAGGCAGGTAAGTTTGTATATACAAAGTATAACGTATTGCATCACCTACAAAAAGAGTGAATTTTTAACTAACTAATTTTTATAGTTATTTCATTGTTTATATGTCATTAGATGCAAAATTTAATTTTGGAGATTTCAAAACTGTCATAGTTTTTCCTGTAGCTACTTCTCTTCTTAGAATATGACATAAAATATGGTGTTTGACAAACATTGAAATTCACGTTAGCTGCATATCAGTTGTTACAGCTAATCATAGACATTTTTTTACATGATTGGCTGCTTCCTAATGCTATCCTAATCCTACCCTAGCCTTTATAAGGGTTCAAGCACAGCTACTAGTGCATTGTAGTGGCCGCTTCTTGTTGTTATTAGGGTAAAATTTGTGTACATTCTCAATAATGGTTAAAACTGCAGAATTGTTCACATCGACAGAGTAAAAAAACTTGTTCTGCATAAAGAGGGATATTCTTCAAAGCAAACCGCTGAAAGAGTGGGCTGTAATCAATCTACAATTATTAGGCTACTGAAGAAAATAAAAGACACTGGTAATATTGAAAGTATGTGGCGCAGTGGAAGGCCCAGATCCACTACAACCAGACAAGACATAGTGTTTAGAAAACTAAGCTTGGCAGACAGGAGGCTCAATTCACCTGAATTGCTTCAAAGATGGTCTGAAATGACTGATGTTACTGTTAGTTCATCTACTGTTAGGAGGAGGCTGCTTCACTATGACTTACATGGCTAAAAAGGTAGGCGCAAACCACAGTGGGTAAAACAGCATGCCTTATGGACAATCAAGCAATGGGAAAACGTTATTTTCAATGATGAATCAGAATTTTGTTTTAATGGGAATCAAATCAATGCCTAAGTAAGGAGATTCAAGCATGAAGAATTCCATCCAAGTTGCTTAGTGACTACTGTTAAGCATCGGGTTAAGGTCATGGTTTGTAGCTGCATGTGCGCACATGGCGTTGAAACCTCTACATTGTCAATGGTATGGTAAATGCCCAGAAATACATGTGGATATTAGAAAACAAGATGCTACTATCATGTAGAACACTTTATGACAGAAATTTTATTTTTCAAGACGACAATGCTCCCTGTCATCGTGCTAAAGTACTGAAAAAGTGGTTGCAGAAAAAAATATTCAGCACCTTGATTGGCCACCACAGTCACCAGACTTAAACCTGATTGAAAATTTGTGGTTCAAAGTGTATATGAACTATCAAAAAAGAAGCCAACAACCAGAATTGAACTCATTGAAGATGTAATTCAAATTTGGAATCCTATTCTTCAGCCCAATCTTTTACAAAACCTTGTTCACAGTATGCCAGAAAGATCCAAAGCTGTGATTAAAGCTAAAGGCTGGGCAAAAAAATATTTGATACATTTTAACAGAAGAGAGAGAGAGAGGGGGGGGGGCTACAGGAAAAACTACATTTTTAAAATCTCCATTAAATTTCTTATCTAATGACATATAAATAATGAAACAACTATGAAAATTATTTAGTTAAACAAAGAGCTAACCTTAAAAATTAACGATTTTTGCAGATGATGCACTACTTTTGCACACCACTGTATATCTCAATATTATGTGAATATCAGGTATCTTATTTGAATTTAGGAAAGTGCATTTTTTTCAAAAATAACAGTTAGTATGTCAATTTAATTATCATTTTCATTATTAGCAGCCTAAAATACACAAAGGAATAGAGATTTGATAACCATAACAAAAATAGTTAAAATTGGTTGACCAGTGTTATGCATAAAAACAGCAATGTATGGAATATCAAATCCTTGCGATTTGCAAAATTAGCAATGTGAAATACCACTGACATGAACGTAGAAAAATGCCATACAGTCCATCAGCTAATGGCTTACATGAGCTGCAGGATTTGCTCTCAATGTCACACTTTCATACAACCAATGTCCTTCATTATTGTTTCAGATGGACATCTTTGCCACATGGCTGATGTGTTGAAGTAAGATGGCATTGGTCAAATTCTATCACCATTCTGTGGCATACAAACAATTCCAGGGAATGGAAATTGCTTTTATCTTAATCTAAAGCTTTGCCAAGAACCATTCAAAATAAAAGAAATATCATCAAAGAAGTGAATAGGCTAACCTCTGCATATTGTTGGCAAGCAGCAAGGAAGCAAAAGGTCATCAAGTGCCACAACATGATCTGTCAGGTGTGGTGACATCTTCTGTTGTAAACTACAAATAAAAGTACATTCCCACCAGTCAAAGTTCAAGCAAAATTTGTATGTTTCATGAATGGATTTTTTTCAAAAATTACGTCTCCACAGTATTTATGTTACAATGAATGGATAAGATTTTTGCTTTTTGTCTACAAAAGTTCTGCATAAACTGAAGAATTTGCAGCAGCAATGCGATCACTAATGCATTTGCATCCTCAGTTTGCTGGTGATGTCTTAAGCATTTGTTATGATGTTTTAGCCTGAAATGTGGTTCTTTCTCTTCTTTTTCTATCACTTTACTTTTTAAAGAATTATGATAGTCCTTTATGCCCATTTCAGATCACCATGTACAGCATGTGAGGTATGTGCTTAAACTGCATTTTACATCAGTAACTCACAGATGTGCACGTGGGCAACAATACATGTTAAGCACGACAGCAGGCCCTGCTTACAAAAGTCACACATGCATAGTTAAAAATGGATATAAACATAAAAGTATAGTACATACAAGCATTCATGATACAATGACATGGTAGAAAAAGTTCAGAAGAAATCAATTACTGTACATAAGATAAAGTGATAGCATTTTAAACTAATTTAGTAATCTTTATAGCAACATACATATGAATATATTTATGGTGATAATAATGACCTTCAGTAAATAAGATGCAGGAGATTTTGACACCAAATGGTTTTGAAAAAAAGTGCATCTTCTGAAAAATTAGTTATTTTGCCATTATGAGCAGGTTATTTAGGGTCTTAATCATAATTCATTTCGTAGCAGAATTTCTTAAAATTCGAGAACTGACTACAGGAAATGAAGGCGAATAGTGAAATACATAACAGTATGTTTTGCACTATTAACTTTTTATGTGACAATCATTTTGAGAAACAAATTTAGTGACATGAAGAACATGACTCTAACAGCACAGAGCTGTAACTAGGGCAGGGCAACTGTCACGGGCGCAGCTCAAGAGAGGGAGCAAAATTCATGAGTACAATCTGATTAAAATCGGAATCGAAACTTTTGCACAAGTTTCTGGTGCACCTTTTATCGCCATACTTTGTCGTTTGTCTATTTACAGAATTTGCTTATAATATTTTTTGCCAGTTTTGGTAGCTTCGCAGCCTAAAATTCGAATTGCTTCGTCAAAATGTGCAGGGGATTTAATTTGTTCACACTGAGAAATAAAGCGCAGGTGTTCGTTCGTTGCAAGATATGGATGTCGTTCACATTCATAAAGATTCTCTGGGGGGCAATTTGATTACTACTACTCTACAACAAGCTGTATTTAATGTGATACCAAAGGTCCAAACTCCAAAGCAGTTGGGAATTTCATCACTTTTTTTCACCTTTTATATTTTGCAGCCCTAAATGGGCTGCAAAACACAAAAGGTGCTGTAAGTTAGGGAAAGAAAATGTACAAAACCCTTCTGCAGAGTTCTGCCACCAATTACCTACATTCAAGAGGGTAAAATGCCATTCCCTTCTGAAATAAGAAATGACACAAGACCAGTGTTACCGTCCTAAAAATTCATGCAACAAGCATGGTTATAATATTTCAAGCACCAAGTGCTAAAGCTTTTTTTGCCTTAACGATTTCGGTGGGGGCTGGGGGGATTTGTAGCTTGCCCCAGGTGCAGAAATGCTTAGTTACACCTCTGAACAGCATATCAACAAATGTGAAGAACAGAACTGCTAGAGTTGCTCATGGGTCATTAAACCTCCAATCAAAAAAAAAAAAGAAAAAAAAAAAAAAAAAGAACAGAACTCCCATCAAATCAATTATGATTGAGACCCTGAATGTTCAAAGAGCTAATTTTTTCAATGACCATATCTTAAAAGGTGAACTTTAATGAGTTTAGTAGTAATGGGAAATTAGTCATCTTTTTCATGTGGATTAAGTCTAACATGTAAGCAAACTGATTTTACGTGATACATAACAAATAACTCAGACTTGATTTAAATTTATTCAAAATGCCCACTTTTCAAGGAATTCTTTGGTTTTGGAAATTAGGAAAAAAACATTTTGGGGTAACTTCAGGAAGATGTGTGGTATGTTCCATTCCAAACTCATGTACACTGAAGTGCCAGAAAAACTGGTACAGACGAGCTTATGCAAAATACATAGCAACGTCACCTATGTGCATACTCGGTTGCCTCCGCCGGTGCGTATATAAAGCGATGGGCATCCTTGCTAGCTGTCAGAGCTGTTTTCGGCATGAGAATGACAAGTAATAGCAATTTAAATAATTTTCAACACAGTGTCATAGTCGGCGCTCGTGAGATGGGCCATAGTATTTCGGAGGTAGAAACGAAGTTCAGATTTTCACGGACGACCATTGTAAGGGTGTACCGTGACTACAAGAATTATGGCAAAACCTCCTACCTACGATACCAGTGTGGCCGTAAAAGACATTGGGTGAACGTGACCATCGTCAGCTGTCAAGAATCGCTTCACGTGATAGGCGTGCAACACTCTCGCAGGTATCATCGGAATTCAATGCTGGAACCTCAACAAGCATCAGCGTCCGGACTGTGCAACGGACAGCCGACGCCCAACTCGAGTCTTCTTGATGGGTGCATGACACAGAGCTATGTGCCTCACTTGGGCACAGCAACACTGGACACTTGATGACTGGAAACAAGTAGCCTGGTCTGACGAGTCGCGTTTCCAACTATATCGGGCAGATGGAAGGTTTCGTGTGTGGTGCAAACCCCATGAAGCCATGAATCCCGCCTGCCAACAGGGAACTATACTGGCTGGTGAAGGGTCCATAATGTTATGGGGTGTGTTTAGCTGGACTTCACTGGGACCCCTGGTACATCTGCAAATGTCTGTGACCTGCCAACGCTATGTGCGCATCCTTTCTGACGACGAGGTACACCTGTTCATGTTCTGCATTCATGCTGATGGGTTGGGCCTGTTCCAACATGACAATGCACTTCCACACAAGTGTCGGGATGCCACATTATGGTTACAGGAGCATTCATCTGAGTTTGGAGTGTTGCCATTTCCACCCAAGTCCCCAGATCTGAACGTGATAGAACATATTTGGGATGCCATGCAACGCGCTATCAAACACAGGAATCCGAGACCTCGAAATACACCCGAATTGTGGAACGCTCTGCAGGAAGTATGGTGTGCATTGCCTACAGCATATTTCCAAAAGCTAGTGGAGTCCATGCCCCGTCGTATTTCTGCAGTCCTGCGCTCCCATGGGGGACTTACTAAGTATAAGATTGGTGTACCAGTTTTTCTGGAACTTCAGTGTATTTTGTGATGGAACTCTGGAAAGCCCAAAGAATTGCATGGGGAATGTGCATTGTTATAGATTTTCTCACTATTTTGGATAACGTTGCTTCATGTTTAGGTCTTTGGTTAAAATCAATGACAAACTTTTGTATTCTTTAAGTAAGTAAATGCAAGATTTACCCCCAACAATTGTCTAACAGTCATAGTACATTAATTTCCCTAGTGATTAAAAACCAATATTTTAAATGATTATTTTTGACTACGCGAAAACCCGTCAATAATGAATGGGAAAATAAGATATGAAGAGTAATTTTTTAATAACAAGGTATTCTTTTTGTTTGTGAAGTCCAAATATGAAAGTATATTTCATGAACATTGCAGCAATAAAAAAAAAGTACTACTAGCAGCTATAAAAATGTGCCCCAACAAGACATGTTTAGATAGGCATGTTAGAGAAACTGGCCACAGCATGGAATGGAATTTTTCAAAAATTTCCTTAGTCATCAGTTTTCAAAGAAACTTTCAAAAAAGAAAATTAAAAAAGGAATAGAAATTGAGAAGAATAAGAATTCCATCATCAATAATAACTGGAAAGGTTTGTGCCTAACATCTGGGAAGATTTGGTGAAAAATAACTCATGACAATAGCGGCAGAGAAAGAGTAACAACAACGGACTGCCTGATGAAAGAGAAGAATTTTCTCTGAAAATTTGCAATTTAAAACTAAATAATTCCTAGAAAAAAACATATTAGAAGTTCAAGTGTTTAATTTAATAATCTAGGAAGCCAGTTTTCAACAGGAGCTTTATTCAAAAAGTACTACATCATATAGTTGTCATGTCACATGCTGACATAATTAACAGTTTCCATTTACAAAACATCTGCTTGAAAACACAAAAAGCTAAGCAGGATGTCACAAATATTTCTTTTTCGGTTGTTGCTATGATTGTGACTCTTTCCATTGCACCACCAAAGTGGGACAGACGTTCAGACAAAGCTAATTATATTGTTTGTGATTATTACACACCATTTGAATTTCTTTCTTAGTGCTTGAATTGTTTTCTGAAAATTCACCCCCCCCCCACATCTCTCTTTAAAATCTCTTAAACCATAGATGGGCATGTGCCTCTGCACACAGTGTTCCACCAAACCTATTTGATAATTACAAATTGGTTATGTATATTTTGCAATTATCAATTTAATTTTCCTGCAGTTTCAACAGAAGTATTATGTCAATTTACTATTTAGTTTTTTTGTCATACATTTTTGACAAATGGACAAAATGTATGTTCAATAATTTTTCATATGCTCTGATAAAGAAAAACTGACTAATACAGCCTTGCATCCAGTGTTGAAAGATAGTGCATGAAAAAAAGCCAGTCATTGTTGAACCTTATACCAAATGTGGAAATTTTTTAGTTTGCTGTGTACAGATGCATACACTTTATCCAAGTATTTAGTGCTGTATATAGTCTGTGTACAAATTGCATGTGAACAAATTATCAGGAAAAACCAAAATGTTGATGCAAAAAAGAAGAGAGATGAGGACAACTAAAGAAGATGTGACTTCCAAAGTGGAATATATAGAGCTATGCAAGACAGTACGAAAAAGTATCACTGAAGACGTAAGGAAATTCAACTGTGAACTAGTAAGGAAAGCAATTGAAAACAACCAAAGCCTAAAGATAGCAAAGGGACATCTCAGTAAGGGAAAAAAACAGATTATGGCACTGAGAAAAGAAGATGGTTCTGTAACAAGAAATAGAGGCGAAATTTTGACAAGAGTGAAAGATTTCTACTCCAAATTATATGAAAGGGATGATACATGTACTCCAGGCATCATAAAAGGTACCAGAGTTCTTCCAGTCCTTCCAGCAGAAGTTGCACATGCAATCAAGAACATGAAGCGGGGAAAAGCTCCAGGAGAAGATGGAATTACTGTAGACATCATACAAGAAGCAAGTGGAGAAATCGAAACAGTACTCGCCCAAATTTTCACTCGATGCCTTAATGAAGGGAAAATTCCTGAGGATTGGAACAACGCTACAATGATCTTGCTACATAAAAAAGGTGACATTGAGGATCTCAGGAACTACAGACCTATCAGCCTCCTATCAGTGGTTTATAAAATCTTCACTAAAGTTCTTTCACACCGCTTGAAGGTAACACTGGACATGGCTCAACCGAGAGAACAAGCTGGATTCAGGAGTGGCTACAGCACAATAGATCATATCCATGTACTGAGAGAACTAATTGAAAGAGCGAGGGAATATGAACTTCCATGGTGCATGGCTTTTATCGATTATGAAAAAGCCTTTGATTCGGTGAAACCATCAGCAGTTGCAATGGCTCTGAAATCCTGCGGTATTGAAGATGCATACATTAATATTATTAATAACATCTATGAAAATGCAAGTGCAAAGATTCTGCTATTTGAAAATACAACACACATAAAAATTGGAAAAGGAGTGAGACAAGGTGACACCATATCTCCGAAGCTCTTTAATGCCACATTGGAAAATGTCTTTCAATCACTGAACTGGGAAAACAAAGGCATAAAGATTAATGGAGATTATCTAACCCACCTTCGTTTTGCTGATGACATAGTCATTTTTGCAACTACCCCATCAGAGCTACAGAGTATGTTGCAGGAACTTGCTGACAAGAGTAAAGAAGTGGGATTAAAAATGAACTTTCAGAAGACAAAAGTGATGTTCAATGCTTTTACAAGAAATGAAGATTTATCGATTGATGGAGAAAAGCTGGAGATAACAGACACGTACGTTTATCTTGGACAGCAGATATCAAGTGAGGGTCACATTCGTGAAGAAATTAATCGGCGTACAAAACTTGCCTGGAGAGCTTTTGGAAGAAACAGCATAATTTTCAAGAGCAATATGCCATTATGCCTTAAAAGAAAAGTGATCAATGCATCCTTCCAGTGCTTACGTATGGTGCAGAGACGTGGACCTTAGCTAAAAGAGACATACAAAGGCTGCAGACAACTCAAAAAAGCATGGAGAGGTGCATGCTTGGTGTAACCAGGAGATATAAGAAGAGGAACACGTGGATCCGAAAAATGACAAGAGTGGAAGACATCATGATCAGAGTTAAATCCCTGAAATGGCAATGGGCTGGACATACTGCCAGAAGAACAGACCATCGATGGACAGCCGAAATTTTAGATTGGATTCCAAGGGACAGGAAAAGACCCAGAAGAAGACCACATGGAAGATGGGTGGATGAAATTCGAAAGTATGCGGGAGTGACATGGAGGAGACTGGCACAAGACAGACCGTTGTGGAGGAAACTCGGGAGACCTTCGTCCAGCAGTGGATTGATAATGGTTGACAATGATGATGATGATGATAGTCTGTGTACAATTTCTAAATATCTTGTCAAGGTTCAGTCTCATTTTTTTATTGCATAAAAATTATTGTTTGCAGTATGCAGATTTTCTCATACTGCATGCAAAGCATCTTCAAGAAAAAAAAAAAAAAGAAATTAACAATTGTAGCATACTAGCCAACTTTGGAAAATGTGCATCAGTAAAACTTTTGCACGAACGCCATTTACCACAAAACAAAACATAATTATATTAATAAATATGCAGTAAAAATCTCTGCATATGCATATCATCAGCGTTACCACTCGCTTGATCAAATCAGGCTGTGGAAATACAAAATGTGATGGCTACCATCGCAGACTCTGCGCACGTGTCGGCATCTATAAATAGCCACCACTGTTCAGGAACATGTCTCATATTTATTGTTGTCAGTAGTTCAACAACATCATTACAGAAAGTGAAGTCACCTTTTGTTTGATACATTTTTCCAAATCTTTATTTCTGGTAGGAAATGTTACTTTCACAGAATTGTCCAGGAGATTCCATTGTTGCAACCTTGATGACAAAAGTGTCAGCCTCTTCTTTGGCATTTCCAGATTTCTGATGAGGTTGTTATTAGGTTGTTGCAGGTGAAATGTCAGATTTCGGGATGACGTCGTTTCGAGCCGTACAAACATCGACAGATGGATAGTGTGTTTGATCGGGAAGGTTAAATATCCTAACCGGTCGGCACGGAATCATTTCGGTGCTAGCTCGTAGTGTGATCATGTAGCCAGAACATGGAAAGAGGCCAATTACGGATACTTTTTCTGTATGAGTTCAAACTGGGCCACAACACTGCAGAAGCAGCCAGGAACATCAACACAGCATTTGGAGATGCAATTTTTTTAAAGGAGAATTTTTACTCCTTTGAAAAAATTTAGAGAGTAATTTTCAAAAGTCTGGAGTATTTTAGAAAAATTAACAGATGAAATAAAATACTTATGAAAATGCTTGGCAATTATGAAAAATCAATCCAGATTTTTTCATATAAAAATATTTCACTACTGCTCAATGTATTTAGAATTTGGATCCGTTTTGTTTCTTGTTTTGGAAATAAATATAATATTCATACTTTAAAACAATAACATTAATCCTAGTTGTAAATGCATTTATGGCACCTCTATTCATAGTGATTGTGGAATAACTTTTTTACGGGTCTTATAGAGGTTATTTTTCATGAAAGTTGGTTGTCAAATTTTCGAACTAAAGCCTAGTTCGTCATCAGGACTATGTCACTGGAGTAGTTGCTGCCACTCAATTGGAAGAGTCCATCCACAATTATCGTTAATTGTGGTACTTCTTCTTCTTGCTATTTCGATCCCTTCTTCTAGTTTCCTCTTTACTAAGTTTGACTGGTGGGCGATTATTTTCACTGAGTCCCAATTTATGGAGTGTCCACTTGCTTGTATATGTCTGTCTAGCCCTGTTTTGTTCCCAATGTTCCTAATAGCTGCTTGGTGTTCTTTCATTCGGACCTTAATACTTCTCGCTGTTTCTCCAATATAGCTGAGTCCGCAGTTACAGTCGATGCAGTAAATTACTCCTTCCTGCAATTGGATGTCCAATTCTTTCTGCTTTAAAGCTGGCAGGAACTTCTTTATTTTGTTATTAAGATCTGGAGCTAGCCTGATATTATATTTTGCTCCAATCCTTTTCAGTTTCTCGAAAAGTCCCTTGTGGTACGTAATTTTGCTGGTGAATTTGAAGTTGGTTTTTTCCTGCTTCTTTTTTGGCACTTGTTTAAATACTTTCTCAACATATGGGAAAATATTTAAACAAGTGCCAAAATTAATTCATCCAGTAATGGCAAGCCTGGATATAGTCTCTATGTATACCAACATTAACCTGGACCTCCTACTGGAATTAATTGCAGATGACCTTGCGGAAAAAATAGTATTCCATAATCACAATAGAGAAATACTACTTGGCATATATGAACTGCTCCTATTTTCCTTCAAGAATAATTTCTTCCAGTTTGGAAAGAAATATTACAGGCAAACTTCAGGACTTGCAATGGGTTCTCCACTAGCACCTCTGCTAGCAAATTATTATATAAGTAAACTAGAGGCAAAAATCCTTATACAACCCTCCTTGTTTGCTCTCTATGTAAGATACATGGATGATGTCCTAATTATAGTAGATACTGTGGACCAATCTCTACCCTCTCAGATTCTGGCAGAATTTAACTTACTAGAGAATACCTTGCAGTACACCCTGGAACAGGAAAAAGACCATAGCATCAATTACCTAGATTTAACCTTGACCTCAAGAGAGGGGAAAATATTCACTCAGCTTTTTAGGAAACCCACCAACACAGGGAAGATGTTAGACTTCTGCTCATTCCACCCTGATTATATTAAATCGAATATGGCGAGACAATTTTTGGAAAAAATTGAAATCCTGGTCTCTTCAGCTACTCAAAAAGATCTTCACAAAGAAGAATTAAGGGAAATATTGGCAGAAAACAATTACCCCTCCCCATATGTTGAGCAAATATTTAAACAAGTGCCAAAAAAGAAGCAGGAAAAAACCAACTTCAAATTCACCAGCAAAATTACGTACCACAAGGGACTTTTCGAGAAACTGAAAAGGATTGGAGCAAAATATAATATCAGGCTAGCTCCAGATCTTAATAACAAAATAAAGAAGTTCCTGCCAGCTTTAAAGCAGAAAGAATTGGACATCCAATTGCAGGAAGGAGTAATTTACTGCATCGACTGTAACTGCGGACTCAGCTATATTGGAGAAACAGCGAGAAGTATTAAGGTCCGAATGAAAGAACACCAAGCAGCTATTAGGAACATTGGGAACGAAAACAGGGCTAGACAGACATATACAAGCAAGTGGACACTCCATAAATTGGGACTCAGTGAAAATAATCGCCCACCAGTCAAACTTAGTAAAGAGGAAACTAGAAGAAGGGATCGAAATAGCAAGAAGAAGAAGTACCACAATTAACGATAATTGTGGATGGACTCTTCCAATTGAGTGGCAGCAACTACTCCAGTGACATAGTCCTGATGACGAACTAGGCTTTAGTTCGAAAATTTGACAACCAACTTTCATGAAAAATAACCTCTATAAGACCCGTAAAAAAGTTATTCCACAATAACATTAAGTTTATAATGTTTTGTAATGACCACATGGAACAGCAATGTGTTCAAGAAGTGAAAACATTGCACTTTTGAGGTTCTTATAGGCATCTAAAAGTATCTAATAAACTTCTCAGCAAGTTCCACAGCCACATTTGTTTTTTTTTTTTTTTGCAGCTGCACAGCATCCAGTGCTTAAATTTTCATTTTACTGATAGCTTTGTTTCCCTTCCCATTTCTTTTTCATTTTTTTAATGCCCTTGGATGACAGTTTGACAGTTTTATTCATCATGAATGCATGATAGCTTTCACTATTTTAGATAAAAGATAAATAGTTTAACTTTGAAAATATAAATGCTTTTGAACACCATGCATTAATTTTTACAAATTTTTCAGCTTCGTCACTTTTGTTTTCAGACCCCCCCCTCCCCTCTTTATCAAGCTGAAATGCCAAAACTTTTTTTTGAGGGGAGGGGGGGGATATTTAAGAATACAGGATATGTCAAATAAAGGTAACTTGATCACGCTAGTTACAGTAAATGAAAACTTTTACAAAAAGTTTGTAAGTTGGAAGCTTTCGACCTTATCTTAGGTCTTCATCACGCCAATGGAGGACTAAGATTGTTGCCAGATTCTACATTTGAATTTTTCCTATTTTTGTTGCCAAAACTTAGAATTGATCTCCAGATCATCGGAATGTAGAGAGGAGATTTGGAATTGCAAGTCATTGAGTTGAAAATAATTTCCAGGCTTTCACAGTAACGGAGGGCAAAACGATTGTCAAAAGAAGCAATTCGTTTTGCTTCGTTCCAGTGGGGAACTGCAGATGTGTCTTCCATTGTCAAAATAGACAAGGCAGTGTTAGGATTGGGTTTCGACACATCTTTTTTATGTTCTAAAATTCTATAGCTAATGCTCCTGTATGTGCTTCCAATGTATAAGTTATCCCGAGTAGAAGAAGAAATAGGAATGCAGTAAACTCCTGGGAGTTTCAGGCTTTCAACTTTGTCCCTATCCCTTTGTAGAAGTTTCAAGATGTTTGGGGTAGATTTAATGGCAAGATGGTAACCAAAACTTCTAAAAAGAATCTGTAACTTATAAGCAGAGGAAGGATGGTAAGTAACAGAACCACAGAATTTCAGGTCTTCTTTCTTATGAGGAAGGAGGCATTCGATTTTCGAATGGTTTTCATATTTCTTTATGAGGGAGTTGACAGTAAGAGCAGGGAAACCATGGGAGAGGGCTATTATAGAAATTTTGTAGAGTTCTTCTTGAAGAGAGAGTTGGTTGTTGCAAATGATATGAGCCCTGTGGATGTAGGACTTCAATGCTGCAAGCTTGTACAGATGCAGGGTGAAAGAATTGTAGGGAATTATGTTAGTGGCCACAGAAGGTTTACGATAGACAGAACGAGTAATGGAGAGATCAGCGTTTCTGCAGATAGATACATCCAGGAAATCAATTTTGTGGTTTACTTCCTTAGATATAGTGAGATTAATGGAAGGAAATTTTTCCGTAATGGAGTTGATCAGTGTCTGTAGTTCAGACTCGGAATGTGGCCAGCTAATGAAAATGTCGTCTACGTATCTTAACCATAGGGAAGGTTTAAAAGGGTGTTGAGGAATGATGGAAACTTCAATATGTTGCATGTAGATTTCTGCAAGCAGAGGGGAAAGAGGTGAGCCTATGGGGAGGCCAGATTGTTGCCTATACACAATTTTGTTGAAAACAAAACAACTCTGTTGATGAATAGTGTGGAAACAATCATAAAGATCTTTGATAAGAGTACCGGGGGTTCAAAATGAAGAATCAATTTCTTCATGAGGAGCATGTAGGAATCAAAATATGGTACAGAGGGAAACAAAGATTCTACATCAAGAGTATACAGATTAACACTAGGAGAAAAGGAATTAGGAAGTTTGTGGATGAAGTTTGAAGTAGAGACAACAGTATGAGGATGGTTGGCTGCCAGGGATTTGCATTTGAGGACCAATCTCTTTTCAAGGTTTACTGCTGGAGAAAAAGAATATTCCACTAAAGGTCTGATGGGGTTACCAGCTTTATGCAGTTTCACTTGCAGGAAAAGCCTGGGAGTTCTAAAGTAAGGAGAGGGTGAGATATCACCAAGGAAGGATTGAATTTCTTCTTGTTTAAAAGAATTCAGGTTATTTATTCAGGAAAATGACCTAGCCGTATGCAAAGCAGATAAAGTGGGTTGCCCAGTCATCATTGGTAAAGAAACACTAAACCAAAAAGTGCATTCATTTCTTACATCTGCTAACTGCATTCCTTTGCAGTCAAACACCACCAACTCACTCAAAAACTCAGTTGACAGATTAGCTAAGAAAGGAATCCTTCCTTGGTGACATCTTCAATCCTTCCTTGGTGACATCTCACCCCCTCCTTACTTTAGAACTCCCAAGCTATAATTGTGATCTATAGTTTGCCATCCATATATCCGTTTTTAAAATGGATCCAATCGCGAAATAAAGAATTTTGTGAAATTCGGAAGCCGCCCCGGTGGTGCAGTGGTCTAAGCGATGGCTTCTGATCATTCGTCCGAAAGGGGTCCGGGTTTGAATCCCAGTGAGGCATGGATGTTGTGTTTGTCCAACGGCACTGGCTCTCTCCCTTCCCTGGTACCAGTGACCCTAAATTAGGAACGGGAGACTGCTTATAGCCCATTGAGTTGCTCACGGTAATCGTTAAACCTCCAATCCAAAAAAAAAAAAAAATCGGAAATTTCATTTCTCGTAAAGGTGCAAAAATCCAGCCATGGCCCTATATGCGTACAAATTTCATGGTTCTGTTGCTGTTAATGTGTCCAGAACGCGAACTGATAGCACTTTTTTGCGTACCTTTACTTTAAAATACAATAGCTCTTGAAGTATCGCCAGAATCGAAAAATGGTTTATTTCAGCGTGTTCTCCGAGGTAAACGGTAAAAATACCCCCGGAAAAAAAATACACCCAGAACAAACAGTTCACTGTAAACTGCCACACAGGAACACTGTTGGGTGGCAATTTACCGGCAACCCTGCCACACATCTTTCAGCAACTTGGAAAATTGCCACATGCACAAATTGCTGTTCCTCCGAAGAACACTTTGAATGTTTGACAATTTTTCCAGTGGGGCAGTTTTCCAAGGTGTCTAACGAGGGGAAGTAACTCTTTTGTTCGTCTGAATTTTCATGCCGGTTCATACGAGTTTAGGACAGCTGGCCACAAAAGTTCAGGGGGGGCTATAAAGATTGCCGTTTCTGGGCCTATATTGAGGACTGAATTGGGAACTCCAAACGAATTTCGAGAAAACGTTCCATGTAAGCCAAGTGAGAATTGCACTTTAATTTGAAGAAATAAATTGCCGAGGTACACTTGGTTTGGGAGGCACTTTCCCCCAACTTCCTTAATATTGTGTTCTGGGCCACTGGAGTCTGTCAGTGTGTCCAGGAGGTTCCCCTTGAAGCGTCTGCGAGCTGGAGGGGGGGGGGGGCTTTTCCCGAAAATGTTAAAATAGACGTAGAGCTGCAAATATTAGTACCATGCATTATACAATGATTCTGTACACAACCACAAATTTTCAGGAGGGTGGGGTGAATTCACCCTCCCCCCAGTTTCTAAGAGCTCTTTAGGGGTAACGTCGAGGATACACTGACCGACTCTGGAGGTCCAGAATATAAAATTACGGAAGTTGGGGGTAGAGCTCTCCAAACCAAGCACCTCGTATTCCTTTTACATACTTCACCAAATTTCTGGGGAGGGGGGGAAGGGGCATACATAGTCTGCCACTAAACACAACATGAAGCATAGAAATTGCGAGAAAATCCTTTACCTTGAACACTTGTCTGCGCTCTTAGAAACTTGGAGGAGGATGAATTCACCCTACCCTCCGGAAAATGTGTGGTTGTGTGCAGAATCATTATGAATAGTAATAAGGTTTACAGCTTTACGTCCATTTTAACTTTTTTGGGGGAAGCCCCCAGCTCACAGACGCTTCAAGGGGAACATCCTGGATACACCGACAGACTCCAGCGGCCCAAAATAGAATGGAAGTTGGGGTAGAGCCCCCCCCCCCAATTAAGTGCACCTCAGCAATTTATTTCTTAAAATTAAAGTACAATTCTCGCTTGGCTTACACAGAACGTTTTCTCAAAATTTGTTTGGGAGTTCCCAATATAGGCCCAGAAACGACATACTTTATTTGTCGCCAATTGCTCGTATGTAAACTCGTATGCTTTTTTTTTTTTTTTTTTTTTTGATTGGAGGTTTAACGACCACCGTGAGCAACTCAATGGGCTATAAGCAGTCGCCCGTCCCTAATTTAGGGTCACTGGTTCCAGGGAAGGGAGAGAACCAGTGCCGTAAGACAAGCACAACATCCATGCCTCACCGGGATTCGAACCCGGACCCCGTTCGGACGAATGATCAGAGGCCATCGCTTAGACCACTGCGCCACCGGGGCGGCTAAACTCGTATGAACCTGTATGAAAATTCAGACAAACAAAAGAGTTCCTTCCCCTCGTTAGGCACCTTGGAAAACTGCCCCACTGGAAAAATTGTCACACATGCAAAGTGTTCTTTAGAGGAACAGCAATTTTTTGCCCTTCGTCCGAAAGGGGTCCGGGTTCGAATCCCGGTGAGGCATGGATGTTGTGTTTGTCTTACAGCACTGGCTCTCTCCCTTCCCTGGAACCAGTGACCCTAAATTAGGAACGGGCGACTGCTTATAGCCCATTGAGTTGCTCACGGTGGTCCTTAAACTTCCAATCAAAAAAAAAAAAAAAAAAAATTTGCCCGGCTCCTAAATGAAAAAAAGTGGCAGTTTTCCAAGTTGCTGAAAGATGTGTGGCAGGGTTGCTGGTAAATGGTACAATGCCACACAACAGTGTTCCTGTGTGGCAGGTTACAGTGAACCATTTGTTCTGGGGGTAATTTTACCTACATTCGTTCTCCGAACAATTCGCTACAAACGATATAAATTTCATATTTTTGTGTTCAATACTTTTTTTTTTTTTTTTTGATTAGAGGTTTAACGCCCACCATGAGCAACTTAATGGGGTATAAGCAGTCGCCCGTCCCTAATTAAGGGTCACTGGTTCCAGGGAAGGGAGAGAGCCAGTGCCGTAAGACAAATACAACATCCATGCCTGACCGAGATTCGAACCCGGACCCCTTACGGACGAATGCTCAGAGGCCAGCGCCTTAGACCACTGCGCCACCGGGGCGGCCAATACTTTTTGTGCTGAGAGCTAGAAATGCGCGAGTGTCCAGAAATTTCTACAACAGCGGCGGCGCCAGCTACTTTTTTTAGAAGAGAGAGATACAAACCCTGTTGGTTTGACCAGCATAATGGCAAATTCTCTTCATTGGAAACACATCGATGGTTTATCGTTGTCGTTTGCAGTTCGTTATCCCTCGGAGTCACGCTGGCTCTTCTTCCACAAACGGGCGCACTCCTCATTTCTCACAGCTAAGACAGCGAAGCGCTAGATCAACCAAAGAATATATTCTTTGGATCAACTCCGCGAGCAATCTACTGTTTTCGATCTGGCAACGCTTAGTAAATATTATGTGTTCTATATTAACCTTCGATAGTATTAAAATTCCATGAAGTTGTCCTTGAATTGGTCTGTTGTATTTTATAATGCCTCAATGAAATTTTTATTGTCTCGAAAACGATGTCGTACGAGATAGAAAAACATGCATATCATGGTGTGAAAGATATGGTTTGCTACCCACAGAAAAATTATGTTCCAAAGGTCATAAAATGCGGCTATCAAAAGATTTTTTTTTTTTTTTGATTGGAGGTTTAACGACCCCCGTGAGCAACTCAATGGGTTATAAGCAGTCGCCCGTCCCTAATTTAGGGTCACTGGTTCCAGGGAAGGGAGAGAACCAGTGCCGTAAGACAAACACAACATCCATGCCTGACCGGGATTCCAACCCAGACCCCTTCCGAACGAATGATCAGAAGACATCGCTTAGACCACTGCGCCACCGGGGCTATCAAAGGATTTCACCCCAGAAAGTAATGTTGCTGACATATTGCTTTTGCAGGAGTTTTGATTATATTAATAAGACAACAATTCTTGAGACAAGTATAGAAGACAATGTTTTTACATCTTCTGAAACTGTATCGGATTGGTATACTTACTTCTGAGAGATTATTACGAAATACATGCTAACAAAAAATGAATATACTGGACA
Source organism: Macrothele yani (assembly GCA_039090855.1). Lineage (NCBI taxonomy): Eukaryota > Metazoa > Arthropoda > Arachnida > Araneae > Macrothelidae > Macrothele > Macrothele yani. The sequence goes on from CM077018.1 coordinate 68,668,372, forward strand.
ACTTGGGGGCTTTGGAGGAATTGTTGAGATAGACGAGACGAAGCTGGGAAAAACAAAATTTCATGTTGGACGAGTCGTTGAAGACAAGTTAGGCTTGAATTATGCCCTGAAAATGAAAGATCAGCCAAACAATTGTTTCCAATTATCAAGAAAAATGCAGCACCAGGTACAACTATAATAACTGATAAGTGGAAAGCGGGGTCCGGACAAAAGCCCACCGGACACTTGCCCACTATCGATGATTTGTAGATAATCCGTAACTTCGGAGGACGTTTCCGATCAAGTGTAGGAAAACTGATCACATAAATATTTACGCACTTTGTTTTAGAAATGTTGAAATTTAAGGGAGTTACCCCAAACCTAAACTAACATATATATCACCTTTCTTATGGTTTTTTTTTATTGATTGGAGGTTTAACAACCACCGTGAGCAACTCAATGGGCTACAAGCAGTCGCCCGTCCCTCAATTTAGGGTCACTAGTTCCAGGGAAGGGAGAGAACCAGTGCCGTAGGACAAACACAACATCCATGCCTCATCAGGATTCGAACCCGGACCCCGTTCGGACGAATGATCAGAGGCCATCGCTTAGACGACTGCGCCACCAGGGCGGCTATTATGGGTTCAAAAAGCTCAAGCTTAAATAATTAGACAACGCTAACAATAGACGAATAACGCACTTGAAAATTTGGAAAAGTTTAAATTTAGGGGTGTTAACCCCCACCCCAAATGTAAACTGACATATGCATTGCTGGCCACCCAAAATGCAACACCAACAAGAAGGAAGCATCCGATTGGCCTGAAACTCGCAGCATGCATCGCCCGCGAGAGGACATGCTAACGATTAGCATTGCAGAGCATATGCAAATCATGTGCGCCCAGCACGCCACCAAGAAGCACTATAAGAAGAGTGCACAGAAGGCGGGGTGTAAGTAGTGGAAGTGTGTTGTGCTGCCGTGCCTGAGCGTGGGAAGCTTCCTGATGCCTTGTCGCAGAATACGGCAGTCATTCCAGCACGTTTCGGAGTTCGACAGAGGACGAATAGTGGCTTATCGTGACAGCGGTTTATCGTACCGAGACATCGGCACCTGTGTGGGACGATATCCAGCCACAGTGAGGCGAGTATGGATTCGCTGAGTGCAGGAGGGACGGACGGACCGACGTGAGCGATTGCCGCTGCCGCGGCACACCACCGAATGAGAGGACCGGCATGTTGCGCGGCGGGCATTGACGGCTCGCACCGCCACATCACGAACGTTAGCGCAGGAATTAGGGTGTGTTGCGCAACAACCTGTGTCAGCACGTACCGTTTGACGTCGTCTGCAGGAGCGGGGACTTGTCGCACGGTGCCCATTGCTCCGATTACCATTGACGTTACATCACCGGCGAGTGCGGCGGCAGTGGGCCGTTGAACGCCGCACCTGGACTACGGAATGGCACGACATTGTCTTTGTTGTTCTGCCTGCAACACCACGACGGTCGGATCCGCGTGTGGCGGCACCGCGGCGAGAGACTGTATGACGCCTGCATTATGCATCGCCATACCGGTCCGTCGCCTGGCGTTATGGTTTGGGGCGCAATTGTATATGACATCCACACCCCTCTGGTACGCATTGCCGGTACACTTAACAGCCACCGCTACATCTCCGACGTTTTGGAGCCTGTAGTCCTCCCTTACCTGCAGGACCTGCCAGCGGCCACGTTTCAACAGGACATTGCGCGCCCGCACGTGGCACGCATCGTGCAACAATTTTTCACTGCCCACCAGGTGTCAATGCTGCCGTGGCCCGCCTGTTCTCTCGATATGTCGCCCATCGAACACGTCTGGTTGCTGATCGGCAACCGAGTGGCCCGGCAAGCACCACCCGCGGCTACGCCTGATGAACTGTGGCAACGTGTGTAAGCAGCCTGGACCGACATAACCCAAGCCCACATCCAAAGCCTCTTTCGTTCGATGCCGCGGCGTGTAGCGGCCATTATTGCCAGCCATAGGGGCCACACGAACTATTGATGTCTGCGTGTACCGCAAGTCGCACGGGCCTGTAAGCTCAATCGTTTCATCTTTGTATCTGTTGTTATGTGTCCAGTAAATCTGGCTTTGCTATCTCGTGTCCTTTTTAGTGTTGCATTTTGGGTGGCCAGCAATGTATAATCTTTTTCATGGACTCTAAAAAGCTCAAACTTAATATTAATAACTCAGTAATGAATAATAACTCATACAATATTAATATTCATTATAATATTAATACTATTTTTACTAATCATTGAATATTAATATTTATCAATACTCATACAATATTAATTACAAGGCCTTAGGCCTAGGCCCTTTTGACTGTTTTTATTCTACCTGTTGGATGTTAGCGTCCTTTGCTCGTTCCTTTTATTTTCATCGAACACCTGCTGCAAGTGTGTTTACGATTGCGTTGATGCCGAGCAGCCAGCCAGCGACGTATTGCAAAGAATTATGATATCACGACCCTGGACAATTGACAGAGAGGAGACAAGATGGCGTCGTCGTTCGCTGTGTGTTAACACGATATTTGTTGTTCTTACAAAAGTGCTCTAAAAGAGTAAATGTATTATCATCGTCTAAAAGGATTCTCGCTGGAGTAAGCTGTGAGTTGCGTGAACTTCCTAAAAGGAATATTAATCATGGTAAGACTTTAAAACAGACTAAATAGAAAGCAAAGTTCGTTGTTAAGAATAACTCATTCGTTCTATGTTTATTATACATCCGTGAACCATCATTAGTGTCTTAGTTGTGTGTTTAGTCAAGAATAAATAACGAAAAACTTAAATCAGGAGTCTGTCGATTATGAACATAGTTACCGTTGCAAACAATTTCTTAGTTTTTTTTAACTCACACCATCACTACCGATGTCATATTAATAACGTTATTTACATAACAAGTCAAGGTAATAATCTTGTGCTTTAACTCAGGTACTAAATATTAGTTCATATGCTCTAGGCCTTTTTAACAGTTTTTATTCTAACGATGTCACATTCATAACGTTTACGTATTAACTGAAGTTTTTTAGTTAGGCACTAATTATTAATTCATTGGTCCTAGGCCTAAGGCCTAATAATTAATATTGAATGCCTAAGTAAAGGCGCAAAGCAATTAACTTGACTTTTTGTAAACTTTACGAATATCACATAGGCAAAGAAGAAAGTGCTAAAACGTTCTAGGTTTGCTGCCTATTAATTAAATAATGTATGATTCATAAGTTTGCGCTTTTACTTATGAATCATCCATTAATTAATTAATTAATGGATGATTAAGTAAAAGCGCAATATTATTATTGACATTACTTGTTATGTAAATTTTATGAATATGGGTATGACGAAATGAAAACTCTTAGAAGCGCCTAGATGTTCGGCCTAATAATTAATATTTTTTTTGCCTTAGTAATATCGCAATATTAATAATTTCACAGGTTACGTAAACGTTATGAACATGAGCACGATGGAATAAAAATGACGACGCCGGAAATTTCCCCCACATATTTGTGCTCGTTGTACGGCTGCATCTTGTTTTAAACAGCTTGAAAATGAAAATTGTAACCCCGGAAATCTCCCCGCATTCGATATTTTTCGTAAACTGCAATTTGTGCACGATCCCTGACTGAAAAGGTGGAGGACTTTTCCTGTGGGAAACTTTTCCGTCCACCGAAAGTAATGGGATTCAATTTACTATAAGAGAGATTTAACAGGTGATGAACAAGCTGCAGTTGTAATAATTATATTATTACAATTGCAGCTTTTTAAAACATTTCTTCAAGTGTTTACCCCATCGTTATTTAAAACATTTCTTCAAGTGTTTACCCCACCGTTATTTAAAACATTTCTTCAAGTGTTTTACACAAACGGTTATGTCTACGTGAAGAAATTAATACCAGATCTGAGAAATCAAAACAGATGAGTCAAAAGCGGTAGATATGTGTGTGATAAAATGTCAGTTGGCCAAATAGAAAAACAGCTGTTTACATCGGCGCAATTGCTCTCAAAGGACGCCGTTGCTTAAATTAACGCACCCAGGGCCAGATTTCTGCACGTGCACAGGGCCTCGGAATTGGGGGGGGGGGCTCCAAACTATTTCCAAAAATCAAATATATTTTTAAGTCCCTTCATGCTAAATTAATGAAAAAAGGTATTGCTTTGTTAACGAATATCTGGGACAACACTGCAACGAATCAACAAAGTGAGCACTTCCCTGCAATCTTCTATGGGCAATTTGTCATTAGTTCAACCATTATATGAGTCAATTATTGACTTCATCCTGAATTTTGTGAGAAAAAACTTCGAACTGTTCGAAAAAGAATCCAACCAGTTGCTAGGGAGAAAAATGGATTATGAATCCTCAACAAGGAAGAAAATACGAAAGAGCCGACTTGTAGATGATTCATCAACTCCAGATGTTGTTTTTAATAATCGAGATTCCTTCATCACTCAAACGTTTTACATCATATGTGATAATCGTGTTTCACAGCTGCAAACCAGAAAGAAGTCATATGAGGAATTGGACTCTAGATTTGGATTTGTCTACAAGAATGACCTAAGCGATGTGATGGAAGCAGCTGAATTGTTGTAAAAGCAGTATTCAAATGAACTTGAAGAAGACTTAGCTAAAGAGTTCCTTCAGTTTCAAATGCTGACAAAAAAATTCATTGAGAGCACAGAGTCCCTGATTTGCCTTGGAAAGTTAAATTTGGTTCATATTTTTCTCAATGATGACACATGCATCATGATTTTTTTAACACTGTTCAAGCGAACTCTCGTTTTCGGTTCTGAAAAGAACTAAGCATAGACTTTGAGCAAGTTTCAAAGAAGATTCAATTGATGTTTTTGGTATGTACTGTCCATTGAAAGTCATGTAACAGCAGATTTAAATTTTGACGATATAATTGTTGATTTTGCAGCCACAAAAGTTAGAATTTTTTTTTACTTTTTAAATGTCCTGCTGCCAATTCAACAGTTAAAAAGTTATCAGGAATTTTTTAAATATTTTTATTCATACATTTCTAATGGTTTGTTTAAAAGCGGGGTGTGACTTATAATCACGCTCCTGTAAAAAACATGGTTCGTTTTTCTTGAGATCTCATATCACGGGAATAGGCCTATATTCGGAGCAATACGGTATGTTATACATGAAAAGCATTTCAGCAAAACGTATATAATTTGCTAAGAATATTTTTATTATTAATATTAGTTTTGTGAGAACAAGATTTGTGAATCAATATTCGAAATTATGTTGGGTTTATTTTTACATAAATAAAAATACGAAAAAAGTTCAATTTACATTACTTTATTTAAAGGCTGTTGTAATAATTTACATGGGCTTGCAATAATTTATCCTACAATGTGTGTGGTCAGCTGTAACACTATGCGAGGGATTACTTCTTACAGCTTAAAATACCATCGGTTCATCATTTCCATTAAATTTATGGTAAACTAGAGGTTTTAAATTATATCTCTGGGAGGATAGTATTTTGTTTCGTAAATGATACTATAAAACAAAAATAGAATTCAGAGTAATTAATGTTACAGTTGTAAGCTCTGCGGAGGCGGGGAAGTACAAGTGGTGTGAATGTTCGTCTATTACAAGACACATTGACTATAAAGTTAACTAGCATGTGGGATGTGTTTTACTGTTTTACTACTAGAAAAATTGCTTGCAAAAAAAAAATATGTACCAAAAAATATTCTTTTCCACTTTTGAAGATGATAATCAATTTTTTGGTGTAATTGTGACAAAAAAAAAACGGATTATCATCTTCAAAATTTGCATTATATGGTGTAATCCCGTATTTCATTCATGATTCCTTTCAACCGTTGACTGAAAATTTTAATCGAGGGGTCCCAGTTATAGGATGTGCACAGGGCCTCGACTGACCTAAGTCGGGCCCTGAACGCACCCATGTTCTTTCGTTCATTACTATTGGGCGCTTCAGGCAAAATGTATCTCCCGCATTCTTTTCACCGGAAAAAGAGGTTGTAAAATCTGGGGTGACGTGAAGGGGTGCGGTTTTCACACGAAGTTTGGGTATCCAATTTTAAATTTAAAGAACTCGCACTTTGCAAACAAGCTGCTTCGTTAATGTTTGTAAACTGTGTCGTATGAGAGTGTGATTTCCTATCAGGTAATCCCCGGAGGAGCACTGTTTTAGTTGTAATATACCTGTCTGAAACCCTTCACTCGGATTCGGAAAACTGATAAGAAAAACTTAAGGGGTCGTATAAGAGTTACACTTTTGCTTTATTTACTCAGGCACAAAACACTAATTGTAAGGTCCTAGATCGGATACCGAGAAGTGGTCATCAGAGAACTGGCCACATTACAATTTCAGTGCCATAACATTGTTCTGATTAAACAAATATCGTGTGGCTATATTTCCCACTTCTTTAGCAACTATTGTTCACAAAAGAAATGTAGACATTTTCATTATTTTCAAGCAAAAGACAAAGCGGAGAACTGGCAGCAAAATTTTTATGGGCCGTATAACAATTGCTTTCTTGACTGCTCCGAGGCCACGCCTCCATAGATTGGTTTTCTGAAAAGTTTCTGTAATTTCGTATTTCCTTAATTGCGATATTTTTTTTTTGATTGGAGGTTTAACGACCACCGTGAGCAACTCAATGGGCTATAAGCAGTCGCCCGTTCCTAATTTAGGGTCACTGGTTCCAGGGAAGGGAAAGAGCCAGTACCGTAAGACAAACACAACATCCATGCCTGACCGGGATTCGAACCCGGACCCCTTACGGACGAATGATCAGAGGTAATTGCGATATTTAATGCAATTCTTTATGAAAATGTTTATAATATTCGACTTAACAAAATAATTTTATGGATTTTAACTACAGCTCAACAAATTCTCTGTGGACACGTGCTAACACAAGAAACCCGTCCGGGCGGAAGGTAGGGGAAAGGGTTAATACCAAAAATATAAAAATTAAAGAACTTCTGGTCTGATCCGAAGATTTTCAGCGTTTACAATCTACAACTCCAGAAAACTTCTGCGGGTATCTGCTACCGCAGGAAACCTGTCTGTGAGGGGGCGGGGAGCTTAATGCCAAAAATATGAAATATAAAAAAAATTCTACTCCGATCGGGAGATTTTCAGCCTTTAGGAACTACAGCTTAAATTCTTTGCGGGCACGTGCAAACGCAGAAAACCTGTCTGGGGGATGTGCCCCTCCGACAGACGTCCTGAATTGCAATTTGTAAACACTGGAACTCTCCCGATCAAACCAGAAATTCTTTAAATTTAAAATTTTTGGTATTAAGCCCCTTCCCCCTCCCCCCACTAAAAATCTGCTCTCGGTTGGGCTACAAATTCTTTACATTTTATATTTTCGGTATTAAGCCCTACCTCCCCCGGACAGGTTTCCGCAGAGAATTTGTTGAGCTTATAGATCTACAAATTTACGGAAATTCGTTCCCAGAAATGCAAGTGCTTTATTATGTGATGATGATATTTATTCTGCACGTCAGTTTTACACAAAACTACAGCTTTGTTATGTAAGAGAAGAGGCCAAGAAAGTGCGCCGCCCCGGTGGCGCAGTGGTCTAAGCTATGGCCTCTGATCATTCGTTCGAACGGGGTCCGGGTTCGAATCCCGGTGAGGCATGGAGGTTGTGTTTGTCTTACGGCACTGGCTCTCTCCTTTCCCTGGAACCAGTGACCCTAAATTAAGGGACGGGCGACTGCTTATAGCCCATTGAGTTGCTCACGGTGGTCGTTAAACCTCCAACGCCCCCCCAAGAAAGTGCAATTTTTATACTGTCCCTAAAGTGTATGTGGCTAACTGTCCGTGTAGCAAGTTATTCGGTAGTCATTTGTCCTAAGCTCGTTTGGATGCTTTCTCAGAGGGAGATGGGTTGTCACTTATGCAATTTGTATATGCTCCCGTAACGTCGCAGGAACAGAAGGGTACCAATCTCTCGGGTACGAGTTTGCCGTTTCCCGTAGAGATCTGGTGTGTCGTTTTTAATTTGCATGCGGAGTGCTTTATTTTTGGATCTAACTCCCCCCTCCATCCCCTCTCCAGTTGAGACAATTCGAATTATTCTTTTTCAAAACGTGCTTTTGGCCACATTGCATACAAATTTAAAATTTCGGCAGGTGTACAAATCCGTTGGGTGTACACCAGGTCCCAAACGTGCGCGTTGGGTCACGCGGTATGCAAAATTAAAATTTCGGCGGGTGTACACCATCTCCCAAAATGAAAGCAGGTCATGATGCTTAAATTATGAAAACATGGTAGCGTTTATTTCTAAAGTTACTGTGCTAAGTGTGCTCAAGTTCAGTGGGCAAATGTCCGGGTGGGCAAGTGTCCGAGTGGGCAAATGTCCGGTGGGCTTTTGTCCGACACCCGTGGAAAGCGTATGATTGTCTGAATAAAGATGAGAACTACGCACATCTGACTGTTAACCATAGTGAAAATTTTGTTGACCCAGACACTGGAGCCAACACACAAAATACTGAATGTTTTTTGGAGACATTTGAAAAGTATTATAATGAAATAAGGTGTTCATAAAGACAGTTTAGCAGATCGTTTGATGGAATTCATATTCCGAAGGGAATGTTGTGCCAAGAACACAGATGTTTTCGAAGAAATCCTTGAAATAATAAGGAATCACGAATGGCAATAAATATCGATACTTTTCTTCTTAAATTGTCTTTTGCTATATATTTCTCAGTACGAATTAAAATACTTATTGTAAATACGAAAGTATAACTTTTTATCAAGTAAGATCGTTTTTTTTAGTTCTTTTTCAACATCTCAGTTATTGTTTTCATTTAGTACATGAAATATTTTTTATGAAACCAACGTTAGTCATCATAATGAATAAAAAAATAAGAACAGAATGCAAAGATAACAACTTTGTCATCATGGAGGAAAGAAAAGAGGCGAGATGCCCCGCGCCACAAAAAGTGAGGTTGATTGTCGCTAGGTATCATGGGATACTCCTACCCAAAAGATGCTGCTCGGCTGTAAGTCTGCGAGCGAGTGTACGGCATCGCGAAGTATGGAGGAAAGAACTTCTTTCCTTTATGTCTCAAAGCGTAGAGTAGATGCATTTCCTGTATTTCTTAGTAATTTAAATTCACAATCACACAGCTGTCTTAATTTCACCCTAGTATAAAAAATGTGCACACTTTGTAATTTTCGAAACTCCGGTTCATAAACTGTGTGGAACGGATTTCCCCCATATCGATCCAATTTACTAAAACAAATGTATATTTTACGCGAATTCGGTAATTTACGAAGTTTTCGTTAGATAATGAAATCTCAAAATTTCTTGCATATAAGCAATAATCCTACAGAAAAACAAAAAACAATGCATTAAGTTTGAATCAAGTAACTTCATTTTCAATATAGTATCAAATCCTTATAGAAATATATTATGACAACACTTCACATAATCAGGATTCCAACATGAAAATTTAATTTAACTGGCATTTCGCTAATATCACAAGCAATAAATTTCCGATATTTTACATTGCAGGAGGAGAGGTTAATGAGGAATCAAAACTTTAGTTTTAAAACCCCACACATTCAGACAGAAAGTGTCACACTTTTAACGTCAACATTTCAAGATTGTTTTCCATATTACAATAGATGTAAAAAATAACACGTTATATATATATATATATATATATATATATATATATATATACATATCATCATTCATCATTGTCAACCATTAACAATCCACTGTTCGACGAAGGTCTCTCCAAGTTTCCTCCACAACGGCCTGTCTTGTGCCAGTCTCCTCCATGTCACTCCCGCATACTTTCGAATTTCATCCACCCATCTCACATGTGGTCTTCTTCTGGGTCTTTTCCTGTCCCTTGGAATCCAATCTAAAATTTTGGCTGTCCATCGATGGTCTGTCCTTCTTGCACTATGTCCAGCCCATTGCCATTTCAGGGATTTAACTTTGATCATGATGTCTTCCACTCTTGTCATTTTTCGGATCCACGAGTTCCTCTTCTTATCTCTCCTGGTTACACCAAGCATGCACCTCTCCATGCTGCTTTGAGTTGTATGTCTCTTTTAGTTTAGGTCCACGTCTCTGCACCATACGTAAGCACTGGAAGGATGCATTGATCAAACACTTTTCTTTTAAGACATAATGGCATATTGCTCTTGGAAATTATGCTGTTTCTTCCAAAAGCTCTTCCAGGCAGGTTTTGTAAGCCGATTAATTTCTTCATCAATGTGATCCCCCCCTCTCACTTGATATCTGCTGTCCAAGATATATATATATTTTTTTGATTGGAGGTTTAACGACCACCGTCAGCAACTCAATGGGCTATAAGTAGTCGCCCGTCCCTAATTTAGGGTCACTGGTTCCAGGGAAGGGAGAGAGCCAGTGCCGTAAGACAAACACAACATCCATGCCTGACCGGGATTCGAACCCGGACCCCTTACGGACGAATGATTAGAGGCCAGCGCCTTAGACCACTGCGCAACCGGGGCGGCCTGTCCAAGATAAACGTACGTGTCTGTTATCTCCAGCTTTCCTCCATCAATCGATAAATCTTCATTTCTTGTAAAAGCATTGAACATCGCTTTTGTCTTCTGAAAGTTCACTTTTAATCCCACTTCTTTACTCTTGTCAGCAAGTTCCTGGATCATACTCTGCAGCTCTGATGGGGTAGTTGCATAAATGACTACGTCATCAGCAAAACGAAGGTGGGTTAGATAATTTCCATTAATCTTTATCCCTTTGTTTTGCCAGTTCAGTGATTGAAAGACATTTTCCAATGCGGCATGAAAGAGCTTCGGAGATATGGTGTCACCTTGTCTCACTCCTTTTCCAATTTTTATGTGTGTTGTATTTTCAAATAGCCGAATCTTTGCATTTGCATTTTCATAGATGTTATTAATAATAGTAATGTACGCATCTTCAATACCGCAGGATTTCAGGGCCATTGTAACTGCTGATGGTTTCACCGAATCAAAGGCTATTTCATAATCGATAAAAGCCATGCACAATGGAAGTTCATATTCCCTCGCTCTTTCAATTAGTTCTCTCAGTACGTGGATATGATCTATTGTGCTGTAGCCACTCCTGAATCCAGCTTGTTCTCTCGGTTGAGCCATGTCTAGTGTTACCTTTAAGCGGTGTGAAAGAACTTTAGTGAAGATTTTATAAACCACTGATAGGAGGCTGATAGGTCTGTAGTTCCTGAGGTCCTCAATGTCCCCTTTTTTATGTAGCAAGATCATTGTTCCAATCCTCAGGAATTTTCCCTTCATTAAGGCATCGAGTGAAAATTTGGGCGAGTACTGTTTTGATTTCGCCACTTGCTTCTTGTATGATATCTACAGTAATTCCATCTTCTCTTGGAGCTTTTCCCTGCTTCATGTTCTTGATTGCATGTGTAACGTCTGCTGGGAGGACTGGAAGAACTCTGGTACTGGTACCTTTCATGATGTCTGGAGTACATGTATCATCCCTTTCATATAATTTGGAGTAGAAATCCTTTACTCTTGTCAAAATTTCGCCTCTATTTCTTGTTGCAGAACCATCTTCTTTCCTTAGTGCCATAATCTGTTTTCTTCCCTTACTGAGATGTCCCTTTGCTATCTTTAGGCTTTGGTTGTTTTCAATTGCTTTCCTTACTAGTTCACAGTTGAATTTCCTTACGTCTTCAGTGATACCTTTTCGTACTGTCTTGCATAGGTCTATATATTCCACTTTGGAAGTCACATCTTCTTTAGTTGTCCTCATCTCTCTTCTTTTTTGCATCAACATTTTGGTTTTTCCTGATAATTTGTTCACACGCAACTTGTTCTTAGACCCAGCTAATTTTGTTGCTGTTTCCACAAGAGCTTTGGTTATTTTTCTGTTAACTTCAGAAATATCCACTTCTTTCGATGTTAGGCCTTCTAATGCAGAGAATCTGTTCTTCAGTTCCAACTTGAAGGTATTATGGTGTTTTTTAAGGTTGGTTATGTCAATACATTTTGTTTGTCTTATGAGCTTGCTACGTTCGAGTTTAGTGTTGAGGTGCATCTTACATCTCACCAATCTATGGTCACTACCTGTGTTGAACTTGTTTAGCACACTGCAGTCTTCTATGGCGAATTTTTTCTTACACATAATAAAATCAATTTCATTTGTCGTTCCATTTGGATGTCTCCATGTCCATTTCCTGTGTAGCTTTTTCTTGAGAAAGGAATTCATGATGAAAAACCCTTCTGCCTCTGCAAACTCTACGAGAGTATTTCCACGCTGGTTTCTGTTGCCGTGACCAAATTTACCTACTGAAGTTTCATTCTGTTGCCGTTGCCCTATTTTTGCATTGAGATCTCCCATAATTATCTTTAAGTACTGCTTACCTTTATTATTTAGATGACGAATTTCCTCATAAAATTCTTCAATTTCTTCTTCAGGATGACTTGTGGTGGGTACATAAGTTTGAATAATCTGAGCCTTGTATCTTCTCGAGAGTTGGATAACGAGTCGTGCAGCTCTGTCAGAGGAACTTTCAACTTCTACCACTTTATCCTTCAGTTTCTTGTTTATTATAAATCCAACACCACTAGTTCTGCCAGCATCTGTCCCACGATAGTAGAAGAGATGTCCACTTTTCAGTTCAATGAGATCTTCTCCTTTTCTCCTTACCTCACTTAGCCCGACGATGTCCCACTTGATCCTTTGTAGTTCCTCTTCCAATTCAAGAAGCCTTGAATCAGAAGATAGGGAGCGTCCATTATACGTAGCCAAGGTCAGCATCAGATGGCAGCCTAGTCCGGTCCTCCGGTGATTCTTAGCACCCTCTGCCTTCATGTCGCACTGGCCGCTGCCTTGGCCAGGTACATTCCAGCTGCCGGAGACTGAGGGCCAAGATTTAAGTTGTGGAGTCATTTTGGAGGGGTTTGGCCATAACTCACCACGCTGGCCAAGCGGGTTGGTGAGTGTGGGATAGCATTTCCTCTAATCCCGATGGTATAGTAATACCGCTATTGGCGGTCGTCAGAGCCTCTTTAGTGGGAACAGGATGTACCACGAGAAGGCGGGGTTGACATTTGTCAAGGAGAGGCTGTGATGTTACGCCTCACCTGACCTTACATCCTTATATATATATATATATATATATATATATATATGTATTCATGTGCATACATGCATATGTACAGATACAAATACACACACACATATATGTATATATTGGGGAAGGAAAACAAAAGGGGAGAAAAAAACATTTTACAAATGGCTGGATCAAAAATCTAAGAAAAAAGAATGCATTATTAACAATTTTGTACCAAAGAGAAATGATTGTCTAGTGGAATTATTTCAAAAGATACCTAAATACGAATCCTATAAATCCTAGTATAAGCTAGGGGTGATTTATTATGACACAGAATAATACTCATGAAACAGAAAATTACTGCCAACACAAAAATTAGATTTTAGAAAGGCTAAGGCCTGCATTTATTTGGGGTTACTCCACCCCACACACAAATAATGCCTGAACTACACCTTCCTCTGGATAAAATTTCAAAAAACTATCCAAAATATACTCATTTATCAGTTAATCATTCATTGACATATGACATACACTTACGATTGATTGAATTGTTGTCAGTGACAATACAAATCACAATAAAATACACTTACGATTGATGACATACACCTATAATCAATGGAATTGTTGTCAGTGACAACACAAATCATAGTAAAACACACTTACGATTTATGACACACTTACAATCGATGGAATTGTTGTCAGTGGTAACACAAATCACAGTAAAACTTATATTTTCTAAGCCATTTAAAGTTCTTTGAAACATCTCACATTTTAAAGTTCTTTGAAACATGTCCACCGTAAAGTCCCCCACCCATCCACTCACAAGCACACGAATTATATAATAAAAATGCAAAATAACACTTACATGTGAAATGTGACTCTTGGAATCTTTTTAGAAGGTCGATTCGTACGTCCAAAAGCTGAACAGGAAGGCATTTTTCGATCCACTATGCAGATAAATCAAAAATACATTCCTTCCACACACCGCAAACCAACGCCATGCTCAATGCTTCTGAAATGTTTTGGGTAAGTGTATCCCATGCCTGGAACCAGTGGCCCTAAATTAGGGACGGGCGACTGCTTATAGCCCATTGAGTTGCTCACGGTGGTCGTTAAACTTCCAATAAAAAAAAAAAAGAATCTCAGGGGACTTTAGTTTCGGGGTCGTACACATAGTGCATTAATGAACGCGGAAGACTGACTTCATTAATGCACTATGAGGAGCATCATCAGACATGAATTCATTTGGCTTTAAGGGAAAATTGGAGCAGCGGTTTTATATTTCAGCAAAAAATGGAATGAAGGTCTCTGCTGCAGTTCGGGTAGAATATAATATACCACCAAAAGGGAATCTCTCATGGTTTCTATTATTTACCATAATGTGAACTGGAAGCCATGTTGATAGTCCCATGGGTCGAATCTATCATTATGCACTCTATCCCATATATTTCCTACATCTTCTGTTAGGCATCGGTCATTAATGCCAACATAAATTCGTCTTCACTTATTGTTGGGAAACCTGGAAGTAGTTCACTAATTGGCTTCCATATTAAAACAGGATATTTATTTCACTTTTCATTTCTTTATTTTGATATGTACAGAAAGGACATCAATTGATGAAAAGTAAAATGACCTCTTGGTCAATTTTAAAATCTCTACAAATGTTATGCAAATCCTTTCGGTTTACCAAACTGATGCGTTTTGTTGGTAAAATTTTTTTTCGCAGTTTATCAAGCACGAGTTATTTCGATATTCCTTGGTTGAGCCATGGCTTTCTGCGATTAATCGTATAATACAAGGCTGTGCCACTCTGTTATCGCTAAAGTACAAGCAAAAGTTCATATATATATATATTTTGTATTCGTATTGGACCCCCAAATCATGGAAGCTGGAAGAGGGGAGCGCCCTAATGTGCTCTGGCACGATGACCCCTCCCCCGTACACGAACTGTGTTGCAACACAACATCTTCACACTGGTCACCACGCCGCAGCTAAGCACCTGGGCATGGTTCACTGATGTTTACACACACTCCCACCACGGTGTACCAGGCAACACCAGACAACCCCCCCGAGTCATTCAGATCCTCCGAAGAACTCGAAAGGATCCGCACACAAATTGGCGGACGGCGGGTGTGACCCGAAGGTACTCCCGGAACTTGCATGTAGGAGGACAAAAATCTCCTTCAAAGGTGACCAAGTGACAGCGACCCGGAGGGGAGACTGTTAGAGAGGACACCGGGTCGACAGGTGCACCAAGGCACTCACATGACCCATGGCAGGTGCCTCCCCGGCCCACATCTACCCAGAACCGGCACACCACAACAAAACCAAAACACTCACTCCCTCCGACTCACACAGCCTCCTGCCGTCTCTGTCAGCGGCCTGCACCGCCAACCGCAACAGGAGACAAAACATAAACTACCGATGAGGGCGTCGGAGAAAAAACCCCTCCTCACCTTCCATCAAAAACAACAAACACAAGTCACAAAAACATAACACTAGAAAAGGCCCAATATCCCCGGAGAGACTCCTCGGGCATCAGGTGCCGAAACAAAGGGGGAAGTTACCCCCAATGAAAGGTGTAGTTGTCCTTGGTCCCGGTAACTATCTGAGGCCAAGGCCCCCACCGTTACCTAAAGGCCCGGTCGGTCAAGTGCGGGCGTCCACTCTCGCCCTGTCCCGGAGCTCACACTTGACTTGAAGGATGACCGTTCTTGGAGAGAAGCCGGAGTGAGCCGTCCGGGAATGCTGTTTCCGGTTCAGATCAGATCAGATCAGATCAGATCATATGTAGAGGATTTTAGGAAGGGAGTGTCTGACCCTAAGTCTTGAACAACCCTTAGAAATAGGAAGCTAGGAGATTTGGGCTAGAGTGCCCGATAGGAAAGTGACACGGAAGCAAGGTAGAAAGGGGAGGAAGACGCCCTTATTTATTACGGGGGGCAGCACCCGGGGTCCGACGGCTTAACGTGCCCATCCGACGCACGGCGGGTATTTAGTAGTTCGAACCTGCGCAAGATCGAACCTGAGGTCATCCCTATGGCAGTCACGAACGCTGACCACTAGGCCACCAGCGGCCTTCTGTTTCCGGTTCCTCTCCCTCCACATCTTATAACAGACCTCGGTGATAATCATTCTCCATCCCTAGGATGTTTGTTTACCATTGAATGCAATGCAAATTGTGGATGTTTTACATACGCCCTTTGCCAATAATTTAGCGCACTTCCACAATATAAGATTGTATGAACAATCTGTTAATTAATCTTAATGTATGGCTTTTGTTTTATAATTTTGTAACGCCGTGTTTTTCATGTCGCCCGATAGATGGCAGCACTGTATCAATCGCAAAAAGTCATATTACCCGTGATTCCACGTTGCTCTACACAAACAGTTGTGGCGTTCGACATACTTCAAATTTTTTTAACTACTTATCATGTGCGCACGAGAGTAGATGCATACCAACCTGAAAGCAATATAAGCTGCACCTGCGTTCAAGGGTAGAAATCGGGCTGCCGCTTTCATTAATACATATGTGTACGACCCCAAAACTGAACTGACGTCCTCGAGATCATCAAGCATCCATATCCGTGAGCATCAACATGTGCAGTAAGGTCATGTAGAATGTTTTGCAACTGTGGGACACTACTTGGTAATCGCATACACGGTCCCTTATGTGACGTCTCCCATTCGACCAATGAGAAGAGTTGTATCTCCTTCCACTGTGATTTCTTGTACGCTTTACTTCTGAAGTTCTCTTTTTGTTGTCAGTGCGTGCGTGGTTTGAGTTGATAATTAGCTCAATTTGGCTATTAAAAATAACAGTTAAAATGAAGTAAGAAAAGTCTTTTGAATGTATCTAGGATTAACTGTGATATCTCTGTCCATTTCGCTCAATTTTTCATCAAGCTGAATGAATCTCCTCATCTCTTCCTCTAAACGCTTGAACGTGGCAGGTGTGTTGTACTTTTCAGGATGGAATGGTTGTATTTCTTGATAATCCTGAAAAGTACAACACACCTGCCATGTTCAAGCGTTTAGAGGAAGAGATGCATTCAGCTTGATGAAAAATTGAGCGAAATGGACAGAGATATCACAGTTAATCCTAGATACATTCAAAAGACTTTTTCTTACTTTATCATTGAGCGACATGGCGAATCGTGTTCAACTATCAGGACCACTGGAAGCTGAGAAATACATTTTGAATATGATTGAAGATGATGAGATTTTTGCCTCCATAAATCAAAAGGATGGAATGGTTGTATTTCTTGATAATCCTGAAAAGTACAACACACCTGCCATGTTCAAGCGTTTAGAGGAAAAGATGAGGAGATGCATTCAGCTTGATCAAAAATTGAGCGAAATGGACAGAGATATCACAGTTAATCCTAGATACAGTTAAAATGAATTTTGGTTTTCGTCATTCTACTAATGATTATTTTGGATACGTTTTTTCGTTAGAAGATGCTTTAAACGTTATCCCAAACTTCGAGATTTCTACTAATACACATTATATTCAAAAACGTGGTACAATTCACAATCTTGGGCAAGCCCAGTTAAGTGATATTAAAGGTGTAAAGAAAGATGTTATGTTCTTCGAAGGAAAAAAAAAATCCAATGTTGAAAACAGGATATTTCCATTGGTCACTGTACATTAGTGTCATCAAGGTCGTTCATTGAACAAAAGTAAGTTAAAAGCAATCCAAGATCATGACCAGGGTCGGATGGAGCTTTTGCGGGGCCCGGGGCGAAATTTCATTGCAAGACCCCGAAGCAAAATTTCATTGCTTGCACTAGGAAATAAATCCCATATTTCAATAAAGTCGTTACGTGAAGATGTCCGTAAAGAGTACACAGGATGTGAAACCCACAAATCTGACTGTGACGGCGACGAATTCGCATCCCTCTGCTTCGGAGATGAATGCTTTACCGATTAAGGTACACCGACGGAATTTATCTCTGCGACTTTTCCTTTTTGACATGTGCTTCACTTCTGTAGTACTTCGAAACGAAAACTATCGTAAAGACAAAATGATTTGAGCATTTGCTTTAAGCTCAAGAAGCATTTGCTTTAAGCTCAAGAAGCATTTGCTTTAAGCTCAACAAAAAGACCAGAATATGCATTGAAAGTTCAGAGAGAGAGAGAGAGAGAGAGTGAGTAAAAACTGTTAAAATCTACGATTTTCTTTCCGAAGAGATGGGGTTGAGGTTGTATTTCACTTATTGTATAAAAACTGCTTCAGAAAATGACAAAAAGCTACGTGCGTAGCGAAATTATTTGGATTGCGAATATTTTAGTGTAGAAATAATAAATTCGTATAAATAGTTTTTTCTCCTGATACATGTTTTAGTGATTGATTTTTAATACAAAATGGAGTAACTGACAAATTAGTAACTTTTTAAACTTTTATAAGCGCTCATATATGTTTTTTTTTTAATTTCTAATGTTTTTAAAGTCACTGAATAAATGGCCTCCATGTGTAGGCCGAAACAAACTTTGATATTCTCCCTTTTTTATTTTATTTAAATTAAAGTATCTGGTTTGCACGCAAACTGTTAAATATATAAAAGCAAAGGCTACAAAATGATGAAATTAAATTTGGGATTTCATGAATTCGGAAAATATCAAGGTTGGTACAATAATCACTTGAAATCTACAGATGTCTGTATTTTGTACGTATCTCCGTATTTGTACGGCGTGCCTATTCGAAAACCGGGCGATTGGAAGCAAACAAACAAAAAAACTAAAAAAAAAAAAAAGAAACCTTTTTAAAAGGGCCTCGCACCCGAACACTTACACACAAAAAATAATAATTTTAAATTATTCTAACTAAATTTTCTTTTCTTCAACTGCGGGGCCCCTAAATGGCGCGAGGGGGCGACCGCCCCGGTTGCCCCTATGGTCCAGCCGGCCCTGATCATGACTACTCGTGTAGTAAACGAAAAGTTAAAAAAAAAAAAAGGAATTGTACAGCAGAAATCCAACTGAAAGAGCCGGTGGTCTAAGCGATGGCCTCTGATCATTCGTCCCAAAGGGGTCCGGGTTCAAATCCCGGTGAGGCATGGATGTTGTGTTTGTCTTTCGGCACTGGCTCTCTCCCTTCCCTGGAACCAGTGGCCCTAAATTAGGGACGGGCGACTGCCTATAGCCCATTGAGTTGCTCACGGTGGTCGCTAAACCTGCAATCAAAAAAAAAAAAAAAAAAAAAATCAACTGAAAGAAATTTTAAATGGATTTTTTCCCCAGCCGATTTGATGCTTGTCTTTCGTGAAAATTCCATTAATAACGATGTTCAAAATCACACACACTTTAGGCACTTATGATAATTTTTTATGAAGCTGTTTTCATCCACCAATGGAGGTGTTCGGATATCTGCCTAAGTGCGAAAAGCTGATGACAAACCCGGTAAATAAAGCACAATTAAAGAAATATTGATGAATGATGCTGTAAGCCATGCAATAACAAGCATCTTTCTGGTATAAACAACACTGAGAAATTGTTGAATCAGAATTGCTAACAGTAATCATTGAAAATAAGAAAATATTCGGAGCTAAAATTGAAGAAAGCTGTAAAATTGTCAACAAAAGACCACTTTCTCGTCAGCGTACAAGAAATCACAGTGGAAGGAGATACCTTTTCTAACAACGCTTCTCATTGGTCGAATGGGAGACGTCACATAAGGGACCGAGACAGGCTTCGGTGCGAAAGGGCATCGACGAGATCACGTGACCAACTTAGTGCTGTGTTGCCTCTGCTTGGGCTGCCGGGAGCAAACGGTGACCGAATAGTTATTTTTTCCAACACGCAGCGAATATAAGGTGGCACATTTAATCATTGCATATTAATTTAAAACTATTAGAGAAGAAAACGTTTAAAAGGAACATTATTGAAATGGGAGTTCCACTGAACTTAACCGTTTAACACTACTGAATTAATTTTTTTTCGTTTTCCGTGTAGTGTGGATTTTTGCGTTTAGCCGTTCCTTTAGCAAAGTCGTATCAAGAGACATATTCGAAAGTTTTGTTGCTCGATTTAATGAAATTAACTATATTTTCTTCGTTGTCCGTGTAGTTCATTTTTTTTCTTTTTGCCTTCATGATTTTCTAGCAACAATGAAAAGCAAATTCGTTTAATAAATAGCGTACAGAATATTAATAGCCAACAGAAAACGTCAAGCGAAATCATGTTGAGGTCGAAGAAAAAGTGTTCCCTCATATATATATCTCTGGCTAAAACGTTCCTTTCTAAATTAAAAAAAGTTATATTTTTTATTTGTTCTGGAAAAAATAAATTTTTTGATATTATTGCATGTATTTTGTTTAATGGGGTTATTTCTAGGACAATGCTTCTGTACACTAAAAGTACATAATTTGGAAATAATTCCTTAAAAAAAAAATGCTTAGGATCCCTTTTAATACAAATCATCTCTGTGCATTAGAGTTTATTTAACTTATTTCTACTTGGGGGAAGAAAAAATCCTTATCTGTATATATTTCAACACTTTAAAATTATGTGACAACACATTCTGGCACAAGCTATTTTCTTGGTAATTGAAAAAAAAAGTCGAATGAAGGACACTGTCACAAAAAATGTTCTCATTGTTTTGTGAAAAATTAATGCAAGAACTTTTTTTCATAAAATTATTCATTTTTGTCACTATTAAATTTTCCTTTCATTTGTATTTGTAAATTAACAATTACTATAATTGAACACTGTTAGGTAAGCCAAAAATTGAAAAAACTATTTCCATACTAGAATTTAATTCAAACAATAGCTCAGTAAACAGAATTCTTGCTCACCATTAACAGAAATTTAATTGCATTATGAGCCAATAAGCAATCTGAAATTGCAGATTTAGCGCTACTGACTAACTCTTTCACATACCAGAAAATTTGAAAAATTCATCGCCGTGGAGCAGGAAGCAAACCTGCATTTCCCGATTTCCATTCGAGCATACTACCGTTACACCATCCAGGATGAGGAAGTCCCAAATACCAGAGTGATTTAATCTGAATAATCTAAGATTTTCGCCAGTTAAAGCGAGCCCTGCTTCATCGTAGCTCAGCTATTTAGAGTCATGTCAATGCTTAGCAAATTCCCAGTTATTAAGGTAAACATTGTGGAAGAAATATTTCTTCTTATTATACTTGGGAAATATATCTCTATAAGCAATCTGAAATCACATATTTACTGTTACGTAACTGAAACCAAACAATCGTCTATGGAATGGAAACATGTCCCCTTTCCAACAAGGAAGATGTGAAAAGTCCAACTGTCTGCCTGCGGGAGAGGTCATGGCGACAGTGAATCTGTTGTTTACACAGAATTTCTGTCAAAAGAGACGACCATCAATAGTGACTCATACTGCCAAACACTATTAAATTTACGAAATTCAATTAAGGACAGATGCCGGGGTAAGTTGAGCAAAGGTGTCATTCTGCTGCCCAACAACGCTACACAGCATGGAAAACAAAGGGAACTGCTGCAGTCATTCAAGTCGGAGGTGTGGCAACATCCACCTTACAGCCTCAACTTGCCGCCCCGGTGGCGCAGTGGTCTAAGCGATGGCTTCTGATCATTCGTCCGAACGGGGTCCGGGTTCGAATCCCGGTGAGGCATGGATGTTGTGTTTGTCTTACGGCACTGGCTCTCTCCCTTCCCTGGAACCAGTGACCCTAAATTAGGGACGGGCGACTGCTTATAGCCCATTGAGTTGCTCACGGTGGTCGTTAAACCTCCAATCAAAAAAAAAAAAAAAAAAAAAAACAGCCTCAACTTATCCCCATGCGGCTACCATTTTGTTCGGTAAAATAAAACAGGACCTTAGTGGACGATTCCCAACCGATGAGGCTGTGAAAAGTGCGGTCCTTAACTAGTTGCACCAAACTGGACTTTTTCTGTACAGGTATGGGAAAGTTAATCGCACGTTCCGATAAATGTTTACAGTCCTTAGGCGACTATGTCGAAAAATGAATTAATGTTGTACCTTTAAACCAACATACATCCCCTGAGTATATCTTTGTTTGACTGTTTTATTCAACAGTGTAACTAACTTTTTGATCCACCCTCATATTATTAAAGCACTTTGCTGCAATTCAGAAATCAAATTTTTAGTTTGCTTTAAAAATTAGCATAAATACTACATTTGAAAAAGTATCAACTTACCTACTGACTATCAATTTGTCTTGTATCTTCAAGCGGAACAAAGTAAAAAATACTATTAAAAATAAACAAATGGGTCCATTTTTTTACATAAAATGTACCTCAAATGTCTGTTTCAAATAGTTTGAAAGAAGGAAGTCATCACAAGCTGCAACTGTATTCAGCTTCAGATTGTTTACCCCAACTTGCCTTATGTGATAGAATCTGCAACAAAGTTATAGATACACACAACAAAATAAATAAATTCTTGCCAACCAATGGCAGACATTAAGACATCTGTTTCAAATAGTTTGAATCATCACAAGTTACATCAAAATTATCTCAGCTTTAGATCCTCCAGTATGTGTTACAATCTGAATATTTTATGTGTGAGTTGTGTCCATTATTTTCTTTACCTAAAATCTACTTTTGTAATGTTCATACCTAATCTACTGTGATCTACTTTTTTATAAAACATATTTGATATCACATTTCGGATTAGACAACATTTCAACAGTATAAATAATTATTTCCCACACTTTTCTAAAGGAATTAAGCACAATTTGTTAGTAGCTTTTCATAACACTAGGGAATTTATACATTTTACTAACATTCTTTACTAGAAGCCAAATTTGCCCATTATGGTAAAATTAAATTTTTACTTTCAACATACCTACTATAAATGTCAAGCTAAGCACTAGTACACAGACACACCAGTGCTGAGACGGGCCGAGGCCGAACCCGAACCGGGTGCTGGCTGCGTAATACTTACTGGAGTTCAAGCTTGGAGAGAGGGGAAGAATTTTCTTCCTTTTTCTTTTAACGTGATTTTATATGATTTACACACGAGGCTTTTTTTACACTTTCTAGTTGTTAAAGAGAATTTTTCAGCAACTGGGTCTAAATGGGGAGTAGGAATTCTGCAGGGCTATCCATTCCGGGCTTGGATAACAAAATACCATAGGCCATGAATTACAGGATTTCTGCCAAGGATAAGTTTTAAGAAGTATAGATAGCAAGCCGACGGAATTTTGCTCCCTACCTCAAAGGGGAAGCTCCCTGCTAATTCTATTGAGCAACATACGACGTAGTTTGTTGTGCCACCAGATGTTGTTTCCTGATACAACCGCCCCCCCCCCCCCAAAAAACATTTCAGGAAGAAATGAATGGTTAAAGAAACTATAGAAATAGATAAGACATCCCTTCCCCATTCTGCAGTTGAGAAAGACATCGGTTAATTGCATGGGTAGGAAAGAGTGGAAGTTTGGAAGACTTTTTTTAATGCCTAAACAGGTTAATCATAGTTTTCGGGCTGACATACTTCAGGCTCGGGCTCTTAAAATTGAGCCTGAACTCAGCTCTGACTCACACACAGTAACACTTCAGTTAACTTCTCACAGGTGTTTTTATCAAAAACTTTATGGCAATGAAGTCATAGTGGCAAGTATGAAATATAAGAGAAATTTCCTAGAATTTTTTAGTAAAGTATTAAAACACAAACAAAAATTCTACAATATTATTGCTAACATTTATTAATCAGGAAATAAGTGACATGGAACTCTTACGAGTATGGTGTCTTTGAGGGACTAGCCAGACCCCATGACGTGAAAGAGTACAGCATCATCTTCCACGGAAAGAAAATAGTCCATAGATTTTCAAATGAATTTGGACTGATGAAATCAAAACTGCTATTAAAATGAGGACCTCGGGCCCATTTGGCTTGGCAAATTAAAATGCATATCTTGGGATAGGAGAATATAAAAAAGGTATATCACAGGCACATTGTGTAAGACGGGCAACAACTGCACAAACAATATTAGTTCCAATTTGAAAAGAAAAAAAAAAAAGACCACCACCAAAAATTAAATACAAATCTTCAGTACATAATACCACCACCACTCAGCATCACTATGTGATGAAGCAGAAAAAAGATCAGAAATATGTTACGAGACGCTAACTGAAGTACTGCTTCCTGGTATACAAGTTTCAAAGATAACTTTTCAGAAATGTTATCTTCATTTACTACAGACGAAAAATACATTTCAATGCTTTAACCAGCCTGGTTAAACACTTTACATGCATATAAAATATTTGATAAGTTTGAACTCTTTTTCCTATCTCAGGACTTTGTGCACACTATGCACTAAGGAAAGACACGGAAAACTAAGAAGCGTTCAGACTTTCAACTTCTTAATTTTTCTTTCACATCATTTCGGTTATCATGTTTGGCTTTTACTAAGTTGTTCAAGAGTATTTTGCAGCTGAGGAGTTGTTTTCCTATTTAGTTTTCAAGCTACTCATACACAAACATTCAACAGAAAATGAATAAAAAAATCTAAAATCAGAACTTTGTTTAAACGTATGCAGCAGATTTTGTGTAAGACAATGTTTGTCTTATACAAAATCTGCTGCATACATTACTTCGGTATGGCAAAAGTTGTAACAGTCTCCTTTTCACTTCTATAATTTGACTTGCAGCCACTAACACTGTGGCATGGCAATTCCTCTAAAAATCATTATACCTTTTAATACAAGTGAAGAACTAGATATGAAATTTTTAATCGAAAGTAGTTCCCTATGTTTTGTACAGTTAGAATAAAATTGATCATGCAGTTTTTCAACATAATCTGTCCACACTGTTCAGACAGCTTTAGTAAATTCAATCAGACAAATGCTATATCACAGTTGCATTAAGTTACGAAATTAAAAAAAATGTCCTCTTTAATTCAGAGACACATTACAATGCAATAGTTCAAGCATTAATTTCGTAAAGAAAGGGCTAACGATTGTTGGAGATGCAAATGTTATACAAATTTCGAAGGCTAATTACCTGAAAAGTTGCCCTGATTTCTGATAATATTCAAGCTCTATGTGAATCGGCATTGGCAAAAAATATTAATTATTCTATTTGAAATAAGAATTCAACACCACAGAATAACTCACTTCTTTATACTTGACTATTCACGAGACATGAACAGATTTCAACACGTGTGAAACTAAGATCTACTCATTAAACCTATAACTAACACTAAAACTAAATAAAACGTTTACTAAGAATTAACCTTATCTTAGAAATATACAAATACCTACCTCACAAAACTATACGTGTATCCAAATGACAATAAACGGAACACTCACTCAATACAAATAACTGTGAACAAACGATTCAATGGCTGTTCAACCGATTGACTTGGCGACAGCACTAAGTTGTGCACGTGACTATTTCGCACCGTAGCTATAGCGTCTAGAAGGTAAAGTGTGCCGAGCGCCTAGCATGCGTAATTATTGGCGTGGATACCGAAATTTGTCTCCTTCGTAGATGGCGCTGCGATCGCCTTCCCTTCCCTCTTTCTTAATGTGAGCGAAGCGGGAAACTAAATTCGTGTTGGGTAGCTCCATTTCACCTATCCTTTTTAACTTATACATTGATGATGTGGTTGATTGCTGTCATCCGAATGCGCATATGTTCTTATTTGCAGACGATATTTTTATTGTTTCCTATAGTCCCAACCGGGCGGCGGCACTTAGCTATATGCAATCCTCTTTGGATTCCATTGTTCAGTGGGCATCATCCTGGGATTTACGTCTCTCTCCTTCTAAAAGCTTCGCGGTTGACTTTTCTCGTAAGCGCCGGTCGCCTGCCCCTCCTTTCCTGCTGGGCTCTGACTCAGTGACTTGGCAGTCCTCCATCAAGATTTTAGGGGTCTGGTTTAACTCCTCCCTGACTTGGTCTTCCCACCTCACGCATGTCAAGAAGTCAGTCTTCCGAGCCTTGTCTGCTGTTAAAGTTGTTTGTCATCGCCGGTGGGGTCTTGGCTTCCCCAACGCTCTCGCCTTTGTCGTTGCTGTGATTCGGCCTATTCTGGAATATGCGGCTCCGGTCCTGTTCGCCTCCCCCACCTATCTCTACGACGCTCTTGAAGTTCTGCTCAACCATGCACTCCGTGCAGCCATTCACCTCCCTCGTTCGACGCCTGTGGCGGTCTTGCGTGCCGAATGTGGAATCGCTAGCGTGCGTTCTCGAATCACCCTCCTGACAGTCCGATTTTTGTACCGCCATTTGTCGATGGGTCAGCGCTCGCCTATCGCTCATCTTCTTCTAGAAGAGGACGCCTTGTCATTCTACGCTTGGAAATCCCACGGCTTTCCCCTTGGAATCGTGCTCAGTCGCTTCCGACAGGAGCCGTTTTTCGTCAACAGCGATCTTCTTCAGGCTCTGTCGGCTCCTCTTGTTTCGTCTGCACCCTGCTACTCGATTATCTGCTCGGGTCTCCATTTTCAGCAACGATATCTGCATCCGATGCTTCTCAGACATTGCTTTGGGGTGTTCTTGGCCCAGTTCTCAGCGTCACACCACATCATTGCTACTGACGCTTCGAAGATTAACACCTCGGTGGCGATCGGGCATTTTTTTCCACGGAACAACTCCAGCCGTTCGTTCTCCTTCTCAACTATTTCCTCAGTGTTCTCGGCTGAAGCATGGGCCCTAATATCAGCGCTTGAATTTGCTCCCGGCCCGTGCGGTGGCCTCTTGCTGCTTACGGATAGTCGTTCTGTTCTACAGGCCTTGTTAGCATTGAATCGCAAATCTCCAGACATTATCGTTCTTCTGCATGATTCTCTTCAACGCCTCCGTTCTTTCTACGAGGACATTGTGCTCGTTTGGTGCCCGGCTCATGTTGGTCTTCCAGCGAATGAGGCCGCTGACGCTGCCGCCCGACGGGGCCATGCTGAGGGCCTGGCCTTGTTTCCCCCAGTTACAGCCTCCGACGCTGCTCGGCACAGTGGTAACATGCTCATCACCGCTTCTGATTCAGCCTGGCTTTCGTCCGGGTGGGAAGAGCTGTATCCGTTCATCAGCTTCCGTCACAGATGGCCTAGCGAACACTGTTATCGAAGCTCCTCAGCAATCATAATTCAAAAATTACGCACGGACACGGCACCTTTAAACAGCTACCTCTTTCTGATTCGAAAACGTTCTTCCCCGATGTGCTTCTGTGGCTCCGGGCCAGAGACTGTTCCTCACTTCCTCCTCTCCTGCCCTGCGTACAGTGCATATCGAAGGATTTGTTTTGGAGTGACAACCCCTCATTCCTCAACCTCCGTCTCTGCTGAAATGTATTCTTTGTTGGACTTTCGGGACGCTTCCGTGGCAAAACGTAAAGTTCGGGCCTTGGAGAAATTTATTACTCTCTCAAGACGTTTCTCTGTGAGGACGCTCCTGTTCTAACATTCCTTCTCATGAGCGTGCCCCTTTGATGGACTTTTGTGCTGCTCCTGTGACTTCACGTGCTGGTCGCAAGGAGGTTCTCCTCTGTGGCTGGTCGTGCATCTTCGTGTCTTACTGATCAGGAGATTGCCGCCCCGGTGGCGCAGTGGTCTAAGGCGTTGGCCTCTGATCATTCGTCTGAAGGGGTCCGGGTTCGAATCCCGGTGAGGCATGGATGTTGTGTTTGTCTTACGGCACTGGCTCTCTCCCTTCCCTGGAACCAGTGACCCTAAATTAGGGACGGGCGACTGCTTATAGCCCATTGAGTTGCTCACGGTGGTCGTTAAACCTCCAATCAAAGAAAGAAAGAAAGAAAGATCAGGAGATATTTTAGCTATTTCCGCATGGCCAACTAGTTGCTGTGAGGCACAAAGCTTTGTCTATAAGCCTCATCGTCTTATTCAATTAAAAAAAAAAAAAATCGTGTTGCTTACTGTGAAAAGAGCGGCGATTTCGACGAAGACGTGTTATGTTTTAGGTTTTAGAAGGAATGTGGATTACCTAAATATTGTATATAAGTTATACTTAGTTCATTATGCGGAAGAGAAATAACCATTGTTTTGTGCCAGGTTGCAATACTCAGTACAAAAACAGTAAGCTGTCGCTTTTTGGAATACCCAAAAATGATAAACTTTTACAGCAATGGCAAAAATTGATTCCCCGTGCCGATAAAAACTTAGAGAAATGTAGTGCTGTATGTGAACTGCACTTTGATGAGAGATTTGTGGTTCGAAATTTTGTGCATAAAATAAACGAGGAGACTGTGTTAATACCCAGAGATCGGCCCATCTTGACACCAGATGCAATTCCAACAATATTTCCAAACCTTCCCCATTATTTATCAAAACCTCTGGCAAAAAAGAGGAAAGTTAGGGAAACCGATGATAAGCCTGATGGTAATTTAAATAGCTTGGAATTTACTTCCCATAGAGTTACACTGAACTGCCTTCTGAATATCAACCTTCCTTCAGAATTTTGGGGTAAGCAAATACCTGCTAATAATTCAAAGTGCATAATTTTCCATGTTCATTCATTCAAATGTGAATTGTCAAATTCATTGACAACTGAAAAACTGGTTGTTGTAACCGAAAGTGAACCAGAGTTTACCTGTGAAGTGTATTTACGTGGGTTAAAAATCAACACAGTTTCTAATATTACTTCTAAAGATGAATTAGAATCCATTATTCGAGACACTGATAGGCTAACAATATGTCATGGTGCAGGCTCCATTTCAGAATTTGAAAATAACAGGAAGTACCTTGAAAGTAGAGTTATTTTTGAGAATAATTTGTACAGCAAAAAATGTGTAAGGAAAGGAACAACAGCGACTTGCCTCAAATGTAAGTATCTGCGGCGCTTACTTTTGCACATAAAAGCTTATCATAGAAAAAAGGCTACATTTAAAAATAAGTATCAGAATAAAGTTCGGAAAATCAACAGGCTGAAGAAACGAGTTATTTCGCTCTCTGATTACATAAAAAAAATCCAAAACAAAAATAAGAATTTTATAGAACTTTCCATTAATGAAAAAATAGCTGAATTACCCATTAAGCAGCAGCAAATGGTTATTCATTGTTATAAGGCAGCAAAAAGGAAATCTGCAAGAGGTATGTCATATACCAAGGAATGGTTACTTGAATGCTTACTAATGCACATAAAAAGTCCAAAATTGTACGAGCACATACGGAAACACAAAATCATGATCTTACCTAATAGAACAACTATTAGAAAGTATATTTCAAATTACAACAGTGGTTTTGGATTCAATGCACTGACGTTTGAAACTATTTCAAAGAAAACAAATGAAATGGAGCCTTTTGCAAGACATGGTGGTATATTAATAGATGAAGTGAAGCTTACAGAAAAACTGCAAGCAAAATCATCTGGTGAAATATTAGGGTTTGTTGATATTGGGCCATACACTTCAGAAACTGTTAAGCATACCCCATGTAATCACGGACTGGTAATGGTGTTTCAGCCATTAAATGGAGATTGGACCCAAATAATTGGTGTTTTTGCCACAAGTAACAATATAAGTGGAACTTTGCTTGCAAAATTAATTATTGAAGCTGTTATTCTCACTGAAAATGCAGGTCTGTTTGTTGATTTCATTACGTGTGATGGGGCTTCTTGGAACAGGAATATGTGGAAGACATTTGGTATATCAGCAGATTGTTCTGGAACTAAATACAGCATTATGCATCCTACAGATTGTTCTAGAAGTTTACATTTCATATCAGATTTTCCTCACTTAATAAAATGTGTACGGAACGCATTTGTTACCAGAGGTTTTCTTCTGCCCGAAGGAGAAGCAAGACCAGAGCATGTTGAAGCAGCATGGAGGAAGGACTCTGACGTAACTACTCTAAAAGCCATGCCAAAAATTACACGCGTTCATATTCACCCGAATAACTTTGAGAAAATGAGGGCAAGCTATGCTTTGCAGCTTTTTAGCAACGAAGTATTAAAAGGCCTTTTTCTCTATAAGCATCATATTGAAATACAGTTTGGAAGTACTAATGCAACTGCATTTTTCATAAAGTTGATGATGGAATTAATAACTGTAAACTGTAATGACCTCTAGGAGTCCATCAAGTAGTCTCCGCATAGATTCTGAGGGATGCAAAGTACTTAATGATTTTCTGTTATATTTAGATAAATGGGAAGCTTTTGCAGGAGATAAGAAGATTGGGTTTTTAAGTGCTAGCACAGCTGCAGGATTACGAGTCACTATAAGCAGTACTATCTCTCTACTAAAATATCTAACAGAAACCTTGAACTACAAGTATGTAATGACATCGCGCTTGAGTCAAGACTCAATAGAAAACATTTTTGGCATTATTTGGCAACTGTCAGGCTGCAATGACCACCCCACTGCAGCAGAATTTTTAGTGACCATTCAGTGTTTAAGTTTTTATAATCTGGCCAAGCCTGTAAAGTGTGGTACTAGCTGCACAACAGAAATCATCAATTCCCTTATTGGGCCAAGTGACACCATCAGTTGCAAACCTAATGTTTTGTTAAATTTAAATGAACTTTTAAGTGATGAAATGCTAGATAATGTGAAAGATACCTTGAATAGTGCTGCATATTCTGATTGTGCTTCCCTTTTCCCACATAATTCCCATAACCAGTTGCTAGTTTATTTGCAGGTTATGTAGCTAGGAAATGTGTTGCAATAACTAAATGCAAAGATTGCACCAAAATGTGTTTAACATGCAGTATTGAAGAAAAGGCCAGGTTTTCTGGAACACTGATAACAGAATTTGATAAAGGTGGCTTATTATATCCAACAAAGGAACTCCTAGTTCTTGTCAGTCAACTGGAAGGTATTGTTACACATTATTTCAGCACCGAAAAACTACACATAGATAGTATCGTTGATATTCTAGCTATCTTGATGATAAAGAAAATTAAATTCATTGGTTGTGCAGAACACAGTAAAGATGTGACATGTAAGATTGCAAAATTTTATTTACTGACTCGGTTGCATTTCTATATAAAGGGACTTAATAAGATTCACAGTGATAATAGAGAAAAAATGAAGTACCTTAAGCTGAGACGTTGCAAATAAATATGAAGTTCCTGGATTTGGGTGTTGAGGTTCTTTTTATGAGGAAGCAAGTGAGAGACAGGTTTTTTATTACTGTGGAGAGAGAAAATATATGTGGAGTCAGTCAATAGCTCTCACTTATAATTACTGTGGAGTCAGTAAATATATACCGACTCCACAGTAATGCTACAGCTCAAACCCTCAACGCGCTTCCTCAAAACTACCTTAACAGCTAATAAGAACTTTGCAACAGAACAGGTTCCGTCATTCAAACCCAGGGGCTTGAACTTAGTCACATTACCAATGTTCAACTCGTAGCAAGCAGAGCAGCCACTGCTGTGTTTACTGATCTACTATATATTACCATATATAAGCATATGACTGTATTAAAAAGAATGGATAATTTTGGGAGTATGTAGCAGTGGCTAGTTAACTTTTCCTTCATTAAATATGACATGTATGCACATAGCAGACAGTAAGCCTAATGCATATGCAAATAAGTGATCCTAGAAACTTAACCCAAACTCATTAAGAATTTTTCCAGCCTATAATGAGGTCAAGAAATGTCCAGGTTGTTAACAAACTTAGAAAAGAAAGTTACAAAAACTGGTAAGTTATTTAGAGATTCAAATTTCATTTCTTTAAATGTATTTATTTTAAAAAAATTAATCCCCTCCCCTCCCACCAAGTAACTGAATAGTTCAGCAGATAAGATATTAATATACAAAAAGATTTTAAGGAACATGTGTGGTGGTAATAATATTGCAGAGTTACTATTTTTCATTAAAAATGTTTAGAACTGTGGGATTCTTTAGCAAGCTGCCCCACCCCTTCATCTTTTTTTATTTTTAATGTTCAAATCCCAAAACCACTGGTGGTAATCTGATATAAACACACTTTTTTTTTTTTCAATCAACATTTAGCTTTGGCATTTTCAGCATTGCTAACTAGGGCTTCCATGATGGAATTACATATTACAAAATTCAGTATTTTGAAGAAAACTTGTAAAATGCCATGAGTGATTAAGTGTGACTAATTTACTCTTTACAAGGTGGTGTAAAAGTAATAAAAAAATAAACTAAACAGGTATAAAATTTATTTCTGGAAATTTAATTGTGTGTGAAAACATCTAATAGTTGCATTCACAAATTCTTGCTCTTTGATTCAGTTGCATTTTCTAAGATGCCTAAAAATCAAGTTGTGTGTTATTTATTTTTTGTGTAATGTTACTTTTTAAATCCCCTCCCAAGTTCTGTTGCTGATAAATTTCTCTGTCGCTATACAATTGAGAAACGGTTTTTGATAAAAAATTTCAACAACTGCTGCACTAGCCTTTGAAATATAACAGCCCACAATGAATTAATCAAGCTTCTACTTTATAAAAAATAAAAACGAAAAAAACCCATTTAAAATGGGATGCTTACTTTTGCCTCACTGTATAAATTGAATAAAGCTTAACCAATGTGCTGAGGTTTAGTAATATTGTAATAAATAATGCTACAAGCAATGTAAGAATAAAACATTGCTTTATTACAAACTACACGTGGCTTCTGTATGGAAATTCCTAAAGCCATTTATAATTAACTCTCATCAGCAAGCTTTTGGTCCCCGTGCTGATGAGAGTTCAATATTCCACACCGGTCCACGTCAGAGGTCAGTTTTTCCACATGTGCTTCAACATTTGTTTCAGTTGGTGTAAATTATATCTGTATTACCTATTCCCAACTATTAGGGGCATTACACAACGATGTTACATGTTTACATTGTGCACAATGTGTCACTGCGCGCACCTTACTGGGACGACAAACCTTTCTGGATTTACTGAGGGGATATCAGTATGAGACTGCAATAATTCCAATTTCAGAAATTAAGAACAAATAAATGTCTTGGTCAATTATTTGCTCCCCCACAATATTTCTTCATTTAATAGTAAAATTTATCTAACGGTATAAAAAAAATCCCTCTAAATCAGCCCTTTTTTTTTTTTTTTCGTTTTTTTCTGAACAATTACTGGTAAATATTTTCTGATGCATGCATTATGACCAAAATTATGCTTCAGTCAGAGAGGAATGTCATTATAAATGCGTGTGCTTAAATAAGGTGGTACACACCGTTTTTTAAACCAGTCAGTAACAGACAAAAATAATTTTTGTTAAGCCTCTTAATAATACGAAAAGCTTACCCAACGTTTATATATATCTGTTATATCCACGCTAATATATACATACGCTGGGTGCTCGGCACACTCCCCTTCTATGCTATATATCAGCTGTTTCTGTATAACTGTTTGAAGAGTAGATACATGGAAGCACTTTATATTTACATGCCCCTACGTATTTACTTCAAACAGCAAATTTTGTCCGCTGTCCCTAAATTGTTTTTAAGGAGGGCTCTGTATCTGACTGGCAGCATTAAATTTGTTGAACCACGGTATTACTTATACCTGATCATAGGCCTAACCACTGGGGGATCAGGACCCTCAGATTTTCATAGAGTCTGGGATCCCCAATGTAAATGATCCCCCAAATGTTTCGGGAATATAATGATATGAACTTTTTATGTGAACCAACTAAATTATTTAATAATATAAGATTGTAATTTTTCATAGAATGCAAACACGTGTATAATGTGTACTTAATAAAACAGTGATGTCGATTAAGCATGGTTACCAACATCGCTGGCGTATATACATTATGTGATCAGACCCCCCTCCCCCAATTTTGAAACGCAGCACAGTTATGCCACTGTACCTGATGGTCACTGGCCAACAACGCTGACACTTAAGCATTCAATATAATGTCCCATACAAAAAAGCCTTGCAATTTTTGTATATACAGCAGGAGCGGCTCCTGCAATAATCCAAAGCAGTTTTTTTTCATGCCACATCAAGAGAGAAGTTTACTGAACTCGGCTGGAAGTTTTTCCTGCACAACGCCACTGGGAGCGAAAAGAACGCTTGCGCGCTGCTCTGACTGCTATTGAAACCAACTTATGTGGGAAACTCTGCCTATTCCCACATCAGTTCATTTCCTTTGAATAAAACGTCCCTGGGGGCTGCAGCTCTCGCTGGTACAGCAGATATAAGTGGTCCTCGGAGTTATTTGCGAGTGACGTAGCTACAATGCAGTCTTTCGTTGGCTGCAAATACATCTCCGGGCCTTCAACTTTTGGTTTGTTCCTACTTTTATTCAACATGATAATTCTAACAACTGGAGATTATTCGTGTTTGCTAACAACAAATACTCAGTTGCCGAGATTTTTGCCAAAAAGTTTTACTTCTGGTCAAAATGGGCATGTGAACAAATTGCGATTAAGAATAAAGTTCAGTAATGAATAAATTGAAAAATGAAAAAAAAAAAAAATGACTAATTTCTGCAGCGAAATACTTGCACAAAATTAATATTTTCACTTACTAGGCACAGCCAAAATTTTCGCTTTTAAACTCATGTATTCATCAAAAAACATTGAAGTTGCTCCATTGGCCATATTTCACTTTTCTGCTGCATATGCATACCCCCCCCCCCCCCGAAAAAAAAATAAGCTGAACATTTGAGTTGAGGTAGTGCTTTATACTTTATTACTTTAAACACAACATTTAATCAAACACAATTGTTTAGAAAATTTACGAAGTTGGTAAATTTTGAAAACAAATTGTTCTACACTAAATTGTAATCATAGCTTGAAAATTAAAACTGGGAATATGTTTGCAATTCGTATTTATTAAAGAGAATGCCTGTAAGTCAAAATTCCAAAGGGAGCGTAGCGTATCAGAAGAAAAATATTTATTATATTTCTACTAGGGGTCATAATTGACACCTGAAAATGCGTATATGACGTTGGGTGCGTGTCCGCTGTCACTGGCACACGCATTTTTTTTTAATCTTTAAAACTGGTTCCCTTAACTGAGTGTGTGTTGCTCTTACAGTATCTACATTTATATATTATTTACAACCACTATCTCAATCCACTGCTGGATAACAGTCTCCAAGTTTCTTCCACAAAAGTCTGTTTAGAGCCAGTTTTCTTCTTGCTCCCGAATTTCATCCACCCATCTCCCACATCATCTTCTGGGTCCTTTTTTTTTTTTTTTATGTCCCTTGCTATCCAGTTTAATATTTCTCGCTGGCTCTTTCTTCTAGAAATATGTCCATCCCATTGCAATTTCAGGGATTCTAATCATTGCTGTCTTCCACCCTTGTAATTTTCCCGATCCACGAGTTCCTCTTTGTATCTTTCCTGTTCCTGGTTACATCAAACATGCATCTCTCAATCCTTTTTTTCTGTTGTCTGCAACCTCGGTATATCTGTTTTAGTTGAGGTCCATGTCTCTGCTCTATGCTTAACAACTGGAAGGATGCACTGATTAATGAGCGTCATGTTAGGATCGTTAGCATCATGTTAAGATCGTTAGGATAAGGGTCCTGCATGGAATGTATGTGGAACTAATTTCTTTGACGTGCAATGGTGTATGCGTGGGTGATGATCAAATGATCATATGTAGAGGATTTTAGGGAGTGTCTGACCCCAGGTCTTAAACAACCCTTAGAAATAGGAAACTAGGAGATTTAGGCTAGAGCACCCAATACGAAGTGACACAGAAGCGAAGTAGGAAGGGAGAGGAAGACGCCCTTATTTATTACCGGGAGGCCAGTACCGGCAGTACCGGTGTATGCTGTATGCATGGGTACCTCTCCACAAGGTAAACAATGAGGAAATATACACGGAAATACTGGATAGCACTATGATTCCGAAGTTCACATTACAATGATTTGTGACTACAAAATATGCCAAACACTTTTCTTTTAAGAAATAATGCATCAAACCAAGTTTTATACGCCGATTATTTTCTTCATAAATATGGCCACTCCTTGATATCTGTTCCCTAATTCAGGTATCGGTTATCTCTAGAATTTCCCTATCAGTTGCTAAATATTAAAACTAAATATTAATTTCTACGAGTACATATATAAATTATTATTAAAGGGACAGCATCAGCAGGTTCAGTAACTTAGCTTTCGAAGTGATATCTACAAAATTTGAATGCAGGCCCTCCATCTCAGCTTACCACTAGCCGCTACTGAGTGATATATTTAAATTTTCCAAACAGCACGTCTTTACTTGGCACATCCACGCCATTTGTTATCGTTTTAGTAGGCATTCTTCGAGGAGGTTGCATATCAATTTAAATCATGTAGAATTCTATTGTAAATTAAATTGACGACGACGCTGCACTCTATGGCAGACTTAAGACATTTCACTGAACCGTAAAAGGTGTTTCCATAATCGCACACTTAAGAAAATCGTACACTTACATCCTAATTCAACCCCCGTTGTTTGGGTTACATGCACATCGCTACACACATTCTCTGACACAGATACCGTCTGCAGCGCCGCGATGCGGCGTGGGACATATTTCGAATGCAGTTTTTGAGTTCGCACGGCACACTTCCCCTTTTAGACGCTATACCGTAGCCTGTCTTTTTCGACCGTGTATGCGATTACCAAGTAGTGTCCCACAATTGCAAAAGATTATACATGACCGTGCAGGTCGACTCCCATAGGGAATCATTCCTGTCTAGAGACGCTAGTTGACACTTGTCACACACAGAAGTTTTCTTTACAGTCAAATGTATTTGCACATTGGTAGCTGAATCTGGAAGATAGCATGGGATACTGCATTCATTACAAATTTCATCAAGGAAAAAGTGCTGCAAAAGCATGTGCATTGATCTGTTCTGTTCTGGGGGAGAATATTGTATTGAAAAGCACGTGTGAGTTTTAGTTTAGACAGTTTATGTAGCGGTGCCCCACATAAAGTTGCACATGAGGAACTGCAAGCATTGCTGGATGAAGATTCGTCTCAAAAGGTAAAAAGAACTAGCTGAACAACTGGGGGTAACTCAACAAACCATTTCCAGTCATTTACGCGCAATGGGAAAGATTCAGAAGGAAGAGACCTGAGCCAGAGGAACAAGGAATAAGCGTGTTATGAAGTGTTTGAATCTGTTGAATAAACAACACAGAAAGTCAATCATAAAAGTTTAAGGTGGCAGTCTTAAATGCACGATAATTCAAACATTGCGCAAGCTTCCGATGAAGTGAACTTTTTTAATGTATAAGTTAAAAGATTAAAAATAAAGACATATGAACATCTGGTCTTCGTAAAGACCATCAGATGGAAGTACTAACAGAGCTTTTTGGGTGGGGAGACATAAGTAACCTACAGGCTGAAGGTGACGTACTGAATAGGTGATCATGTCAAATCCAAATATGATAGTTTTAAATGGATGTATGAATACAAACAATCAAGTGGTCAAATTATCGAATAAATAACATACAAGACAAGTAAGATGTAGTAAAAGAATAAATGAATGAAATAAGGCAAAAACATACAATAAGTAGGCAATCTTAGGTACCCACAATAACCCGATGATATGCATATTTAGGTCCAACAACAATATGACAATTTTTTTTTAAATGTATGAAATATTTTCATTCTCCACAACTGGAGGGGAAACTTTTAATAATTGTGTCCAAGGTTTACGTGGCCGCCCGGTGGCGCAGTGGTCTAAGCGATGGCCTCTGATCATTCGTCCAAAAGGGGTCCGGGTTCGAATCCCGGCGAGGCATGGATGTTGTGTTTGTCTTACGGCTCTCTTCCTTACCTGGAACCAGTGACCCTAAATTAGGGACGGGCGACTGCTATAGCCCATTGAGTTGCTCACGGTGGTCGTTAAACCTCCAATCAAAAAAAAAAAAAAAAAGTTCTCGGTATATAGACAGGAGTATTGTCATTACAACATAAAGTTCCATGTTCAGCAATAACCAAACTTTCGGTGAATAATAAGGAGGAGTTAGTACGTGGTGTTATAATGATTTTTGCCTCTTTCCAATTAGGATAATGTCCATCGTTCACTAGTCTTGCAAGAGCAGTAATTGATAAGCCATTCTAATGGCTGCTCTTGCGAGATTAGTGAACGATGGACAACGTTATCCTAATTGGAAAGAGGCATAACTCATAACATCATGTACTATCTCCTCCTTATTCACCGGATTGGCCGCCCCGGTGGTGCAGTGGTTTAAGCAATGGCTTCTGATCATTCGTCCGAAAGGGGTCCGGGTTCGAATCCCGGCGAGGCATGGATGTTGTGTTTGTCTAACGGCACTGGCTCTCTCCCTTACCTGGAACCAGTGACCCTAAATTAGGGACGGGCGACTGCTTATAGCCCATTGAGTTGCTCACGGTGGTCGTTAAACATCCAATCAAAAAAAAAAAAAGTTCTCGGTATGTAGACAGGAGTATTGTCATTACAACATAAAGTTCCATGTTCAGCAATAACCAAACTTTCGGTGAATAATAAGGAGGAGTTAGTACGTGGTGTTATAATGATTTTTGCCTCTTTCCAATTAGGATAATGTCCATCGTTCACTAGTCTTGCAAGAGCAGTAATTGATAAGCCATTCTAATGGCTGCTCTTGCGAGATTAGTGAATGATGGACAACGTTATCCTAATTGGAAAGAGGCATAACTCATAACATCATGTACTATCTCCTCCTTATTCACCGGATTGGCCACCCCGGTGGTGCAGTGGTTTAAGCAATGGCTTCTGATCATTCGTCCGAAAGGGGTCCGGGTTCGAATCCCGGCGAGGCATGGATGTTGTGTTTGTCTAACGGCACTGGCTCTCTCCCTTACCTGGAACCAGTGACCCTAAATTAGGGACGGGCGACTGCTTATAGCCCATTGAGTTGCTCACGGTGGTCGTTAAACCTCCAATCAAAAAAAAAAGTTCTCGGTATGTAGACAGGAGTATTGTCATTACAACATAAAGTTCCATGTTCAGCAATAACCAAACTTTCGGTGAATAATAAGGAGGAGTTAGTACGTGGTGTTATAATGATTTTTGCCTCTTTCCAATTAGGATAATGTCCATCGTTCACTAGTCTTGCAAGAGCAGTAATTGATAAGCCATTCTAATGGCTGCTCTTGCGAGATTATTGAACGATGGACAACGTTATCCTAATTGGAAAGAGGCATAACTCATAACATCATGTACTATCTCCTCCTTATTCACCGGATTGGCCGCCCCGGTGGCGCAGTGGTTTAAGCAATGGCTTCTGATCATTCGTCCGAAAGGGGTCCGGGTTCGAATCCCGGCGAGGCATGGATGTTGTGTTTGTCTAACGGCAGTGGCTCTCTCCCTTCCCTGGAACCAGTGACCCTAAATTAGGGACGGGCGACTGCTTATAGCCCATTGAGTTGCTCACGGTGGTCATTAAAACTCCAATAAAAAAAAAAAAAAAAAGGCTTGTGTACTGTTTTAATTATCTTCCTTCCTGCCTTAAAATTTTATGACTGACTCATTCTGCACGAGGACCTGATGTCTGGAAGACAGAAAGTCTTTCCTGTGGAAAATCGTTACGAGTGATGAAAAGTGGATATAATATGACAACCCCAAATGCAAAAAACACCGGGTAGACCCCAGTGAAGCAATAACTTCGACACTGAAATGCAATACTTGCTCCAAGAAAGTTCTGCTGTGCATCTGGTGGGATATGAAGGGTGTGCTCTATTATGAACTATTGGAACAATGTCAAACTGTTAGTGCTGATCGCTAGAAGCAATAATTTCTGCAATTGAACTAGGAAATCTGTCGGAAACATCCATTCACAGGCAAAGGATTACGTCCTGTGAAATTACGGCATGACAACGCTAGGACGCAAGTCGCAAAATCGGTCAAGGAAATGTTATTGACGCTTAGCGACAAAGTTTTGGAGCACCCGGCATATAGTCCCGACATAGCCCTTCAGACTATCATTTGTTCCAATTGATGCAACATTTTCGTACTTCGTCACATGTCCGTATAGTTACGGACATGTGACGAAGTGCGAAAATGGGTTCATGACTTCATCGTGCCATATGAAGAATTCTTTATGGCTGGAATCCGTCAGCAGCCCGACTGATGGTGGAAAGCGATAGATAATAACGGCACATATTTTTTTTTGTAAAGGTATTGTTGTTTTCTCTCAAATTACATGTTGCGTTGTCTTAAAATGCTTTAAAACTTATTTGTACACCTAATATTATTGGTTAAGGTTCCATCTCCGGCCTGCTCGATAGATGGCGCCACGGTATGTCCCTTAGTGGATTTTTTATTTTAACGTAACACTGCAATAAATATAGATATTTTTCATTATATCAAAGGTATCTGAGACTTAGATTGCAATGGAATCAGGTAAAAGATATGATATGCTTGTGAAAGTTGTCACAAATATTCTAGGCAGCAGGGTTTAGATGAACATCATAGAATAAAAGGTCATTACCTAAGTAGACTTACCAATCCCGCCTCAGTTGCATCGGATTTTCAATGCATAGTTTGTTAGAAATCATTTACCCTTAAGTCATCATATCTGAGGCATTGCAAAACATTTTCTCATTTTTCTTGCAGTGTTACGTTAAAATAAAAGATACACTAAGAGACGTACCATGGCGCCATCTATCGAGCAGGCCGAAGACGGAACCTTAGCGGTATTATTAAGAGAAAATTTCTGACTAAAACAGGAAAGGGATTAAATTTTAAAGATCTTTAAATATTTTGTATTTCATTTTCAATATTCCAAACTATATAACATTAAATTTATTTTCACCACCTTACTTCTCATTCTATTATGCACTTCTATGTCAAAAATCCTGGAGGACGTGTACGACGTGTACAGTAAACTATTTTTCTTGTGACAATATGGTGTGGCCACTCTTAGTCTTTTATGTATTCCCAGTCTTTTCTTAATAAACCAGGTATGTTTCAGAATACCCATAGTCTTTTTACCACTGCAACTGAGAAAAAGAAATAGTTTCTTTTCAAAAGTAGTACAAGAATCAAAGGAAGAAGAATTCATAGATCTTTAAATATTTTGTATTTCA
Organism: Macrothele yani; assembly: GCA_039090855.1. Taxonomy (NCBI): domain Eukaryota; kingdom Metazoa; phylum Arthropoda; class Arachnida; order Araneae; family Macrothelidae; genus Macrothele; species Macrothele yani. The sequence continues at coordinate 68,709,302 of CM077018.1, forward strand.
TTTTCAATATTCCAAACTATATAACATTAAATTTATTTTCACCACCTTACTTCTCATTCTATTATGCACTTCTATGTCAAAAATCCTGGAGGACGTGTACAGTAAACTATTTTTCTTGTGACAATATGGTGTGGCCACTCTTAGTCTTTTATGTATTCCCAGTCTTTTCTTAATAAACCAGGTATGTTTCGGAATACCCATAGTCTTTTTACCACTGCAACTGAGAAAAAGAAATAGTTTCTTTTCAAAAGTAGTACAAGAATCAAAGGAAGAAGAATTCATACCACCCTTATACTGCTCCTGCGTGTGATCCCAATGTGACTACTGAGTATGTTATCTGAGCGAAATATCTAAAACTTCTGAAGTTGCCATACGCTTTTGACTTGTTGGTGCACATATGTTGATTTTAAAGCATTGAAGTACCAAATCCCATTGTTCAGCTTCGCTGATGAATAATATTTTTCTGAAACACCCCTCGAACAACAACCAATATCTTCAGCCCTAATTGAATCCTGTAGATCAGCATGCATGAGATTCTTCCGCGAATTCGCGGAATTCCGCTTTTTTTGTCATCATTCGGGTTGTACTCGAGATCAGTGCAGAACTGAAGAGAAGGGGGGGGGGAGTGTGTCATTTTCCGTCTGCGGACGGTATTTCGACTTTCAAAAATGGAAGTTAAACGAAGTAACGGTTTTCCTTTTAATTGTAACTTCTTTTTTCTCCTGATGTTGCCTGTGTCCAGTATTATTATTAAATATTGTTTTGCATAAATGTTTGTATTTGAGCATGAAACTGTGGGTGCAACAATTTCCAAAAATGAAAGTTAAGACGGTGTGAAGAGTTTCCTGTAGTTTTCAGGCATGAGATTCTTCTGTGGATTTGAAAAATTTCACCATCGCCAGTGTCATTTTGAGCATTCTCGAGATCAATGCACAACTGAACGGAAATTGGGGATGGAATGGTGGTGGTGGTGGTGGTGGTGGTGGTGTGTGTGTGGGGGTTCCGTCTTTTGAAACTTTCCAAAAACAGAAGTGACGAAGTTTGAAAATTTGTTAGAATTGATGATGGTGTTCAAAGTATTCATGTTCTCAAAGTTATTGAAAGTAGTGAAAGCTTTGATATTGTGCGTTCATGGTCCTCAGGCTGAAATGTTTTTCAGAATGATGGAGAAATTGTTATCCGAGCGAATAAAGGGAGGGGGGGGGGCAAAAGTAGTGAATAAATGGGAAGGGAATGATATGAACAGAAAGAAAAACTAAGGAAAGATTGCTGTGCAGCTGCAGAGGTAACAAAAGGCACGGCCATGGAACTTGCTGAAAAGAAAGCAACACAAGAGGAAAATCGTTCTAACAAGTAGAAAAGAAAAAAAAATGTGTTTGGAGCAATGCCTTTTAAAACCACTTTATTTTATAAATGCATTTATGGCACCTCTATTCATAGTGATTGTGGAATAGCTTTTTTACGGGTCTTATAGAGGTTATTTTTACTCCAGTGACATAGTCCTGATGACGAACTAGGCTTTAGTTCGAAAATTTGACAACCAACTTTGATGAAAAATAACCTCTATAAGACCCGTAAAAAAACCACAATTAACGATAATTGCGGATGGACTCTTCCAATTGAGTGGCAGCAACTACTCCAGTGACATAGTCCTGATGACGAACTAGGCTTTAGTTCGAAAATTTGACAACCAACTTTGATGAAAAATAACCTCTATAAGACCCGTGAAAAAGCTATTCCACAACCACTTTATTTTGTTTTGAAATCAGTAATTTTATATTGCGAATACAGTGAACAATTTCATCTTGCTCGTGTTGTGTTATATTCGCATTTCTTGGCACATGTTTTGATTTTTCACCCGGTTAAAAAGTTCAGCTTTTTTGTTCCTTGGTCGGTCTCATGTATGGATCAGTGCTTCTCAGACATTTTTTAGATTGTACCCCTTGGTCATGACCAAAAGTGTAATGTACCCCCAATGAAATTTCCCCAAATGACAGGTTTGGAATGTTTTTTATAAATAAGTGGCAAATTTTTTGAGGCAGTTTTAATCTATTGAAAAAAACATCTAATAAAAATATTTGAAATGTGGCAAAGCTACACTGGCATGCAAAAATTAAGGACAAGGCGGTTTTTTGAATGTAACGTCGTGCAGAAGTGCTCCACATAGACTCAAATCATACCATAAGATCCCCAAGATGTAAGAATATGGGACAAATGATCAAAACCATCCAAACAAGGAATCCAAAGGATACAAAGGCACTTTATTGAAACGGTAGCTTCGAGCACAACTGGACAGGAGACAGAAACGTCCATGTGGCAGGCAGCTGCAAAGAAAAATCCAGTCTTTAGTAGGGGATGTGTTCACTCCTGACTGCGTTGCAGGATTTACAACGTCTGTCCATGCTGAGGACGAGGTTGTCAAGGAGCTGTTGAGGCATCGCGGCCCATTCCTCTTGTAGCGCCAATCGCAGCTGCAGAATCGTTGCTGGCAGCTGGTGACGTGCTGCCAAGTGTCTCCCGAGAAGGTCCCACACGTGTTCAATTGAATTTAGGTCCAGGAACCATCCATGCGTTAAATATCTTCACTCTAAAAACAGCTCTGCGACAGCCACTGTACGATGAGGTGTAGCGTTGTCGTCCATGAAGAGGAACTCAGGACCCACAGAACTTCTAAACAGACGCACGTGAGGCAGGAGAACCTCGGTACAATAGCGGACACCAGTGACTGAACCTCCTTAGAAAATGTGGAGGTTAATACGGCTACCAAGCATGATACCGCCCCGAACGAGAAATCTGCCACCTCCAAACCGGTCCCTTTTGATGAAGTTGGAGGTGTGATTGCGTGTTCCCTGATCTCTCCACATGTGTATATGTCCAGAATTGCTCGTCAGACTTAATCAGTTCTCATCCATAAAGAGAACTTGACCCCATTGCTGATTTGTCCAGTTCTTGTGTTCCTGGCACCCCAGAAATCGCCGTCTCCGATGAGCAAGCGTTAATGACACACACCGTACTGGTCGTCGTGCAAATAAACTACCTTTGTGCAGCCTCCTGGCCACAGTAAAACGTGATGACGGACGTGCAGTTGTCTATTGCATGTACCTTGCGATTTCTTCCGCTGCCTGCCGTCTGTCTCCCCTCGCCTGTAGGACAATATACAGGTCGTACGCCACCATGGTTGCTCGTGGACGACCACTGCTAAACTCTCGGACAGCAGTTCCTGTCATTTGAAATGCTCTCCAAGCTTGTGAAACGATGCTGTGAGCGATCCTGAACTCCTCGGCCACACTAGTCACACTTCGACCTTCCAACTTCCCAATTACGCGACCTCGGGTAAAGTCATCCAGATGTCATCTACTGGATTGCCTGTTGGCCATATCACATGGTGTCAGTAACTCGACGTCGTTCAAACCTTCAAACCGATGTGTACACCGTGCAATAGCTTTCACCGAATTGCTGAGCATACACCGCCCGTGTGCTTTATACCCTTCTGGCACTCCCCCTCTCCATGTCATGCTGCATATAAGCGCATGCCGTACCGGACCCTAGTCTATCTCCTGAGTGGTCTTTCGGTCCGTTCTGCCTGCTCGTTCCGCTGTTATGCTAATTTCTCCTCTTCGTCCTTAATTTTTGCACACCAGTGTATTTAAAGAATCCTACGTTTATTACCTTAACATTATTGCTTATTGAGAATCTGCATTTTTGAACTTCACTTTTAGTTGGTAAAGTTCGATGAACACTTACCGCACGTGGGGCTTGGCTTTCAATTCATATTTCCGTTATGTGGATGCGGCATGGGGGTTTTTCATTTGGCCACAGGTCCACTTCTTTTTTTTTTTTCCGTTGGAATTTTTTTTGTTTTGCCTCATCACCAAATGAGTTTTTTTTTTCCCCTTGCTGCATCTTCATTTACTTCAATACTTATTCATAACCCTAGTACTTTCGGTAATACTCCATTACTGAAAGTACTAGGGTTATGAATAAGTATTGAAGTAAATGAAGATGCAGCAAGGGAAAAAAAACTCATTTGGTGATGAGGCAAAAAATTCCAAAAAGGAAGTAGTACCAGAGTTCTTCCAGTCCTTCTGCTGGGAGGACTGGAAGAACTCTGGTACTGGTACCTTTCATGATGTCTGGAGTACATGTATCATCCCTTTCATATCATTTAGAGTAGAAATCTTTCACTCTTGTCAAAATTTCTGCCTCTATTTCTTGTTACAGAACCATCTTTTCTCAGTGCCATAATTTGTTTTCTTCCCTTACTGAGATGTCCCTTTGCTATCTTAAGGCTTTGGTTGTTTTCAATTGCTTTCCTCAGTAGCTCACAGTTGAATTTTCTTACGTCTTCAGTGATACTTTTTCGTACTTTCTTGCATAGCTCTATATATTCCACTTTGGAAGTTACATCTTCTTTAGTTGTCCTCATCTCTGTTCTTTTTTGCATCAACATTTTGGTTTTTCCTGATAATTTATTCACATGCAACTTGTTCTTAGAATCAGCTCAGCTAATTTTTTTGCTGTTTCCATAAGAGCTTTGGTTACTTTTCTGTTAACTTCAGAAATATGCTCTTCTTCCGATGTTAGGCCTTCTAAAGCAGAAATTCTGTTCTTCAGTTCCAACTTGAAGGTATTATGGTGTTTTTTAAGGTTGGTTATGTCAATACATCTTGTTTGTCTTATGAGATTGCCACGTTCGAGTTTAGTGTTGAGGTGCATCTTACATCTCACCAATCTATGGTCACTACCTGTGTTGAACTTGTTTAGCACACTGCAGTCTGCTATGATGAATTTTTTGTTACACGTAATAAAATCAATTTCACTTGTCATTCCATTTTGATGTCTCCATGTCCATTTCCTGTGTGGCTTTTTCTTGAAAAAGCAGTTCAAGATGAAAAACTTTTCTGCCTCTGCAAACTCAACGAGAGTATTTCCACGCTGGTTTCTGTTGCCGTGACCGAATTTACCTACTGAAGTTTCATTCTGTTGCCGTTGCCCTATTTTTGCATTGAAATCTCCCATAATTATCTTCAAGTGCTGCTTACCTTTATTATTTAGATGACGAATTTCCTCATAAAATTCTTCAATTTCTTCTTCAGGATGACTTGTGGTTGGTGTATAAGTTTGAATAATCTGAGCCTTGTATCTTCTCGAGAGTTGGATAACGAGTCGTGCAGCTCTGTCAGAGGAACTTTCAACTTCTACAACTTTATCCTTCAGTTTCTTGTTTATTATAAATCCAACACCACTAGTTCTGTCAGTATCTGTCCCACGATAGTAGAAGAGATGTCCACTTTTCAGTTCAGTGAGATCTTCACCTTTTCTCTTTACCTCACTTAGCCCGACGATGTCCCACTTGATCCTTTGTAGTTCTTCTTCCAATTCAAGAAGCCTTGAATCAGAAGATAGGGAGCGTCCATTATACGTAGCCAAGGTCAGCATCAGATGGCAGCCTAGTATGGTCCTCCGGGGATTCTTAGCACCCTCTGCCTTCATGTCGCACTGGCCGCTGCCTTGGCCAGGTACATTCCAGCTGCCGGAGACTGAGGGCCATGATTTAAGTTGTGGTGTCATTTTGGAGGGGTTTGGCCATAACTCACCACGCTGGCCAAGCGGGTTGGTGAGTGTGGGATAGCATTTCCTCTAATCCCGATGGTATAGTTACACCGCTATTGGCGGTCGTCAGAGCCCCTTTAGTAGGAACAGGATGCACCAAGAGAAGGCGGGGTTGACATTTGTCAAGGAGAGGCTGTGATGTTACGCATCACCTGACCTTACATCCCAGATAATATATATCCTGAGATAAATAGGGATCACTATTGCCCATATTTATGTCACTGTTTTCCAATAAAGAATAACTGTACATATGCATCATTGTGTTATTAAATACATCATCAAAATTGTGCAAGTTTTTTAATGGAATATTTGCATATAAGTACTTGTGAAGGGTCTTCAGCTTGTGTTCTAAACCATTCTACAATTTCAACCGTTTTGCTGAAATTGAGCAATTTTTTTTAATGAGTTTTCAAACTGGAATTATAGGGAAGGGAGGGAGAACAAATTCCTCTTCTGCGTATAGACCTCTGACTACATTTTGACAATTTTCAATTATTTCAAAGGAAAGTGTTGGGTCATGCTTCCCTACAACATACTAAATTTTATTGGAATTCAACTATTTTTAGGCAGGTTGTGTAGAAGAAAAGGCAGATCCAGAAGATGCTTCAACTTGTCATTGGAGAGCTTTAATTAAAACTAATTTAGCAACCTTCTGATTTTATGCGGCTGCTACGTTAACTGCGATTGAGGCCAGTGCTGCTTTCTTAAAGACAGAAGGAGGGTTTTCATTCCACTGACAGCATTGTTTGTGGTTATGGGCAACTTAATATTGTTTCACTTAGTGAGTTCCGGCATATTACTTTAATTCATGATATAATGTAATTCACACTCTCTGTCTCTCTCACACACATACAAATATACACTGAGTGGCTACTTTGTTATGACCACCTGACAGTTTTAAGCAAATGAGCTATGGCTGCACGCTGTTGCAGCCAGAGGGCGTGGCCAGTATAAAAAGGGAAAGCTTAGTGCTTGCGACAGTAGTAGAAATGATTTTTGGGTAATGAGATGGGTAAAAAATGCGATTTGACGGACTTTCAACGTGGAATGATTGTAGGAGCTCAGAGCCATGGAGCGAGTATCACCAAAACCGCCGCATTCGTGAAATCTTCCAGAGCAGCTGTTGTTAAAGTGTTTAAAGACTGGACTGTCATCCAAAAAACTGGGTCTCTACGTGCAACGTGTGGTCGTCATCGATTAGTGACTGCTCGGGCGGAACGGAGAGTGTCCAGACTGGTAACAGACAACAGAAGGTCAACAGTGCAGCAAATTACAGACCATCTTAATCAAGGATCCCCTCAAATGATCTCTGCACGCACTGTTTGCCGTACACTGCATCGGTTGGGATATGGTAGCCGAAGGCCTGTTCGAACACCTTTGCGGTCTGCAGTTAACAAGAGAAAATGTCTCCAGTTCGCACAGGAGCACCAGGATTGGACAGTCAATAATTGGAAACAAATTATGTGGTCTGATGAATCACGTTTTTAGTTGCATCATGCCGATGGCCGAGTGAGAATTTGGCGGAAACAGCACGAAAGTATGGACCCCAAATGCATTGCTACAACCCTTCAAGCTGGTGGAGGCAACGTTATGGTTTAGGGAATGTTTTCCTGGAATGCTTTGGGCCCTTTAATTCGTGTTGATCAACGTCTGACTGGCACATCATATCTAAACATCGTTGCGGACCAAGTGCATCCTGTCATGTGGATGGTTTATCCCAATGGCGATGGGTACTTTCAACAAGATAATGCGTCCTGCCAGAGTGCTTGTATTGTACAGGATTTGTTTCAGGAACATGCGGGTGAGTTTATTTGCTTAGGTGGCCCCCCACAATCTCCAGATCTCAACCCCATTTAGAATTTGTGGGATAAAGTTGAACGAGCCATCAGACAGCTAGATCCACAACCCTGCAATCTCACACTCCTGGAAAGTGCTATTCATCAAGCATGGTATCAGATTCCACAAACCACCTATCAACATCTCGTGGAGCCCATGCCACGAAGAGTCGAAGCAGTATTAAAGGCAAAAGGTGGCCCAACGAAGTACTGAGGGGGTGGTCATAATAAAGTGGCCACTCGGTGGACAAACCATTATACATGTCTACCTAATAGTGCGTGGGTACTCCTCGAACACGAATAATAGCCTATACATTACAAAGCATCGAGTCCACCAAATGCATCGGGGTTTTAGGAGGTAATGCCAACCATTCCTGGTGCAGCATTATGCATAACTCTGCCACAGATGTTGGTCCTGGATCCATGGGTATGATGATCTGTTCCACGACACCCGAGAGAGTTTCTAAAAGGGTTAAATCTGGAAATGTTGAGTACCACTGGATGATTCCAAACTCAGATGACTGTTCGGCAAACCGTGACTTGGTTGTTGTAGCCCGGCGGGGTGGCACATCATTCTGCTGAAACAGATCATCAGTCTTAGGGTGCACAAAGGCCATGAAAGCATGGAAGTGCTCAGCCAGCACATGCTGCTAGTGCACAGTGGTTAAGGTTTCTCCAGACACATTAATCCATTTTGTGATGGAGATTATGAGGAAGCAGGCAACCTCCAGATGAAAAATATTTGTAGTGTTGTGGAAAGGAGAAATTTGTGTTCTAACAAAGAGAGAATGTCTTGATGTATGTAGTGCAAGCGTTGAACATTGGTGCTGAATGGATTCATGATATTATAGTGTGACAAATATTCACTACACACCTGTTTAAAAGATGATAGTAATTTTGACGGGTTTTCCATGATATGTACCTTTCAGAAATTCAATTAGCTCATGTGGTTGGGTTGTTGGAGTGGTTATAATAAATCTCTACTTGGTAATAAAACAAAACATGGTATCTCTTCTGTAGCGGAATATATATTTAACGCTTTTTATCGTATTGGCTTCAAAGATTGCCTTCGAAGTTTTATGATTGATGTTCTGAAGGCTTGCATGAAATTATTTCTGCTTTCTGTTTCCCATCTGGTGAATTGTAAACGTGAAAATTATGCAGTATATTGGTGATGAAACACTTTGGGATATATTTGAAGTATTGGCAAAATGTTTTTATCTGGTGAGATCAGATTTGTGTAGGCAGACAGTATATCCTCCGAGATACGTGGAGATCAGTATTGTTCGTACTTTTGTTGCTATTTTCCAACATATATAATAAATGTACATATGTGTCATTCTGTTATCAAAAGCTGCATCAAAATAGTGGAGATTTTAACCAAGATTGTTATGCAAAAGTATTGATCACATGAGGTATATTTCTCAAAAATAGTTCTCATTAGGTCCAAACTCTGTGCACATTCATTACACGTGAGTAGTTTAGTTTCACTTCAATGTATGTACTACAGAAATGTAGTTATCTGAATCCTGTAGTAAAAATACCAAAATCAAAAGGTTCCTGGAATCACCCTTTAACTCAAAAGACTAGTAGTTCCATTACTGAAACATTATCAATAACAGGACTACTAGTATTTAAAGTTAAAATGTGATTCCAGGAACCTCTTGATTTTGGTATTTTTCTACAGGATTCAGATAACTACATTTCTATAGTACATACATTGAAGTGAAGCTAAACTACTCGCACGACTCACGTGTAATAAACGTGCACAGATTTGGAGATAATGAGAACTATATTTAGAAATATACCTCATGTATGAGTTCTTCATCACTTTAATATAGACCATATTCATATGATTTTCTAGCAAAAGTATTAGTTAACAGATCTTTAACTTGTGCTTTATTTTAACCCATGTGGTAATTTCAAACATTTTCAACATGTCTAGGGTACTTACTATCAGTCCTGAACAACAACAGACTAAAGTTTTGTTGGAATCGAACCATTTTTCAAAAATAGCAAAAGCAAAGTATAATGTACAAGAGAACATGCAAATTTAATATTTTCAGAAGAAAAAAAAATTAGTAGTACCTGGACTCTGCAGGGTTCCATTACATTCCTTTAAAGAGGGATGTATTTTTATTAATATTTAAGCATGTGAATTGTTGTTAAGTGGTAAAAATGATGCTTTAGTATGTTAAGAGAGTAATTTAATGCTGAGTGGCTGCCCTGAAGATGCAGTAGTGTAAGCGCTGGCTTATGGCCATTCGTCGGGAAACGTTTGCGAGGCATGGTTGCAGTGTTTGTCTTTGAGCCCTTTATCTCACCCTTTCCCTGGAACTAACGGAAGTAAATTACGTCCGGGCGAGCTCTTATATCCTATCGAGTTGCTCACGGTGGTTGTTAAACCTTCAATCAAAAAAAAGAAAACAAAAAAAAAAACAAGTGACACAGGAGCTTGTCCATTTGGGTTATGTTTAAAAAGGCTGAATGACTTGGGGAAATGAAATATCATAGCAGGTTCAATAATTTACACATATAATTATAGCATCCAATCAAAATAGTTTAGAGAGCTACAGTGGCAGAGACTTTGGGGATTGGTGATTGTAATAAGTAGGAGTCACCCTACCACCCAGTGGCTCCACAACATTAATGTGCAAAACTCAGTAGAAGCTTGTATCTTGCACATAATTGAAAAATTGTATTTCTCGATTACATTATTACATGATTTTTACAAAATGTAGTGAAGTTTTTGGTCCGTGAATTTACAGGATGCCAGTGAAGAGTTGTTGTCATCAAATTTTGACAAGAAACAAAGTGTGGATGATGCTGAAAAGAAATCAAGTGATGAAGAAAAAGAGAGTGAAAAAATGTTGCTTATTAACCGTCAGATGGAATTCCAAGAACAAAGTCCTTCTGTTACCCATGACAGTCTTAGTTTAGATTCTGGTTTGCCTAAAGAACTTTCTGCAGAAGTTGTGCCTCAAGTGAATGCAACAGATGAGCCTGCAACAGATGAACCTGCAAAAGAATCTGCACCTGATAGACAGGTTCAAACTCAGATGATAGAGGTAGATAACCAGGTAATCCATTTTATTGTTTTCTTTACTGTCAGTATTATACACACGTGTGAATGATAGCAAAATAGTTTGCTTATTCAGTGAGGTCACAATAATTTTGAACACTTGGCCATCGAAATCATATGGTAATCTAAACAAGTACAATAACAGCACATACCTACTAGGTATTCCCCAATCTCCACCTGTCTGGAAATCACTACAGCAGATGTCAGGTCATCATGTCTTGTCTTTCATGTTGCTGTTCAATTAGTGAGATTAGATCAACTTTTGCTTTGAAATACCTAAAATGGAAACATATTTATCTTATGAGCTTTTTATCACTGTTATCACACACACACACACACACACGCACGCACGCACGCACGCACGCACGCACGCACACACACACACACACACACACACACACACACACACACACACACACACACACACACACACACACACACACACACACATACATACATATATTACTAAGCTGTTCTCTGACATTCAGAGGTTAGCTCCACAAAGAAATACAAACTACCAGATAAAGTTTTAACTGATTACTTACTGTTGCTGTATCAAACTTCTCCATTTACAGCGATGTTGACACTCACACACCTTGGGTTTCACTGACATCCAATATATGACGTACACAGGACCTTCTATACTTCATACTCATAATGACTCCTATATTTCTCCTGTAGTACCCGGATTTCACTGCCATACATCAGAGTAGGAACAATTACACTTTAATATACAGTCATGAGTGACTTCTTGAGAACCCATCATTCCTGTGAAAACCTCTCAAAGCATAAATAACTTTCAATGAAGAATTCATGCACCTACTAATTTCACCATCCAATTCATTCTCTCTGTGAAAGATTCTTCCTAAATACACAAACTCATTCACCTGGTCAATCACTGTGCCATTTAAACTTATATTATTATTCAGTGCTAACAGTTTCTCGCTCAAAAACCATAACTTTGATTTTTTCCCCTATTTATACTCAGTTTGAATTTCATGCAAACTTTGTGTGTCTGGGACAACATACTCTGCAACTCACTTTTGCTCTCTGCCAACAGGACAGTGTCATCAGCATACAGCAATCTGCACACAGGGATATTACCAAGACATAAACCAGTATTGTCCATCTTGGCATCACACATCCATAAATATATTAAACAGCCATTGTGATATACCACAACCTTGTCTGACTTCTGCCCAAATAGAAAACCATTTTGATAAAACACCATTCACTCATACACAAGCTATACTGCTGGCATACATAGATTTTGCACTACTAAGTAGATTCCCAGCAACACCATATTTATTCAATACCTTCCACAAAAGTGTCCTATTTACTCAGTTGTAAGCTTTCTCTATATCTATGAATGCAGCAAAAACTTTCTTTCATACAGCCAGGTACTTTTTAATCATCATGTGTAAGACAAAAATTTGGTTAGCGTAGACTTTAGCAGCAAAACATCACTTTGAACATCCCACACTTCTCTAATGTAAGATCTTGTACTTTTTCAATAATGACCTTACCAAACACTTTCCCTGGCACACACAGTAGGCCAATACCATGATAGTTCATACAGTCAGTCTGATCATCCTTTTACCTTATACAAGGTAACAATGAGAGCATCCTTCCAATCCTGAGGAACCTTCCTTACCTCCCAGCAAAACTGGCAAATCTCACCTAAGCGGTCAATTACAGAGTCACCACATTATTTCAACATCTCAGCAGTTATGCCATCAACTCCCGTAGCCTTACAAATCTTAAGAGGTTTTAGAGCTTTACACACCTCATCTCTTGAGACCCCTCCTGTGCTTCCACGTTTCATTGTGATATCATCTGTTTCTGCCTCAGACTCACCTTTGCTTTCTTGAACTAATAACTCACAGAAGTATTCACCCCGTCTTTCACTTAACTGATTGGTTTACCATATTATTTTCTCGATCCCATTCTGCACACAACTTAGAATTTTCTTACCCCTATTTTTCCTGAGTCTCACGTACTTTCAGAAAGTTTTTCTATCTTTCCAAAAAGCCAATTCATGCCCTTACACCTTCTGTTTGCTATCTTTTTCCTTTCCTTGGCAAACTAGTTTAGCTGCTTCACGCTTCTTACAGCAATTTTTATCCACACAAACTCTACCTTGTAACAACCTGTTTGACATGCGATCAATCGTGAAGAACAAATATATTAATTATGAAATGCTTTGGGGTATATTTGAAGCCCCTAGCAAAATGTTTGCTTTGGGCTAGTCAGATTTGTGTTGACAGATAATATATCATCATCATCATTGTCAACCATTATCGATCCACTGCTGGACGAAGGTCTTCCCAAGTTTCCTCCACAACGGTCTGTCTTGTGCCACTCTCCTCCATGTAGCTCCCGCATACTTTCAAATTTCATCCACCCATCGCCCATGTGGTCTTCTTCTGGGTCTTTTCCTGTCCCTTGGAATCCAATCTAAAATTTCGGCTGTCCATCGATGGTCTGTCCTTCTGGCAGTATGTCCAGCCCATTGCCATTTCAGGGATTTAACTCTGACCATGATGTCTTCCACTCTTGTCATTTTTCTGATCCACAAGTTCCTCTTCTTATCTCTCCTGGTTACACCAAGCATGCAACTCTCCATGCTGCTTTGAGTTGTCTGCAGCCTTTGTATGTCTCTTTTAGTTTAAGGTCCACGTCTCTGCACCATACCTAAGCACTGGAAGGATGCATTGATCAAACACTTTTCTTTTAAGACATAATGGCATATTGCTCTTGAAAATTATGCTGTTTCTTCCAAAAGCTCTCCAGGCAAGTTTTGTACGCCGATTAATTTCTTCATCAATGTGACCCTCACTTGATATCTGCTGTCGAAGATAAACGTACGTGTCTGTTATCTCCAGCTTTTCTCCATCAATCGATAAATCTTCATTTCTTGTAAAAGCATCGAACATCACTTTTGTATTCTGAAAGTTCATTTTTAATCCCACTTCTTTACTCTTGTCAGCAAGTTCCTGGATCATACTCTGCAGCTCTGATGGGGTAGTTGCAAAAATGACTACGTCATCAGCAAAACGAAGGTGGGTTAGATAATCTCCATTAATTTTTATATCTTTGTTTTCCCAGTTCAATGATTGAAAGACATTTTCCAATGTGGCATTAAAGAGCTTCGGAGATATGGTGTCACCTTGTCTCACTCCCTTTCCAATTTTTATGTGTGTTGTATTTTCAAACAGCCGAATCTTTGCACTTGCATTTTCATAAATGTTATTAATAATATTAATGTATGCATCTTTAATACCGCAGGATTTCAGAGCCATTGTAACTGCTGATGATTTCACCGAATCAAAGGCTTTTTCATAATCGATAAAAGCCATGCGCAATGGAAGTTCATATTCCTCGCTCTTTCAATTAGTTCTCTCAGTACGTGGATATGATCTATAGTGCTGTAACCACTCCCTGAATCCAGCTTGTTCTCTCTTTTGAGCCATGTCCAGTGTTACCTTCAAGCGGTGTGAAAGAACTTTAGTGAAGATTTTATAAACCACTGATAGGAGGCTGATAGTTCTGTAGTTCCTGAGATCCTCAATGTCACCTTTTTTATGTAGCAGGATCATTGTAGCGTTGTTCCAATCCTCAGGAATCTTCCCTTCATTAAGGCATGGAGTGAAAATTTGGGCGAGTACTGTTTTGATTTCTCCACTTGCTTCTTGTATGATGTCTACAGTAATTCCATCTTCTCCTGGAGCTTTTCCCCGTTTCATGTTCTTGATTGCATGTGCAACTTCTGCTGGGTGGACTGGAAGAACTCTGGTACCTTTCATGATGTCTGGAGTACATGTATCACCCCTTTCATATCATTTGGAGTAGAAATCTTTCACTCTTGTCAAAATTTTGCCTCTATTTCTTGTTACAGAACCATCTTCTTTTCTCAGTGCCATAATTTGTTTTCTTCCCTTACTGAGATGTCCCTTTGCTATCTTTAGGCTTTGGTTGTTTTCAATTGCTTTCCTCACTAGTTCACAGTTGAATTTCCTTACGTCTTCAGTGATACTTTTTCGTACTGTCTTGCATAGCTCTATATATTCCACTTTGGAATCACATCTTCTTTAGTTGTCCTCATCTCTCTTCTTTTTTGCATCAACATTTTGGTTTTTCCTGATAATTTATTCACATGCAATTTGTTCTTAGACTCAGCTCAGCTAATTTTGTTGCTGTTTTCATAAGAGCTTTGGTTACTTTTCTGTTCACTTCGGAAATATCCTCTTCTTCCGATGTTAGGCCTTCTAAAGCAGAGAATCTGTTCTTCAGTTCCAACTTGAAGGTATTATGGTGTTTTTTAAGGTTGGTTATGTCAATACATCTTGTTTGTCTTATGAGCTTGCCACGGTCGAGTTTAGTGTTGAGGTGCATCTTACATCTCACCAATCTATGGTCACTACCTATGTTGAACTTGTTTAGCACACTGCAGTCTTCTATGATGAATTTTTTGTTACACGTAATAAAATCAATTTCACTTGTCATTCCATTTGGATGTCTCCATGTCCATTTCCTGTGTGGCTTTTTCTTGAAAAAGCAGTTCAAGATGAAAAATTCTTTTGCCTCTGCAAACTCAACGAGAGTATTTCCACACTGGTTTCTGTTGCCGTGACCGAATTTACCTACTGATGTTTCATTCTGTTGCCGTTGCCCTATTTTTGCATTGAAATCTCCCATAATTATCTTCAAGTGTTGCTTACCTTTATTATTTAGATGACGAATTTCCTCATAAAATTCTTCAATTTCTTCTTCTGGATGACTTGTGGTTGGTGTATAAGTTTGAATAATCTGAGCCTTGTATCTTCTCCAGAGTTGGATAACGAGTCGTGCAGCTCTGTCAGAGGAACTTTCAACTTCTACAACTTTATCCTTCAGTTTCTTGTTTATTATAAATCCAACACCACTAGTTCTGCCAGTATCTGTCCCACGATAGTAGAAGAGATGTCCACTTTTCAGTTCAATGAGATCTTCACCTTTTCTCCTTACCTCACTTAGCCCGACGATGTCCCACTTGATCCTTTGTAGTTCTTCTTCCAATTCAAGAAGCCTTGAATCAGAAGATAGGGAGCGTCCATTATACGTAGCCAAGGTCAGCATCAGATGGCAGCCTAGTAGGTCCTCCGGGGATTCTTAGCACCCTCTGCCTTCATGTCGCACTGGCCGCTGCCTTGGCCAGGTACATTACAGCTGCCGGAGACTGAGGGCCATGATTTAAGTTGTGGAGTCATTTTGGAAGGGTTTGGCCATAACTCACCACGCTGGCCAAGCGGGTTGGTGAGTGTGGGATAGCATTTCCTCTAATCCCGATGGTATAGTTACACCGCTATTGGCGGTCGTCAGAGCCCCTTTAGTAGGAACAGGATGCACCACGAGAAGGCGGGGTTGACATTTGTCAAGGAGAGGCTGTGATGTTAGGCATCACCTGACCTTACATCCCAGATAATATATCATCATCATCATTGTCAACCATTATCAATCCACTGCTGGACGAAGGTCTCCCCAAGTTTCCTCCACAACGGTCTGTCTTGTGCCAGTCTCCTCCATGTCACCCCTGCATACTTTCGAATTTCATCCACCCATCTCCCATGTGGTCTTCTTCTGGGTCTTTTCCTGTCCCTTGGAATCCAATCTAAAATTTCGGCTGTCCATCGATGATCTGTCCTTCTGGCAGTATGTCCAGCCCATTGCCATTTCAGGGATTTAACTCTGATCATGATGTCTTCCACTCTTGTCATTTTTCGGATCCACAAGTTCCTCTTCTTATCTCTCCTGGTTACACGAAGCATGCACCTCTCCATGCTGCTTTGAGTTGTCTGCAGTCTTTGTATATCTCTTTTAGTTAAGGTCCACGTCTCTGCACCATACGTAAGCACTGGAAGGATGCATTGATCAAACACTTTTCTTTTAAGACATAATGGCATATTGCTCTTGAAAATTATGCTGTTTCTTCCAAAAGCTCTCCAGGCAAGTTTTGTACGCCGATTAATTTCTTCATCAATGTGACGCTCTCTTGATATCTGCTGTCCAAGATAAACGTACGTGTCTGTTATCTCCAGCTTTTCTCCATCAATCAATAAATCTTCATTTCTTGTAAAAGCATCGAACATCACTTTTGTCTTC
This sequence comes from Macrothele yani, assembly GCA_039090855.1. NCBI lineage: Eukaryota > Metazoa > Arthropoda > Arachnida > Araneae > Macrothelidae > Macrothele > Macrothele yani. Next base: position 68,725,973 of record CM077018.1, read on the forward strand.
TGAAAGTTCATTTTTAATCCCACTTCTTTACTCTTGTCAGCAAGTTCCTGGATCATACTCTGCAGCTCTGATGGGGTAGTTGCAAAAATGACTACGTCATCAGCAAAACGAAGGTGGGTTAGATAATCTCCATTAATCTTTATCCCTTTGTTTTCCCAGCTCAGCGACTGAAAAACACCCTCCAATGTGGCATTAAAGAGCTTCGGAGATATGGTGTCACCTTGTCTCACTCCCTTTCCAATTTTTATGTGTGTTGTATTTTCAAACAGCCGAATCTTTGCACTTGCATTTTCATAGATGTTATTAATAATATTAATGTATGCATCTTCAATACCGCAGGTTTTCAGAGCTATTGTAACTGCTGATGGTTTCACCGAATCAAAGGCTTTTTCATAATCGATAAAAGCCATGCACAATGGAAGTTCATATTCCCTCGCTCTTTCAATTAGTTCTCTCAGTACGTGGATATGATCTATTGTGCTGTAGCCACTCCTGAATCCAGCTTGTTCTCTCGGTTGAGCCATGTCCAGTGTTACCTTCAAGCGGTGTGAAAGAACTTTAGTGAAGATTTTATAAACTACTGATAGGAGGCTGATAGGTCTGTAGTTTCCGAGATCCTCAATGTCGCCTTTCTTATGTAGCAGGATCATTGTAGCTGTGTTCCAATCCTCAGGAATCTTTCCTTCATTAAGGCATAGAGTGAAAATTTGGGCGAGTACTGTTTCAATTTCTCCACTTGCTTCTTGTATGATGTCTACAGTAATTCCATCTTCTCCTGGAGCTTTACCCCACTTCATGTTCTTGATTGCATGTGCAACTTCTGCTGGAAGGACTGGAGGAACTCTGGTACTGGTATCTTTCATGATGTCTGGAGTGCATGTATCATCCCTTTCATATAATTTGGAGTAGAAAATTTTCACTCTTGTTAAAATTTCGCCTCTATTTCTTGTTACAGAACCATCTTCTTTTCTCAGTGCCATAATCTGTTTTCTTCCCTTACTGAGATGTCCCTTTGCTATCTTTAGGCTTTGGTTGTTTTCAATTGCTTTCCTCACTAGTTCACAGTTGAATTTTCTTACGTCTTCAGTGATACTTTTTCTTACTGTCTTGCATAGCTCTATATATTCCACTTTGGAAGTTACATTTTCTTTAGTTGTCCTCATCTCTCTTCTTTTTTGCATCAAAATTTTCGTTTTTCCTGATAATTTGTTTACATGCAACTTGTTCTTAGACCCAGCTAATTTTGTTGCTGTTTCCATAAGAGCTTTGGTTACTTTTCTGTTAACTTCAGAGATGTCCACTTCTTCCGATGTTAGGCCTTCTAAAGCAGAGAACCTGTTCTTCAGTTCCAACTTGAAGGTATTATGGTGTTTTTTAAGGTTGGTTATGTCAATAGATTTTGTTTGTCTTATGAGCTTGCCACGTTCAAGTTTGGTGTTGAGGTGCATCTTACATCTCACCAATCTATGGTCACTACCTGTGTTGAACTTGTTTAGCACACTGCAGTCTTCTATGACGAATTTTTTGTTACACATAATAAAATCAATTTCACTTGTCGTCCCATTTGGATGTCTCCATGTCCATTTCCCGTGTGGCTTTTTCTTGAAGAAGGAGTTCAAGATGAAAAACCCTTCTGCCTCTGCAAACTCAACGAGAGTATTTCCACACTGGTTTCTGTTGCCGTGACCGAATTTACCTACTGATGTTTCATTCTGTTGCAGTTGCCCTATTTTTGCATTGAAATCTCCCATAATTATCTTCAAGTGTTGCTTACCTTTATTATTTAGATGACGAATTTCCTCATAAAATTCTTCAATTTCTTCTTCTGGATGACTTGTGGTTGGTGTATAAGTTTGAATAATCTGAGCCTTGTATCTTCTCCAGAGTTGGATAACGAGTCGTGCAGCTCTGTCAGAGGAACTTTCAACTTCTACAACTTTATCCTTCAGTTTCTTGTTTATTATAAATCCAACACCACTAGTTCTGCCAGTATCTGTCCCACGATAGTAGAAGAGATGTCCACTTTTCAGTTCAATGAGATCTTCACCTTTTCTCCTTACCTCACTTAGCCCGACGATGTCCCACTTGATCCTTTGTAGTTCTTCTTCCAATTCAAGAAGCCTTGAATCAGAAGATAGGGAGCGTCCATTATACGTAGCCAAGGTCAGCATCAGATGGCAGCCTAGTAGGTCCTCCGGGGATTCTTAGCACCCTCTGCCTTCATGTCGCACTGGCCGCTGCCTTGGCCAGGTACATTACAGCTGCCGGAGACTGAGGGCCATGATTTAAGTTGTGGAGTCATTTTGGAAGGGTTTGGCCATAACTCACCACGCTGGCCAAGCGGGTTGGTGAGTGTGGGATAGCATTTCCTCTAATCCCGATGGTATAGTTACACCGCTATTGGCGGTCGTCAGAGCCCCTTTAGTAGGAACAGGATGCACCACGAGAAGGCGGGGTTGACATTTGTCAAGGAGAGGCTGTGATGTTAGGCATCACCTGACCTTACATCCCAGATAATATATCATCATCATCATTGTCAACCATTATCAATCCACTGCTGGACGAAGGTCTCCCCAAGTTTCCTCCACAACGGTCTGTCTTGTGCCAGTCTCCTCCATGTCACCCCTGCATACTTTCGAATTTCATCCACCCATCTCCCATGTGGTCTTCTTCTGGGTCTTTTCCTGTCCCTTGGAATCCAATCTAAAATTTCGGCTGTCCATCGATGATCTGTCCTTCTGGCAGTATGTCCAGCCCATTGCCATTTCAGGGATTTAACTCTGATCATGATGTCTTCCACTCTTGTCATTTTCGGATCCACGAGTTCCTCTTCTTATCTCTCCTGGTTACACGAAGCATGCACCTCTCCATGCTGCTTTGAGTTGTCTGCAGTCTTTGTATATCTCTTTTAGTTAAGGTCCACGTCTCTGCACCATACGTAAGCACTGGAAGGATGCATTGATCAAACACTTTTCTTTTAAGACATAATGGCATATTGCTCTTGAAAATTATGCTGTTTCTTCCAAAAGCTCTCCAGGCAAGTTTTGTACGCCGATTAATTTCTTCATCAATGTGACGCTCTCTTGATATCTGCTGTCCAAGATAAACGTACGTGTCTGTTATCTCCAGCTTTTCTCCATCAATCAATAAATCTTCATTTCTTGTAAAAGCATCGAACATCACTTTTGTCTTCTGAAAGTTCATTTTTAATCCCACTTCTTTACTCTTGTCAGCAAGTTCCTGGATCATACTCTGCAGCTCTGATGGGGTAGTTGCAAAAATGACTACGTCATCAGCAAAACGAAGGTGGGTTAGATAATCTCCATTAATCTTTATCCCTTTGTTTTCCCAGCTCAGCGACTGAAAAACACCCTCCAATGTGGCATTAAAGAGCTTCGGAGATATGGTGTCACCTTGTCTCACTCCCTTTCCAATTTTTATGTGTGTTGTATTTTCAAACAGCCGAATCTTTGCACTTGCATTTTCATAGATGTTATTAATAATATTAATGTATGCATCTTCAATACCGCAGGTTTTCAGAGCTATTGTAACTGCTGATGGTTTCACCGAATCAAAGGCTTTTTCATAATCGATAAAAGCCATGCACAATGGAAGTTCATATTCCCTCGCTCTTTCAATTAGTTCTCTCAGTACGTGGATATGATCTATTGTGCTGTAGCCACTCCTGAATCCAGCTTGTTCTCTCGGTTGAGCCATGTCCAGTGTTACCTTCAAGCGGTGTGAAAGAACTTTAGTGAAGATTTTATAAACTACTGATAGGAGGCTGATAGGTCTGTAGTTTCCGAGATCCTCAATGTCGCCTTTCTTATGTAGCAGGATCATTGTAGCTGTGTTCCAATCCTCAGGAATCTTTCCTTCATTAAGGCATAGAGTGAAAATTTGGGCGAGTACTGTTTCAATTTCTCCACTTGCTTCTTGTATGATGTCTACAGTAATTCCATCTTCTCCTGGAGCTTTACCCCACTTCATGTTCTTGATTGCATGTGCAACTTCTGCTGGAAGGACTGGAGGAACTCTGGTACTGGTATCTTTCATGATGTCTGGAGTGCATGTATCATCCCTTTCATATAATTTGGAGTAGAAAATTTTCACTCTTGTTAAAATTTCGCCTCTATTTCTTGTTACAGAACCATCTTCTTTTCTCAGTGCCATAATCTGTTTTCTTCCCTTACTGAGATGTCCCTTTGCTATCTTTAGGCTTTGGTTGTTTTCAATTGCTTTCCTCACTAGTTCACAGTTGAATTTTCTTACGTCTTCAGTGATACTTTTTCTTACTGTCTTGCATAGCTCTATATATTCCACTTTGGAAGTTACATTTTCTTTAGTTGTCCTCATCTCTCTTCTTTTTTGCATCAAAATTTTCGTTTTTCCTGATAATTTGTTTACATGCAACTTGTTCTTAGACCCAGCTAATTTTGTTGCTGTTTCCATAAGAGCTTTGGTTACTTTTCTGTTAACTTCAGAGATGTCCACTTCTTCCGATGTTAGGCCTTCTAAAGCAGAGAACCTGTTCTTCAGTTCCAACTTGAAGGTATTATGGTGTTTTTTAAGGTTGGTTATGTCAATAGATTTTGTTTGTCTTATGAGCTTGCCACGTTCAAGTTTGGTGTTGAGGTGCATCTTACATCTCACCAATCTATGGTCACTACCTGTGTTGAACTTGTTTAGCACACTGCAGTCTTCTATGACGAATTTTTTGTTACACATAATAAAATCAATTTCACTTGTCGTCCCATTTGGATGTCTCCATGTCCATTTCCCGTGTGGCTTTTTCTTGAAGAAGGAGTTCAAGATGAAAAACCCTTCTGCCTCTGCAAACTCAACGAGAGTATTTCCACGCTGGTTTCTGTTGCCGTGACCGAATTTACCTACTGAAGTTTCATTCTGTTGCCGTTGCCCTATTTTTGCATTGAAATCTCCCATAATTATTGTCAAGTTCTGCTTACCTTTATTATTTAGATGACAAATTTCCTCATAAAATTCTTCAATTTCTTCTTCAGGATGACTTGTGGTGGGTGCATAAGTTTGAATAATCTGAGCCTGGTATCTTTTCGAGAGTTGGATAACAAGTCGTGCAGCTCTGTCAGAGGAACTTTCAACTTCTACAAATTTACCCTTTAGTTTCTTGTTTATTATAAATCCAACACCACTAGTTCTGCCAGTATCTGTCCCACGATAGTAGAAGAGATGTCCACTTTTCAGTTCGATGAGATCTTCTCCTTTTCTCCTTACCTCACTTAGCCCTACGATGTCCCACTTGATCCTTTGTAGTTCCTCTATCCTGAGATAAATAGGGATCACTATTGCCCATATTTATGTCACTGTTTTCCAATAAAGAATAACTGTACATATGCATCATTGTGCAATTAAATACATCATCAAAATTGTGCAAGTTTTTTAATAGAATATTTGCATGGAAGTATTTGTGAAGGGTCTTCAGCTTGTGTTCTAAACCATTCTACAATTTTAACCGTTTTGCTGAAATCGAGCAATTTTTTTTTTAATGAGTTTTCAAACTGGAATTATAGGGAAGGGAGGGGAGAACAAATTCCTCTTCTGTGTATAGACCTCTGACTACATTTTGACAATTTTCAATTATTTCAAAGGAAAGTGTTGGGTCCTGCTTCCCTACAACATACTAAATTTTATTGGAATTCAACTATTTTTAGGCAGGTTGTGTAGAAGAAAAGACAGATCCAGAAGATGCTTCAACTTGTCATTGGAGAGCTTTAATTAAAACTAATTTAGCAACCTTCTGATTTTATGCGGCTGCTACGTTAACTGCGATTGAGGCCAGTGCTGCTTTCTTAAAGACAGAAGGAGGGTTTTCATTCCACTGACAGCATTGTTTGTGGTTATGGGCGACTTAATATTGTTTCACTTAGTGAGTTCCGGCATATTACTTTAATTCATGATATAATGTAATTCACACTCTCTGTCTCTCTCACACACATACAAATATACACTGAGTGGCTACTTTGTTACATAACACTAGAAAAAGGCCCAATATCCCCGAAGAGACTCCTCGGGCATCAGGTGCCAAAACAAAGGGGGAAGTTACCCCCAATGAAAGGTGTAGTTGTCCTTGGTCCTGGTAACTATCTGAGGCCAAGGCCCCCACCGTTACCTAAAGGCCCGGTCGGTCAAAGTGCGGGCGTCCACTCTCGCCCTGTCCCGGAGCTCACACTTGACTTGAAGGATGACCGTTCTTGGAGAGAAGCCGGAGTGAGCCGTCCGTGAATGCTGTTTCCGGTTCAGATCAGATCAGATCATATGTAGAGGATTTTAGGAAGGGAGTGTCTGACCCTAAGTCTTGAACAACCCTTAGAAATAGGAAGCTAGGAGATTTGGGCTAGAGTGCCCGATAGGAAAGTGACACGGAAGCGAGGTAGAAAGGGGAGGAATACGCCCTTATTTATTACCGGGGGGGGGGGGGGGCAGTACCCGGGGTCCGACGGCTTAACGTGCCCATCCGATGCACGGCTCATTCGTGCTTGTTTTAACCAGGTTCACTTCTCTACTTCGAATGTAACTAATTAACTTTTTAAGAATAGAGTCTGCGTTAAGTGAGTTTAGTTGAGATGTCTAGAGAACGAGATATGTTCCATAAATTCGAATGAGGTTATCAAAAAGCAAAGAAAAGGGAAAGAAGAGAAATGCTTTTACAAAGTCAGGAAGGTGCCTTCGATAATTTTTTACTACCTTCAGCTTCTGTTCCTGTGGCCTGCTGTTCATCGTTTGCTTCAAATTGCGTCGAAGATAAAGAATCCAATCATAATGATGTGGATGTGGTTCAAGTCAGAACAAGTGATAACAATGTTGCGAGTGTCTCTGACCAGCTTACACGAAAATCTGATGTGAAGGAATGTGATTCATCATTTCAAACAAGTGAAGAATTTGTTCTACTGTTAGATCCAGGTGAGTGGTTACCTGTTTTAAACAACACACAGTTTGATGTAATCTTGCAAAAGGGCCCGATTTGTGTGGTAAACTATGATTACCCAAGTGATGACGAGAAGTGGCACTTTTCGCCAGAACACTATAAGCGTATTTTACACAACGGAGAAACAGTAGACAGGAGGTAGTTGATTTACTCAAAGAAAAAAATAAAGTTTTCTGTTTTTGCTGTAAATTATTCGGAAACACAAATGGGGGCATGTTAGCACATGAAGGGTTATGTGACTGGAGACGTTTAAGTCATAGGTTGAAGAGTCATGAAATTTCCCAAAATCACGTAGAATGTATCAAAAGGTGGACTGAGTGCGAGCTTAGACTTGCGAAAAACCTCACCATTGACGACAAACAAAGGTCACTCAATTTTCAAGAAAAGCAGCATTGGCGCTAAGTCTTGAAACGCATTTTATATGTTATTCAGTATTTGGCTGAACATAACCTTGCATTTAGGGGTGATAACGACGCTCTGTACTCACCCAACAATGGCAATTTTCTTGGGTTGATACAAATGATTGCCAAATTTGACCCTGTTTTACAAGTGCATTTAAGACGCATATAAATAGCGAAATTCACGACCATTATTTGGGTAGCCAAATTCAGAATGAACTCATTAATCTAATGGCATCTAAAGTAACAAAATGAAATGTAGACCATGTTAAGAAATCCAAGTACTTTTCAGTTATACTAGATTTCATTCCCGATTTAAGTCATCACCTGGGTGCAAATGTCATTGGTCGTTAGATTTGTTAATATTTCAGAGAAAAATTTTAAAGTTGAGGAACACTTCATTAAATTTATAGAAACTGTCATCTACTGGAAAACACCTCTCTGATCGTCTCTTGGTAGCCCTGGATGATCTTGGTTTGAACTTAAATTACTGCAGGGGCCAGGGGTATGATAATGGCGCTAATATGAAGAGTGTAAATAATGGTGTCCAAGCTCGAATTCTTCAGTTAAATCCTATAGCATTTTTCATGCCATGTGCATGCCACAATTTAAATTTACTCTTAGGAGACATGGCTTACTGTTTTGCAATTTAGGCGATTACTTTTTTTGGTGTAATTGGTAGAATCTATTCTATATTTGCAGCATCTCCTACTCGATGGAACATTGCTGAGAATAAAGCAACACAAGAGGAAAATTGAGTTAATGTTCTAGCAAGTACAAAAAAAAAAAAAAAGAGAGAGAGAGAGACAGAGAGATGTGTTTGAAGCAGTGTCTTTTAAAATCACTTTATTTTGTTTTGAATTTAGTAATTTTATATTGTGAATACAGTGAACGATTCCATCTTGCTCGTGCTGCTTTATTTTCACACTTTCTTGTTGCATGTTCTGATTTTTTTTGCCCGATTAAAAAGTTCAGCCTTTTTGTTCCTTGGTCAGTCTCATGTGTGGATGTGTAGGAAAAAGAGGAACACACTTAAGTTATGTAAACTTATACATATTTTGCATAGAAGCTTTTGAACCGTGTCTTTAATTCTTCTTCATCCAGAGTTTGAATGGAAAGTGACCAGATTGTTGCCAGATCTTCGTCATTTGATTCCTGCAAATGGTTGCCAGATTCATGAGCATTTTTATTTTGAAAGAGTACATATTTTCAGATGATAGGGATAATATAGGGTGAGTCAAAAGTCCTTAGACAAACTTTAAGGGTAAGTCAGGCATACAAGTAATTTTGACATAGGAACGTGTGGTCGCAAAAACAACGGACGACCGCTAGAGGGGCTCTTTGACAGTGAATTAACCAAAAGAAAAGGATACCAGATAAAGTGTACAACACAGGTTTAATGCAATACAGGTTTACAATAACACAACAACACAGGTACAATGCAATACAGCCGCCCCGGTGGCGCAGTGGTCTAAGCGATGGCCTCTGATCATTCGTCCGAACGGGGTCCGGGTTTGAATCCCGGTGAGGCATGGATGTTGTGTTTGTCTTACGGCACTGGCTCTCTCCCTTCCCTGGAACCAGTGACCCTAAATTAGGGACGGGCGACTGCTTATAGCCCATTGAGTTGCTCACGGTGGTCGTTAAACCTCCAATAAAAAAACAAAAACAAAAAAACAATGCAATACAGGTTTACAATAACACAACAACACAGGTACAACACAGGTTTACAGGTTCAAGTATGAATAACAACAGTACAATAACAAGTAGTACGTAGTATTACAGTTACATGTATCAACAACAAACCTTTTACAGCACCTTAATACTTAAAGTAATTGTTCAAAGGACTTGCCGTCCGAAGCGATACATGCTTCGCAACGTCGACGCATGGACCGTCGTACACTTTCAAAGATGCCAGGCCTCTCACGGATCCGTGCAGCTGCTTCAATGACTCTTGCGACGAGGTCTTCATCGGTCATCACAGGGGTTTTGTAAACAAGATTGCTCATGTAGCCCCCCACAGGAATAAATCAAGGGGGGACAAGTCAGGGGATCGTGGAGGCCACGTGACGGGGCCACCCTGGCCGATCCATCTCGCTGAGTAAGTTGCATTGAGATAGTGCCGCACAATCTGACTGAAATGTGCGGGCACCCTGCCGTGCTAAAACCACACGTTACGGCGAATGCCTGCAGGGGACGTCGTGGAGTAACTCTGGTAACACATCCTCCAAAAATAATTCGACACGTTCTCCCGTCGATCCGTGGTGGCAGAAGGTATGGGCCTAGCAAAACAATCTCCCACAATGCCTGCCGAAACATTTATGGCGAATCGTTGTTGTGCACCATGTGGCCTTCTTGCTCGTGAGTTTTCATACGCCCGCACATGCCAGTTATGCATGTCCACAACACCATCCCTTGAAGATGTAGCTTTGCCGCCCCGGTGGCGCAGTGGTCTAAGGCGTTGGCCTCTGATCATTCGTCGGAAGGGGTCCGGGTTCGAATCCCGGTGAGGCATGGATGTTGTGTTTGTCTTACGGCACTGGCTCTTTCCCTTCCCTGGAACCAGTGACTCTAAACTAGGGACGGGCGACTGCTTATAGCCCATTGAGTTGCTCACGGTGGTCGTTAAACCTCAAAAAAAAAAAAAAAAAAAAAAAAAAAGATGTAGCTTTGTCCATGAAACATACCCAGGCCGGAAAATCGCCTTGCCCTGCAGCTTTCTGCAAAAACCAAACTGCAAATGCGAGTCGCCGGGGGTAATCTCTTGCCTCGAGTTCGGGACACGTTGAACGTGGGAAGGGTGTAAACACTCGTCGTGCGGTACGGGCATCACGCTGGATTGCGAAACGCCAAGGCTACCAGACATGATTCGCGCACTTGTAACTGAGTGACGCGTTCGTCTTCCGTGACAGATGAACGCGTCGCTCGGTTTTGACCACAGTGTCTGCTTACTTCGAATGACCATGTTGTACACAATCGTTGGTGCAAACGCTCTAACGTCCGATGATGGGGCACCCGCTGGTTTGGGTAGCGTTGATGATGCAAACGCTGTGCTGCGCGGCCATTTCCTTTCGCTTTCCCATAAATTTAATGCATCTCTGCCATCCCCGTACGAGTGTACTCCTGCATCCTACTCCGGGAACGTCCGCGCCTCGAATGATCCTGCCGTGCACATCCCAACTCCCTCGTTTGCAAAGAGCCCCCATCCAGCGGTCGTCCGTTGCATTTGCGACCACAAGTTCCTATGTAAAAAAGACTTGTGTTTGTATGCCTGACCTACCCTTAAAGTTTGTCTAAGGACTTTTGACTCGCCTGTATATGGAGATTATAGAAATTGCAGTTGCTGGAGGAAAGATAAATTTCCAAGCTTTTACAGTAGCAAAGAGTATTGGAACTGGAAAATGGCATAATTTATTTTGAATCTTTCCAACAGGGTTTGGCTGAAGAGTTTTCCAGAGTGAAGGAGGCCAAAGCAGAATCAGAGTTCCCCATGTTTACATCTTTTTGGTGTTCTTTTTATCTATTATGGATGCTTTGAAAAGAGCTTCAGATGTAGAAAATTTGTCCAGATGAAAGTTTTATCGGAATAGAATAGACTCCCAGAAGATCGAGTGGGTCTATTTCATCTCTGTCATTAAGTAATTGTTTTAAAATAGTGGGGTTGGTACTGATTACAAGATGGTAACCAAACTTTTTGAAAACTTTTTTTTAATTTGTAAGAGGAATTTGGATGGAAAGTAATGGAGCCAGTGAATTGTGGATTTTCTTTGCCTGTTTGGAGCGCCTTTATTTTTGATTTCAGTTCAAACTGGTAGATTAGGTTTTTTTTTTTTAAAATTTTTGATTGAGGAAAACCATGAGAAATAGCAGTAAGTAAGATTTTCGAGTATTCTTTTTCTCGGTAAATTGATTATTGCAAATTGTGTTAGGTCTGTGTGAAGGACACATACCCAGCATAATTTACAATAGTCAAGCTTCAACATTGTGAAGCAAAATATAAAGCTTTAACATCATGAAGCTTCAACTGACTCTGTTCGATAATCCTATTAAGTTGACATTTCAGAGCATCAGGAAAGCATTCACACCTGGAGCTATGTAAAAGGCAAAGTAATCCTTTCTTCCAGTCAAGGCATGAAACACGATTTTTTACACTTCCCAACCATAGGTTGAAGAAGCGTATATGCTCCAGCTTTGTCTGTCCGCACAATAACTCGTGTAAAGGGGGTTTGATTTCGATGAAGTTTTAGTATGTGGTAGGGGATGAACCCTATTGAAAATGGGCAAAATAGGGTCAAAGGTCAGGACATAGGAGTAGAATCCATTCCATCGCCCTTATATGTCATAACTTGCGTAAAAATGCTTCAATTGCGACAAAACTTTATCATGTTGTTCCAGAGGTATACTGAACCAATTTTGTTTAATATCATCGAAATGGGGTCAAAGGTCAGGGCACAGGAGCGAGATTTATTCCACAGCCATGATCCTCATAACTTGACTAATGATTTCTAGTATGTTGGAAAGCGTATTATAATCAATGCATTGCATGATTTTACTAACTTGTTTTTCTTATTTCTGGAAACTGGTTCCAAGTGATAAGTTCCCAGGACTAAGTGACTTTTCCAGAATTGCTTCCATGTAGGAATGCACATTGCCTTGAATGAAGACAATCAAATCTTCATATCAAAGTAGATTAACTGACAGTCACCTTAAAGACTTACTGCAACTATCTTCAGCTTCATTAAGATTTTACTTTGAAGAACTTGCAAACTCATATGAGTGCCCACTGTGTTCTCATTAGCTCATTTCATAGGCTTCATCAATAAGAGACTTTTAAATTAAATTTCATTTTCTTTTAACAGTTCTTACACATTTCAATATTCATTTTGCAATTACTAATAATTTTGACTGATGCACAAGATACATGCAGTTTTGTGTATACACTAGCCTAGCATTGATATCCAGACACCCCTCTGTTGAGAGTGAAATAGGCTCTACCTATGCAGGCACCACATCACAGACCCAACTATGAATAGGTTCATACAGCTATGATGAGACAATAGCAAGATTGAATGAAAGATGCCTTGATTGATGGTGTTAACTATTGCTAGCACAGACGGATAATAGGGTGCCACATAAGCAATCACTCTGTATGTCACATTTCAGTGGTAATGAAGTTCCTAGGTCGATGGTTGGTTATGTGATACGAAAATGAAAGTGCACTGGAGCTGAATCTGCCAAGAAACAGCCCAGTAAACTTCCAAATCTGACAGAACCTGACAGGAGAGCACTGCAAAGGACTGTCCACTCAGAACACAAATCAATGTTGTCTCAAATCAGGCAAACCTTATGTGAAACTATCATGCTGGCCACATGGTTAAGGTGATGTAAATAACTACAATAGCACTTATTCATTATGCATTTAAATTATTATTTTATTTTCATTTAGTAATTTTAAATAAAGTTTGACTAAAAAATTAATTAGAAATGTCTTGGAAGGATCTAACAGTGAATAAAATAGGTACAGAAGGTTCATGTTATGAACATGATAAACATGCATAAAATAGTGGAGCTCCTGAAACTTAGTTTGTTATTATAGGCTATTTTAATTTAGGCAAATTCTCTAAGCCTATATCATTTCTTCGGTGCATTTTTTTTATTGTTTACCTTTGGTGTGTGGTTTCAGTGATGGTCGTAGTTAATAGTATTTTCTCCCTTTATGAATTTATGGCTCGGAAAACATTTGATTCTGTTAATGTAAGAGTGAAATTGATGATGGATTCTGTTATCTCTTCTATTTCAAGTCCTTTTAATTTTCTTTTTATAGTTTGTAGTTGACAGCTGATTTTATTTATTTAAAGATTTCCAATTAATTACTTGTCCAGTATCTCATATGACTGTCCAGTCCTATTTGTTTTAAAAGATAAATTCAGCTAAACAGTTTGTACATAAAATGAATTTGATTCAACAGAAAAATTGAAGAAAATCTCACAAAGAAAAATTAAAGATAACCATTGTAGAGAGTGAGAATAGTTTTACCTGAATTTTTGTTAATGATAAAAAAAAAAAAAAAAAAAAAGGTGTAAATAACTCAACCTAAAAAAGCAATAAAACTCATCTCAACCACAGTGAAATTTTTAAATCTTTCCAAATAATATGTAGGGGTGGATTTAGATTTACCAGGAACCTACGCATGCCATCAGTGAGCCCCCCCCCTCCATTTTCCCCACCAGTCTTGAAAAGTAAAGTTTTTTCTTGCTGCGTACCCTTTGTCCCACATTTACTTTTTCTTACATTAGTATAAAAAAGTATCGTATGGTAATCACAAAAAAAAAAAAAAAAAAAAAAAAAAAAAAAATAAATAAAAAAAAATCGAGTTTGAGATTTTAACAGAAATACATATTCTGGATTCCATTGAGCATGATTTGAATTTTTTTCATAATGGTGTCTGTGGAGTTTTCACCAAAGCACCTCTTTTGCAAGAACTATAAGTGCTGGAAATTCCATCCCAGACTGGGACAACGCTAAGATTATAAACTCACCTAACTCTGTTTATTCCTTGTTATTTACAGAAAGCCTCTATATTTTGGCTTATAATACACGTTGCTGTAATGACTATTATCCTTATGTTTTACCTGAACCTTGGAGCAATCTTGTTGGGAAGGACAGCACAATAACAATTGTTTCTGTTAAGTAATTTTCATTGGCTAATTATGCATTTTTTGACTGTCTTGTTATCTGGTATATCATGTGACATTGACATTACCTTTCCCATGATGCATCTACTCCACGTACTTAAGACCAGCATGTAACCACATGGTGAAATCACATCTGATGAAGGTGTCAATGTGACACCGAAAGTGCTCATGTGTTTTTAAACTGTATATAGATTTCGTTTTTTAGCTGAATAAATATCATCGTGCAACAAGACGGATTTCTTTTAATACTAGTATTCATGCACGAATTATAGTGTCTACCGTCATACTTCCGCATTTTTTATTGTGAATCACAGTCTTCTTCAAAATTAATCATGTGGAGCCATGCTATGCAATTATTTAGAAGTTTTCGTGGAAAACTTTCAAGGGAATCGGCACATTTATCATTTTTACTATAAATCGCAGAGATTTAAATGTCATTCCACGACATCTGCGTATCTTCAATTCTCCATTTACCAGACGAGACGCCAGGATTATAAGGACTGCCGAAAGGAAGAGACTACTTCAACAGATCAGAAATAAGCGCAGTAGTATTGACTTCTTTAATAAGAAATGCTATACCTGTTACTCATTCCTAGCTGATTCCTCACACCCAATTATTTTGGACCGTACATTATTCATAATTACAGCAATAATCGAAAATGAAATGAAGGTTTTATTTAACACCCATGTGAAAAAACTAAGATCGTTGGTGGATTCTGAAGTTCGTAGTAGAACGCATAAGCGGTTCGGATTTCAAACAAGACATCCTATCGGCCTTTCTGAACAAGGATCATTACATGGATCACCTAATGTGGGTAATGGATTGGATTTGCATGAACTGGACCATAACAGCTATAACTCTGATTCACATAATGGAGTCAGAAATCTAAGTGATAAGGTTCTGAATCCCATTCAACTAAGAGCCTTGCAACAAGGTTACAAGTTCGCTTACCCTAATCAACGTAAAGTGGACTTATTCAAAACAGATTGAAAAAATTCTATATTCACTTCCAATAGAAGATAGGAACTTTGCAAGAATGAAAATTGCAAGGTCTCTTAACAAAAACAATCCAAGATGGTGTAAAACCACTGGAGAATGCCAGCTTCATGAAGAAATGCAACAGCTGATTGAACTGAAAAAGGACCCCGATATTGCCATTCTTTTAGCTGATAAAACTAGTCAAGTTGTGATTTTAAATCAAAGTGATTTTATTCAAAAAATGCTCAATGCCATTTCTAGTATCCCTCATGTAATAGTGGAAGGAGACCCCACCAGGGCTACTGTTAGTGCTTTAAGCCACCTTAAGAATTCTTCAGCTCCTCCAGACTCCTTTTCAAAAGCCTTCAATCCACCCCCCGGCTGCCATGTGCCTGATTTATTTGGTAGATTAAAACTACACAAAGAAGGGTACCCTATTCGCCCTCTTGTGTCAGGTTACATTGCCCCCACCCGACCTTTGGAAAAAGTTTTGGCAAGTTATCTCACCAAATTTACTGTGAATTCTTCCTACTCAATAAAGAGCACCACACAAGCTATTGATAGGTTAAAGTTAATTCAGCCACTACCAAATTCCTATTTTTTGGCGTCCCTAGATGTAGTTTCGTTATACACGAATGTACCTATGGAAGCTACATTTCAGTTGATTCAGGCTTTGCTCATTGATTCTAACATTCCTGCCAATGTTATTGCTTTCATAATGAATGCTCTTCATCTCATTAAAAAGCGTTCATTTTTCAAATTTCAGAACATTTTTACCAACAAACCGACGGGACAGCTATGGGTTCACCTTCTTCAGCATATTGAAAATAAAGTCATACAAGAATTCCCACAAAACCTAGTCTCTATATCCGTTACGTTGATGACATCTTGGTAATTTGGCCATATACCATAAATCAGTTACATCAGTTTGTCAACGCTATGTCTGCTCAATACCCCTCCATCAAACTCACGATAGAACTTGAAAATAATTTTGTCTTACCTTATCTTGATTTTCAAATTACTCTTAACCCTTCTGACAATTCCCTGTCTTTTGCCGTTTATCGAAAACCTACTTCCACACCCATTCTAATTCCGTACAATTCTGCTCACATTTTTCAGCATAAAATTTCTGCTCTGCACTTCCTATTTAGAAGAGCATATTCACATTCTTCTAGCCATTTTGCCAGAGCTCAAGAACTACAATGGATAACACCCCTTGCTAAAAACCATGGTTACCCGGACAACGTTGTTAAGGGGGTGCACAATAAAATGCGGTTTGCTATGTCAACTGCTTTAATTAGTGAACAAGTGCCTAAAAAGTATGTTGGATCTGTTGATTTTAATCCACATATTGTAAACTTTCTTACCAACATATGTTCTCGTCATAAAATACAATTTGGAATACGATCATGTAATCTATATACCATTATCTGCAACGATCATGACAAAATTAACAAAGGGAAAAAATGGGGTGTGTATGTTATTCCTATGCTCGACACTATCTCTGGTGAACTAAATAATCATTATGTGGGTTCAACCAAAAGAAATTTGGATTTGAGATTAAATGAACACAGATATGATTTAAAAATGAATCACCAAAGCACCTCTTTTGCAAGAACTATAAGGGCTGGAAATTCCATCCCAGACTGGGACAACACTAAGATTATAAACACACCTAACTCTGTTTATTCCTTGTTATTTACAGAAAGCCTCTATATTTCAGCTTATAATACACGTTGCTGTAATGACTATTATCCTTGTGTTTTACCTGAACCCTGGAGCAACCTTGTTGGGAAGGACAGCACAATAACAATTGTTTCTGTTAAGTAATTTTCATTGGCTAATAATTATGCTTTTTTGACTGTCTTGTTATCTGGTATATCATGTGACATTGACATTACCTTTCCCATGATGCATCTACTCCACATACTTAAGACCAGCATGTAACCACATGGTGAAATCACATCTGATGAAGGTGTCAATGTGACACCGAAAGTGCTCATGTGTTTTTAAACTGTACATAAATTTCGTTTTTGAGCTGAATAAATATCATCGTGCAACAAGATGGATTTCTTTTAATACTAGTCTTTTTTTTAATTATTATGCATTTTCAATCTAAAATTTCACATTTTTTTCAGCCATTGCCATTTGTAGATGCATTATGTGAAGAATTTGAAACACACACTAATGTTTCTTCAAACCAGTCTGGCCAATGGATTTGTAAATGCTGCTCGCATTGTAATTGGCTTCCATCTCTAACATGCAGCCAATGTTTCACTTATCGAAAAGATGGTTTTGCAAGTGACTCCAGCTGTACTTCTGATGACGATGTTTCGGGGCAGAGAAATACCATTCATAGTGGGGAAGTAGATTGTTCACTATGTGTTGAAAACATCCCTTCTGCAACACCTAGCACAGAGCAGAGTGTGTGTAGTCAGGTATGACATTTTTGTTTCTTATATACATGTACATATATTCATTCTTCCAGTCCTCCCAGCAGAAGTTGCACATGCAATCAAGAACATGAAGCGGAGAAAAGCTCCAGGAGAAGATGGAATTACTGTAGACATCATACAAAAAGCAAGTAGAGAAATCGAAACAGTACTCGCCCAAATTTTCACTCGATGCCTTAATGAAGGGAAGATTCCTGAGGATTGGAACAACGCTACAATTATCCTGCTGCATAAAAAGGTGACATTGAGGATTTTAGGAACTACAGACCTATCAGCCTCCTATCAGTGGTTTATAAAATCTTCACTAAAGTTCTTTCACACCGCTTGAAGGTGACACTGGACATGGCTCAACCGAGAGAACAAGCTGGATTCAGGAGTGGCTACAGCACAATAGATCATATCCACATACTGAGAGAACTAATTGAAAGAGCGAGGGAATATGAACTTCCATTGTGCATGGCTTTTATTGATTATGAAAAAGCCTTTGATTCGGTGAAACCATCAGCAGTTACAATGGCTTTGAAATCCTGCGGTATTGAAGATGCATACATTAATATTATTAATAACATCTATGAAAATGCAAGTGCAAAGATTCGGCTGTTTGAAAATACAACACACATAAAAATTGGAAAAGGAGTGAGACAAGGTGACACCATATCTCCGAAGCTCTTTAATGCCACATTGGAAAATGTCTTTTAATCACTGAACTGGGAAAACAAAGGGATAAAGATTAATGGAGATTATCCAACCCACCTTCGTTTTGCTGATGACGTAGTCATTTTTGCAACTACTCCATCAGAGCTGCAGAGTATGATCCAGGAACTTGCTGACAAGAGTAAAGAAGTGGGATTAAAAATGAACTTTCAGAAGACAAAAGTGATGTTCAATGCTTTTACAAGAAATGAAGATTTATCGATTGATGGCGAAAAGCTGGAGATAACAGACACATATGTTTATTTTGGACAGCAGATATCAAGTGAGGGTCACATTGATGAAGAAATTAATCGGCGTGCAAAACTTGCCTGGAGAGCTTTTGGAAGAAACAGCATAATTTTCGAGAGCAATATGCCATTATGTCTTAAAAGGAAAGTGTTTGATCAATGCATCCTTCCAGTGCTTACGTATGGTGCAGAGACGTGGATCTTAACTAAAAGAGACATACAAAGGCTGCAGACAACTCAAAGCAGCATGGAGAGGTGCATGCTTGGTGCAACCAGGAGAGATAAGAAGAGGAACTCGTGGATCCGAAAAATGACAAGAGTGGAAGACATCGTTATCAGAGTTAAATCCCTGAAATGGCAATGGGCTGGGCATACTGCCAGAAGGACAGACCATCGATGGACAGCCGAAATTTCAGATTGGATTCCAAGGGACAGGAAAAGACCCAGAAGAAGACCACATGGGAGATGGGTGGATGAAATTCGAAAGTATGCGGGAGTGACATGGAGGAGACCGGCACAAGACACACCGTTGTGGAGGAAACTTGGGGAGACCTTCGTCCAGCAGTGGATTGATAATGGTTGACAATGATGATGATGGATATTCATTATCATAATTAAAGAAACCTAGTAAAACTGAAAGCATTTTTTTTGTACAGTTCTTGAATGTATATTGCTCTGTGTTTAGATTTGTGGCATAAGAGCCGCTCAGCGATTGTCTTTCTCTTTTCCCATGTATTAATTGCATTCTTTCATATGAATCAGCATTTCATGTTACATTTAGTGTTCTAATTTTTTCCTTTTACTGTCAACAATCTCTTCTCCAAGTTGATGTCAGCTTACATCAATTGCTCAACAATGTGTTATGGGTTAAATTAAATATTGTTGAAGCATTCTACTTATGCAGTGATTCTCATATTTCTTGTTCATTGATTAATTGTTTGCATTATTTCACTTGCAACTGTAGTGGAAGTTTATTCAATGCCTTTTTTTGTAAGCCTGAATCACCACCTCTTGGTGGGTTCATGTATGTGTTTCTAATGTTTTTTTTTATTGAGGGGTTTTAATATTCCCTGTACGGGTATATATGTAAATAGTTTTATACAGTTGAATCCTCATATAACGAGCTCAGATATAAGGAAGGTTCATATATAACAATGTCTTTGCAGTTCCCTGAATTTTCAATGCCATCGTAATGTTATTTCAACTGGATATTACAAACAGCAGTTTTGTCCAAAATCATATATAACAAAGTTTTTGCCTTTTTCCCATTCAACATTTCTCCTGCGGGAGAGTAGCCATTTTCTTTTTTTCTTCTTCAGGATATCTTTAGACCTCTGACTCAGTGAAATGCCCGAAGACTAGAAAGGCGGTGTCGGAATCCCCACTTTTCCTTAATCCTCCTTCACTGGAGGAACCCCCACTTCATCACCCCAAGAGCTTAGAGGGTAAATGATCTGTTTCCCAGCTTGATAACAGAAGGAGGAATGCAGCAAAGGATCAGGGGGTGGGGTGTTGGGGAATCATGCCAGGAGTGTCCAATGTCAGCGTCTTTGTTTTGGGGCCGTATGTTAAATTGTTCGGATGGACCAGATAAGCAGATGTTTGTCTTAATCACACTTCTGCAATTCCTAAGTGGCCGCATCTGATGGTTTAAAGCTTTGGAAGCAGCAATTTTTCTCACAAATTCGTTCGTTAGAACGCATCAACACAAGCTTGCAACTCATGTCAGTTGTTAAATGAAAAACACTGAGTTTAAGGGAAAAAATTGAAGCAATCAATTTGGTGGAGAAAGGGAAAAAGAAGAGCGACGTAGCCAAAACATTTGGCATTCTGGCAAATTCACTATCCACAATTTTAAAAAATAAGGATGGTTTGAAGCGAAAGTTCTCGGAAGGTTCTTTTAGCCATGATAGAAAAGCTTGCGATGTTTACAATGCTGATGAAACTGGTGTTTTTTATCAGTTATTGCCAGAAAAAACCTTAGCTTTCAAAGGTGAAAAATGTTCTGGTGGGAAAAACTCAAAACTCCATTTAACTGTATTGCTGTGCGCAAATATGGATGGATCCGATAAAAGGAACTTTTCGTAATCGGGAAATCAAAAAATCCCAGATGCTTCAAGAAAGCTGAAAAATTACCGGTAAGTTACAGCACTAATAAGAAAGCGTGGATGACATTGGAACTCTTTACAGAATGGTTGAAACAATTTGACAACGAAATGGCAAAGAAAAATAGGAAAGTTCTGCTGCTCATCGATAATTGTGCAGCACATTCGTCTAACATAGTGTAAACGTCTACAAATGTACATCGGTTTCCACCAAACACTACATCAAAACTTCAGCCCATGGATCAGGGTGTTATGAAAAACCTAAAACTTCATTACCACCAAATTTTACTCAGAAAAATCCTTATTAACATGGAAAAGAGGCAACCAACTATCATCAATGTTCGAATGGCATGTGATATGCTATCTAATGCTTGGACTACTGTAACTGATGTAACCATAAAAAAATTGTTGGAAACATGCTGGCTTTGGTATTTCAGTAGTAAATGAAGACACAGTGGTTGCTACCAAAGACGAAACATGGAATCTTCTGAGTGCAAAAGGGCTCATTTTATCGGATTTAGCTTTTCCAGATTATCTGCTGGCTGACGATGGCATCTCAACGGAATCTCAAAATACAGATCAGGACATCGTTGATGGCATGTTGAACTCTCAGTATGATGCGTCCACTGATGAGGAGGAAGAATACGCAGAAGTTAAAAAAAATATCAAATGCGGTGGCAATTGAAAGTCTTGATAATTTGCGGGCTTTTTTTCGTCAAAAAATCTGATTTCTTCAGCATTGTTGGATCAAATAGAAAAACAGCTGTCTACAGCAATTGTTCAATCCCCAAAACAGGCAACTCTAGATAGTTACTTCCAGAAGTGTGAATGAAAAATTAAATGTAAATGTTTCAATTGTTGTACTTCAGCTTTCTAATACATACATACTATAGTAGTATACTGTATGTGCTTTTTTACATAACTTTTTGCTCGTTTGCTGATATATTTTAGGCAAAATCGGATAAAACGAAGTTTGTGTATAACAAACTTTTTCTTAATTCCCTTCAACTTCCTTATAAACGGTTTCGACTGTATATAGTATATGTTACGACTCTTTTTTTGTTGTTTCATTCATTCTGTCATACTGTTGTCTTTTGAGCATTAAAGACATTTGAACAACCAAAGCGTTTGTATTTCGATCCACAGTTTTGGAATGGGGTCAGGTGCGATGTCCAACTCCCTCCTCTGGAATTCCACAGCATCCCAATAAATGTTAATTGGGTTGAGATCGCATGAGTTTGAGGGCCATTGGAGATGTGCCTTATCAGCATTGTTTGTTGAACCATTCCTACACAAGGTGAGCCCAATGACATGGTTCATTATCGTTTTAGAAAAATACATCCCTTTATGGGGGGAGGTACAACATTGTAGTGTGCACATGATCTGCAAGCAGTCCATGGGAGTAGTTGGTGTCCATATGTTGGTCCAAATGCATCAAGGGAACCAGTTTCTGCCAGTCAAGCATGTCTTTTATCGCAAGACCACCCCTGTTGGCCTGGATTTTTGATGGCATACATGAAGGATCCATAGCCCAGTGCACCACCTGATGCTGAATGTGGAATCGACCATCAGATTTGTACAGATTGTATTTAATTAATTGGACTAACACATGTTTCCAGTCTTCCATTGTCCATTCATCATGCTGCTGACACTAGGAGTGTCATTTACCTTGATAGACTGTTATTAGGAGAGGGTGGCTGTGCAGCTTCTACTTTTGTAGCCCATCCATGCCAGGGTACGGCACACTGTTGCACTGGTTGGCCCATATTGTATTGCGTCATCAACTGTGACAGCTGCACTGATTGCCCTGTACAAGGTGACACACGTAATTTTGGTATTGAGTTACTCAGAAACTCGTATCTGTTTACACACCATATAATTTAACTGTATTACATGTTTTACAATAAGGTTATCGTAGAACAAAATTCATGTACCTCATTATCATTAATGACAGATGCACAAATAGACCTTAGGTCGCGGTGCTGGGTCATTGTACCCCCCCCCATTGTTACAATCGTTAATGCCATTCACATATTTGAAAAAGGTGGGACATGTACGAGGGGAGGGGGGGGGGTCAGTAGCTTAATGTACTATTCATTATTTACCTATTTTTGTAATTCATTATTGAACATATTTGCCCACTATCAGTGCGTGACCTTTGGTCTCTGTGATGAGCTTGAACTTTCAATGTTAATTCTCCTGAATTTTCTCTAGATTCGATATCATGTGAGTGATTATATGACTTTAGAAACTTTTGCTCTGGAGACACTAGACTGAGTAACAATTTCAGTCAAATGCCGACAGTTTGTTTATTTATTGAAAAGAGATGAGCAATTAATTTCTAGTGTGTCAAATATTTGCTCTGTTGATTAAGTAGAAACACATGGTACAAATGCTGAAAAGTAGAATGATAAGGAATTAGAAAAAAAATTGGTCCACTGGCATATGTGTATATAAATATGCATATTGTACATATTGCATGTAGATAAATGCTATATTGACAAAAGTCATGGGACTCCCCTTCAAAAGCAAATGAATGGATCCACTGCAGTGTTAAAAGATGCGCGGAACAGCTGCAAAAAACAAGCCTGCAGCTGACCGCGATCCTATCGCACTGTGAGGTTGAGTGAAAATGTCATGGCGGGAGAGAACTGACATTGAGAAAGGAAAGATTGTTGGGTGTTATATTAGTGGGTTGTCCATAAGAGAAACCGAGAGGCGTTTAAACATACCCAAGTCAACTGTTTTGGATGTACTGAATAAGTGGAAGACACATTGCCTGCCTGAAGCAGCAAAATGTACTGGCAGACCAAAGAAAATCAGTGATAAAGGACGTTGAAGCCTCAGGAGAGTCGTTACAGCTAATCAACGGAGTACTACTACACAAGACCTCAGTTTACAGGCGAGTAAAAATGGTGGAACCTCGGTATGTACATGTACCATTCACAGAGAACTTCATTCCATGGGTTACCATGGTCGTGCGGCTGCTCGTAAGCCTTTCATCTCCACTTCGAATGCTACTCGTTGTTTAGCATGGTGTGAAGAACATTTATTGTTGACTGGAGATCAATGGAAACGGGTCCTATGGACTAATGAATCCAGATACACGATCCATCAGTCTGATGGCCATGTGTGGGTATGGTGGCAGCCGGGGGAATGCTATTTACTACAGTATACTGTTCCTACAGTCAAGTTTGGAGCTGGCAGTGTACTCTTGTGGGGGTGTTTTTGTGGTATGGTCCCGGCTCATTGGTTATCTTGGACAAACCTGTTAACCAGCACGCCTACTTCGATATTCTGTACAATTATGCCCTACCAACTCTGTGGTAATACTATGGAACCGAGCCTTGTTGGTACCAGCAGCATAATGCACCGAGCCATAAAGCAAGGACTGTTATGGTGCAGTTTCACAATAATTCTGTGTTGTGTGTAGACTGGCCAGCACAGAGCCCTAATCTTAATCCCATAAAGCACCTATGGGATGAATTAGAGCACTGCATAAGAAGTTTGGAACCAATGCCTACTACTATTCTAAGTGACAGTTAGTGGCAGCATTATGTACTGAATGGAAGCGCATACCTATCTCTGTGTTCCAAAAACTTGTCGAAAGCATGTCTCAAAGAGTCAGTGCATGCATTAGGGCCAAGGTGGACCGACACCGTACTAATGTATGTCAATAAATGTTATGTTGTGTTTCTTTTCTAGTTGTCCGGTGACTTTTGTCAGTATAGTGTATGTATATACATTCAGACCCAGTGTTACCAACTTAGCATATTTTCCACTAGATCTAGCTTATTGGAAGGCAGTCTAGCGGAAAAAAATGAGTTTAGCGGATAGCAGGAAATCTAGCGGAAGAAGACGGTAGTTCAGCTTTTTTCTAGCTTATTTGAATTTTCTCCCCACATTTTGCATATTACTAATTGATACTACAACCATAGTTTATTAACCACGGTAGCGTGTGTGTTACCATGGTAAACGCTGTTTGATTCTTCTATTCCCAGCTTCCTGTGTGATTACGATTCACTGTAGAGCTAGTATTGGAGCGGAGGCCAGGGAAGCTTCTTCTTTTGTGGGGTTACCGGCTCATTGTGCGGCCTTTACACAGTCATTTTCAACGCTGAATTTTTACTGAGGCTGGTATGTGGGTTTATAGTTTAATGCCAACTTCATAATACTGATCCCTGTGGCAGTAGTTGTTTTTTGTTTTTGGTGAATGTGAGGGGTGACGGTTGCCATCTGTTCCTCATTCAATGTTAAGTCACACAGCAAAGAGTAGTGAAAAGCACAGAAGGATATCGCATTTGATCACTTTGAAAATTCACGCTCTGGTTGCTCCTGTAAATTCCAGATTCCTACTTCCATGCCTTCAACCATACACAGTGAACCTTCAGCCAAAGAGATTAGAATAAAATACAGTGTATATAGATGCCCTTGTCAATGGAGCAGTACTACTTTGCGTAAAGCCTATAACCATGAGCGACAGCGATTAAAGTGTGCGAAAACTGATGGTTTCCAAAGCTATTGTAATGCACTTTGTGTTGGCCGAATCACATTCTTTTAGCAAAAATGTTCCTAAATTTGCACTGTAACTTACTGCCAATGTGTAAGAAAATGCAGGATTTATAGAATACTTCATTATTTTGAGGCACCTTTCCATTTCTATTTTAAATTGAAATTCATGAAACGTTCGTGCGAATTCGAAACAAAACATAACATTAAAATTGAAAACTTTACTTGTCTATGAAGCATGATTCATTCCGGTTTGATATTGACACGATTTCTGCAACCCAGAACTACGCAATTCAAAATACACACAGTTGAAACCATGAAACTCCATTGGTATCAGCTGAAATTGCATGAAAACTCTGTAGGGTGTCCTTTTTTTTTTTTTTTAATGTTTAAAGCAATGTCAAATCCCCACACTTTGTGGCCTCACAGTTCAGAAACCGAGGGCATCTCCAGAAGTCTTATTCAGCCCATGCCTTACGTAGCTGTTATACAAAATCAATAACATACATATATATCGATAAAAAAATAATTGTTTTACAGATTGACTGTATTTTAATCGCTTTCTTAAATCTGGCTTAAATCTAGGTTATTTGATTGCGGTTTTTAGCTTATTGCTCTGGCAAATAGTTGGCAACACTGGTCGAACCTCCACATATCAAAATTCGCTGTATATCAAAGTTTTGCGAATCTTCATGATCTTTATTAAAAAAAATCTGTTTCTATATATTGAAAAAAATTTCAATATATAAAATTTTTCAAGATGAATTGTGACCCCCTCCCCTGTAATAATGACATGGTAATCAAAACAAGTGCAAAAAAATAGAATGGAGGCGGAAAGAAAAGGTAGTCAAGGTCATTGCGATGTTGACGTGTAATGAGATGAAGAAGGAAAATGTGGTCAAGGTTATTGGGACTCCAACTGGTTGCTTAGCAGGGTAAAGGGAGTATTGTCTCCACAATACCCTCTCCTCAGGTAACCTTCCTCCTCTGTAAAACAGGTTCAGTTTGTTTCAATCTCTCTAACCAACAGAGCGTGTTCGTGATGTCAAAAAGAAAATCTCTCAGTGTTGTGGAAAAAGTGGAGTTGTTGAAGAACATGGACAGTGGAATGCGCAAAAAAAAAAAGTATTGCAGTTAAATTTGGTGTTCTCCCATGTAGAGTGTTTACAATTATAAAAATCCGGTAGTTCGTTATGAAAATCTTTGGAGACGTGTCATTTTGGAAAAATGGACGACACTGTTTTATAGTTGATTAAAATTGTTCTTGACAAAAACTTACTAATCTGAAGTCCTCTTTTTGAAAGAAAAGGTGGTAGAGTTTGCCAGTTATTTAAGGCAATTGGATTTCCAAGCAAGTACATGTTGGTTGGATAAATTTAAGAAGCAAAATGGAATAAAATAAAAGATTGTTTTGGGAAAAAGTGGAAGCATGTGTGACACTGACTGTGACGAATGGAGAAACACGGTTTTGAAAAAGATTTTAGAAGGGTACTCTCCCAAGTAACAGTTTTGATGTTGATGAAACACGACTTTGCTTTAAATGTTTCCTAAACAAGACTCTTACTTTTGAAGATGACGGTTGTCATGGAGGTAAAAACATGAAAGAAAATATAACAATTTTGGTAGGCACTAACATAAATAAACAGCAAAGATAAACTGAGATTTTTGGTGATAGGGAAAAAGTAAGCAAACTAAATGCTTCAAAGGTGTGAAGTCTTTTTTTGACTACTGTTATAATAGAAAGCATGGATGACAAATCATATTTTTTGAGGAATGGATTTAAAATTTTTATAAAAAACTGATTTGGCAGAAAAGAAAAGCTGTTCTCTTTGTAAGCAATTGCCATTCCCATCCCTTTGTGTAGTATCAAAACTATCAAATGTGAATTTGATTTCCCTTTTTCGCAAACATGACTTCAAATTTGCAGCCGAAGGACAGTGATACAGTAATACAATGTTTCAATCCATTTAAAAAAAGTGACCATGGAGTAAGGGATAAAAAAAGCTAAGAAATGTGACAGACTGGATGTTGGAAAATTTTGATGACTTATCAAAAGAGACTAAAATTTGTGATTCTTGCAGAAAGCAGCTGAAAACTTTAAAAATTAGTCAAGAAGCAAATGAAACCTGTTCATCAGAAGTCGCCGCGGCAAGCACCACCCGTGGCGACTCCTGATGAACTGTGGCAACGTGTGAAAGCAGCCTGGACCGACATACCCCAAGCCCACATCCAAAGCCTCTTTCGTTCGATGCCGCGGCGTGTAGCGCCCGTTATGTCTGCGTGTTCTGCAAGTCGCACGGGCCTGTAAGCTGAATCGTTTCATCTTTGTATCTGTTGTTATGTGTCCAGTAAATCTGGCTTTGCTATCTCGTGTCCTTCTTGGTGTTGCATTTTGGGTGGCCAGCAGTGTATATTTAACACTTTTTATGGTATTGGCTTCAATGATTGCCTTCAAAGTTTTATGATTGATGTTCTGAAGGCTTGCATGAAATTATTTCTGCTTTCTGTTTCATATCTGGTGAATTGTAAACATGAAAAGTATGCAGTATATTGGTGATTAAACACTTTGGGATATATTTGAAGCATTAGCAAAATGTTTTGATCTAGTGAGCTCAGGTTTGTGTTAGCAGACAGTATATCCTACGAGATACGTAGAGATCAGTATCGTTTCTACTTATGTCGCTATTTTCCTACATATACAATAAATCAGGGTGTCTACCAGGTCACGGAAGTCACCGAAATGTCATGAAATGAGAAAACGGTCATGGAATTAAGGT
Source organism: Macrothele yani (assembly GCA_039090855.1). Classification (NCBI taxonomy): domain Eukaryota; kingdom Metazoa; phylum Arthropoda; class Arachnida; order Araneae; family Macrothelidae; genus Macrothele; species Macrothele yani. Next base: position 68,753,794 of record CM077018.1, read on the forward strand.
CGTAGGTCACAGTCAATTTTTTTATTTTTTTTTTATTTTTTATTTTTTCCCTTTGTGCCTTACCCTGAAAAAAAAAAAAAAATTTTCAGCTTTGAGCTAAAAAGGAGAAGTCTTTGCCAATGATGATGGCGTCATTTCCTTCCTTCAGACAAGTTCTGAAGGGATACACCGTGATACCATTCTCCCCTTCAGCGTTCATAGACTCCGCTTGGCAACTCTCAACTGTGGGTCGACAGTAAAGGTCTTTTTTGTCGAAAGTAACCAATAACCTGCATGTTTGCTTCACAGAAAATTCGTTGCGGGATGTACCGGTATAACGCGAAAAACAGGTTTAAGTTTTACATCGAGGCTCTGATTTTTTAGCTAATGGTACTACGATGCGTCGTCCTTCGCGATATTGCGATGCGATGTATCGTGAAGTACGATGTTGATGAAATCACACGATGGCGTCGCGGACATCGGACATCCTTCAGGAATGATGGGAATCCATCACAAAGCAAACACAATGTTTAAACCGGTTCTTATCGAGCCGCCGTGTGTCGATGATGCCATAAATTCATCAACATAAATTCACCCGCGTGTCGATGATGCCATAATCCATTCATCAACAGTCCAGTTCTTGTGTGCCTTGCCCAAGCAATTCTTTTGAGACGTTGTTGTTCAGTAATGAAAGGCTTTCGTGCAGTCAGTCCATTTTCTTGTAGCCTACGACGAACTGTACGTGCAGCTGCAATAATGCCTACTTCACTCTCCCACTCATTTCTTAAATCAGTGGCTGTTTTTAACCTTGGTTTTAAGGAACGACGAATCAACATGTGATCATCACGTTTAGTACACAGCCTTGGTCGACTTGTTCTTTTTCTGTTTCCCACACATCCAGTTTCTGCGGATTCTTTTAATGGTGTGCAAGATGGTGGAATGATCACAGCCACATTTAACAGCAATTTTATGACTACTGAATCCAAGTTCATGCAAAGTAATAATTTTTGCCTTGGTTTGAAGAGGCAGGACCAATTTTCGGGTCTTTGACATTCCGAATTTCAAATATCACCAGGGATTATGCATAAACTTCTGTCAACTGACTACAAGCAGCTGCATTCTAAGTTGGCAGACGATTCTGCATCCTTTCATATCTCACTAGCGGACGTTGGAGAAAGCTATAGTGGACTTACAGGAACACAAACGCTTTTTCAGAACTGGATTGGAAGAAAAGAAAAATAAGTAGTACTTGGACTTTGTAGGGTTCCATTACATTCCTTTCAAGAGGGATGTATTTTTAGTAACATTTAAGCATGTGAATGTTAAGTGGTAAAAATGATGCTTTTGTATGTTAAGAGAGTAATTTATTGCTGAGTGGCTGCCCCGAAGATGCAGTAGTGTAAGCGCTGGCTTATGGCCATTCGTCGGGAAACGTTTGCGAGGCATGGTTGCAGTGTTTGTCTTTGAGCCCTCTATCTCATCCTTTCCCTGGAACTTAAAGGAAGTAAATTACGTCCGGGCAAGCTCTTATATCCTATCGAGTTGCTCACAGTGGTTGTTAAACCTTCAATAAAAAACAAAACAAAAAAAACAAGTGACACAGGAGCTTGTCTATTTGGGTTATGTTTAAAGAGGCTGAATGACTTGTGGAAATAAAATATCATAGCGGGTTCAATAATTTACACGTATAATTATAGCATCCAATCAAAATAGTTTAGAGAGCTACAGTGGCAGAGACTTTTGGGATTGGTTATTGTAATAAGTAGGAGTCACGCTACCACCCAGTGGCTCCACAACATTAATGTGCAAAACTCAGTAGAAGCTTGTATCTTGCACATAATTGAAAAATTGTATTTCTCGATTACATTATTACATGATTTTTACAAAACGTAGTGAAGTTTTTATTCCATGAATTTACAGGATGCCAATGAAGAGCTGTCATCAAATTTTGACAAGAAACAAAGTGTGGATGATGCTGAAAAGAAATCAAGTGATAAAGAAAAGAGAGAGAAAAAATGTTGCTTATTAACCGTCAGATGGAATTCCAAGAACAAAGTCCTTCTGTTACCCATGACAGTCTTAGTTTAGATTCTGGTTTGCCTAAAGAACTTTCTGCAGAAGTTGTGCCTCAAGTGAATGCAACAGATGAGCCTGCAACAGATGAGCCTGCAAAAGAATCTGCACCTGATAGACAGGTTCAAACTCAGATGATAGAGGTAGATAACCAGGTAATCCATTTTATTGTTTTCTTTACTGTCATTACTATACACACGTGTGAATGATAGCAAAATAGTTTGCTTATTCAGTGAGGTCACAATAATTTTTAACACTTGGCCATCGAAATCATATGGTAATCTAAACAAGTACAATAACAGCACATACCTACTAGGTATTTCCTAATCTGCACCTGTCTGGAGATCACTACAGCAGATGCCAGGTCATCATGTCTTGTTCAATTAGTGAGATTAGATCAACTTTTGCTTTGAAATACCTAAAATGGAAACATATTTATCTTATGAGCTTTTTATCACTGTTATTACACGCACACACACACACAGACACACGCACGCACGCACGCACGCACGCACGCACGCACGCAAGCACGCACGCACGCACGCACGCACACATTACTAAGCTGTTCTCTGACATTCAGAGGTTAGCTCCACAAAGAAATACAAACTACCAGATAAATTTTTAACTGATTACTTACTGTTGCTGTATCAAACTTCTCCATTTACAGTGATGTTGACGCCGCCCCGGTGGCGCAGTGGTCTAAGCGATGGCCTCTGATCATTCGTCCGAAGGGGTCCGGGTTCGAATCCCGGTGAGGCATGGATGTTGTGTTGGTCTTACGGCACTGGCTCTCTCCCTTCCCTAGAACCAGTGACCCTAAATTAGGACGGGCGACTGCTTATAGCCCATTGAGTTGCTCACGGTGGTCGTTAAACCTCCAATAAAAAACAAAACAAAAAAAAAAAAACAGTGATGTTGACACACACACACCTTGGGTTTCACTGACATCCAATATATGACGTACACAGGACCTTCTATACTTCATACTCATAATGACTCCTATATTTCTCCTGTAGTACCCGGATTTCACTGCCATACATCAGAGTAGGAACAATTACACTTTAATATACAGTCATGAGTGACTTCTTGAGAACCCATCATTCCTGTGAAAACCTCTCAAAGCATAAATAACTTTCAATGAAGAATTCATGCACCTACTAATTTCACCATCCAATTCGTTCTCTCTGTGAAAGATTCTTCCTAAATACACAAACTCATTCACCTGGTCAATCACTGTGCCATTTAAACTTATATTATTATTCAGTGCTAACAGTTTCTCGCTCAAAAACCATAACTTTGATTTTTCCCCTATTTATACTCAGTTTGAATTTCATGCAAACTTCGTGTGTCTGGGACAACATACTCTGCAACTCACTTTTGCTCTCTGCCAACAGGACAGTGTCATCAGCATACAGCAATCTGCACACAGGGATATTACCAAGACATAAACCAGTATTGTCCATCTTGGCATCACACATCCATAAATATATTAAACAGCCATTGTGATATACCACAACCTTGTCTGACTTCTGCCCAAATAGAAAACCATTTTGATAAAACACCATTCACTCATACACAAGCTCTACTGCTGGCATACATAGATTTTGCACTACTAAGTAGATTCCCAGCAACACCATATTTATTCAATACCTTCCACAAAAGTGTCCTATTTACTCAGTTGTAAGCTTTCTCTATATCTATGAATGCAGCAAAAACTTTCTTTCATACAGCCAGGTACTTTTTAATCATCATGTGTAATACAAAAATTTGGTTAGCGTAGCCTTTAGCAGCAAAACATCACTTTGAACATCCCACACTTCTCTAATGTAAGATCTTGTACTTTTTCAATAATGACCTTACCAAACACTTTCCCTGGCACACCCAGTAGGCCAATACCATGATAGTTCATACAGTCAGTCTGATCATCCTTTTACCTTATACAAGGTAACAATGAGAACATCCTTCCAATCCTGAGGAACCTTTCCTACCTCCCAGCAAAACTGGCAAATCTCACCTAAGCGGTCAATTAAAGAGTCACCACATTATTTCAACATCTCAGCAGTTATGCCATCAACTCTCGGAGCCTTACAAATCTTAAGAGGTTTTAGAGCTTTACACACCTCTTCTCTTGAGACCCCTCCTGTGCTTCCACGTTTCACTGTGATATCATCTGCTTCTGCCTCAGACTCACCTTTGCTTTCTTGAACTAATAACTCACAGAAGTATTCACCCCGTCTTTCACTTAACTGATTGGTTTACCATATTATTTTCTCGATCCCATTCTGCACACAACTTATAATTTTCTTACCCCTATTTTTCCTGAGTCTCACGTACTTCCAGAAAGTTTTTCTATCTTTCCAAAAAGCCAATTCATGCCCTTACACCTTCTGTTTGCTATCTTTTTCCTTTCCTTGGCAAACTAGTTTAGCTGCTTCACGCTTCTTACAGCAATTTTTATCCACACAAACTCTACCTTGTAACATCCTGTTTGACATGCGATCAACCGTGAAGAACAAAAGGTATGCAGTATATTGATTATGAAATGCTTTGGGGTATATTTGAAGCCCCTAGCAAAATGTTTGCTTTGGGCTAGTCAGATTTGTGTTGACAGATAATATATCATCATCATCATTGTCAGCCATTATCGATCCACTGCTGGACGAAGGTCTCCCCAAGTTTCCTACACAACGGTCTGTCTTGTGCCAGTCTCCTCCATGTAGCTCCCGCATACTTTCGAATTTCATCCACCCATCACCCATGTGGTCTTCTTCTGGGTCTTTTCCTGTCCCTTGGAATCCAATCTAAAATTTCGGCTGTCCATCGATGGTCTGTCCTTCTGGCAGTATGTCCTGCCCATTGCCATTTCAGGGATTTAACTCTGACCATAATGTCTTCCACTCTTGTCATTTTTCTGATCCACAAGTTCCTCTTCTTATCTCTCCTGGTTACACCAAGCATGCACCTCTCCATGCTGCTTTGAGTTGTCTGCAGCCTTTGTATGTCTCTTTTAGTTAAGGTCCACGTCTCTGCACCATACCTAAGCACTGGAAGGATGCATTGATCAAACACTTTTTTTTAAAGAAATAATGGCATATTGCTCTTGAAAATTATGCTGTTTCTTCCAAAAGCTCTCCAGGCAAGTTTTGTACGCCGATTAATTTCTTCATCAATGTGACCCTCACTTGATATCTGCTGTCGAAGATAAACGTACGTGTGTGTTATCTCCAGCTTTTCTCCATCAATCGATAAATCTTCATTTCTTGTAAAAGCATTGAACATCACTTTTGTCTTCTGAAAGTTCATTTTTAATCCCACTTCTTTACTCTTGTCAGCAAGTTCCTGGATCATACTCTGCAGCTCTGATGGGGTAGTTGCAAAAATGACTATGTCATCAGCAAAACGAAGGTGGGTTAGATAATCTCCGGTGAAAATATTCCAAATACGTGGCGACAGTTAATAAATAAATACATCGCTCTTTCCACGTTCCAGAAACACACAGCAACCGAAAAATTGTTTTTCAGCCACCGCTGTGGAATTATTATATTATTAGATAATCTCCATTAATTTTTATCCCTTTGTTTTCCCAGTTCAATGATTGAAAGACATTTTCCAATGTGGCATTAAAGAGCTTGGGAGATATGGTGTCACCTTGTCTCACTCCCTTTCCAATTTTTATGTGTGTTGTATTTTCAAACAGCCGAATCTTTGCACTTGCATTTTCATAAGTGTTATTAATAATATTAATGTATGCATCTTTAATACCGCAGGATTTCAGAGCCATTGTAACTGCTGATGATTTCACCGAATCAAAGGCCTTTTCATAATCGATAAAAGCCTTGCACAATGGAAGTTCATATTCCCTCGCTCTTTCAATTAGTTCTCTCAGTACGTGGATATGATCTATTGTGCTGTAGCCACTCCTGAATCCAGCTTGTTCTCTCTTTTGAGCCATGTCCAGTGTCACCTTCAAGCGGTGTGAAAGAACTTTAGTGAAGATTTTATAAACCACTGATAGGAGGCTGATAATTCTGTAGTTCCTGAGATCCTCAATGTCACCTTTTTTATGTAGCAGGATCATTGTAGCGTTGTTCCAATCCTCAGGAATCTTCCCTTCATTAAGGCATCGAGTGAAAATTTGGGCGAGTACTGTTTTGATTTCTCCACTTGCTTCTTGTATGATGTCTACAGTAATTCCATCTTCTCCTGGAGCTTTTCCCCGTTTCATGTTCTTGATTGCATGTGTAACTTCTGCTTTGACGACTGGAAGAACTATGGTACTGGTACCTTTCATGATGTCTGGAGTACACGTATCATCCCTTTCATATCATTTGGAGTAGAAATCTTTCACTCTTGTCAAAATTTCGCCTCTATTTCTTGTTACAGAACCATCTTCTTTTCTCAGTGCCATAATTTGTTTTCTTCCCTTACTGAGATGTCCCTTTGCTATCTTTAGGCTTTGGTTGTTTTCAATTGCTTTCCTCACTAGTTCACAGTTGAATTTCCTTACGTCTTCAGTGATACTTTTTCGTACTGTCTTGCATAGCTCTATATATTCCACTTTGGAAGTCACATCTTCTTTAGTTGTCCTCATCTCTCTTCTTTTTTGCATCAACATTTTGGTTTTTCCTGATAATTTATTCACATGCAACTTGTTCTTAGACCCAGCTAATTTTGTTGCTGTTTCCATAAGAGCTTTGGTTACTTTTCTGTTAACTTCAGAAATATCCTCTTCTTCCGATGCTAGGCATTCTAAAGCAGAGAATCTGTTCTTCAGTTCCAACTTGAAGGTATTATGGTGTTTTTTAAGGTTGGTTATGTCAATACATCTTGTTTGTCTTATGAGCTTGCCACGTTCGAGTTTAGTGTTGAGGTGCATCTTACATCTCACCAATCTATGGTCACTACCTGTGTTGAACTTGTTTAGCACACTGCAGTCTTCTATGATGAATTTTTTGTTACACGTAATAAAATCAATTTCACTTGTCATCCCATTTGGATGTCCCCATGTCTATTTCCTGTGTGGCTTTTTCTAAAGCAGTTCAAGATGAAAAACCCTTCTGCCTCTGCAAACTCAAGGAGAGTATTTCCACGCTGGTTTCTGTTGCCATGACCGAATTTACCTACTGAAGTTTCATTCTGTTGCCGTTGCCCTATTTTCGCATTGAAATCTCCCATAATTATCTTCAAGTGCTGCTTACCTTTATTATTTAGATCACGAATTTCCTCATAAAATTCTTCAATTTCTTCTTCAGGATGACTTGTGGTTGGTGTATAAGTTTGAATAATCTGAGCCTTGTATCTTCTCGAGAGTTGGATAACGAGTCGTGCAGCTCTGTCAGAGGAACTTTCAACTTCTACAACTTTATCCTTGAGTTTCTTGTTTATTATAAATCCAACACCACTAGTTCTGCCAGTATCTGTCCCACGATAGTAGAAGAGATGTCCACTTTTCAGTTCAATGAGATCTTCACCTTTTCTCCTTACCTCACTTAGCCCGACGATGTCCCACTTGATCCTTTGTAGTTCTTCTTCCAATTCAAGAAGCCTTGAATCAGAAGATAGGGAGCGTCCATTATACGTAGCCAAGGTCAGCATCAGATGGCAGCCTAGTATGGTCCTCCGGGGATTCTTAGCACCCTCTGCCTTCATGTCGCACTGGCCGCTGCCTTGGCCAGGTACATTCCAGCTGCCGGAGACTGAGGGCCATGATTTAAGTTGTGGAGTCATTTTGAAGGGGTTTGGCCATAACTCACCACGCTGGCCAAGCGGGTTGGTGAGTGTGGGATAGCATATCCTCTAATCCCGATGGTATAGTTACACCGCTATTGGCGGTCGTCAGAGCCCCTTTAGTGGGAACAGGATGCACCACGAGAAGGCGGGGTTGACATTTGTCAAGGAGAGGCTGTGATGTTACGCATCACCTGACCTTACATCCCAGATAATATATATCCTGAGATAAATAGAGATCACTATTGCCCATATTTATGTCACTGTTTTCCAATAAAGAATAACTGTACATATGCATCATTGTGCCATTAAATACATCATCAAAATTGTGCAAGTTTTTTAATGGAATATTTGCATATAAGTACTTGTGAAGGGTCTTCAGCTTGTGTTCTAAACCATTCTACAATTTCAACCGTTTTGCTGAAATTGAGCAATTTTTTTAATGAGTTTTCAAACTGGAATTATAGGGAAGGGAGGGGAGAACAAATTCCTTTTCTGCGTATAGACCTCTGACTACATTTTGACAATTTTCAATTATTTCAAAGGAAAGTGTTGTGTCATGCTTCCCTACAACATACTAAATTTTATTGGAATTCAACTATTTTTAGGCAGGTTGTGTAGAAGAAAAGGCAGATCCAGAAGATGCTTCAACTTGTCATTGGAGAGCTTTAATTAAAACTAATTTAGCAACCTTCTGATTTTATGCGGCTGCTACGTTAACTGCGATTGAGGCCACTGCTGCTTTCTTAAAGACAGAAGGAGGGTTCTCATTCCACTGACAGCATTGTTTGTGGTTATGGGCGACTTAATATTGTTTCACTTAGTGAGTTCCGGCATATTACTTTAATTCATGATATAATGTAATTCACACTCTGTCTCTCTCACACACATATAAATATACACTGAGTGGCTACTTTGTTATGACCACCTGACAGTTTTAAGGAAATGAGCTATGGCTGCATGCTGTTGCAGCCAGAGGGCGTGGCCAGTATAAAAGGGAAAGCTTAGTGCTTGCGACAGTAGTAGAAGTGATTTTTGGGTGATGAGATGGGTAAAAAATGCGATTTGACGGACTTTCAACGTGGAATGATTGTAGGAGCTCAGAGTTAGGGAGCGAGTATCACCAAAACCGCCGCATTCGTGAAATCTTCCAGAGCAGCTGTTGTTAAAGTGTTTAAAGACTGGACTGTCATCCAAAAAACTGGGTCTCTACGTGCAATGTGTGGTCTTCATCGATTAGTGACTGCTCGGGCGGAACGGAGAGTGTCCAGACTGGTAACAGACAACAGAAGGTCAACAGTGCAGCAAATTACAGACCATCTTAATCAAGGATCCCCTCAAATGATCTCTGCACGCACTGTTTGCCGTACACTGCATCGGTTGGGATATGGTAGCCGAAGGCCTGTTCGAACACCTTTGCGGTCACAAGAGAAAATGTCTCCAGTTCGCACAGGAGCACCAGGAGGATTGGACAGTCAATAATTGGAAACAAATTATGTGGTCTGATGAATCACGTTTTTAGTTGCATCATGCCGATGGCCGAGTGAGAATTTGGCGGAAACAGCACGAAAGCATGGACCCCAAATGCATTGCTACAACCCTTCAAGCTGGTGGAGGCAACGTTATGGTTTGGGGAATGTTTTCCTGGAATGCTTTGGGCCGTTTAATTCGTGTTGATATAACGTCTGATTGGCACATGATATCTAAACATCGTTGCAGACCAATAGCATCCTGTCATGTGGATGGTTTATCCCAATGGCGATGGGTACTTTCAACAAGATAATGCATCCTGCCAGAGTGCTTGTATTGTACAGGATTCGTTTCAGGAACATGCGGGTGAGTTTATTTGCTTAGGTGGCCCCCACAATCTCCAGATCTCAACCCCATTGAGAATTTGTGGGATGAAGTTGAACGAGCCATCAGACAGCTGGATCCACAACCCTGCAATCTCACACTCCTGGAAAGTGCTATTCATCAAGCATGCAGGGTGCGCACGCGTGCTTGAAAACCTGGAAAGTCCTGGAAAATCATGATTACGTTTTCAAGGCCTGGAATATCCTGGAAAAACGGTATTTTTAATGCTGTCTTGAAAAGCCTTGAAATTTGAAATTAGTGCTTAAAAAAAATGCCCTTTTAGGAAATCGTGTTACTGACTGTTACCCCTTCATTTTTTTAAGTTCCTCTCCTCTGTTCTCAAAGAAACCGCCGGCAACAGTGGTGTTTTGGATGTGTCCAAATCCTAATTTGGCTGGGGGGTGGGGGTGAAGCACTACTTCCAGTGCAATAAAATTGGATGATTACTAGCAGGTCTGTTAGGGAAGGGGAGCTTGATGCATTCTCTAGCCCTGAGCTTGATGTCCGTCCGACAACTACTGAGAACAACAGAAGGGGAAAGAAGAGACATTTAGCATTTGCAAGGGGTCGCGTGTTTACCAAGTCAGCTGGCACCCACCAGTGAAGAGTATGCCTGAACAACACATTCATCTGCTCCTTGTTTATTGCATTAAGACGCTTGCTTCCGGCCCACCCCTCAAGAGACTTCGGCTACTTATGATAAAAAATAAGAAAACTATCTTTGCGAATTTTTCACAAAAGTGGCTGAAATTTTTACATTTACTATAATTGGATTACAGAAGCTCACTCCCAAAATTCCATTTGAATCCGTTTAAAACTTAAAAAGTTAGCATTGGAAATTTTTATTATGTGTGCCTCTTTAGACAGTGAGCCTTGAGCAGAAAGTGTGTTACCATAGCAACGGTTGATTGACAGCTGGGAGCGCTGATCCGAAGCCCTTTGTTGGGAAGAAAGCAAACACCTGTTTATCACTTCCACGGCTCAAAAGGACTAAGAGATATTTTTCAGAAATCCATTTTCCCGAATTTTGAAAATAACACAGTAAAATTTTTACAGTGGTTAAAATACATCACAATAAAGTTCTAGTGCAAATTTCGCCAAATTCCGTTTGAAACTTCAGCAGATGCAAAAAAAAAAAAAAAAAAAATCTTCCGTTGCAAAATCGGATTGAAAAAAGAAACGGCAATTATAAATTACGGGAAAAGCAAGCAAATTATTTTTTTTTAGATGCCATGGTTTATTTAAACAGAGTGATCCTTAAATTTTGTTTCTGTGATGATATGGACTCTATTTTAATTACAAACATGCATTTTTATTCAGATGTCTGAGTTACTGTTTTAATAAAAAAATCTATAATTAAAAAGTTTTCAATGGATTTAGGCGAAATTCAGCAGATAAACGTATTTTAGTAAATTGCAACGTTATGACGTAAATTTTGTTCATTTTGTCAAAAATTGGGCAGCATTTTTTTTTTTTTTTTTTTTACGTTTTCTCCTATAGTTAGGGTGAAGGAGGAAGACACTTCAGTGAGCTGCAGGTGGTGATTTATGGCGATGTGCCAAATGAAAAGAAGGACATTCCAGAGGCTGAGTGTGCGTGGACGCGTGCTCCTGCTGTTTGAACTTAATCGGAATGTTTTCGGGAGGGGGAGAAATATCCGTTTCAGCTTTACAGCTTTCAGGCTCCTTTTTTTTTTTCTTGGTAATAAATAAAAACCATAGTTGCTGCATTCACCATTGATCCATATTCGCATTTCTTGAATATAAACAGCAGACAATCGGAAACATGGTGTTGGGTGGGTCTTGATGTTCTTCATTTGTATCTGCTGAATTTTGTTCTGTGGGAATACGGAATGAGTTATACTGTGAATACATACAAAACTACATATTTTTGAGCTGAAAAAATAGGTCTACTTGTACACAGTAGCTAACGTGTGAACTCAGACGAAGACAATCAGACATATGGACGTCTGATTCCATAAAAAAATCAACCCACTTTTATTATACACGACAGATAAAAAAGAAAAAACATTACATGTTTTTAAACATTATAAAGGAAAGCGGATTTTTGAAACACCATGACTTGATGATATTAATTTCTGAAAGTTTTTTTTCCGATTTTAATTTCTGAAACCTTTTTTTTTTTTTTAATTACAATACATTGTAACAGGATACCTGTGTGTTGTATCCCTTAGTTGTATGGCAGATTTTGAGTTGGCCGATATCCGCGATCGTAAGTGGTAGTTACATTGCTATTGTTGATGATGACAAGATAAATACTGGAGTAATGTAGAATGTTGCATAAAGTAAAAAAAAATCGCCCCCCTCCTCCCCCTTCGAACTTTTATGCGGTTATCATAGCTGATCAACCATTTCATTCCATGAACATCAGCACATTTCAATCATTTGACCATTGGGGGTCTGACGGAATTCAGCAGTGCTAAGCGCCTAGCGCAACGAGAACATGCTAATTATGGACAGTTCTATTCCCTTCCCCCTATCATCCCTAATAATTGAGAGCGCATACTGTAGTTTCAAATATTCTGTGTATGAGCTAGTTTTCACGCTGTTCGTTATGTTTTTATTTTAGAAATTACTAACCCTTTCGAACTGTAGGTTGCAGAAACGTTTATGCTTTGGTTTTTTCCGTAAAAGGGGTTGGATTTTGGCGAAATTTTAGTATGTTGTTAGGTACAACCTAGGAACCTACCCTGTTGAAAATGGTCGAAATTAAATTCAAAGGCATAGATATAAGAGCAGTATTCATTCTCCAAGCTTGAAGCCCTACGTCCACTCTCCAGCTGGGTAAGTATGAAAGATTTGAGACTTGAATCCACCTGTGGGCATAACAAGCACATGCCCCATTTCAAAAAGGGGGAGGTTGAGTAAGTAGATAAGTGCTTTGCTTTGTCTCACGTTTCTTGTTTTCAGACATCACACTTTTTCACTTATGGATTTGCAACTCCACGTTTTGTCTTACATTTGCCCGAACTTTTCAGTGATCCACACAGCAGTACTTCAGAACTGCTGTTTGTGATGTACTCTGAGAGGCAAGCACCCCATCTCCCCTTTATGGGTCCTCCATGTTTTACCACAGTGTTTTTTTGGAGGAAATAAATCTCAGAGATTTTTTTACCAGTCCTCTGTTAGACGTGCGCCCTCCCATTCTTAAATTCTGAATCTGCCCTCACTTTATTTTATAATAATTTCAGTTGTTATCAATAATAGTCTGATTACATGGAAGATAGTGCAGAATAGTGATGCAGCTAAAATGACTGATTGAATTAATCATTTTCTGATTGAGGGAAAGGATTTTCTGAATAGCCTTGTGGTAATTGCATCATGATTCAATTTAGCATTATTGGGTAATTCGCCAATTAAAAACATTAAAAAGAAATGTAATGGGTAACAAAGCACACTCATTCATTTGCATCTTTCATCATTTTTATTACTTAAAACTGAAATTGCTTTTAAAAAATAATTTGAGCATGATACTGTAAAGCGTAATATTCATCCTGGAATTTTTTGTATATGGCCTGGAAAAGGCCTGGAAAGTCCTTGAATTTTTTCCCCAAAAAGAGTACGAACCCTGAGCATGGTATCAGATTCCACAAACCACCTATCAACATCTCGTGGAGCTCATGCCACGAAGAGTCGAAAGCAGTATTAAAGGCAAAAGGTGGCCCAACGAAGTACTGAGGGTGGGTGGGGAGGGTCATAATAAAGTGGCCACTCAGTGTATACTCAGTGGACAAACCATTAGACATGTCTACCTAATAGTGCGTGGGTACTCCTCGAACACGAATAATAGCCTATACATTACAAAGCATCGAGTCCACCAAATGCATCGGGGTTTTAGGAGGTAATGCCAACCATTCCTGGTGCAGCATTATGCATAACTCTGCCACAGATGTTGGTCCTGGATCCATGGATATGATGTTCTGCTCCATGACACCCGAGAGTGTTTCTAAAAGGGTTAAATCTGGAAATGTTGAGGTCCACTGGATGATTCCAAACTCAGATGACTGTTCGGCAAACCGTGACTTGGTTGTTGTAGCTCGGCGGGGTGGCACATCATTCTGCTGAAACAGATCATCAGTCTTAGGGTGCACAAAGGCCATGAAAGCATGGAAGTGCTCAGCCAGCACATGCTGCTAGTGCACAGTGGTTAAGGTTTCTCCAGACACATTAATCCATTTTGTGATGGAGATTATGAGGAAGCAGGCAACCACAAGATGAAAAATATTTGTAGTGTTGTGGAAAGGAGAAATTTGTGTTCTAACAAAGAGAGAATGTCTTGATGTATGTAGTACAAGTGTTGAACATTGGTGCTGAATGGATTCATGATATTATAGTGTGACAAATATTCACTACACACCTGTTTAAAAGATGATAATAATTTTGACGGGTTTTCCACGGTTTTCCATGACATATACCTTTAAGAAATTCAATGAGCTCATGTGGTTGGGTTGTTGGAGTGGTTATAATAAATCTTTACTTGGTAATAAAACAAAACATGGTATCTCTTCTGTAGCGGAATATATATTTAACGCTTTTTATCGTATTGGCTTCAAAGATTGCCTTCGAAGTTTTATGATTGATTTTCTGAAGGCTTGCATGAAATTATTTCTGCTTTCTGTTTCCCATCTGGTGAATTGTAAACGTGAAAATTATGCAGTATATTGGTGATGAAACACTTTGGGATATATTTGAAGTATTGGCAAAATGTTTTTATCTGGTGAGATCAGATTTGTGTAGGCAGACAGTATATCCTCCAAGATACGTGGAGATCAGTATTGTTTGTACTTTTGTTGCTATTTTCCAACATATATAATAAATGTACATATGTGTCATTCTGTTATCAAAAGCTGCATCAAAATAGTGCAAATTTTAACCAAGATTGTTATACAAAAGTATTGATCACATGAGGTATATTTCTGAAAAATAGTTCTCATTAGGTCCAAACTCTGTGCACATTCATTACACGTGAGTAGTTTAGTTTCACTTCAATGTATGTACTATATAAATGTAGTTAACTGAATCCTGTAGTAAAAATACCAAAATCAAAAGGTTCCTGGAATCACCCTTTAACCCAAAAGACTAGTAGTTCCATTACTGAAACATTATCAATAACAGGAGTACTAGTATTTAGAGTTAAAATGTGATTCCAGGAACCTCTTGATATTGGTATTTTTACTACAGGATTCAGATAACTACATTTCTATAGTACATACATTGAAGTGAAGCTAAACTACTCACACCACTCACGATGTAATAAACGTGCACAGATTTGGAGATAATGAGAACTATATTTAGAAATATACCTCATGTAGGAGTTCTTCATCGCTTTAATATAGACCATATTCATATGATTTTCTAGCAAAAGTATTAGTTAACAGATCTTTAACTTGTGCTTTATTTTAACCCATGTGGCAATTTCAAACATTTTCAACATGTCTAGGGTACTATCAGTCCTGAACAACAACAGACTAAAGTTTTGTTGGAATCGAACCATTTTTCAAAAATGGCAAAAGCAAAGTATAATGTACAAGAGAACATGCAAATTTAATATTTTCAGAAGAAAAGTAAAATAAGTTGTACCTGGACTCTGCAGGGTTCCATTACATTCCTTTAAAGAGGGATGTATTTTTAGTAACATTTAAGCATGTGAATTGTTAAGTGGTAAAAATGATGCTTTTGTATGTTAAGAGAGTAATTTAATGCTGAGTGGCTGCCCCGAAGATACTGTAGTGTAAGCGCTGGCTTATGGCCATTCGTCGGGAAACGTTTGCGAGGCATGGTTGCAGTGTTTGTCTTTGAGCCCTTTATCTCATCCTTTCCCTGGAACTTAACGGAAGTAAATTACGTCCGGGCGAGCTCTTATATCCTATCGAGTTGCTCACGGTGGTTGTTAAACCTTCAATAAAAAAAAAAACAAAACAAAAAAAAAAACAAGTGACACAGGAGCTTGTCTATTTGGGTTATGTTTAAAGAGGCTGAATGACTTGGGGAAATGAAATATCATAGCAGGTTAAATAATTTACACATATAATTATAGCATCCAATCAAAATAGTTTAGAGAGCTACAGTGGCAGAGACTTTTGGGATTGTTGATTGTAATAAGTAGGAGTCACCCTACCACCCAGTAGCTCCACAACATTAATGTTCAAAACTCAGTAGAAGCTTATATCTTGCACATAATTGAAAAATTGTATTTCTCGATTACATTATTACATGATTTTTACAAAATGTAGTGAAGTTTTTGGTCCGTGAATTTACAGGATGCCAATGAAGAGTTGTTGTCATCAAATTTTGACAAGAAACAAAGTGTGGATGATGCTGAAAAGAAATCAAGTGATGAAGAAAAAGAGAGAGAAAAATGTTGCTTATTAACCGTCAGATGGAATTCCAAGAACAAAGTCCTTCTGTTACCCATGACAGTCTTAGTTTAGATTCTGGTTTGCCTGAAGAACTTTCTGCAGAAGTTGTGCCTCAAGTGAATGCAACAGATGAGCCTGCAACAGATGAACCTGCAAAAGAATCTGCACCTGATAGACAGGTTCAAACTCAGATGATAGAGGTAGATAACCAGGTAATCCATTTTATTGTTTTCTTTACTGTCATTATTCTGCACATGTGTGAATGATAGCAAAATAGTTTGCTTATTCAGTGAGGTTACAATAATTTTTAACACTTGGCCATCGAAATCATATGGTAATCTAAACAAGTAGAATAACAGCACATACCTACTAGGTATTTCCTAATCTGCACCTGTCTGGAGATCACTACAGCAGATGCCAGGTCATCATGTCTTGTTCAATTAGTGAGATTAGATCAACTTTTGCTTTGAAATACCTAAAATGGAAACATATTTATCTTATGAGCTTTTTATCACTTATTAGACACACACACACACACACACACGCATAAATATTACTAAGCTGTTCTCTGACATTCAGAGGTTAGCTCCCCAAAGAAATACAAACAACCACATAAATTTTTAACTTATTACTTACTGTTGCTGTAACTTCTCCATTTACAGCGATGTTGACACACACACACACACACACACACACACACACACACACACACACACACACACACACACACACACACACACACACACACACACACACACACACACACACACACACCTTGGGTTTCACTGACATCAAATATATGACGTACACAGGACCTTCTATACTTCATACTCATAATGACTCCTGTGTTTCTCCTGTAGTACCCGGATTTCACTGCCATACATCAGAGTAGGAATAATTACACTTTAATATACAGCCATGAGTGACTCCCTTGAGAACCCATCATTCCTGTGAAAACCTCTGAAAGCATAAATAACTTTCAATGAAGAATTCATGCACCTACTAATTTCACCATCCAATTCGTTCTCTCTGTGAAAGATTCTTCCTAAATACACAAACTCATTCACCTGGTCAATTTGGTGGAAACATCACGAAAGCATGGACCCCAAATGCATTGCTACAACACTTCAAGCTGGTGGAGGCAACGTTATGGTTTGGGGAATGTTTTCCTGGAATGCTTTGGGCCCTTTAACACGTGTTGATCAACGTCTGACTGGCACATCATATCTAAACATCGTTGCGGACCAAGTGCATCCTGTCATGTGGATGGTTTATCCCAATTGCGATGGGTACTTTCAACAAGATAGTGTGTCCTGCCATAGTGCTTGTATTATACAGGATTCATTTCAGGAACATGCCGGTGAGTTTATTTGCTTAGGTGGCCCCCAAAATCTCCAGATCTCAATCCCATTGGGAATTTGTGGGATGAAGTTGAACGAGCCATCGGACAGCTGGATCCACAACCCTGCAATCTCATACTCCTGGAAAGTGCTATTCATCAAGCTTGGTATCAGATTCCACAAACCACCTATCAACATCTCGTGGAGTCCATGCCACGAAGAATCGAAGCAGTATTAAAGGCAAAAGGTGGCCCAACGAAGTACTGATGGGGGGGGGTGGTCATAATAAAGTGGCCACTCAGTGTATACTCAGTGGACAAACCATTAGACATGTCTACCTAATAGTGCGTGGGTACTCCTCGAACACGAATAATAGCCTATACATTACAAAGCATCGAGTCCACCAAATGCATCGGGGTTTTAGGAGGTAATGCCAACCATTCCTGGTGCAGCATTATGCATAACTCTGCCACAGATGTTGGTCCTGGATCCATGGGTATGATGTTCTGTTCCACGACACCCGAGAGAGTTTCTAAAAGGGTTAAACCTGGAAATGTTGTGGGCCACTGGATGATTCCAAACTCAGATGACTGTTCGGCAAACCGTGACTTGGTTGTTGTAGCCCGGCGGGGTGGCACATCATTCTGCTGAAACAGATCATCAGTCTTAGGGTGCACAAAGGCCATGAAAGCATGGAAGTGCTCAGCCAGCACATGCTGCTAGTGCACAGTGGTTAAGGTTTCTCCAGACAACATTAATCCATTTTGTGATGGAGATTATGAGGAAGCAGGCAACCACAAGATGAAAAATATTTGTAGTGTTGTGGAAAGGAGAAATTTGTGTTCTAACAAAGAGAGAATGTCTTGATGTATGTAGTGCAAGCATTGAATATTGGTGCAGAATGGATTCATGATATTATAGTGTGACAAATATTCACTACACACCTGTTTAAAAGATGATAATAATTTTGACGGGTTTTCCACGGTTTTCCATGACATATACCTTTAAGAAATTTCAATGAGCTCAGGTGGTTGGGTTGTTGGAGTGGTTATAA
The DNA here is from genome assembly GCA_039090855.1 of Macrothele yani. Classification (NCBI taxonomy): domain Eukaryota; kingdom Metazoa; phylum Arthropoda; class Arachnida; order Araneae; family Macrothelidae; genus Macrothele; species Macrothele yani. The sequence goes on from CM077018.1 coordinate 68,772,200, forward strand.
TAAATCTTTACTTGGTAATAAAACAAAACATGGTACCTCTTCTGTAGCGGAATATATATTTAACACTTTTTATCGTATTGGCTTCAAAGATTGCCTTCGAAGTTTTATGATTGATGTTCTGAAGGCTTGCATGAAATTATTTCTGCTTTCTGTTTCCCATCTGGTGAATTGTAAACGTGAAAATTATGCAGTATATTGGTGATGAAACACTTTGGGATATATTTGAAGTATTGGTAAAATGTTTTTATCTGGTGAGATCAGATTTGTGTAGGCAGACAGTATATCCTCCAAGATATGTGGAGATTAGTATTGTTCATACTTTTGTTGCTATTTTCCAACATATATCATAAATATACATATGTGTCATTCTGTTATCAAAAGCTGCATCAAAATAGTGCAAATTTTAACCAAGATTGTTATGCAAAAGTATTGATCACATGAGGTATATTTCTCAAAACTAGTTCTCATTAGGTCCAAACTCTGTTCACATTCATTACATCTGAGTGGTGTGAGTAGTTTAGTTTCACTTCAATGTATGTACTATAGAAATGTAGTTATCTGAATCGTGTAGTAAAAATACCAAAATCAAAAGGTTCCTGCAATCACCCTTTTACTGAAAAGACTAGTAGTTCCATTATTGAAACATTATCAATAACAGGACTACTAGTATTTAGAGTTAAAATATGATTCCAGGAACCTCTTGATTTTGGTATTTTTACTACAGGATTCAGATAACTACATTTCTATAGTACATACATTGAAGTGAAGCTAAACTACTCACACCACTTACGTGTAATAAATGTGCACAGAGTTGGGAGATAATGAGAACTATATTTAGAAATATACCTCATGTATGTGTTCTTCATTACTTTAATATAGACCATATTCATATGATTTTGTAGCAAAAGTATTAGTTAACAGATCTTTAACTTGTGCTTTATTTTAACCCATGTGGCAATGTCAAACATTTTCAACATGTCGAGGGTACTACCATTTTTCAAAAATGGCAAAAGCAAAATATAATGTACAAGAGAACATGCAAATTTAATATTTTCAGAGGAAAAGTAAAATAAGTAGTACCTGGACTCTGCAGGGTCCCATTACATTCCTTTAAAGAGGAATGTATGTTTAGTAATATTTAAGCATGTGAATTGTTGTTAGTGGTAAAAATGATGCTTTAGTATGTTAAGAGAGTAATTTATTGTTGAGTGGCTGCCTTGAAGATGAAGTAGTGTAAGCTTTGGCTTATGGCCATTCGTCAGGAAACGTTTGCGAGGCATGGTTGCAGTGTTTGTCTTTGAGCCCTTTATCTCGTTGCTTTCCCTGGAACTAATGAAAGTAAATTACGTCAGGGCGAGCTGTTATATCCTATCGAGTTGCTCACGGTGGTTGTTAAACCTTTATTAAAAAAAAAAAACAAAAAAAAACCAAGTGACACGGGAGCTTGTCTATTTGGGTTATGTTTAAAGAGGCTGAAAGACTTGGGGAAATGAAATATCATAGCAGGTTCAATAATTTACACGTATAATTATATAGCATTCAATCAAAATAGTTTAGAGAGCTACAGTGGCAGAGACTTTTGGGATTGGTGATTGTAATAAGTAGGATTCACCCTTCCACCCAGTGGCTCCACAACATTAATGTGCAAAACTCAGTAGAAGCTTGTATCTTGCACATAATTGAAAAATTGTATTTCTCGATTACATTATTACATGATTTTTACAAAATGTAGTTAAATTTTTGGTCCGTGAATTTACAGGATGCCAATGAAGAGTCGTTGTCATCAAATTTTGACAAGAAACAAACTGTGGATGATGCTGAAAAGAAATCAAGTGATGAAGAAAAGGAGAGTGAAAAAATGTTGCTTATTAACCGTCAGATGGAATTCCAAGAACAAAGTCCTTCTGCTACCCATGACAGTCTTAGTTTAGATTCTGTTTTGCCTAAAGAACTTTTGCAGAAGTTGTGCCTCAAATGAATACAACAGATGAACCTGAAACAGATGAACCTGTAAAAGAATCTGTACCGGATAGACAGGTTCAAACTCAGATGATAAAGGTAGATGACCAGGTAATCCATTTTATTGTTTTCCTTACTGTCATTATTATACACACGTGTGAATTAGAGATGTGTCGTTCGCGAACGATTCGTTCTATTTGAACGAATCAGTGAAGCGATTCGTTCGCGAACGGTTCCGTCCTGAAAAGAATCGATTCCCACAAGGAGCCGACTCTTGAGTACGAGTCGATTCCGTAAAGACCGACATATGAGAAGAATCAGCCAAATATATGTAACCTTATTTGAAAGTGTATTAAATGTTATTTAGAAGTGTATTAAGTTTTGAATCCGATGGATTTGAAAACTAAGAAAATTGTTTTCGTAAGATTTAAAATAAAATTTAAGAAATGAAAAAATTTAGTTTCGTAAAAAAAAAAAGAACAACTGCACAGCGGTATAGCTCTTTAAAAACTTATGTTTTTTGTTTATTGGATGTTTAATAACCACCGTGAGCAACTCAATGGGCTATAAACAGTCGCCCATCTCTTATTTAGGGCCACTGACTCCAGGGAAGGGTGAGAACCAGTGCCGAAAGATAAACACTACATCCATGCTTCACCGGGATTTGAACCCAGACCCATCTCGAACGAATAGTCAGAGGCCATGGCTTAGACCACTGCGCCAACAGGGCGGCTTATATTTTTCGTTATATGCTGATAGGAACGAAGTAGAACTGTATATAAAAAATCACAACACCTATGATAACAGAAAAACAGCAAAATTACTATAATGGTGAAGGTGAGCACTTACGTGAGATTCTGTCTGTTTCCAAGTTCCACAATATTATCTGGACGAAAACCCCAACAATGTAAACTAAAGTGGATATATAGGAAATTTGAAGCATAACAAACAAAATGCTTCAGCGAATTTGAGAAGGAAACAATGTCTTATATGCTAAATTTGTATTAGATGCCAAATGTTATATAATAGAAGAAAGTGCCGTGAATTTATGCATTGGCATTTAGGAAAAGCACTTTCGAAACGTTTTTCGGTGAGAGCCTACTGCGTCTTTCAGACAATAAGAGCCCACTCTTTGAAAAAATCCTCTCACAGTGCACTGAAGTTGCTGGTACTAACAATCTTCTTTTCATTATTTGGAAAAGACGAGGGTAGATATCTCTCCTGTTCTTCCACCAAGATAACGGATTTTCAGTCCTGGAAATTAGGAGTTCATTAAAAAATTTATCGAGTTCTATTATTGCTGCGGAAGTAGGATTTTTGTTTTCTAATAAATTTACAATTTCAGAGTCAAATTCTTCCCAGATGGAAGACTGACATTCGCTGACACCAGCAACAGAAACTTCTTCGTTGGAAGTTTGGCCATCTTCCGCTACCTTGACATTTGCAGCTCTGTGCGAAAGTGTTCTATATGCGTTTTTATAAGCAATCTCCTCCCGAAAACCGTGCCGTTTGAAACGAGGGTCCAAAAGGGTGCTTTCACTCAAAATAGCATTGCTTTCGGCGCTTGAAAATCTCGTTGAGAGTTGCTCACTGAGTTTCTGTGCCATTTTTTTCACTTCTGGAGGCAATTTATTTTCGGCCTCTATTTTTTTTACATGGCGTACTAAAGCTCTGCTGAGTAACAATATTTTAGAAATCGTTACATCCTTTTCACTCCCCATTTCCATTGTTACTTCTTAAAAAACCTTCAACAGTTCACACGCCTTTTCAATAATCACCCATTCATCTTCCGTCAAAGGCTGCACTGTGGAATGAAGAAGCGCTAATGTTGAAAGGATCGGTTCCTTTAAATCTAAGAAGCGCTTGAACATGTCATAAGTGGAATTCCACCTAGTTGGCATATCTTGTTTTAATTTAAGTTCCCTGCGCTCCATTTGAGCTTGAACGGCAAGCAATTTCGATGTAGCTTGGGAACTCTTTTTAAAATATTGCACTGTTTTTTACTTTCTCGTGGACGACTACAATTTCTTCAAGGCTGGCTTGAACCACTAAGTTTATGGAATGCGCAAAGCAGGGAATGTTCTTCCATCCGCCCTGCCGAATAGCAGCTTTAATGTTAGAAGCATTATCGCTTACCACTGCAACAACTTTTTGATCAACCTCCCATTCCGTCAATACTCGTTTCATTTCTCGCATGAGGTTGTCCGATGTATGTCTATTTGGGATCTCAAAGCAGTCCAATAAATAAGATTTTAGTAGGTAGTCTTCATCAATGAAATGCACGGTTAGAGCCAGGTAGCCTTGATTGTTAATTGATGTCCAACAGTCGGTAGTTAACGCTAATGCAGAAACTGCATTTAAATTAGATCTCACTGTTGCAGCTGTTGATTAAAAAAACTGCGGAATCAGATTGGAGGAAATATTTTTCTGCTTGGAAGTGTATATCCAGGATTGAGCATACTGACAAATTTTTTAAATTCTTTATCGTTTACAACGGAAAATGGGTAAAATTTCTTGACAATCATTCGCAGAAGTTGTTCATCCAGCTTTTTGTGCTTAGAAATGCTAACGGGAGCATGAAAATACTGGGTAAGCTTGGTAAATTGGACCTGCTGATGTGATGTACTTGCCGAAACCTCTGTAGATGTTGTGGGCCTCGCAGGAGCTAGCGCTAAATTATCAGCATCACTTTGCTCCTCTTGCGAGGTTGCAATCTGCTTTTCACGATCAAGCACAACTCCTACATGTTTCGTTTTCAAATGACGTAATAAATTGCTTGTTGGTCCTCCTTTGAAGGAAACAAGGGTAGAACATAAGCCACATTTTGCTTTTCCGCTTTCAACTTGGGTGAAAGTGCTCCATAAAAAGCTGCGCTTTCTGGTCTCCATGTCAGTTTTAGCTGCCTTCAAACTTCGAACTATTATCGTGGGTAACTTTATTTCACTGAAAACAACGCTCTCTTTCTCCGATGTTCGCGTTAGATCTCAGAATGCACTTACAGGCGTTTAGGAGTTCACAGATGAGTTTCTCCGAAATTCGGCCCCTCTTATTTATCGGTGAAGCTGTCACCTTCAGCACTTCAGTTAAGCTTTATGGACGTGCTGAGGGTGGTCTACTTGAGGCAGCTGACCCCCCCCCATCCGACTGGTGGGGCAGTTTGCTTCACGGAGGTCAGCTCTCTCAACCCCCTCCCCCTGTCTCTAAATTCTTCTGTTGCTCTTGAGGGTGTAAAAGCGAAAGACCTCCCAACATTCGCAAGACAGACACATTTACAATTGGAAAACATCTTGGCTAGGGAGAGATACATTTCTTCTTGCTTACCTTTAGCAGAAAAAGTGAATAACAAAAAAAATATATATCATATGATTTTGGAATATTCTTTTTTAAGAAGAGAGAACCGTCTCTACATACAAAAGCAATATCAATAATCGAACATAACTTTTTCAAGTCAGATTTTGATTATGCTGGTATATACTTCAGTTATGCTTTTTTGTGTGTGTGCGTGTGTGTAATTGTTAAGGCTGCCCCGCTGGCACAGTGGTTTAAGTGATGGCTTCTGATCATTCGTCCAAGATGGGTTTGCGTTCGAATCTCGGTGAGGACTAAATGTTGTGCTTGTCTTATAGCACTAGCTCTCTCCCTTCTGTAGAACCAGTGGCCCTAAATTAGGGATGAGCGACTGCTTATATATATAGCCCACTGAGTTGCTTATGGCCATGGTGGTCGTTAAACTTCCGATCAAAGGGGGAAAAACGGTTAAATAAAAAAAAAGTACTATTCTTAATGGTCTTAAATCTGGATCTCCTCTTTCTAGCACCCATAAGAAACTTAAATTTTTTGTCACATAGAAAATATTTTTTTCCTTTAATAGACTGTTATTAATACACTAAATACAAGGGTGAGTTCCAACCTAATCAATGCTGTGAGTGGTACAGCATGAAACCAGAAGTTTAACAGATGCGATGTAACGTACCAGGAGATGTGACGTACCTGCCAGAAGGACGCACACGACATAAAGGCAGATAGGAATCAGAATAAAATGTCCGCGTAGCTCAACTGGTAGAGCAACTTATTCCGGAATGAGGGGACCCGGGTTCGAATCCTGGCGCGGATAAAAATGACGAAGAAATTCACTTCGTTATAGCGAAAGTAATCGTTTCTCTTTGCTATATACTTACAGATAATAATAATAATAATAACAATAAAAAAAATACAAAACGTGCTTTTCAGCAAAAATTCTTGGCTTTTGGAAACTATTAACTGTTACCCAAAACTAATAGTTTTATTATAGATGGGCATATACATTTTTTTTTTGCTTTAAAAATGAAGTCTCTTTAAAAAAATCCTGGAAATGAATAAATGAAATTTTCTATGTCACAGACACAGATGCATTTAAATAGATAGGTAACAGTTTTTTAAAACAAAAATGGTCTCCCCCTTTAAAACATTCATAATACACATACATCACCCCAACCATTATCAATCCACTACTGGATGAAGGTCTCCTGAAGTTTCTTTCCTAACTTTCTGTTTTAAGCCTGTCAAACCCATGTCACACCAGCATGCTTTCAAAGTTCATCCACCCATCTCCCACATTGTCTTCTTTTGAGCCTTTTTCTGTCCCTTGGTATCTAGTCTAGTATTTCAGTTGTGCAATGGTGGTTAGCTCATTTGGACAAAGTGCTAGAAGAACTGGATACCATTCTAGGAATAATTATGGACATACTGTGGAAAGAACTTACTACACTGCTGGATGACTTAAATATTAAGGGACATAAAATCACTCAGAAAAAAAAATGTCAGAGATTAGTGGATGAAATTGGAAAACATGCTGGAATGACATGGATGAGACTGGCTCAAGACAGAAAGTTACGGAAAAACTTTGGAAGAACTTAATCCATAACTGAGTTGATGATATATGTGTGTACATTACACCATTTGTGCAGGCTTTCAAAGAGTTTTTTTAAAAGGAGAGAAAATTCTTGTTATATATGTGTGTGTATGTGTGTGTTATATGTAAGCACGTATACTTACTGTACAGTCGCTTTAACCCTAAATCTGCTCATGAAAATCAGGATGAATTGGAAAATGGCAATCAACTCATTGACACAAGCGAAATGCAAGAATGCTTAACCTGTAACTGATGATGTGAAAAATGCTAACGCTATGACGATGTGCGTCAAAATGACTCCAATATTTTAAGAAACAAATAGGTAATGTTGTTTAAGTGTAATTGGCTTGAAAGTTTATTATGGGAATTTCACATGTTCGATTATCAATTAAATCAATACAGCAGAAATTAAATAAAAGTTTCTCTAGAATGAATTAAACTATCAGTGATACTTAAAAATCTATGTTTTTTATTCAAACAGTAAAAAACACAAAACAATATTTACCAATAAAAATGTACCTTGAGGTGTTAAAAAAATATTTGTTTACTAACACTTTACATGCTTGAACAAGACAATACACCATTTAAATAAAAAAAAAAAATGGCACTAGTTTTCTGATGTGCAGCCCACATAAATGGTTTTTGAACAGTCTGCACAAACTAGCTTTTTGTAGGATTAATAGGCTTTGAAAGTTTTTCTGTCTTCACCTCTTGGGCATAAGGAACATCTTTTTCTCTTCAATTTCTCCCCCCAAAAAACCTGACCTCATGTTCGAGGCTCTTCAGCATAATTTCCTAGGATGCAGTAAATAATACAACATAAGTCATGCTGCGTTCTCTTGTTTTCACCCTATCATTCTAATTGCTTTTATCAAACTTTCACCAAGTTGTTTTTATAAAATTAAAGCTGGTAAGCTTTTTCACTTTGGGAAAACTTTCATACAGTATATTGCATGCACATTGTTTGCACTGATGTCCAGAATTGTTTGAAAAACCCTTAGTCTATAAGTGATGTGGTGTCATTTGCACCATAAATGTTATATTATAGGTGTAAGATAGGGAGTTTTTCTATTAAATTCATATGAGATTTAAAGAAAACATAATTTTAAGAAAAGCCAGTGAAATACATTAATTTAAATGAGGTTGAGCATATTTTTTCAAAATATTTCCCTTTACTGGGGTCATTTTAAAGAGGAATGCTCTGCAATATCAACAGAGATTTTAAAATCTGTGCCATCATCTGATATTGAAGAGAAAAAAGCTGCTGCACTTCAAGATGTAAAAAAGTTGAAACAATTTACAGACAAAAGTCAATCAATTAAGCAATTTAAAATTTTACATAAAAATATCACAGTATTGGAAACACAGTGGCTCACTTCAACAGAAATTATTGAAATTTTGCCATCAGTTTTAAAGCAAAACACATGCTTACCAAAAATATAGCACCTAAAAAAAGATTTGTTCATATGAGGAAGTCCTTGAAGTGGAAATTAGAAAAAATAGTTTGAATTTTACACAAATGAAACATACATAGAAACAAGGTTGTAGTTAATTGAAGAAGGAAACATTGTTTTTTATATAATCACTCTAAAGTACGTATTTATGTGAACAGCTTTTTTGTATCTTATACAGAGTTCTATATTGGATACTGTGTATAATTTGTATTTTCTTTGTCTAGCCGGTTATCAATGTGATTTATATTTTTGGCCATTTTTCATGTAAAAAATAAAGTTTCTTAAAAATTAATAAAATTTAATTAATATTTTTTCAATGAAATATTACCTTTTACTTCTATAGAGTTCATAACATATTGTGGTGGAAGTTATTGGTGTTCCTAAAAGTTTTTAACAATTACCAGATATTGATTGCTTCATATTAGTTATTCAGAAAATGGCAATAATACATGTACTAAATCGTAATACTTCATGTCTTTGTAGAAGCGTAGCATCACTGCAGTATTCATATTGCACATTACTGTAAAGTTCAGCCATTTTCCAGTGCCTATTATTTTAATTTTGTGATAACCAGTGTGGGGAATACCTAAAATAATACCTCAAGTTTCCTCAAGGCCACACAATGATGTTTTTTTCTCTTTCGTGCACTACTCTCCCTGGGCTTGATTAGAAAATGGAACACTGTTTACAACAATAATTTTTCCTTTTTGATCCTATTATAAAATTGTTTATTGCAACATGAACATATGTTATGAACAGATATGATGGGTTTTTTAAAATTTTTTTCTATTGAAGGTTTAACGACCACCGTGAGCAACCCAATGGGCTATAAGCAGTCGCCCATCCCTAATTTAGGGTCACTGGTTCCAGGGAAGGGAAAGAGCCAGTGCATAAGGCAAACAGAACATCTATGCCTCACCAGGATTTGAAATCGGACACTTCACAGATGAACGATTAGACCACTGCGCCACCAGGCGGTGATGTGATGTTCAAACCCCATTAAGCTTCAACATTCGAGGGAGGTACTGAATTAGGTGATTCATGCAGTTAGATTGAACATAAATCATTGTGAAGGAGCTCACACACATGCAACTTACAAAATCTGATTTACTGAATTACAAATTCCTGGCAGATTGGGCCATGGTCAGAATTCAATTTATAACGACATTAAGAATGACAGAGGAAGAAGTGGAAATAACGTGATTATAATTGTTTCACTATAATCTTACACTGACATATGATCATGGCATATAGGCAAGCCATTATATTTATACATATATAAAATTTAAGGAATTTAATGTCATACACCAATTTTTGCACAGAGAAGTTTTTTTTTTTTATGAATACTGCGATCACAAACACTTGCAGATAGTGAATGCAAGAAGCATGTTGGGTATTAATAAAAAAATATTTTATTTTATACTAAGAACATGAATCTAATTAAGGGGCTTTTTAAAATTTGCTCCTTTGACTGTTTCGTCAAATTGAAGCTGATCCTGAGATCTAAAAGATGTGGATTTTCTGCAGTGTTAATTGTTTTATTAATAAAATTGGTTGTATTTCCTAAACTAATTATTCAGGAATCAGTTAAAAGGTAAGATTGCCATCATTCTAAACCTGCAAGTAAGTTGAAAAAAATTAAGATTTGCAAACAGTTTTGAGTAGATAATTTTTTTTTTTTTCAAATTGAAACATTTATATCTTTGATGTGCAAATGAAATTGACCATAAGCTTTGGTATATTTGAAGAGTTAGAACTCCTTTGTCTCCACAACAAATTTCAATTTCATATTTTCATAATTACTTGGTTTTCATGATTGCCAAACTTTAAAATTTCTATCTTTACCCCTCAAAAACTTGGTGTGGGGAAGGTGATATAAAATTTAAAAGCTGTTTCAACAAAGGGACCAATATGTATAAATTCACACCTTAAAGTAACATTTTGAATCTGTTTCCATTTCAAAAAAATAAAAATAAAAGAGGGGGCATTTCCACTGAATTTGTACGATTTACGATAAAGCGGAATTTCAGAGCCATTGTAACTGCTGATGATTTCACCGAATCAAAGGCTTTTTCATAATTGTTAAAAGCCATGCACAATGGAAGTTCATATTCCCTCGCTCTTTCAATTAGTTCTCTCAGTACGTGGATATGATCTATTGTGCTGTAGCCACTCCTGAATCCAGCTTGTTCTCTCGGTTGAGCCATGTCCAGTGTTACCTTCAAGCGGTGTGAAAGAACTTTAGTGAAGATTTTATAAACCACTGATAGGAGGCTGATAGGTCTGTAGTTCCTGAGATCCTCAATGTCACCTTTTTTATGTAGCAGGATCATTGTAGCGTTGTTCCAATCCTCAGAAATTTTCCCTTCATTAAGGCATTGAGTGAAAATTTGGGCGAGTACTGTTTTGATTTCTCCACTTGCTTCTTGTATGATGTCTACAGTAATTCCATCTTTTCCTGGAGCTTTCCCCCGTTTCATGTTCTTGATTGCAATCTGAGCCTTGTATCTTCTCGAGAGTTGGATAACGAGTCATGCAGTTCTGTCAGAGGAACTTTCAACTTCTACAACTTTATCCTTCAGTTTCTTGTTTATTATAAATCCAACACCACTAGTTCTGCCAGTATCTGTCCCACGATAGTAGAAGAGATGTCCGCTTTTCAGTTCAATGAGATCTTCACCTTTTCTCCTTACCTCACTTAGCCCGCCGATGTCCCACTTGATCCTTTGTAGTTCTTCTTCCAATTCGAGAAGCCTTGAATCAGAAGATAGGGAGCGTCCATTATACGTAGCCAAGGTCAGCATCAGATGGCAGCCTAGTCCGGTCCTCCGGGGATTCTTAGCACCCTCTGCCTTCATGTCGCACTGGCCGCTGCCTTGGCCAGGTACATTCCAGCTGCTAGAGACTGAGGGCCAAGATTTAAGTTATGGAGTCATTTTGGAGGGGTTTGGCCATAACTCACCACGCTGGCCAAGCCGGTTGGTGAGTGTGGGACAGCATTTCCTCTAATCCCGATGGTATAGTTACACTGCTATTGGCTGTCGTCAGAGCCCCTTTAGTGGGAACAGGATGCACCACGAGAAGGCGGGGTTGACATTTGTCAAGGAGAGGCTGTGATGTTACGCATCACCTGACCTTACATCCCAGATAATATATATCCTGAGATAAATAGGGATCACTATTGCCCATATTTATGTCACTGTTTTCCAATAAAGAATAACTGTACATATGCATCATTGTGCAATTAAATACATCATCAAAATTGTGCAAGTTTTTTAATGGAATATTTGCATGGAAGTACTTGTGAAGGGTCTTCAGCTTGTGTTCTAAACCATTCTACAATTTTAACCGTTTTGCTGAAATCGAGCAATTTTTTTTAATGCGTTTTCAAACTGGAATTATAGGGAAGGGAGGGGAGAACAAATTCCTTTTCTGCGTATAGACCTCTGACTACATTTTGACAATTTTCAATTATTTCAAAGGAAAGTGTTGGGTCATGCTTCCCTACAACATACTAAATTTTATCGGAATTCAACTATTTTTAGGCAGGTTGTGTAGAAGAAAAGGCAGATCCAGAAGATGCTTCAACTTGTCATTGGAGAGCTTTAATTAAAACTAATTTAGCAACCTTCTGATTTTACGCGGCTGCTACGTTAACTGCGATTGAGGCCAGTGCTGCTTTCTTAAAGACAGAAGGAGGGTTTTCATTCCACTGACAGCATTGTTTGTGGTTATGGGCGACTTAATATTGTTTCACTTAGTGAGTTCCGGCATATTACTTTAATTCATGATATAATGTGATTCACACTCTCTGTCTCTCTCACACACATACAAATATACACTGAGTGGCCACTTTGTTATGACCACGTGACAGTTTTAAGCAAATGAGCTATGGCTGCACGCTGTTGCCGCCAGAGGGCGAGGCTAGTATAAAAAGGGAAAGCTTAGTGCTTGCGACAGTAGTAGAAGTGATTTTTGGGTGAGGAGATGGGTAAAAAATGCGATTTGACGGACTTTCAACGTGGGATGATTGTAGGAGCTCAGAGCCATGGAGCGAGTATCACCAAAACCGCCGCATTCGTGAAATCTTCCAGAGCAGCTGTTGTTAAAGTGTTTAAAGACTGGACTGTCATCCAAAAAACTTGGTCTCTACGTCCAACGTGTGGTCGTCATCGACTAGTGACTGCTCGGGCGGAACGGAGAGTGTCCAGACTGGTAACAGACAAAAGAAGGCCAACAGTGCAGCAAATTACAGACCATCGTAATCAAGGATCCCCTCAAATGATCTCTGCACGCATTGTTTGCCGTACACTGCATCGGATGGGATATGGTAGCCGAAGGCCTGTTCGAACACCTTTGCTGTCTGCAGTTAACAAGAGAAAATGTCTCCAGTTCGCACAGGAGCACAAGGATTGGACAGTCAATAATTGGAAACAAATTATGTGGTCCGATGAATCACGTTTTTAGTTGCATCACGCCGATGGCCGAGTGAGAATTTGGCGGAAACAGCACGAAAGCATGGACCCCAAATGCATTGCTACAACCCTTCAAGCTGGTGGAGGCAACGTTATGGTTTGGGGAATGTTTTCCTGGCATGCTTTGGGCCCTTTAATTCGTGTTGATCAACATCTGACTGGCACATCATATCTAAACATCGTTGCGGACCAAGTGCATCCTGTCATGTGGATGGTTAATTCCAATGGCGATGGGTACTTTCAACAAGATAACGCATCCTGCCATAGTGCTTGCATTGTACAGGATTCGTTCCAGGAACATGCCGGTGAGTTTATTTGCTTAGGTGGCCCCCACAATCTCCAGATCTCAACCCCATTGAGAATTTGTGGGATGAAGTTGAATGAGACATCAGACAGCTGGATGCACAACCCTGGAATCTCACACTCCTGGAAAGTGCTATTCATCAAGCATGGTATCAGATTCCACAAACCACCTGTTAACATCGCGTGGAGCCCATGCCGCGAAGAATCGAAGCAGTATGAAAGGCAAAAGGTGGCCCAACGAAGTACTGAGGGGGTGGTCGTAATAAAGTGGCCACTCAGTGTATACTCAGTGGACAAACCATTAGACATGTCTACCTAATAGTGCGTGGGTACTCTTCCAACACGAATAATAGCCTATACATTACAAAGCATCGAGTCCACCAAATGCTTCGGGGTTTTAGGAGGTAATGCCAACCATTCCTGGTGCAGCATTATGCTTAACTCTGCCACAGATGTTGGTCCTGGATCCATGGGTATGATGATCTGTTCCACGACACTTGAGAGAGTTTCTAAAAAGGTTAAACCTGGAAATGTTGTGGGCCACTGGATGATTCCAAACTCAGATGACTGTTCGGCAAACCGTGACTTGGTTGTTGTAGCTCGGCGGGGTGGCACATCATTCTGCTGAAACAGATCATCAGTCTTAGGGTGCACAAAGGCCATGAAAGCATGGAAGTGCTCAGCCAGCACATGCTGCTAGTGCACAGGTGTTAAGGTTTCTCCTGACACATTAATCCATTTTGTGATGGAGATTATGAGGAAGCAGGCAACCTCAAGATGAAAATATTTGTAGTGTTGTGGAAAGGAGAAATTTGTGTTCTAACAAAGTGAGAATGTCTTGATGTATGTAGTGCAAGCGTTGAACATTGGTGCTGAATGGATTCATGATATTATAGTGTGACAAATATTCACTACACACCTGTTTAAAAGATGATAATAATTTTGACGGGTTTTCCACGGTTTATCATGCTATATACCTTTCAGAAATTTAATTAGCTCATGTGGTTGGGTTGTTGGAGTGGTTATAATAAATCTTTACCTGGTAATAAAACAAAACATGGTATCTCTTCTGTAGCGGAATATATATTTAACGCTTTTTATCGTATTGGCTTCAAAAATTGCCTTCGAAGTTTTATGATTGATGTTCTGAAGGCTTGCATGAAATTATTTCTGCTTTCTGTTTCCCATCTGGTGAATTGTAAACGTTAAAATTATGCAGTATATTGGTGATGAAACACTTTGGGATATATTTGAAGTATTGGCAAAATGTTTTTATCTGGTGAGATCAGATTTGTGTAGGCAGACAGTATATCCTCCGAGATACGTGGAGATCAGTTTTGTTTGTACTTTTGTTGCTGTTTTTCAACATATATAATAAATGTACATATGTGTCATTCTGTTATCAAAAGCTGCATCAAAATAGTGCAAATTTTAACCAAGATTGTTATGCAAAAGTATTGATCACATGAGGTATATTTCTCAAAAATAGTTCTCATTAGGTCGAAACTCTGTGCACAATCATTACACCTGAGTGGTGTGAGTAGTTTAGTTTCACTTCAATGTATGTACTATAGAAATGTAGTTACCTGAATCCTGTAGTAAAAATACCAAAATCAAAGGTTCCTGGAATCACCCTCTAACTCAAAAGACTAGTAGTTCCATTACTGAAACATTATCAATAACAGGATTACTAGTATTTAGAGTTAAAATGTGATTCCAGGAACCTCTTGATTTTGATATTTTTACTGCAGGATTTAGATAACTACATTTCTATAGTACATTCATTGAAGTGAAGCTAAACTACTCACACCACTCACGTGTAATAAATGTGCACAGAGTTTGGAGATAATGAGAACTATATTTAGAAATATACCTCATGTATGAGTTCTTCATCACTTTAATATAGACCATATTCATATGATTTTCTAGCAAAAGTATTAGTTAACAGATCTTTAACTTGTGCTTTATTTTAACCCATGTGGCAATTTCAAACATTTTCAACATGTCGAGGGTACTATCAGTCCTGAACAACAACAGACTAAAGTTTTGTTGGAATCGAACCATTTTTCAAAAATGGCAAAAGCAAAGTATAATGTACAAGAGAACATGCAAATTTAATATTTTCAGAAGAAAAGTAAAATAAGTAGTACCTGGACTTCTGCAGGGTTCCATTACATTCCTTTAAAGAGGGATGTATTTTTAGTAATATTTAAGCATGTGAATTGTTGTTAAGTGGTAAAAATGATGCTTTAGTATGTTAAGAGAGTAATTTATTGTTGAGTGGCTGCCTTGAAGATGCAGTAGTGTAAGCGCTGGCTTATGGCCATTCGTCGGGAAACGCTTGCGAGGCATGGTTGCAGTGTTTGTCTTTGAGCCCTTTATCTCATCCTTTCCCTGGAACTAACGGAAGTAAATTACGTCCGGGCGAGCTGTTATATCCTATCGAGTTGCTCATGGTGATTGTTAAACCTTCAATTAAAAAAAAAAAAAAAAAAAAAAAAAAAAAAAAAAAAGAAACAAGTGACACAGGAGAATTATAGCATCCAATCAAAATAGTTTAGAGAGCTACAGTGGCAGAGACTTTTGGGATTGTTGATTGTAATAAGTAGGAGTCACCCTACCACCCAGTGGCTCCACAACATTAATGTGCAAAACTCAGTAGAAGCTTGTATCTTGCACATAATTGAAAAATTGTATTTCTCGATTACATTATTACATGATTTTTACAAAATGTAGTGAAATTTTTGGTCCGTGAATTTACAGGATGCCAATAAAGAGTTGTTGTCATCAAGTTTTGACAAGAAATTAACTCTGGATGATGCTGAAAGCAAATCAAGTGATGAAGAAAAGGAGAGTGAAAAAATGTTGCTTATTAACCGTCAGATGGAATTCCAAGAACAAAGTCCTTCTGTTACCCATGACAGTCTTAGTTTAGATTCTGGTTTGCCTAAAGAACTTTCTGCAGAAGTTGTGCCTCAAGTGAATGCAACAGATGAGCCTGCAAAAGAACCTGCACCTGATAGACAGGTTCAAACTCAGATGATAGAGGTAGATAACCAGGTAATCCATTTTATTGTTTTCTTTACTGTCATTATTATACACACGTGTGAATGATAGAAAAATAGTTTGCTTATTCAGTGAGGTCACAATAATTTTGAACACTTGGCCATTGAAATCATATGGTAATCTAAACAAGTAGAATAACAGCACATACCAACTAGGTATTTCATAATCTCCACCTGTCTGGAGATCACTACAGCAGATGCCAGGTCATCATGTCTTGTCTTTCATGTTACTGTTCAATTAGTGAGATTAGATCAACTTTTGCTTTGAAATACCTAACATGGAAACATATTTATCTTATGAGCTTTTTATCACTGTTATTACACACACGCACGCACGCACGCACGCACGCGCGCGCACACACACACACACACACACACACACACACACACACACACACACACACACACACAAACACACACACACACATATTACTAAGCTGTTCTCTGACATTCAGAGGTTAGCTCCACAAAGAAATACAAACTACCAGATAAATTTTTAACTGAATACTTACTGTTGCTGTATCAAACTTCTCCATTTACAGCGATGTTGACACACACACACACACACACACACACACACCTTGGGTTTCACTGACATCCAATATATGACGTACACAGGACCTTCTATACTTCATACTCATAATGACTCCTATGTTTCTCCTGTAGTTCTCGGATTTCACTGCCATACATCAGAGTAGGAACAATTACACTTTAATATACAGCCATGAGTGACTCCCTTGAGAACCCATCATTCCTGTGAAAACTTCTCAAAGCATAAATAACTTTCAATGAAGAATTCATGCACCTACTAATTTTACCATCCAATTCATTCTCTCTGTGAAAGATTCTTCCTAAATACACAAACTCATTCACCTGGTCAATCACTGTGCCATTTAAACTTATATTATTATTCAGTGCTAACAGTTTCTCGCTCAAAAACCATAACTTTGATTTTCCCCCTATTTGTACTCAGTTTGAATTTCATGCAAACTTTGTGTGTCTGGGACAACATACTCTGCTACAACCCTTCAAGCTGGTGGAGGCAACGTTATGGTTTGGGGAATGTTTTCCTGGCATGCTATGGGCCCTTTAATTTGTGTTGATCAACGTCTGACTGGCACATCATATCTAAACATCGTTGCGGACCAAGTGCATCCTTTCATGTGGATGGTTTATCCCAATGGCGATGGGTACTTTCACCAAGATAATGTGTCCTGCCATAGTGCTTGTATTGTACAGGATTCGTTTCAGGAAGATGCCGGTGAGTTTATTTGCTTAGGTGGCCCTCACAATCTCCAGATCTCAACCCCATTGAGAATTTGTGGGATGAAGTTGAACGAGCCATCAGACAGCTGGATCCACAACCCTGCAATCTCACACTCCTGGAAAGTGCTATTCATCAAGCATGGTATCAGATTCCACAAACCACCTATCAACATCTCGTGGAGCCCATGCCACAAAGAGTCGAAGCAGTATTAAAGGCAAAAGGTGGCTCAACGAAGTACTGAGGGGGTGGTCATAATAAAGTGGCCACTCAGTGTATACTCAGTGGACAAACCATTAGACATGTACCTAATAGTGCTTGGGTACTCCTGAAACACGAATAATAGCCTGTACATTACAAAGCATCGAGTACACCAAATGCTTCGGGGTTTTAGGAGGTAATGCCAACCATTCCTGGTGCAGCATTTTGCATAACTCTGCCACAGATGTTGGTCCTGGATCCATGGGTATGATGTTCTGTTCCACGACACTTGAGAGAGTTTCTAAAAAGGTTAAACCTGGAAATGTTGTGGGCCACTGGATGATTCCAAACTCAGATGACTGTTCGGCAAACCGTGACTTGGTTGTTGTAGCTCGGCGGGGTGGCACATCATTCTGCTGAAACAGATCATCAGTCTTAGGGTGCACAAAGGCCATGAAAGCATGGAAGTGCTCAGCCAGCACATGCTGCTAGTGCACAGGTGTTAAGGTTTCTCCAGACACATTAATCCATTTTGTGATGGAGATTATGAGGAAGCAGGCAACCTCAAGATGAAAATATTTGTAGTGTTGTGGAAAGGAGAAATTTGTGTTCTAACAAAGTGAGAATGTCTTGATGTATGTAGTGCAAGCGGTGAACATTGGTGCTGAATGGATTCATGATATTATAGTGTGACAAATATTCACTACACACCTGTTTAAAAGATGATAATAATTTTGACGGGTTTTCCACGGTTTTCCATGCTATATACCTTTCAGAAATTTAATTAGCTCATGTGGTTGGGTTGTTGGAGTGGTTATAATAAATCTTTACCTGGTAATAAAACAAAACATGGTATCTCTTCTGTAGCGGAATATATATTTAACGCTTTTTATCGTATTGGCTTCAAAGATTGCCTTCGAAGTTTTATGATTGATGTTCTGAAGGCTTGCATGAAATTATTTCTGCTTTCTGTTTCCCATCTGGTGAATTGTAAACGTGAAAATTATGCAGTATATTGGTGATGAAACACTTTGGGATATATTTGAAGTATTGGCAAAATGTTTTTATCTGGTGAGATCAGATTTGTGTAGGCAGACAGTATATCCTCCGAGATACGTGGAGATCAGTTTTGTTTGTACTTTTGTTGCTGTTTTTCAACATATATAATAAATGTACATATGTGTCATTCTGTTATCAAAAGCTGCATCAAAATAGTGCAAATTTTAACCAAGATTGTTATGCAAAAGTATTGATCACATGAGGTATATTTCTCAAAAATAGTTCTCATTAGGTCGAAACTCTGTGCACATTCATTACACCTGAGTGGTGTGAGTAGTTTAGTTTCACTTCAATGTATGTACTATAGAAATGTAGTTACCTGAATCCTGTAGTAAAAATACCAAAATCAAAGGTTCCTGGAATCACCCTCTAACTCAAAAGACTAGTAGTTCCATTACTGAAACATTATCAATAACAGGATTACTAGTATTTAGAGTTAAAATGTGATTCCAGGAACCTCTTGATTTTGGTATTTTTACTGCAGGATTTAGATAACTACATTTCTATAGTACATTCATTGAAGTGAAGCTAAACTACTCACACCACTCACGTGTAATAAATGTGCACAGAGTTTGGAGATAATGAGAACTATATTTAGAAATATACCTCATGTATGAGTTCTTCATCACTTTAATATAGACCATATTCATATGATTTTCTAGCAAAAGTATTAGTTAACAGATCTTTAACTTGTGCTTTATTTTAACCCATGTGGCAATTTCAAACATTTTCAACATGTCGAGGGTACTATCAGTCCTGAACAACAACAGACTAAAGTTTTGTTGGAATCGAACCATTTTTCAAAAATGGCAAAAGCAAAGTATAATGTACAAGAGAACATGCAAATTTAATATTTTCAGAAGAAAAGTAAAATAAGTAGTACCTGGACTTCTGCAGGGTTCCATTACATTCCTTTAAAGAGGGATGTATTTTTAGTAATATTTAAGCATGTGAATTGTTGTTAAGTGGTAAAAATGATGCTTTAGTATGTTAAGAGAGTAATTTATTGTTGAGTGGCTGCCTTGAAGATGCAGTAGTGTAAGCGCTGGCTTATGGCCATTCGTCGGGAAACGCTTGCGAGGCATGGTTGCAGTGTTTGTCTTTGAGCCCTTTATCTCATCCTTTCCCTGGAACTAACAGGAGTAAATTATGTCCGGCCGAGCTGTTATATCCTATCGAGTTGCTCACGGTGATTGTTAAACCTTCAATTAAAAAAAACCGAAAAAAAAAAAAAAAAAAAAAAAAAGAAACAAGTGACACAGGAGCTTGTCTATTTGGGTTATGTTTAAAGAGGCTGAATGACTTAAGGAAATGAAATATCATAGCAGGTTCAATAATTTACACATATAACTATAGCATCCAATCAAAATAGTTTAGAGAGCTACAGTGGCAGAGACTTTTGGGATTGTTGATTGTAATAAGTAGGAGTCACCCTACCACCCAGTGGCTCCACAACATTAATGTGCAAAACTCAGTAGAAGCTTGTATCTTGCACATAATTGAAAAATTGTATTTCTCGATTACATTATTACATGATTTTTACAAAATGTAGTGAAATTTTTGGTCCGTGAATTTACAGGATGCCAATAAAGAGTTGTTGTCATCAAGTTTTGACAAGAAATTAACTCTGGATGATGCTGAAAGCAAATCAAGTGATGAAGAAAAAGAGAGTGAAAAAATGTTGCTTATTAACCGTCAGATGGAATTCCAAGAACAAAGTCCTTCTGTTACCCATGACAGTCTTAGTTTAGATTCTGGTTTGCCTAAAGAACTTTCTGCAGAAGTTGTGCCTCAAGTGAATGCAACAGATGAGCCTGCAAAAGAACCTGCACCTGATAGACAGGTTCAAACTCAGATGATAGAGGTAGATGACCAGGTAATCCATTTTATTGTTTTCTTTACTGTCATTATTATACACACGTGTGAATGATAGAAAAATAGTTTGCTTATTCAGTGAGGTCACAATAATTTTTAACACTTGGCCATCAAAATCATATGGTAATCTAAACAAGTAGAATAACAGCACATACCTACTAGGTATTTCCTAATCTCCACCTGTCTGGAGATCACTACAGCAGATGTCAGGTCATCATGTCTTGTCTTTCATGTTACTGTTCAATTAGTGAGATTAGATCAACTTTTGCTTTGAAATACCTAAAATGGAAACATATTTATCTTATGAGCTTTTTATCACTGTTATTACACACACGCACGCACACACACACACACACACACACACACACACGCACGCGCACACACACACACACACACACACACACACACACATATTACTAAGCTGTTCTCTGACATTCAGAGGTTAGCTCCACAAAGAAATACAAACTACCAGATAAATTTTTAACTGAATACTTACTGTTGCTGTATCAAACTTCTCCATTTACAGCGATGTTGACACACACACACACACACACACCTTGGGTTTCACTGACATCCAATATATGACGTACACAGGACCTTCTATACTTCATACTCATAATGACTCCTATGTTTCTCCTGTAGTACCCGGATTTCACTGCCATACATCAGAGTAGGAACAATTACACTTTAATATACAGCCATGAGTGACTCCCTTGAGAACCCATCATTCCTGTGAAAACCTCTCAAAGCATAAATAACTTTCAATGAAGAATTCATGCACCTACTAATTTTACCATCCAATTCATTCTCTCTGTGAAAAATTCTTCCTAAATACACAAACTCATTCACCTGGTCAATCACTGTGCCATTTAAACTTATATTATTATTCAGTGCTAACAGTTTCTCGCTCAAAAACCATAACTTTGATTTTTCCCCTATTTATACTCAGTTTGAATTTCATGCAAACTTTGTGTGTCTGGGACAACATACTCTGCTACAACCCTTCAAGCTGGTGGAGGCAACGTTATGGTTTGGGGAATGTTTTCCTGGCATGCTATGGGCCCTTTAATTTGTGTTGATCAACGTCTGACTGGCACATCATATCTAAACATCGTTGCGGACCAAGTGCATCCTGTCATGTGGATGGTTTATCCCAATGGCGATGGGTACTTTCACCAAGATAATGTGTCCTGCCATGGTGCTTGTATTGTACAGGATTCATTTCAGGAAGATGCCGGTGAGTTTATTTGCTTAGGTGGCCCTCACAATCTCCAGATCTCAACCCCATTGAGAATTTGTGGGATGAAGTTGAACGAGCCATCAGACAGCTGGATCCACAACCCTGCAATCTCACACTCCTGGAAAGTGCTATTCATCAAGCATGGTATCAGATTCCACAAACCACCTATCAACATCTCGTGGAGCCCATGCCACGAAGAGTCGAAGCAGTATTAAAGGCAAAAGGTGGCCCAACGAAGTACTGAGGGGGGTGGGGAGGGTCATAATAAAGTGGCCACTCAGTGTATACTCAGTGGACAAACCATTAGACATGTACCTAATAGTGCGTGGGTACTCCTCAAACACGAATAATAGCCTATACATTACAGAGCATCGAGTACACCAAATGCTTCGGGGTTTTAGGAGGTAATGCCAACCATTCCTGGTGCAGCATTATGCATAACTCTGCCACAGATGTTGGTCCTGGATCCATGGATATGATGTTCTACTCCACGACACCCGAGAGAGTTTCTAAAAGGGTTAAATCTGGAAATGTTGAGGGCCACTGGATTATTCCAAACTCAGATGACTGTTCGGCAAACCGTGACTTGGTTGTTGTAGCCCGGCGGGGTGGCACATCATCCTGCTGAAGCAGATCATCAGTCTTAGGGTGCACAAAGGCCATGAAAGCATGGAAGTGCTCAGCCAGCACATGCTGCTAGTGCACAGTGGTTAAGATTTCTCCAGACACATTAATCCATTTTGTGATGGAGATTATGAGGAAGCAGGCAACCACAAGATGAAAAATATTTGTAGTGTTGTGGAAAGGAGAAATTTGTGTTCTAACAAAGAGAGAATGTCTTGATGTATGTAGTGCAAGCATTGAACATTGGTGCTGAATGGATTCATGATATTATAGTGTGACAAATATTCACTACACACCTGTTTAAAAGATGATAATAATTTTGACGGGTTTTCCACGGTTTTCCATGACATATACCTTTGAGAAATTCAATTAGCTCATGTGGTTGGGTTGTTGGAGTGGTTATAATAAATTTTTACCTGGTAATAAAACAAAACATGGTATCTCTTCTGTAGCGGAATATATATTTAACGCTTTTTATCGTATTGGCTTCAAAGATTGCCTTCGAAGTTTTATGATTGATGTTCTGAAGGCTTGCATGAAATTATTTCTGCTTTCTGTTTCCCATCTGGTGAATTGTAAACGTGAAAATTATGCAGTATATTGGTGATGAAACACTTTGGGATATATTTGAAGTATTGGCAAAATGTTTTTATCTGGTGAGATCAGATTTGTGTAGGAAGACAGTATATCCTCCGAGATACGTGGAGATCAGTATTGTTCGTACTTTTGTTGCTATTTTTCAACATATATAATAAATGTACATATGTGTCATTCTGTTATCAAAAGCTGCATCAAAATAGTGCAAATTTTAACCAAGATTGTTATGCAAAAGTATTGATCACATGAGGTATATTTCTCAAAAATAGTTCTCATTAGGTCCAAACTCTGTGCACATTAATTACACCTGAGTGGTGTGAGTAGTTTAGTTTCACTTCATTGTATGTACTATAGAAATGTAGTTATCTGAATCCTGTAGTAAAAATACCAAAATCAAAAGGTTCCTGGAATCACCCTTTAACTCAAAAGACTAGTAGTTCCATTACTGAAACATTATCAATAACAGGATTACTAGTATTTAGAGTTAAAATGTGATTCCAGGAACCTCTTGATTTTGGTATTTTTACTACAGGATTTAGATAACTACATTTCTATAGTACATTCATTGAAGTGAAGCTAAACTACTCACACCACTCACATGTAATAAATGTGCACAGAGTTTGGACATAATGAGAACTATATTTAGAAATATACCTCATGTATGAGTTCTTCATCACTTTAATATAAACCATATTCATATGATTTTCTAGCAAAAGTATTAGATAGCAGATCTTTAACTTGTGCTTTATTTTAACCCATGTGGCAATTTCAAACATTTTCAACATGTCGAGGGTACTATCAGTCCTGAACAACAACAGACTAAAGTTTTGTTGGAATCGAACCATTTTTCAAAAATGGCAAAAGCAAAGTACAATGTACAAGAGAACATGCAAATTTAATATTTTCAGAAGAAAAGTAAAATAAGTAGTACCTGGACTTCTGCAGGGTTCCATTACATTGCTTTAAAGAGGGATGTATTTTTAGTAATATTTAAGCATGTGAATTGTTGTTAAGTGGTAAAAATGATGCTTTAGTATGTTAAGAGAGTAATTTATTGTTGAGTGGCTGCCTTGAAGATGTAGTAGTGTAAGCGCTGGCTTATGGCCATTCGTCGGGAAACGTTTGCGAGGCATGGTTGCAGTGTTTGTCTTTGAGCCCTTTATCTCATCCTTTCCCTGGAACTAACGGAAGTAAATTACGTCCGGGCGAGCTCTTATATCCTATCGAGTTGCTCACGGTGGTTGTTAAACCGAAAAAAAAAAAAAAAAAAAAAGAAACAAGTGACACAGGAGCTTGTCTATTTGGGTTATGTTTAAAGAGGCTGAATGACTTGGGGAAATGAAATATCATAGCAGGTTCAATAATTTACACATATAATTATAGCATCCAATCAAAATAGTTTAGAGAGCTACAGTGGCAGAGACTTTTGGGATTGGTGATTGTAATAAGTAGGAGTCACCCTACCACCCAGTGGCTCCACAACATTAATGTGCAAAACTCAGTAGAAGCTTGTATCTTGCACATAATTGAAAAATTGTATTTCTCGATTACATTATTACATGATTTTTACAAAATGTAGTGAAGTTTTTGGTCCGTGAATTTACAGGATGCCAGTGAAGAGTTGTTGTCATCAAATTTTGACAAGAAACAAAGTGTGGATGATGCTGAAAAGAAATCAAGTGATGAAGAAAAAGAGAGTGAAAAAATGTTGCTTATTAACCGTCAGATGGAATTCCAAGAACAAAGTCCTTCTGTTACCCATGACAGTCTTAGTTTAGATTCTGGTTTGCCTAAAGAACTTTCTGCAGAAGTTGTGCCTCAAGTGAATGCAACAGATGAGCCTGCAACAGATGAGCCTGCAACAGATGAGCCTGCAAAAGAATCTGCACCTGATAGACAGGTTCAAACTCAGATGATAGAGGTAGATAACCAGGTAATCCATTTTATTGTTTTCTTTACTGTCATTATTATACACACATGTGAATGATAGAAAAATAGTTTGCTTATTCAGTGAGGTCACAATAATTTTGAACACTTGGCCCTCGAAATCATATGGTAAACTAAATAAACAAGTACAATAACAGCACATACCAACTAGGTATTTCATAATCTCCACCTGTCTGGAGATCACTACAGCAGATGCCAGGTCATCATGTCTTGTCTTTCATGTTACTGTTCAATTAGTGAGATTAGATCAACTTTTGCTTTGAAAAACCTAAAACGGAAACATATTTATCTCATGAGCTTTTTATCACTGTTATTACACACACACACACACACACACACACGCACGCACGCACACACACACACACACACACATATATATATATATATATATATATATATATATATATATATATATATATATATAACTAAGCTGTTCTCTGACATTCAGAGGTTAGCTCCACAAAGAAATACAAACTACCAGATAAATATTTAACTGAATACTTACTGTTGCTGTATTAAACCTCTCCATTTACAGCGATGTTGACACACACACACCTTGGGTTTCACTGACATCCAATATATGACGTACACAGGACCTTCTATACTTCATACTCATAATGACTCCTATGTTTCTCCTGTAGTACCCGGATTTCACTGCCATACATCAGAGTAGGAACAATTACACTTTAATATACAGCCATGAGTGACTCCCTTGAGAACCCATCATTCCTGTGAAAACTTCTCAAAGCATAAATAACTGTCAATGAAGAATTCATGCACCTACTAATTTTACCATCCAATTCATTCTCTCTGTGAAAGATTCTTCCTAAATACACAAACTCATTCTCCTGGTCAATCACTGTGCCATTTAAACTTATATTATTATTCAGTGCTAACAGTTTCTCGCTCAAAAACCATAACTTTGATTTTTCCCCTAATTATACTCAGTTTGAATTTCATGCAAACTTTGTGTGTCTGGGACAACATACTCTGCTACAACCCTTCAAGCTGGTGGAGGCAACGTTATGGCTTGGGGAATGTTTTCCTGGCATGCTATGGGCCCTTTAATTTGTGTTGATCAACGTCTGACTGGCACATCATATCTAAACATCGTTGCGGACCAAGTGCATCCTGTCATGTGGATGGTTTATCCCAATGGCGATGGGTACTTTCACCAAGATAATGTGTCCTGCCATAGTGCTTGTATTGTACAGGATTCGTTTCAGGAAGATGCCGGTGAGTTTATTTGCTTAGGTGGCCCTCACAATCTCCAGATCTCAACCCCATTGAGAATTTGTGGGATGAAGTTGAACGAGCCATCAGACAGCTGGATCCACAACCCTGCAATCTCACACTCCTGGAAAGTGCTATTCATCAAGCATGGTATCAGATTCCACAAACCACCTATCAACATCTCGTGGAGCCCATGCCACGAAGAGTCGAAGCAGTATTAAAGGCAAAAGGTGGCCCAACGAAGTACTGAGGGGGGTGGGGAGGGTCATAATAAAGTGGCCACTCAGTGTATACTCAGTGGACAAACCATTAGACATGTTTACCTAATAGTGCGTGGGTACTCTTCCAACACGAATAATGGCCTATACATTACAAAGCATCAAGTCCACCAAATGCATCGGGGTTTTAGGAGGTAATGCCAACCATTCCTGGTGCAGCATTATGCATAACTCTGCCACAGATGTTGGTCCTGGATCCATGGGTACGATGTTCTGTTCCACGACACCCGAGAGAGTTTCTAAAAGGGTTAAACCTGGAAATGTTGAGGGCCACTGAATGATTCCAAACTCAGATGACTGTTCTGCAAACTGTGACTTGGTTGTTGTAGCTCGGCGGGGTGGCACATCATTCTGCTGAAACAGATCATCAGTCTTATTGTGCACAAAGGCCATGAAAGCATGGAAGTGCTCAGCCAGCACATGCTGCTAGTGCACAGTGGTTAAGGTTTCTCCAGACAACATTAATCCATTTTGTGATGGAGATTATGAGGATGCAGGCAACCTCAAGATGAAAATATTTGTAGTGTTGTGTAAAGGAGAAATTTGTGTTCTAACAAAGAGAGAATGTCTTGATGTATGTAGTGCAAGCGTTGAACATTGGTGCTGAATGGATTCATGATATTATAGTGTGACAAATATTCACTACACACCTCTTTAAAAGATGATAATAATTTTGACGGGTTTTCCACGGTTTTCCATGCTATATACCTTTCAGAAATTTAATTAGCTCATGTGGTTGGGTTGTTGGAGTGGTTATAATAAATCTTTACCTGGTAATAAAACAAAACATGGTATATCTTCTGTAGCGGAATATATATTTAACGCTTTTTATCGTATTGGCTTCAAAGATTGCCTTCGAAGTTTTATGATTGATGTTCTGAAGGCTTGCATGAAATTATTTCTGCTTTCTGTTTCCCATCTGGTGAATTGTAAACGTGAAAATTATGCAGTATATTGGTGATGAAACACTTTGGGATATATTTGAAGTATTGGCAAAATGTTTTTATCTGGTGAGATCAGATTTGTGTAGGCAGACAGTATATCCTCCAAGATACGTGGAGATCAGTTTTGTTCGTACTTTTGTTGCTATTTTTCAACATATATAATAAATGTACATATGTGTCATTCTGTTATCAAAAGCTGCATCAAAATAGTGCAAATTTTAACCAAGATTGTTATGCAAAAGTATTGATCACATGAGGTATATTTCTCAAAAATAGTTCTCATTAGGTCCAAACTCTGTGCACATTCATTACACCTGAGTGGTGTGAGTAGTTTAGTTTCACTTCATTGTATGTACTATAGAAATATAGTTATCTGAATCCTGTAGTAAAAATACCAAAATCAAAAGGTTCCTGGAATCACCCTTTAACTCAAAAGACTAGTAGTTCCATTACTGAAACATTATCAATAACAGGACTACTAGTATTTAGAGTTAAAATGTGATTCCAGGAACCTCTTGATTTTGGTATTTTTACTACAGGATTTAGATAACTACATTTCTATAGTACATTCATTGAAGTGAAGCTAAACTACTCACACCACTCACATGTAATAAATGTGCACAGAGTTTGGAGATAATGAGAACTATATTTAGAAATATACCTCATGTATGAGTTCTTCATCACTTTAATATAGACCATATTCATATGATTTTCTAGCAAAAGTATTAGTTAACAGATCTTTAACTTGTGCTTTATTTTAACCCATGTGGCAATTTCAAACATTTTCAACATGTCGAGGGTACTATCAGTCCTGAACAACAACAGACTAAAGTTTTGTTGGAATCGAACCATATTTCAAAAATGGCAAAAGCAAAGTATAATGTACAAGAGAACATGCAAATTTAATATTTTCAGAAGAAAAGTAAAATAAGTAGTACCTGGACTTCTGCAGGGTTCCATTACATTCCTTTAAAGAGGGATGTATTTTTAGTAATATTTAAGCATGTGAATTGTTGTTAAGTGGTAAAAATGATGCTTTAGTATGTTAAGAGAGTAATTTATTGTTGAGTGGCTGCCTTGAAGATGCAGTAGTGTAAGCACTGGCTTATGGCCATTCGTCGGGAAACGTTTGCGAGGCATGGTTGCAGTATTTGTCTTTGAGCCCTTTATCTCATCCTTTCCCTGGAACTAACGGAAGTAAATTACGTCCGGGCGAGCTCTTATATCCTATCGAGTTGCTCACGGTGGTTGTTAAACCTTCAAGGAAATGAAATATCATAGCAGGTTCAATAATTTACACATATAATTATAGCATCCAATCAAAATAGTTTAGAGAGCTACAGTGGCAGAGACTTTTGGGATTGGTGATTGTAATAAGTAGGAGTCACCCTACCACCCAGTGGCTCCACAACATTAATGTGCAAAACTCAGTAGAAGCTTGTATCTTGCACATAATTGAAAAATTGTATTTCTCGATTACATTATTACATGATTTTTACAAAATGTAGTGAAGTTTTTGGTCCGTGAATTTACAGGATGCCAGTGAAGAGTTGTTGTCATCAAATTTTGACAAGAAACAAAGTGTGGATGATGCTGAAAAGAAATCAAGTGATGAACAAAAAGAGAGTGAAAAAATGTTGCTTATTAACCGTCAGATGGAATTCCAAGAACAAAGTCCTTCTGTTACCCATGACAGTCTTAGTTTAGATTCTGGTTTGCCTAAAGAACTTTCTGCAGAAGTTGTGCCTCAAGTGAATGCAACAGATGAGCCTGCAAAAGATGAAGCTGCAAAAGAATCTGCACCTGATAGACAGGTTCAAACTCAGATGACAGAGGTAGATAACCAGGTAATCAATTTTATTGTTTTCTTTACTGTCATTATTATACACACGTGTGAATGATAGCAAAATAGTTTGCTTGTTCAGTGAGGTCACAATAATTTTGAACACTTGGCCATCGAAATCATATGGTAATCTAAACAAGTAGAATAACAGCACATACCTACTAGGTATTTCCTAATCTCCACCTGTCTGGAGATCACTACAGCAGATGTCAGGTCATCATGTCTTGTCTTTCATGTTACTGTTCAATTAGTGAGATTAGATCAACTTTTGCTTTGAAATACCTAAAACGGAAACATATTTATCTCATGAGCTTTTTATCACTGTTATTACACACACACACACACACACACACACACACACACACACATGCATATATATTACTAAGCTGTTCTCTGACATTCAGAAGTTAGCTCTACAAAGAAATAGAAATTACCAGATAAATTTTTAACTGATTACTTACTGTTGCTGTATCAAACTTCTTCATTTACAACGATGTTGACACACACACACCTTGGGTTTCACTGACATTCAATATATGACGTACACAGGACCTTCTATACTTCATACTCATAATGACTCCTATGTTTCTCCTGTAGTACCCGGATTTCACTGCCATACGTCAGAGTAGGAACAATTACACTTTAATATACAGCCATGAGTGACTCCCTTGAGAACCCATCATTCCTGTGGAAACCCTATTTATACTCTGTTTGAATTTCATGCAAACTTCGTGTGTCTGGGACAGCAAACTCTGCAACTCACTTTTGCTCTCTGCCAACAGGACAGTGTCATCAGCATACAGCAATATGCACACAGGGATATTACCAAGACATAAACCAGTATTGTCCATCTTGGCATCACACATCCATAAATATATTAAACAGCCATTGTGATATACCACAACCTTGTCTGACTTCTGCCCAAATAGAAAACCATTTTGATAAAACACCATTCACTCATACACAAGCTCTACTGCTGGCATACATAGCTTTTGCACTACTAAGTAGATTCCCAGCAACACCATATTTATTTAATACCTTCCACAAAAGTGTCCTATTTACTCAGTTGTAAGCTTTCTCTATATCTATGAATGCAGCAAAAACTTTCTTTCCTACAGCCAGGTACTTTTTAATCATCATGTGTAATACAAAAATTTGGTTAGCGTAGCCTTTAGCAGCAAAACATCACTTTGAACATCCCACACTTCTCTAATGTAAGATCTTGTACTTTTTCAACAATGACCTTACCAAACACTTTCCCTGGCACACCCAGCAGGCCAATACCATGATAGTTCATACAGTCAGTCTGATCATCCTTTTACCTTATACAAGGTAACAATGAGAGCATCCTTCCAATCCTGAGGAACCTGTCCTAACTCCCAGAAAAACTGGCAAATCTCACCTAAGCAGTCAATTACAGAGTCACCACATTATTTCAGCATCTCAGCAGTTATGCCATCAACTCCCGGAGCCTTACAAATCTTAAGAGGTTTTAGAGCTTTAGGCACCTCTTGAGATCCCTCCTGTGCTTCCACATTTCACTGTGATATCATCTTCTTCTGCCTCAGACTCAGCTTTGCTTTCTTGAACTAATAACTCACAGAAGTATTCACCCCATCTTTCACTTAACTGATTGGTTTACCATATTATTTTCTTGATCCCATTCTGCACACAACTTATAATTTTCTTACCCCTATTTTTCCTGAGTCTTACGTACTTCCAGAAAGTTTTTCTATCTTTCCAAAAAGCCAATTCATGCCCTTACACTTTCTGCTTCCTATCCTCGCACGGGGATAACCGGTTTTCCGGTTATTTGCGGATCGGCGCCCCCACGGCCTGAGCTGACCTTGTGACGGATAATTTTTTCATTTCGTCTTGTACGATTATGTAACCGAAGGGACAGCTGTTCATCCAGCTGCTGGGGGATGGCGTCCCCACGGCCCGAGCCGACATGTACTATATGTGATGATTTTCACATTTTTAATGTTTTTTGTTTGTTCACTTGACACGCACCCGCCTCAGTTGTAGGCTGCTGAGGTTGTGATTATGCGCCAGCTCTGGATTATAGTTTCTCGTTTTCTATCCTGTCTTCTTTATTTCATGTTCCTTTCTTTGTTCTTCCGAGCTGGTTAGCTAGACCTACCTGCACGTTTGCCATGTGCGGTGACACGTAAGGTGGAAAAGGGGATGCTGGAGGCTGAGGTTTCTGGAGGCCTGGGTGTTGTTGTCGCCAGTTGCCAACACTCCTTTCTGCCCCCTGCTTCACCCTAAACGGGCGGCTGGGAACTAACCCAGTCCTAGTCAATGAGGTCTCTGGCCGAGTGGAGCCCAGACCTCTAAGGGCTTGTTGTTTCGCACGACAGGGTGAGTCTGGGGATAGGGTGGGCATGCCAAAGGGGTGTTCCCCAGGCATGGTAAAGTCTGGGTGCTCGCCGGGCGTATGTCTGCCCTATCAACTTGCTATATCCGCTTGCTATCCCTAGAGTCGTGTCCTGCGTCCACTTGGGCTTGCGGACCTCCGGCTCTCCCTCGTTGGGCTCGATTGTGGGTGGGGAAGTCGGCGGACGAATTATTAATTTATTCCATGGATGAAAATAAAGTTTCCCACGAACCAAAGAGGTAATGAGGAAGGCTCATCCCCTTCCGCCAAAAAGCATGTGCCTGATTCTTGTAATGCTCGTTTCTTTTTGTTCATTCATTAGACCCTTCAAAGCCTGTGAGTGCCAAAAGTCCATTTTGGATAAGTAAAGCACTTCAATCCATCGCAAGCTCTCCTAAGAGCGTAAAGAAGCTCCAATCTGGAGATCTTCTGGTTGAAATGTCCACTGTGGCCTACAGCTCTACACTTCTTAACACCACCACGCTGCTTGAGACTCCGGTCAAAACAACACCTCATGGATACCTAAATTCATCTCGAGGTGTTGTCTCCTCTCTGGACCTCGTCGAGTGTTCTGAGGAGGAACTACTTGAAGAACTGAGGAGTCAACACGTTACGGGTGTGCGGCGTATACTCTTCAGGTGGAATTGGCAGTCTGTCCCATCCCGCAACGTCATTTTAACATTTGACAGCCCTTCCCTGCTTACGTCCATCAAGGCAGGGTATCTTCACCTTGAGATACGTCCGTACATCCCTAACCCTCTGAGATGTTTTAGGTGTCAGTCGTACGGCCATTCTCAGTAGTCGTGCAGGAGCAATCCTAGGTGTAGACGCTGTGGTGCCACAGAGCATCTTTTGTCAGAATGTGTGGCCGAGGCTGAGTTTTGTGTGAACTGTAAGGGTTCACAAGCAGCATCAGTGAAAGATTGTCCCAAGTGGAAGGAGGAGAAGGAAATCCAAAGGCTCAAAATGGTGGAAAATATTTCCTATCCTGAGTTCAGAAGAAGAGTAGTTCCTGTTACATGTGATCGGCGATCATACGCTTCAGTGGTGGTTGCCAAATCTACGGTTGCCATTCAGACCGACATTCAGATCCCCCTTTAAATGTCCATACAATGTAAACGAAATCATCGCAGCCCGACTGGAGGCACTCCAGTCTCGAGCTAGGGGTTTGAAAGCGCCACCCACCACTTCGCCGAAGCAGACTCATCCCACCACCAACAAGGGAACTCAGGCCACTTCTTCTAACAAAAAAACCAAAGCTCAGGATAAGAAAAGCATTTCTTCTCCTCCAAAATCTCTGCAAACGACTCAACATCGTGTGCCTCCCGTTAAGGCACTTGGTACAAAGCATGCTCCCATCTTGGCCCCTGGTCACACGCCTCCAGATCTGGGGGAACCCCCATCAGAGGTGATGGAGCCTGACTTCGTTTGATCATTTTCATTTTCATTTCACTTATAACCATGGTTTCAATCATTCAGTGGAACTGTCAAGGTTTTCGGACGAGTTTTGATGAAGGGAAACATCTGCTTTCATTTTACTCTCCCGTGTGCCTTTGTCTACAGGAGACGAAGCTCAAACCATCAGACCTGCTTTCAGTTCGAGGCTACAGTGCGTATCGGACAGATAATGCATCGATAGACATCGCCTGTGAGGGAGTCGCTATTCTTGTCCCTCACGGTGTTCCGGTGTCTTCCGTTGCGATATCCACAACTTTGCAGGCCGTGGCGGTGCGAATATCTGTCCCTGGGCCTCTTACTGTCTGCAGTGTCTATCTGTCGCCGGACGAGAACGTAAACGTCTTTGTACTGGAGAGCTTGGTTGATCAGCTGCCTTCACCCTTTCTTTTACTGGGTGACTTCAATGCTCATCATCATTTGTGGGTTAGTGTCAGCATCAGCACGAGAGGTCGTCGCACAGAGTCTCTTCTGTCCTCGGCCTCTGTGTGCCTTTTTAACACCGGTGCTGACACGTACTTCCATGAGCCGACAAGATCCTTCAGTGCGATCCATTTGACCTTGGGATCACCATCGATTATTGCTGATTGGTCGTGGACGGTGTGTAATGACCTCCACGGGAGCGACCATTTTCCAATTGTCCTCTCGCATCATGCGAACATGCCATCTTCTGCCTCCCGCCCTCCTCGGTGGAGGATGGATAGTGCGAGATAGGCGGTCTTCACATCGTCCACAGTAATATATACAGGAGCATTAGCCATAGAATTTTAGAACATAGAAAAGATGTTTCAAAAGCCAATCCCAATACTGCCTTGTCTATTTTGACAATGGAAGACACATCTGCAGTTCCCCACTGGAACGAAGCAAAACGAATTGCGTCTTTTGACAATCGTTTTGCCCTCCGTTACCGTGAAAGCATAGAAATTATGTTCAACTCAATGACTTGCAACTCCGAATCTCCTCTCTACATTCCGTTGATCTGGAGATCAATTCTAAGTTTTGGCAACAAAAATAAGAAAAATTCAAATGTAGAATCTGGCAACAATCTTAGTCCTCCATTGGCGTGATGAAGACCTAAGATAAGGTCGAAAGCTTCAACTTACGAACTTTTTATAAAAGTTTCAGTTAACGTAACTAGCGTGATCAAGTTACCTTTATTTGTTAATATTGTTACGTGTTTTGCCCATAATCGTCATGTTTCAAAACCCAGCCTTTATGCTGACGCAAACGAACCATCGCTTGAATTACGCCGTCTGCAGCTGTCTATTCAATTCTACCTGAAACTTAGATCTCTTCCAGACCATCCTTTATACGATGCAGTTTTTCATCCCCAGCATGCTCGTTTATTCGGGAACCGGCCCTCGTGCATTTCAACCTTCGGTCTTCGTATGGCGGCCGTAGCCCGTGATGTAGGGCTCGATTTGTCACTTGTTGGAGAGACCAGGGGCTTTGGGGATCCTCCATGGCACCCACTTGGTGTCATGGTTGATACCACCTTTACATCTTTCGATAAATCCTCAACCCCTGCGTCAGTGTACCAGGAGCTCTTCGTTGAGCACCGTGACCTCAATTCTGACTACACTCCTATTTTTACTGATGGCTCCAAGATGCATGGAGTTGTTGGATCTGCGGCTGTCTGTGTTGATGACGTTTCAGTAGCGCGGATCCCAGCTGAGGCCACTGTGTTTTCGGCGGAGATGCATGCTGTGTATCTCGCCCTTCTCCATGTTCAGTCGAGTTCTCATCATTGTGCTATGGTCTATACGGATTCTTTAAGTGTCTTGCAGTCCTTATCATCTGCGGATTGCCGTGACCATCCTTTTCTCTTGGATGTGAGACGGTTGCTTCGTCGTTTGCTCGAGGCCGGTTTTCAGGTTCAGTTTGCTGGATTCCTGGACATGTTGGAATCTCGGGTAACGAGTGTGCTGATGCGGCTGCTAGACCTGCTTCCTCTTTGGTCGTCACACCCTTGCCACTGTTTCACCGGGATTTCCGCTTTATCGTTCGCGACTATATCAAGCGAACGTGGCAAGGTCTGTGGGACCAATAGGTGGAAAATAAGCTGCATCGTATTAAACCTAATCTGGAAGTCGGTAAACCTCATATCGTCAGAACCGTAGGGAGGAAGTGGTGCTTGCGCGTCTCCGCATTGGGCATTGTCATTTCACTCACCGCTTTTTGCTGTGTGGCGACACTGCGCCGATGTGCGAGGCATGCAATTGTGGACTCACTGTCACTCATCTTCTGTGTACCTGTGTTCCTTTTCGTGATGTACGATTTCATTTCTTTCATTCTCATTTGTTGAACGAGGATGCCGCTACACTGCAGCGGCTCCTCAATGACCACTGCGATACTGTCGCAGTCTTCTCATTTTTTACACAAATTTACTTTTTTAAACATATCTAGATTTTAGCCCTATCATCATTCTCATTCCTCAGTTTTACTTAATCAGCTAGTTTTTAACCATTGTATCATGTTTTAATACTTTTTCTTTCATTGTCTTTTTAGCCCTTCCATCATTCTCATTCCTCAGTTTTATTTGATCAGCCAGATTTTAAGTTTTATACCACTGTTTTAATACTGTTTGTTTGTCTTGTGTCTGGCGCTCTTTCGCCAAACATGGCCCTTGCGCCATTAAAATTGAACAACCAACCAACCAATCTGCTTCCTATCTGTTTCCTTTCCTTGGCAAACTAGCTTAGCTGCTTCACACTTCTTACAGCAATTTTTATCCACACAAACTCTACCTTGTAACATCCTGTTTGACATGCGATCAATCGTGAAGAACAAAAGGTATGCAGTATATTGATTATGAAATGCTTTGGGGTATATTTGAAGCCCCTAGCAAAATGTTTGCTTTGGGCTAGTCAGATTTGTGTTGACAGATAATATATCATCATCATCATCAT
The DNA here is from genome assembly GCA_039090855.1 of Macrothele yani. Taxonomy (NCBI): domain Eukaryota; kingdom Metazoa; phylum Arthropoda; class Arachnida; order Araneae; family Macrothelidae; genus Macrothele; species Macrothele yani. The sequence goes on from CM077018.1 coordinate 68,808,196, forward strand.
TGTCAACCATTATCGATCCACTGCTGGACAAAGGTCTCCCCAAGTTTCCTCCACAACGGTCTGTCTTGTGCCAGTCTTCTCCATGTCGCTCCCGCATACTTTCGAATTTCATCCATCCATCGCCCATGTGGTCTTCTTCTGGGTCTTTTCCTGTCAATTGGAATCCAATCTAAAATTTCGGCTGTCCATCGATGGTCTGTCCTTCTGGCAGTATGTTCAGCCCATTACCATTTCAGGGATTTAACTCTGACCATGATGTCTTCCACTCTTGTCATTTTTCTGATCCACAAGTTCCTCTTCTTATCTCTCCTGGTTACACCAAGCATGCACCTCTCCATGCTGCTTTGAGTTGTCTGCAGCCTTTGTATGTCTCTTTTAGTTAAGGTCCACGTCTCTGCACCATACGTAAGCACTGGAAGGATGCATTGATCAAACACTTTTCTTTTAAGACATAATGGCATATTGCTCTTGGATATTATGCTGTTTTTTCCAAAAGCTCTCCAGGCAAGTTTTATACGTCGATTAATTTCTTTATCAATGTGACCCTCACTTGATATCTGCTGTCCAAGATAAACGTACGTGTCTGTTATCTCCAGCTTTTCTCCATCAATCGATAAATCTCCATTTCTTGTAAAAGCATTGAACATCACTTTTGTTTTCTGAAAGTTCATTTTTAATCCCACTTTTTCACTCTTGTCAGCAAGTTCCTGGATCATACTCTGCAGCTCTGATGGGGTAGTTGCAAAAATGACTGCGTCATCAGCAAAACGAAGGTGGGTTAGATAATCTCCATTAATTTTTATCCCTTTGTTTTCCCAGTTCAGTGATTGAAAGACATTTTCCAATGTGGCATTAAAGAGCTTGGGAGATATGGTGTCACCTTGTCTCACTCCCTTTCCAATTTTTATGTGTGTTGTATTTTCAAACAGCCGAATCTTTGCACTTGCATTTCCATAGATGTTATTAATAATATTAATGTATACATCTTCAATATTGCAGGATTTCAGAGCCATTGTAACTGCTGATGATTTCACCGAATCAAAGGCTTTTTTATAATTGTTAAAAGCCATGCACAATGGAAGTTCATATTCCCTCGCTCTTTCAATTAGTTCTCTCAGTACGTGGATATGATCTATTGTGCTGTAGCCACTCCTGAATCCAGCTTGTTCTCTCGGTTGAGCCATGTCCAGGGTTACCTTCAAGCGGTGTGAAAGAACTTTAGTGAAGATTTTATAAACCACTGATAGGAGGCTGATAGGTCTGTAGTTCCTGAGATCCTCAATGTCACCTTTTTTATGTAGCAGGATCATTGTAACGTTGTTCCAATCCTCGGAAATTTTCCCTTCATTAAGGCATCGAGTGAAAATTTGGGCGAGTACTGTTTCGATTTCTCCACTTGCTTCTTGTATGATGTCTACAGTAATCCCATCTTTTCCTGGAGCTTTCCCCCGTTTCATGTTCTTGATTGCATGTGCAACTTCTGCTGGGAAGACTGGAAGAACTCTGGTACTGGTACCTTTCATGATGTCTGGAGTACATGTATCATCCCTTTCATATCATTTGGAGTAGAAATCTTTCACTCTTGTCAAAATTTCGCCTCTATTTCTTGTTACAGAACCATCTTCTTTTCTCAGTGCCATAAATTTTTTCCTTCCCTTACTGAGATGTCCCTTTGCTATCTTTAGGCTTTGGTTGTTTTCGATTGCTTTCCTCACTAGTTCACAGTTGAATTTCCTTACGTCTTCAGTGATACGTTTTCGTACTGTCTTGCATAGCTCTATATATTCCACTTTGGAAGTCACATGTTCTTTAGTTGTCCTCATCTCTCTTCTTTTTGCATCAACATTTTGGTTTTTCCTGATAATTTATTCACATGCAACTTGTTCTTAGACCCAGCTAATTTTGTTGCTGTTTCCATAAGAGCTTTGGTTACTTTTCTGTTAACTTCAGAAATGTCCACTTCTTCCGATGTTAGGCCTTCTAAAGCAGAAAATCTGTTCTTCAGTTCCAACTTGAAGGTATTAAGGTGTTTTTAAGGTTGGTTATGTCAATACATCTTGTTTGTCTTATGAGCTTGCCACATTCGAGTTTAGTGTTGAGGTGCATCTTACATCTCACCAATCTATGGTCACTACCTGTGTTGAACTTGTTTAGCACACTGCAGTCTTCTATGTTGAATTTTTTGTTACACATAATAAAATCAATTTCACTTGTCATCCCATTTGGATGTCCCCATGTCCATTTCCTGTGTGGCTTTTTCTTGAAAAAGCAGTTCAAGATGAAAAACCCTTCTGCCTCTGCAAACTCAACGAGAGTAATTCCACGCTGGTTTCTGTTGCAGTGACCGAATTTACCTACTGAAGTTTCATTCTGTTGTTGTTGCCCTATTTTTGCATTGAAATCTCCCATAATTATCTTCAAGTGCTGCTTACCTTTATTATTTAGATGACGAATTTCCTCATAAAATTCTTCAATTTCTTCTTCAGGATGACTTGTGGTGGGTGCATAAGTTTGAATAATCTGAGCCTTGTATCTTCTCGAGAGTTGGATAACGAGTCGTGCAGTTCTGTCAGAGGAACTTTCAACTTCTACAACTTTATCCTTGAGTTTCTTGTTTATTATAAATCCAACACCACTAGTTCTGCCAGTATCTGTCCCACGATAGTAGAAGAGATGTCCGCTTTTCAGTTCAATGAGATCTTCTCCTTTTCTCCTTACCTCACTTAGCCCGACGATGTCCCACTTGATCCTTTGTAGTTCTTCTTCCAATTCGAGAAGCCTTGAATCAGAAGATAGGGAGCGTCCATTATACGTAGCCAAGGTCAGCATCAGATGGCAGCCTAGTATGGTCCTCCGGGGATTCTTAGCACCCTCTGCCTTCATGTCGCACTGGCCGCTGCCTTGGCCAGGTACATTCCAGCTGCCGGAGACTGAGGGCCATGATTTAAGTTGTGGAGTCATTTTGGAGGGGTTTGGCCATAACTCACCACGCTGGCCAACCCGGTTGGTGAGTGTGGGACAGCATTTCTTCTAATCCCGATGGTATAGTTACACTGCTATTGGCGGTCGTCAGAGCCCCTTTAGTGGGAACAGGATGCGCCACGAGAAGGCGGGGTTGACATTTGTCAAGGAGAGGTTGTGATGTTACGCATCACCTGACCTTACATCCCAGATAATATATATCCTGAGATAAATGGGGATCACTATTGCCCATATTTATGTCACTGTTTTCCAATAAAGAATAACTGTGCCGCCCCGGTGGCGCAGTGGTCTAAGGCGCTGGCCTCTGATCTTTCGTCCGTAAGGGGTCCGGGTTCGAATCCCGGTCAGGCATGGATGTTGTGTTTGTCTTACGGCACTGGCTCTCTCCCTTCCCTAGAACCAGTGACCCTAAATTAGGGACGGGCGACTGCTTATAGCCCATTGAGTTGCTCACGGTGGTCGTTAAACCTCCAACCAAAAAAAAAAAAAAAAAGAATAACTGTACATATATATGCATCATTGTGCAATTAAATACATCATCAAAATTGTGCAAGTTTTTTAATGGAATATTTGCATGGAAGTACTTGTGAAGGGTCTTCAGCTTGTGTTCTAAACCATTCTACAATTTTAAACGTTTTGCTGAAATCGAGCAATTTTTTTTAATGAGTTTTCAAACTGGAATTATAGGGAAGGGAGGGAGAACAAATTCCTCTTCTGCGTAGAGACCTCTGACTACATTTTGACAATTTTCAATTATTTCAAAGGAAAGTGTTGGGTCATGCTTCCCTATAACATTCTAAATTTTATTGGAATTCAACTATTTTTAGGCAGGTTGTGTAGAAGAAAAGGCAGATCCAGAAGATGCTTCAACTTGTCATTGGAGAGCTTTAATTAAAACTAATTTAGCAACCTTCTGATTTTACGCGACTGCTATATTAACTGCGATTGAGGCCAGTGCTGCTTTCTAAAAGACAGAAGGAGGGTTTTCATTCCACTGACAGCATTGTTTGTGGTTATGGGCGACTTAATATTGTTTCACTTAGTGAGTTCCGGCATATTACTTTAATTCATGATATAATGTGATTCACACTCTCTGTCTCTCTCACACACATACAAATATACACTGAGTGGCCACTTTGTTATGACCACCTGACAGTTTTAAGCAAATGAGCTATGGCTGCACGCTGTTGCCGCCAGAGGGCGAGGCTAGTATAAAAAGGGAAAGCTTAGTGCTTGCGACAGTAGTAGAAGTGATTTTTGGGTGAGGAGATTGGTAAAAAATGCGATTTGACGGACTTTCAACGAGGGGTGATTGTAGGAGCTCAGAGCCATGGAGCGAGTATCACCAAAACCGCCGCATTCGTGAAATCTTCCAGAGCAGCTGTTGTTAAAGTGTTTAAAGACTGGACTGTCATCCAAAAAACTTGGTCTCTACGTCCAACGTGTGGTCGTCATCGACTAGTGACTGCTCGGGCGGAACGGAGAGTGCCCATACTGGTAACAGACAAAAGAAGGTCAACAGTGCAGGAAATTACAGACCATCTTAATCAAGGATCCCTCAAATGATCTCTGCACGCACTGTTTGCCGTACACTGCATCGGATGGGATATGGTAGCCGAAGGCCTGTTCGAACACCTTTGCCGTCTGCAGTTAACAAGAGAAAATGTCTGCAGTTCGCGCAGGAGCACAAGGATTGGACAGTCAATAATTGGAAACAAATTATGTGGTCCGATGAATCACGTTTTTAGTTGCATCACGCCGATGGCCGAGTGAGAATTTGGCGGAAACAGTACGAAAGCATGGACCTCAAATGCATTGCTACAACCCTTCAAGCTGGTGGAGGCAACGTTATGGCTTGGGGAATGTTTTCCTGGCATGCTATGGGCCCTTTAATTCGTGTTGATCAACGTCTGACTGGCACATCATATCTAAACATCGTTGCGGACCAAGTGCATCCTGTCATGTGGATGGTTTATTCCAATGGCAATGGGTACTTTCAACAAGATAATGCATCCTGCCATAGTGCTTGCATTGTACAGGATTCGTTCCAGGAACATGCCGGTGAGTTTATTTGCTTAGGTGGCCCCCACAATCTCCAGATCTCAACCCCATTGAGAATTTGTGGGATGAAATGTAATGAGACATCAGACAGCTGGATCCACAACCCTGGAATCTCACACTCCTGGAAAGTGCTATTCATCAAGCATGGTATCAGATTCCACAAACCACCTGTTAACATCGCGTGGAGCCCATGCCACGAAGAATCGAAGCAGTATGAAAAACAAAAGGTGGCCCAACGAAGTACTGAGGGGGTGGTCGTAATAAAGTGGCCACTCAGTGTATACTCAGTGGACAAACCATTAGACATGTTTACCTAATAGTGCGTGGGTACTCTTCCAACATGAATAATAGCCTATACATTACAAAGCATCGAGTCCACCAAATGCATCGGGGTTTTAGGAGGTAATGCCAACCATTCCTGGTGCAGCATTATGCATAACTCTGCCACAGATGTTGGTCCTGGATCCATGGGTATGATGTTCTGTTCCACGACACCCGAGAGAGTTTCTAAAAGGGTTAAACCTGGAAATGTTGTGGGCCACTGGATGATTCCAAACTCAGATGACTGTTCGGCAAACCGTGACTTGGTTGTTGTAGCTCGGCGGGGTGGCACATCATTCTGCTGAAACAGATCATCAGTCTTATTGTGCACAAAGGCCATGAAAGCATGGAAGTGCTCAGCCAGCACATGCTGCTAGTGCACAGTGGTTAAGGTTTCTCCAGACAACATTAATCCATTTTGTGATGGAGATTATGAGGACGCAGGCAACCTCAAGATGAAAATATTTGTAGTGTTGTGGAAAGGAGAAATTTGTGTTCTAACAAAGAGAGAATGTCTTGATGTATGTAGTGCAAGCGTTGAACATTGGTGCTGAATGGATTCATGATATTATAGTGTGACAAATATTCACTACACACCTGTTTAAAAGATGATAATAATTTTGACGGGTTTTCCACGGTTTTCCATGCTATATACCTTTCAGAAATTTAATTAGCTCATGTGTTTGGGTTGTTGGAGTGGTTATAATAAATCTTTACCTGGTAATAAAACAAAACATGGTATCTCTTCTGTAGCGGAATATATATTTAATGCTTTTTATCGTATTGGCTTCAAAGATTGCCTTCGAAGTTTTATGATTGATGTTCTGAAGGCTTGCATGAAATTATTTCTGCTTTCTGTTTCCCATCTGGTGAATTGTAAACGTGAAAATTATGCTGTATATTGGTGATGAAACACTTTGGGATATATTTGAAGTATTGGCAAAATGTTTTTATCTGGTGAGATCAGATTGGTGTAGGCAGACAGTATATCCTCCAAGATATGTGGAGATCAGTTTTTTCGTACTTTTGTTGCTATTTTTCAACATATATAATAAATGTACATATGTGTCATTCTGTTATCAAAAGCTGCATCAAAATAGTGCAAATTTTAACCAAGATTGTTATGCAAAAGTATTGATCACATGAGGTATATTTCTCAAAAATAGTTCTCATTTGGTCCAAACTCTGTGCACATTCATTACACCTGAGTGGTGTGAGTAGTTTAGTTTCACTTCATTGTATGTACTATAGAAATGTAGTTATCTGAATCCTGTAGTAAAAATACCAAAATCAAAAGGTTCCTGGAATCACCCTTTAACTCAAAAGACTAGTAGTTCCATTACTGAAACATTATCAATAACAGGACTACTAGTATTTAGAGTTAAAATGTGATTCCAGGAACCTCTTGATTTTGGTATTTTTACTACAGGATTTAGATAACTACATTTCTATAGTACATTCATTGAAGTGAAGCTAAACTACTCACACCACTCACGTGTAATAAATGTGCACAGAGTTTGGAGATAATGAGAACTATATTTAGAAATATACCTCATGTATGAGTTCTTCATCACTTTAATATAGACCATATTCATATGATTTTCTAGCAAAAGTATTAGTTAACAGATCTTTAACTTGTGCTTTATTTTAACCCATGTGGCAATTTCAAACATTTTCAACATGTCGAGGGTACTATCAGTCCTGAACAACAACAGACTAAAGTTTTGTTGGAATCGAACCATATTTCAAAAATGGCAAAAGCAAAGTATAATGTACAAGAGAACATGCAAATTTAATATTTTCAGAAGAAAAGTAAAATAAGTAGTACCTGGACTTCTGCAGGGTTCCATTACATTCCTTTAAAGAGGGATGTATTTTTAGTAATATTTAAGCATGTGAATTGTTGTTAAGTGGTAAAAATGATGCTTTAGTATGTTAAGAGAGTAATTTATTGTTGAGTGGCTGCCTTGAAGATGCAGTAGTGTAAGCGCTGGCTTATGGCCATTCGTCGGGAAACGTTTGCGAGGCATGGTTGCAGTATTTGTCTTTGAGCCCTTTATCTCATCCTTTCCCTGGAACTAACGGAAGTAAATTACGTCCGGGCGAGCTCTTATATCCTATCGAGTTGCTCACGGTGGTTGTTAAACCTAAAAAAAAACAAAACAAAAAGAAACAAGTGACACAGGAGCTTGTCTATTTGGGTTATGTTTAAAGAGGCTGAATGACTTGGGGAAATGAAATATCATAGCAGGTTCAATAATTTACACATATAATTATAGCATCCAATCAAAATAGTTTAGAGAGCTACAGTGGCAGAGACTTTTGGGATTGGTGATTGTAATAAGTAGGAGTCACCCTACCACCCAGTGGCTCCACAACATTAATGTGCAAAACTCAGTAGAAGCTTGTATCTTGCACATAATTGAAAAATTGTATTTCTCGATTACATTATTACATGATTTTTACAAAATGTAGTGAAGTTTTTGGTCCGTGAATTTACAGGATGCCAGTGAAGAGTTGTTGTCATCAAATTTTGACAAGAAACAAAGTGTGGATGATGCTGAAAAGAAATCAAGTGATGAAGAAAAAGAGAGTGAAAAAATGTTGCTTATTAACCGTCAGATGGAATTCCAAGAACAAAGTCCTTCTGTTACCCATGACAGTCTTAGTTTAGATTCTGGTTTGCCTAAAGAACTTTCTGCAGAAGTTGTGCCTCAAGTGAATGCAACAGATGAGCCTGCAAAAGATGAAGCTGCAAAAGAATCTGCACCTGATAGACAGGTTCAAACTCAGATGACAGAGGTAGATAACCAGGTAATCAATTTTATTGTTTTCTTTACTGTCATTATTATACACACGTGTGAATGATAGCAAAATAGTTTGCTTGTTCAGTGAGGTCACAATAATTTTGAACACTTGGCCATCGAAATCATATGGTAATCTAAACAAGTAGAATAACAGCACATACCTACTAGGTATTTCCTAATCTCCACCTGTCTGGAGATCACTACAGCAGATGCCAGGTCATCATGTCTTGTCTTTCATGTTACTGTTCAATTAGTGAGATTAGATCAACTTTTGCTTTGAAATACCTAAAATGGAAACATATTTATCTTATGAGCTTTTTATCACTGTTATTACACACACACACACACACACACACACACACACACACACACACACACACACACACACACACACACACACACACACACACACACACACACACACACACACACACACACACACACACACACACACGCACACATATATTACTAAGCTGTTCTCTGACATTCAGAAGTTAGCTCCACAAAGAAATACAAATTACCAGATAAATTTTTAACTGATTACTTACTTGTTGCTGTATCAAACTTCTTCATTTACAACGATGTTGACACACACACACCTTGGGTTTCACTGACATTCAATATATGACGTACACAGGACCTTCTATACTTCATACTCATAATGACTCCTATGTTTCTCCTGTAGTACCCGGATTTCACTGCCATACGTCAGAGTAGGAACAATTACACTTTAATATACAGCCATGAGTGACTCCCTTGAGAACCCATCATTCCTGTGGAAACCCTATTTATACTCTGTTTGAATTTCATGCAAACTTCGTGTGTCTGGGACAGCAAACTCTGCAACTCACTTTTGCTCTCTGCCAACAGGACAGTGTCATCAGCATACAGCAATATGCACACAGGGATATTACCAAGACATAAACCAGTATTGTCCATCTTGGCATCACACATCCATAAATATATTAAACAGCCATTGTGATATACCACAACCTTGTCTGACTTCTGCCCAAATAGAAAACCATTTTGATAAAACACCATTCACTCATACACAAGCTCTACTGCTGGCATACATAGCTTTTGCACTACTAAGTAGATTCCCAGCAACACCATATTTATTTAATACCTTCCACAAAAGTGTCCTATTTACTCAGTTGTAAGCTTTCTCTATATCTATGAATGCAGCAAAAACTTTCTTTCCTACAGCCAGGTACTTTTTAATCATCATGTGTAATACAAAAATTTGGTTAGCGTAGCCTTTAGCAGCAAAACATCACTTTGAACATCCCACACTTCTCTAATGTAAGATCTTGTACTTTTTCAACAATGACCTTACCAAACACTTTCCCTGGCACACCCAGCAGGCCAATACCATGATAGTTCATACAGTCAGTCTGATCATCCTTTTACCTTATACAAGGTAACAATGAGAGCATCCTTCCAATCCTGAGGAACCTGTCCTAACTCCCAGAAAAACTGGCAAATCTTACCTAAGCAGTCAATTACAGAGTCACCACATTATTTCAGCATCTCAGCAGTTATGCCATCAACTCCCGGAGCCTTACAAATCTTAAGAGGTTTTAGAGCTTTAGGCACCTCTTGAGATCCCTCCTGTGCTTCCACATTTCACTGTGATATCATCTTCTTCTGCCTCAGACTCAGCTTTGCTTTCTTGAACTAATAACTCACAGAAGTATTCACCCCATCTTTCACTTAACTGATTGGTTTACCATATTATTTTCTCGATCCCATTCTGCACACAACTTATAATTTTCTTACCCCTATTTTTCCTGAGTCTTACGTACTTCCAGAAAGTTTTTCTATCTTTCCAAAAAGCCAATTCATGCCCTTACACTTTCTGCTTCCTATCCTCGCACGGGGATAACCGGTTTTCCGGTTATTTGCGGATCGGCGCCCCCACGGCCTGAGCTGACCTTGTGACGGATAATTTTTTCATTTCGTCTTGTACGATTATGTAACCGAAGGGACAGCTGTTCATCCAGCTGCTGGGGGATGGCGTCCCCACGGCCCGAGCCGACATGTACTATATGTGATGATTTTCACATTTTTAATGTTTTTTGTTTGTTCACTTGACACGCACCCGCCTCAGTTGTAGGCTGCTGAGGTTGTGATTATGCGCCAGCTCTGGATTATAGTTTCTCGTTTTCTATCCTGTCTTCTTTATTTCATGTTCCTTTCTTTGTTCTTCCGAGCTGGTTAGCTAGACCTACCTGCACGTTTGCCATGTGCGGTGACACGTAAGGTGGAAAAGGGGATGCTGGAGGCTGAGGTTTCTGGAGGCCTGGGTGTTGTTGTCGCCAGTTGCCAACACTCCTTTCTGCCCCCTGCTTCACCCTAAACGGGCGGCTGGGAACTAACCCAGTCCTAGTCAATGAGGTCTCTGGCCGAGTGGAGCCCAGACCTCTAAGGGCTTGTTGTTTCGCACGACAGGGTGAGTCTGGGGATAGGGTGGGCATGCCAAAGGGGTGTTCCCCAGGCATGGTAAAGTCTGGGTGCTCGCCGGGCGTATGTCTGCCCTATCAACTTGCTATATCCGCTTGCTATCCCTAGAGTCGTGTCCTGCGTCCACTTGGGCTTGCGGACCTCCGGCTCTCCCTCGTTGGGCTCGATTGTGGGTGGGGAAGTCGGCGGACGAATTATTAATTTATTCCATGGATGAAAATAAAGTTTCCCACGAACCAAAGAGGTAATGAGGAAGGCTCATCCCCTTCCGCCAAAAAGCATGTGCCTGATTCTTGTAATGCTCGTTTCTTTTTGTTCATTCATTAGACCCTTCAAAGCCTGTGAGTGCCAAAAGTCCATTTTGGATAAGTAAAGCACTTCAATCCATCGCAAGCTCTCCTAAGAGCGTAAAGAAGCTCCAATCTGGAGATCTTCTGGTTGAAATGTCCACTGTGGCCTACAGCTCTACACTTCTTAACACCACCACGCTGCTTGAGACTCCGGTCAAAACAACACCTCATGGATACCTAAATTCATCTCGAGGTGTTGTCTCCTCTCTGGACCTCGTCGAGTGTTCTGAGGAGGAACTACTTGAAGAACTGAGGAGTCAACACGTTACGGGTGTGCGGCGTATACTCTTCAGGTGGAATTGGCAGTCTGTCCCATCCCGCAACGTCATTTTAACATTTGACAGCCCTTCCCTGCTTACGTCCATCAAGGCAGGGTATCTTCACCTTGAGATACGTCCGTACATCCCTAACCCTCTGAGATGTTTTAGGTGTCAGTCGTACGGCCATTCTCAGTAGTCGTGCAGGAGCAATCCTAGGTGTAGACGCTGTGGTGCCACAGAGCATCTTTTGTCAGAATGTGTGGCCGAGGCTGAGTTTTGTGTGAACTGTAAGGGTTCACAAGCAGCATCAGTGAAAGATTGTCCCAAGTGGAAGGAGGAGAAGGAAATCCAAAGGCTCAAAATGGTGGAAAATATTTCCTATCCTGAGTTCAGAAGAAGAGTAGTTCCTGTTACATGTGATCGGCGATCATACGCTTCAGTGGTGGTTGCCAAATCTACGGTTGCCATTCAGACCGACATTCAGATCCCCCTTTAAATGTCCATACAATGTAAACGAAATCATCGCAGCCCGACTGGAGGCACTCCAGTCTCGAGCTAGGGGTTTGAAAGCGCCACCCACCACTTCGCCGAAGCAGACTCATCCCACCACCAACAAGGGAACTCAGGCCACTTCTTCTAACAAAAAAACCAAAGCTCAGGATAAGAAAAGCATTTCTTCTCCTCCAAAATCTCTGCAAACGACTCAACATCGTGTGCCTCCCGTTAAGGCACTTGGTACAAAGCATGCTCCCATCTTGGCCCCTGGTCACACGCCTCCAGATCTGGGGGAACCCCCATCAGAGGTGATGGAGCCTGACTTCGTTTGATCATTTTCATTTTCATTTCACTTATAACCATGGTTTCAATCATTCAGTGGAACTGTCAAGGTTTTCGGACGAGTTTTGATGAAGGGAAACATCTGCTTTCATTTTACTCTCCCGTGTGCCTTTGTCTACAGGAGACGAAGCTCAAACCATCAGACCTGCTTTCAGTTCGAGGCTACAGTGCGTATCGGACAGATAATGCATCGATAGACATCGCCTGTGAGGGAGTCGCTATTCTTGTCCCTCACGGTGTTCCGGTGTCTTCCGTTGCGATATCCACAACTTTGCAGGCCGTGGCGGTGCGAATATCTGTCCCTGGGCCTCTTACTGTCTGCAGTGTCTATCTGTCGCCGGACGAGAACGTAAACGTCTTTGTACTGGAGAGCTTGGTTGATCAGCTGCCTTCACCCTTTCTTTTACTGGGTGACTTCAATGCTCATCATCATTTGTGGGTTAGTGTCAGCATCAGCACGAGAGGTCGTCGCACAGAGTCTCTTCTGTCCTCGGCCTCTGTGTGCCTTTTTAACACCGGTGCTGACACGTACTTCCATGAGCCGACAAGATCCTTCAGTGCGATCCATTTGACCTTGGGATCACCATCGATTATTGCTGATTGGTCGTGGACGGTGTGTAATGACCTCCACGGGAGCGACCATTTTCCAATTGTCCTCTCGCATCATGCGAACATGCCATCTTCTGCCTCCCGCCCTCCTCGGTGGAGGATGGATAGTGCGAGATAGGCGGTCTTCACATCGTCCACAGTAATATATACAGGAGCATTAGCCATAGAATTTTAGAACATAGAAAAGATGTTTCAAAAGCCAATCCCAATACTGCCTTGTCTATTTTGACAATGGAAGACACATCTGCAGTTCCCCACTGGAACGAAGCAAAACGAATTGCGTCTTTTGACAATCGTTTTGCCCTCCGTTACCGTGAAAGCATAGAAATTATGTTCAACTCAATGACTTGCAACTCCGAATCTCCTCTCTACATTCCGTTGATCTGGAGATCAATTCTAAGTTTTGGCAACAAAAATAAGAAAAATTCAAATGTAGAATCTGGCAACAATCTTAGTCCTCCATTGGCGTGATGAAGACCTAAGATAAGGTCGAAAGCTTCCAACTTACGAACTTTTTATAAAAGTTTCAGTTAACGTAACTAGCGTGATCAAGTTACCTTTATTTGTTAATATTGTTACGTGTTTTGCCCATAATCGTCATGTTTCAAAACCCAGCCTTTATGCTGACGCAAACGAACCATCGCTTGAATTACGCCGTCTGCAGCTGTCTATTCAATTCTACCTGAAACTTAGATCTCTTCCAGACCATCCTTTATACGATGCAGTTTTTCATCCCCAGCATGCTCGTTTATTCGGGAACCGGCCCTCGTGCATTTCAACCTTCGGTCTTCGTATGGCGGCCGTAGCCCGTGATGTAGGGCTCGATTTGTCACTTGTTGGAGAGACCAGGGGCTTTGGGGATCCTCCATGGCACCCACTTGGTGTCATGGTTGATACCACCTTTACATCTTTCGATAAATCCTCAACCCCTGCGTCAGTGTACCAGGAGCTCTTCGTTGAGCACCGTGACCTCAATTCTGACTACACTCCTATTTTTACTGATGGCTCCAAGATGCATGGAGTTGTTGGATCTGCGGCTGTCTGTGTTGATGACGTTTCAGTAGCGCGGATCCCAGCTGAGGCCACTGTGTTTTCGGCGGAGATGCATGCTGTGTATCTCGCCCTTCTCCATGTTCAGTCGAGTTCTCATCATTGTGCTATGGTCTATACGGATTCTTTAAGTGTCTTGCAGTCCTTATCATCTGCGGATTGCCGTGACCATCCTTTTCTCTTGGATGTGAGACGGTTGCTTCGTCGTTTGCTCGAGGCCGGTTTTCAGGTTCAGTTTGCTGGATTCCTGGACATGTTGGAATCTCGGGTAACGAGTGTGCTGATGCGGCTGCTAGACCTGCTTCCTCTTTGGTCGTCACACCCTTGCCACTGTTTCACCGGGATTTCCGCTTTATCGTTCGCGACTATATCAAGCGAACGTGGCAAGGTCTGTGGGACCAATAGGTGGAAAATAAGCTGCATCGTATTAAACCTAATCTGGAAGTCGGTAAACCTCATATCGTCAGAACCGTAGGGAGGAAGTGGTGCTTGCGCGTCTCCGCATTGGGCATTGTCATTTCACTCACCGCTTTTTGCTGTGTGGCGACACTGCGCCGATGTGCGAGGCATGCAATTGTGGACTCACTGTCACTCATCTTCTGTGTACCTGTGTTCCTTTTCGTGATGTACGATTTCATTTCTTTCATTCTCATTTGTTGAACGAGGATGCCGCTACACTGCAGCGGCTCCTCAATGACCACTGCGATACTGTCGCAGTCTTCTCATTTTTTACACAAATTTACTTTTTAAACATATCTAGATTTTAGCCCTATCATCATTCTCATTCCTCAGTTTTACTTAATCAGCTAGTTTTTAACCATTGTATCATGTTTTAATACTTTTTCTTTCATTGTCTTTTTAGCCCTTCCATCATTCTCATTCCTCAGTTTTATTTGATCAGCCAGATTTTAAGTTTTATACCACTGTTTTAATACTGTTTGTTTGTCTTGTGTCTGGCGCTCTTTCGCCAAACATGGCCCTTGCGCCATTAAAATTGAACAACCAACCAACCAATCTGCTTCCTATCTGTTTCCTTTCCTTGGCAAACTAGCTTAGCTGCTTCACACTTCTTACAGCAATTTTTATCCACACAAACTCTACCTTGTAACATCCTGTTTGACATGCGATCAATCGTGAAGAACAAAAGGTATGCAGTATATTGATTATGAAATGCTTTGGGGTATATTTGAAGCCCCTAGCAAAATGTTTGCTTTGGGCTAGTCAGATTTGTGTTGACAGATAATATATCATCATCATCATCATTGTCAACCATTATCGATCCACTGCTGGACAAAGGTCTCCCCAAGTTTCCTCCACAACGGTCTGTCTTGTGCCAGTCTTCTCCATGTCGCTCCCGCATACTTTCGAATTTCATCCATCCATCGCCCATGTGGTCTTCTTCTGGGTCTTTTCCTGTCAATTGGAATCCAATCTAAAATTTCGGCTGTCCATCGATGGTCTGTCCTTCTGGCAGTATGTTCAGCCCATTACCATTTCAGGGATTTAACTCTGACCATGATGTCTTCCACTCTTGTCATTTTTCTGATCCACAAGTTCCTCTTCTTATCTCTCCTGGTTACACCAAGCATGCACCTCTCCATGCTGCTTTGAGTTGTCTGCAGCCTTTGTATGTCTCTTTTAGTTAAGGTCCACGTCTCTGCACCATACGTAAGCACTGGAAGGATGCATTGATCAAACACTTTTCTTTTAAGACATAATGGCATATTGCTCTTGGATATTATGCTGTTTTTTCCAAAAGCTCTCCAGGCAAGTTTTATACGTCGATTAATTTCTTTATCAATGTGACCCTCACTTGATATCTGCTGTCCAAGATAAACGTACGTGTCTGTTATCTCCAGCTTTTCTCCATCAATCGATAAATCTCCATTTCTTGTAAAAGCATTGAACATCACTTTTGTTTTCTGAAAGTTCATTTTTAATCCCACTTTTTCACTCTTGTCAGCAAGTTCCTGGATCATACTCTGCAGCTCTGATGGGGTAGTTGCAAAAATGACTGCGTCATCAGCAAAACGAAGGTGGGTTAGATAATCTCCATTAATTTTTATCCCTTTGTTTTCCCAGTTCAGTGATTGAAAGACATTTTCCAATGTGGCATTAAAGAGCTTGGGAGATATGGTGTCACCTTGTCTCACTCCCTTTCCAATTTTTATGTGTGTTGTATTTTCAAACAGCCGAATCTTTGCACTTGCATTTCCATAGATGTTATTAATAATATTAATGTATACATCTTCAATATTGCAGGATTTCAGAGCCATTGTAACTGCTGATGATTTCACCGAATCAAAGGCTTTTTTATAATTGTTAAAAGCCATGCACAATGGAAGTTCATATTCCTCGCTCTTTCAATTAGTTCTCTCAGTACGTGGATATGATCTATTGTGCTGTAGCCACTCCTGAATCCAGCTTGTTCTCTCGGTTGAGCCATGTCCAGGGTTACCTTCAAGCGGTGTGAAAGAACTTTAGTGAAGATTTTATAAACCACTGATAGGAGGCTGATAGGTCTGTAGTTCCTGAGATCCTCAATGTCACCTTTTTTATGTAGCAGGATCATTGTAACGTTGTTCCAATCCTCGGAAATTTTCCCTTCATTAAGGCATCGAGTGAAAATTTGGGCGAGTACTGTTTCGATTTCTCCACTTGCTTCTTGTATGATGTCTACAGTAATCCCATCTTTTCCTGGAGCTTTCCCCGTTTCATGTTCTTGATTGCATGTGCAACTTCTGCTGGGAAGACTGGAAGAACTCTGGTACTGGTACCTTTCATGATGTCTGGAGTACATGTATCATCCCTTTCATATCATTTGGAGTAGAAATCTTTCACTCTTGTCAAAATTTCTGCCTCTATTTCTTGTTACAGAACCATCTTCTTTTCTCAGTGCCATAAATTTTTTCCTTCCCTTACTGAGATGTCCCTTTGCTATCTTTAGGCTTTGGTTGTTTTCGATTGCTTTCCTCACTAGTTCACAGTTGAATTTCCTTACGTCTTCAGTGATACGTTTTCGTACTGTCTTGCATAGCTCTATATATTCCACTTTGGAAGTCACATGTTCTTTAGTTGTCCTCATCTCTCTTCTTTTTTGCATCAACATTTTGGTTTTTCCTGATAATTTATTCACATGCAACTTGTTCTTAGACCCAGCTAATTTTGTTGCTGTTTCCATAAGAGCTTTGGTTACTTTTCTGTTAACTTCAGAAATGTCCACTTCTTCCGATGTTAGGCCTTCTAAAGCAGAAAATCTGTTCTTCAGTTCCAACTTGAAGGTATTAAGGTGTTTTTTAAGGTTGGTTATGTCAATACATCTTGTTTGTCTTATGAGCTTGCCACATTCGAGTTTAGTGTTGAGGTGCATCTTACATCTCACCAATCTATGGTCACTACCTGTGTTGAACTTGTTTAGCACACTGCAGTCTTCTATGTTGAATTTTTTGTTACACATAATAAAATCAATTTCACTTGTCATCCCATTTGGATGTCCCCATGTCCATTTCCTGTGTGGCTTTTTCTTGAAAAAGCAGTTCAAGATGAAAAACCCTTCTGCCTCTGCAAACTCAACGAGAGTAATTCCACGCTGGTTTCTGTTGCAGTGACCGAATTTACCTACTGAAGTTTCATTCTGTTGTTGTTGCCCTATTTTTGCATTGAAATCTCCCATAATTATCTTCAAGTGCTGCTTACCTTTATTATTTAGATGACGAATTTCCTCATAAAATTCTTCAATTTCTTCTTCAGGATGACTTGTGGTGGGTGCATAAGTTTGAATAATCTGAGCCTTGTATCTTCTCGAGAGTTGGATAACGAGTCGTGCAGTTCTGTCAGAGGAACTTTCAACTTCTACAACTTTATCCTTGAGTTTCTTGTTTATTATAAATCCAACACCACTAGTTCTGCCAGTATCTGTCCCACGATAGTAGAAGAGATGTCCGCTTTTCAGTTCAATGAGATCTTCTCCTTTTCTCCTTACCT
This sequence comes from Macrothele yani, assembly GCA_039090855.1. NCBI lineage: Eukaryota > Metazoa > Arthropoda > Arachnida > Araneae > Macrothelidae > Macrothele > Macrothele yani. Next base: position 68,825,920 of record CM077018.1, read on the forward strand.
CACTTAGCCCGACGATGTCCCACTTGATCCTTTGTAGTTCTTCTTCCAATTCGAGAAGCCTTGAATCAGAAGATAGGGAGCGTCCATTATACGTAGCCAAGGTCAGCATCAGATGGCAGCCTAGTATGGTCCTCCGGGGATTCTTAGCACCCTCTGCCTTCATGTCGCACTGGCCGCTGCCTTGGCCAGGTACATTCCAGCTGCCGGAGACTGAGGGCCATGATTTAAGTTGTGGAGTCATTTTGGAGGGGTTTGGCCATAACTCACCACGCTGGCCAACCCGGTTGGTGAGTGTGGGACAGCATTTCCTCTAATCCCGATGGTATAGTTACACTGCTATTGGCGGTCGTCAGAGCCCCTTTAGTGGGAACAGGATGCGCCACGAGAAGGCGGGGTTGACATTTGTCAAGGAGAGGCTGTGATGTTACGCATCACCTGACCTTACATCCCAGATAATATATATCCTGAGATAAATGGGGATCACTATTGCCCATATTTATGTCACTGTTTTCCAATAAAGAATAACTGTGCCGCCCCGGTGGCGCAGTGGTCTAAGGCGCTGGCCTCTGATCTTTCGTCCGTAAGGGGTCCGGGTTCGAATCCCGGTCAGGCATGGATGTTGTGTTTGTCTTACGGCACTGGCTCTCTCCCTTCCCTAGAACCAGTGACCCTAAATTAGGGACGGGCGACTGCTTATAGCCCATTGAGTTGCTCACGGTGGTCGTTAAACCTCCAACCAAAAAAAAAAAAAAAGAATAACTGTACATATATATGCATCATTGTGCAATTAAATACATCATCAAAATTGTGCAAGTTTTTTAATGGAATATTTGCATGGAAGTACTTGTGAAGGGTCTTCAGCTTGTGTTCTAAACCATTCTACAATTTTAAACGTTTTGCTGAAATCGAGCAATTTTTTTTAATGAGTTTTCAAACTGGAATTATAGGGAAGGGAGGGGAGAACAAATTCCTCTTCTGCGTAGAGACCTCTGACTACATTTTGACAATTTTCAATTATTTCAAAGGAAAGTGTTGGGTCATGCTTCCCTATAACATTCTAAATTTTATTGGAATTCAACTATTTTTAGGCAGGTTGTGTAGAAGAAAAGGCAGATCCAGAAGATGCTTCAACTTGTCATTGGAGAGCTTTAATTAAAACTAATTTAGCAACCTTCTGATTTTACGCGACTGCTATATTAACTGCGATTGAGGCCAGTGCTGCTTTCTAAAAGACAGAAGGAGGGTTTTCATTCCACTGACAGCATTGTTTGTGGTTATGGGCGACTTAATATTGTTTCACTTAGTGAGTTCCGGCATATTACTTTAATTCATGATATAATGTGATTCACACTCTCTGTCTCTCTCACACACATACAAATATACACTGAGTGGCCACTTTGTTATGACCACCTGACAGTTTTAAGCAAATGAGCTATGGCTGCACGCTGTTGCCGCCAGAGGGCGAGGCTAGTATAAAAAGGGAAAGCTTAGTGCTTGCGACAGTAGTAGAAGTGATTTTTGGGTGAGGAGATTGGTAAAAATGCGATTTGACGGACTTTCAACGGGGGGTGATTGTAGGAGCTCAGAGCCATGGAGCGAGTATCACCAAAACCGCCGCATTCGTGAAATCTTCCAGAGCAGCTGTTGTTAAAGTGTTTAAAGACTGGACTGTCATCCAAAAAACTTGGTCTCTACGTCCAACGTGTGGTCGTCATCGACTAGTGACTGCTCGGGCGGAACGGAGAGTGTCCATACTGGTAACAGACAAAAGAAGGTCAACAGTGCAGGAAATTACAGACCATCTTAATCAAGGATCCCCTCAAATGATCTCTGCACGCACTGTTTGCCGTACACTGCATCGGATGGGATATGGTAGCCGAAGGCCTGTTCGAACACCTTTGCCGTCTGCAGTTAACAAGAGAAAATGTCTGCAGTTCGCGCAGGAGCACAAGGATTGGACAGTCAATAATTGGAAACAAATTATGTGGTCCGATGAATCACGTTTTTAGTTGCATCACGCCGATGGCCGAGTGAGAATTTGGCGGAAACAGTACGAAAGCATGGACCTCAAATGCATTGCTACAACCCTTCAAGCTGGTGGAGGCAACGTTATGGTTTGGGGAATGTTTTCCTGGCATGCTTTGGGCCCTTTAATTCGTGTTGATCAACGTCTGACTGGCACATCATATCTAAACATCGTTGCGGACCAAGTGCATCCTGTCATGTGGATGGTTTATTCCAATGGCAATGGGTACTTTCAACAAGATAATGCATCCTGCCATAGTGCTTGCATTGTACAGGATTCGTTCCAGGAACATGCCGGTGAGTTTATTTGCTTAGGTGGCCCCCACAATCTCCAGATCTCAACCCCATTGAGAATTTGTGGGATGAAATGTAATGAGACATCAGACAGCTGGATCCACAACCCTGGAATCTCACACTCCTGGAAAGTGCTATTCATCAAGCATGGTATCAGATTCCACAAACCACCTGTTAACATCGCGTGGAGCTCATGCCACGAAGAATCGAAGCAGTATGAAAAACAAAAGGTGGCCCAACGAAGTACTGAGGGGGTGGTCGTAATAAAGTGGCCACTCAGTGTATACTCAGTGGACAAACCATTAGACATGTTTACCTAATAGTGCGTGGGTACTCTTCCAACATGAATAATAGCCTATACATTACAAAGCATCGAGTCCACCAAATGCATCGGGGTTTTAGGAGGTAATGCCAACCATTCCTGGTGCAGCATTATGCATAACTCTGCCACAGATGTTGGTCCTGGATCCATGGGTATGATGTTCTGTTCCACGACACCCGAGAGAGTTTCTAAAAGGGTTAAACCTGGAAATGTTGTGGGCCACTGGATGATTCCAAACTCAGATGACTGTTCGGCAAACCGTGACTTGGTTGTTGTAGCTCGGCGGGGTGGCACATCATTCTGCTGAAACAGATCATCAGTCTTAGGGTGCACAAAGGCCATGAAAGCATGGAAGTGCTCAGCCAGCACATGCTGCTAGTGCACAGTGGTTAAGGTTTCTCCAGACACATTAATCCATTTTGTGATGGAGATTATGAGGAAGCAGGCAACCTCAAGATGAAAATATTTGTAGTGTTGTGGAAAGGAGAAATTTGTGTTATAACAAATAGAGAATGTCTTGATGTATGTAGTGCAAGTGTTGAACATTGGTGCTGAATGGATTCATGATATTATAGTGTGACAAATATTCACTACACACCTGTTTAAAAGATGATAATAATTTTGACGGGTTTTCCACGGTTTTCCATGCTATATACCTTTCAGAAATTTAATTAGCTCATGTGTTTGGGTTGTTGGAGTGGTTATAATAAATCTTTACCTGGTAATAAAACAAAACATGGTATCTCTTCTGTAGCGGAATATATATTTAATGCTTTTTATCGTATTGGCTTCAAAGATTGCCTTCGAAGTTTTATGATTGATGTTCTGAAGGCTAGCATGAAATTATTTCTGCTTTCTGTTTCCCATCTGGTGAATTGTAAACGTGAAAATTATGCTGTATATTGGTGATGAAACACTTTGGGATATATTTGAAGTATTGGCAAAATGTTTTTATCTGGTGAGATCAGATTGGTGTAGGCAGACAGTATATCCTCCAAGATACGTGGAGATCAGTTTTTTCGTACTTTTGTTGCTATTTTTCAACATATATAATAAATGTACATATGTGTCATTCTGTTATCAAAAGCTGCATCAAAATAGTGCAAATTTTAACCAAGATTGTTATGCAAAAGTATTGATCACATGAGGTATATTTCTCAAAAATAGTTCTCATTTGGTCCAAACTCTGTGCACATTCATTACACCTGAGTGGTGTGAGTAGTTTAGTTTCACTTCATTGTATGTACTATAGAAATGTAGTTATCTGAATCCTGTAGTAAAAATACCAAAATCAAAAGGTTCCTGGAATCACCCTTTAACTCAAAAGACTAGTAGTTCCATTACTGAAACATTATCAATAACAGGACTACTAGTATTTAGAGTTAAAATGTGATTCCAGGAACCTCTTGTTTTTGGTATTTTTACTACAGGATTTAGATAACTACATTTCTATAGTACATTCATTGAAGTGAAGCTAAACTACTCACACCACTCACGTGTAATAAATGTGCACAGAGTTTGGAGATAATGAGAACTATATTTAGAAATATACCTCATGTATGAGTTCTTCATCACTTTAATATAGACCATATTCATATGATTTTCTAGCAAAAGTATTAGATAACAGATCTTTAACTTGTGCTTTATTTTAACCCATGTGGCAATTTCAAACATTTTCAACATGTCGAGGGTACTATCAGTCCTGAACAACAACAGACTAAAGTTTTGTTGGAATCGAACCATTTTTCAAAAATGGCAAAAGCAAAGTATAATGTACAAGAGAACATGCAAATTTAATATTTTCAGAAGAAAAGTAAAATAAGTAGTACCTGGACTTCTGCAGGGTTCCATTACATTCCTTTAAAGAGGGATGTATGTTTAGTAATATTTAAGCATGTGAATTGTTGTTAAGTGGTAAAAATGATGCTTTAGTATGTTAAGAGAGTAATTTATTGTTGAGTGGCTGCCTTGAAGATGCAGTAGTGTAAGCGCTGGCTTATGGCCATTCGTCGGGAAACGTTTGCGAGCCATGGTTGCAGTGTTTGTCTTTGAGCCCTTTATCTCATCCTTTCCCTGGAACTAACGGAAGTAAATTACTTCCGGGCGAGCTCTTATATCCTATCGAGTTGCTCACGGTGGTTGTTAAACCTAAAAAAACAAAACAAAAAGAAACAAGTGACACAGGAGCTTGTCTATTTGGGTTATGTTTAAAGAGGCTGAATGACTTGGGGAAATGAAATATCATAGCAGGTTCAATAATTTACACATATAATTATAGTATCCAATCAAAATAGTTTAGAGAGCTACAGTGGCAGAGACTTTTGGGATTGGTGATTGTAATAAGTAGGAGTCACCCTACCACCCAGTGGCTCCACAACATTAATGTGCAAAACTCAGTAGAAGCTTGTATCTTGCACATAATTGAAAAATTGTATTTCTCGATTACATTATTACATGATTTTTACAAAATGTAGTGAAGTTTTTGGTCTGTGAATTTACAGGATGCCAGTGAAGAGTTGTTGTCATCAAATTTTGACAAGAAACAAAGTGTGGATGATGCTGAAAAGAAATCAAGTGATGAAGAAAAAGAGAGTGAAAAAATGTTGCTTATTAACCGTCAGATGGAATTCCAAGAACAAAGTCCTTCTGTTACCCATGACAGTCTTAGTTTAGATTCTGGTTTGCCTAAAGAACTTTCTGCAGAAGTTGTGCCTCAAGTGAATGCAACAGATGAGCCTGCAACAGATGAGCCTGCAACAGATGAGCCTGCAACAGATGAGCCTGCAAAAGATGAACCTGCAAAAGAATCTGCACCTGATAGACAGGTTCAAACTCAGATGATAGAGGTAGATAACCAGGTAATCAATTTTATTGTTTTCTTTACTGTCATTATTATACACACGTGTGAATGATAGCAAAATAGTTTGCTTGTTCAGTGAGGTCACAATAATTTTGAACACTTGGCCATCGAAATCATATGGTAATCTAAACAAGTAGAATAACAGCACATACCTACTAGGTATTTCCTAATCTCCACCTGTCTGGAGATCACTACAGCAGATGCCAGGTCATCATGTCTTGTCTTTCATGTTACTGTTCAATTAGTGAGATTAGATCAACTTTTGCTTTGAAATACCTAAAATGGAAACATATTTATCTTATGAGCTTTTTATCACTGTTATTAGACACACACTCACACATACATATTACTAAGCTGTTCTCTGACATTCAGAAGTTAGCTCCACAAAGAAATACAAATTACCAGATAAATTTTTAACTGATTAATTACTTGTTGCTGTATCAAACTTCTCCATTTACAGCGATGATGACACACACACACACCTTGGGTTTCACTGACATTCAATATATGACGTACACAGGACCTTCTATACTTCATACTCATAATGACTCCTATGTTTCTCCTGTAGTACCCGGATTTCACTGCCATACATCAGAGTAGGAACAATTACACTTTAATATACAGCCATGAGTGACTCCCTTGAGAACCCATCATTCCTGTGGAAACCCTATTTATACTCAGTTTGAATATTATGCAAACTTCGTGTGTCTGGGACAACATACTCTGCAACTCACCTTTGCTCTCTGCCAACAGGACAGTGTCATCAGCATACAGCAATCTGCACACAGGGATATTACCAAGACATAAACCAGTATTGTCCATCTTGGCATCACACATCCATAAATATATTAAACAGCCATTGTGATATACCACAACCTTGTCTGACTTCTGCCCAAATAGAAAACCATTTTGATAAAACACCGTTCACTCATACACAAGCTCTACTGCTGGCATACATAGCTTTTGCACTACTAAGTAGATTCCCAGCAACACCATATTTATTCAATACCTTCCACAAAAGTGTCCTATTTACTCAGTTGTAAGCTTTCTCTATATCTATGAATGCAGCAAAAACTTTCTTTCCTACAGCCAGGTACTTTTTAATCATCATGTGTAATACAAAAATTTGGTTAGCGTAGCCTGTAGCAGCAAAACATCACTTTGAACATCCCACACTTCTCTAATGTAAGATCTTGTACTTTTTCAACAATAACCTTACCAAACACTTTCCCTGGCACACCCAGTAGGCCAATACCATGATAGTTCATACAGTCAGTCTGATCATCCTTTTACCTTATACAAGGTAACAATGAGAGCATCCTTCCAATCCTGAGGAACCTTTCCTAACTCCCAGAAAAACTGGCAAATCTCACCTAAGCAGTCAATTACAGAGTCACCACATTATTTCAGCATCTCAGCAGTTATGCCATCAACTCCCGGAGCCTTACAAATATTAAGAGGTTTTAGAGCTTTACGCACCTCTTGAGATCCCTCCTGTGCTTCCACGTTTCACTGTGATATCATCTGCTTCTGCCTCAGACTCAGCTTTGCTTTCTTGAACTAATAACTCACAGAAGTATTCACCCCATCTTTCACTTAACTGATTGGTTTACCATATTATTTTCTCGATCCCATTCTGCACACAACGTATAATTTTCTTACCCCTATTTTTCCTGAGTCTTACGTACTTCCAGAAAGTTTTTCTATCTTTCCAAAAAGCCAATTCATGCCCTTACACTTTCTGCCTCCTATCCCCGCACGGGGATAACCGGTTTTCCGGTTATTTGCGGATCGGCGCCCCCACGGCCTGAGCTGACCTCGTGACGGATAATTTTTTCATTTCGTCTTGTACGATTATGTAACCGAAGGGACAGCTGTTCATCCAGCTGCTGGGGGATGGCGTCCCCACGGCCCGAGCCGACATGTACTATATGTGACGATTTTCACATTTTTAATGTTTTTTGTTTGTTCACTTGACACGCACCCGCCTCAGTTGTAGGCTGCTGAGGTTGTGATTATGCGCCAGCTCTGGATTATAGTTTCTCGTTTTCTATCCTGTCTTCTTCATTTCATGTTCCTTTCTTTGTTCTTCCGAGCTGGTTAGCTAGACCTACCTGCACGTTTGCCATGTGCGGTGACACGTAAGGTGGAAAAGGGGATGCTGGAGGCTGAGGTTTCTGGAGGCCTGGGTGTTGTTGTCGCCAGTTGCCAACACTCCTTTCTGCCCCCTGCTTCACCCTAAACGGGCGGCTGGGAACTAACCCAGTCCTAGTCAATGAGGTCTCTGGCCAAGTGGAGCCCAGACCTCTAACGGCTTGTTGTTTCGCACGACAGGGTGAGTCTGGGGATAGGGTGGGCATGCCAAAGGGGTGTTCCCCAGGCATGGGAAAGTCTGGGTGCTCGCCGGGCGCATGTCTGCCCTATCAACTTGCTATATCCGCTTGCTATCCCTAGAGCCGTGTCCTGCGTCCACTTGGGCTTGTGGACCTCCGGCTCTCCCTCGTTGGGCTCGATTGTGGGTGGGGAAGTCGGCGGACGAATCATTAATTTATTCCATGGATGAAAATAAAGTTTCCCACGAACCAAAAAGTAAAAAAAAAAGGTAATGAGGAAGGCTCATCCCCTTCCGCCAAAAAGCATGTTCCTGATTCTTGTAATGCTCGTTTCTTTTTTGTTCATTCATTAGACCCTTCAAAGCCTCTGAGTGCCAAAAGTCCATTTTGGATAAGTAAAGCACTTCAATCCATCGCAAGCTCTCCTAAGAGCGTAAAGAAGCTCCAATCTGGAGATCTTCTGGTTGAAATGTCCACTGTGGCCTACAGCTCTACACTTCTTAACACCACCACGCTGCTTGAGACTCCGGTCAAAATAACACCTCATGGATACCTAAATTCATCTCGAGGTGTTGTCTCCTCTCTGGACCTCGTTGAGTGTTCTGAGGAGGAACTACTTGAAGAACTGAGGAGTCAACACGTTACGGGTGTGCGGCGTATACTCTTCCGGTGGAATTGGCAGTCTGTCCCATCCCGCAACGTCATTTTAACATTTGACAGCCCTTCCCTGCCTACGTCCATCAAGGCAGGGTATCTTCACCTTGAGATACGTCCGTACATCCCTAACCCTCTGAGATGTTTTAAGTGTCAGTCGTACGGCCATTCTCAGTAGTCGTGCAGGAGCAATCCTAGGTGTGGACGCTGTGGTGCCACAGAGCATCTTTTGTCAGAATGTGTGGCCGAGGCTGAGTTTTGTGTGAACTGTAAGGGTTCACACGCAGCATCAGCGAAAGATTGTCCCAAGTGGAAGGAGGAGAAGGAAATCCAAAGGCTCAAAATGGTGGAAAATATTTCCTATCCTGAGGCCAGAAGAAGAGTAGTTCCTGTTACATGTGATCGGCGATCATACGATTCAGTGGTGGTTGCCAAATCTACGGTTGCCATTCAGACCGACATTCAGATCCCCCTAAATGTCCATACAATGTAAACGAAATCATCGCAGCCCGACTGGAGGCACTCCAGTCTCGAGCTAGGGGTTTCAAAGCTCCACCCACCACTTCGCCGAAGCAGACTCATCCCACCACCAACAAGGGAACTCAGGCCACTTCTTCTAACAAAAAAACCAAAGCTCAGGATAAGAAAAGCATTTCTTCTCCTCCAAAATCTCTGCAAACGACTCAACATCGTGTGCCTCCCGTTAAGGCACTTGGTGCAAAGCATGCTCCCATCTTGGCCCCTGGTCACACGCCTCCAGATCTGGGGGAACCCCCATCAGAGGTGATGGAGCCTGACTTCGTTTGATCATTTTCATTTCACTTATAACCATGGTTTCAATCATTAAGTGGAACTGTTGAGGTTTTCGGACGAGTTTTGATGAAGGGAAACATCTGCTTTCATTTTACTCTCCCGTGTGCCTTTGTCTACAGGAGACGAAGCTCAAACCATCAGACCTGCTTTCAGTTCGAGGCTACAGTGCGTATCGGACAGATAATGCATCGATAGACATCGCCTGTGAGGAAGTCGCTATTCTTGTCCCTCACGGTGTTCCGGTGTCTTCCGTTGCGATATCCACAACTTTGCAGGCCGTGGCGGTGCGAATATCTGTCCCTGGGCCTCTTACTGTCTGCAGTGTCTATCTGCCGCCGGACGAAAACGTAAGCATCTCTGTACTGGAGAGATTGGTTGATCAGCTGCCTTCACCCTTTCTTTTACTGGGTGACTTCAATGCTCATCATCATTTGTGGGTTAGTGTCAGCATCAGCACGAGAGGTCGTCGCAGAGAGTCTCTTCTGTCCTCGGCCTCTGTGTGCCTTTTTAACACCGGTGCTGACACGTACTTCCATGAGCCGACAAGATCCTTCAGTGCGATCGATTTGACCTTGGGATCACCATCGATTATGGCTGATTGGTCCTGGACGGTGTGTAATGACCTCCACGGGAGCGACCATTTTCCAATTGTCCTCTCGCATCATGCGAACATGCCATCTTCTGCCTCCCGCCCTCCTCGGTGGAGGATGGATAGTGCGAGATAGGCGGTCTTCACATCGTCCACAGTAATATCTTCTGCAATAGTGACCCAAGAGTCAATCGACGCAGCTGTTCTTGAAGTCACAAATTGCATTCTTCAGGCAGCTGATCTTTCTATACCGAAAACATCTACGACACTCTCCAGAAGTCCGAAGCCTTGGTGGACCCCTGAATGCACAGTTGCTAGGAGAGCTCAACATAAGGCTTGGTCTACGTTTCGACGTTATCCGACCGATGCTAATCTCGTGGCATTCAAACGAGCAAAATCCTATGCTCGGTTGGTGCGTCGACGTAGCAAGAGGGTCTTGGATCCAGTATGTATCCTCTCTCACTTCACGTGCCAGTTCGAAAATTGTGTGGGACAAGATTCGTAAGATCCGGGGTAACTACAGCTCTCACCAGATCTCCATTCTCGAGAGTAACGGCTGCACATATGCTGAAGTCGGGGAGATTGCTGATTGTTTGGGGGAGGCGTTTGCCTCCGTGTCGAGTGACCTGGTGTATCCTTCCTCCTTTCTGAGGATTAAATCCACTGCGGAACGCCAGAGAATCTCCTTTGCGCCTTTTAATGACACAAGTTATAACACCCCCTTTAGCATATTTGAACTCAGGGTGGCTCTGCATCGGTCCGGCGCTACATCTGTCGATCCCGATGGGATCCACTATGACATGCTTCGTCATCTCTCGCAGTCGTCTCTCGAGAATCTGTTAATCCTGTACAATCGTATTTGGTCGAAGCACAGTTTCCCGTAATCTTGGCGAAAAGCTTTTGTTCTGCCTTTTCCCAAATCTGGCAAGGATCCCAAGTCTCCCTCTAGTTATCGTCCAATTGCTCTCACTAGCTGTCTGTGTAAAGTTCTTGAACGCATGGTTAATTCCCGGTTAGTTCATTTTTTAGAATATCATCACGTACTTTCACCATCACAAAGCGGCTTTCGCCATCATCGTTCACCTCACGATCCTCTCCTGCACCTTGAGACACCTGTGCGCAAGGTGTTCGTGCGTAGGCAGCACCTGGTTTCTGTATTTTTTGATATTGAAAAAGCCTATGATCGAGCGTGGTGGCACGGTATTATCCGTGACCTCTACGCATGCGGATTGCGAGGAAATCTTCCAACCTTCATCGTTAATTTTCTTCACAATCGATTGTTCCAGGTGCGCCTGGGTACGACGCTCTCGGCACCATTCCATCAAGAACAAGGTGTTCCTCAAGGTTGCATTTTATCTGTCACATTGTTCATCGTTCGCATTAATTGTCTCTTCACAAATCTTCCTCCTTCGGTTTCGGCTACTGTTTATGTTGATGATTTACACATTTTCTGCTCGTCATCAAGTATGTGTTTTATTGAAAGGCAGTTGCAGTCTGCAATTATTCAGATTTTTTAGCGACAAGTAGCAATGGTTTCGTTCTTTCTCCAGACAAGACAGCGTGTGTTCATTTCTGCCGGAGGCGTGGCCTCCGTCCTGACCCCGAGCTGTATTTAGACCGTGCAGCCATACCAGTTTTGCCGGAGACCAAGTTCCTTGGACTGACCGTTGAACGTGCGCACATTCGGCGGCTCAAGATTTCCTGTCTGCGGGCTTTATCTATTCTTAAGATCCTTTGGAGAGTCACGTGGAGCGCAGACGGATGTCTTTAATTCGCATTTACCATTCCTTAATACGGTCGAAACTGGATTATGGTTGTATCGTGTATGGCTCTGCTCGTCGTTACGTTCTCCGGCCTTTGGACATTATTCACCATTAAGCACTGCGTCTTTGTTCGGGAGCATTTGGAACATCTCCAATTCCCAGCCTTTACGCTGACGCAAACGAACCATCGCTTGAATTACGCCGTCTGCAGCTGTCTATTCAATTCTACCTGAAACTTAGATCTCTTCCAGACCATCCTTTATACGATGCAGTTTTTCATCCCCAGCATGCTCGTTTATTCGGGAACCGGCCCTCGTGCATTTCAACCTTCGGTCTTCGTATGGCGGCCGTAGCCCGTGATGTAGGGCTCGACTTGTCACTTGTTGGAGAGACCAGGGACTTTGGGGATCCTCCATGGCACCCACTTGGTGTCATGGTTGATACCACCTTTACATCTTTCGATAAATCCTCAACCCCTGCGTCAGTGTACCAGCAGCTCTTCGTTGAGCACCGTGACCTCAATTCTGACTACACTCCTATTTTTACTGATGGCTCCAAGATGCATGGAGTTGTTGGATCCGCGGCTGTCTGTGTTGATGACGTTTCAGTAGCGCGGATCCCAGCTGAGGCCACGGTGTTTTCGGCGGAGATGCATACTGTGTATCTCGCCTTTCTCCATGTTCAGTCGAGTTCTCATCATTGTGCTATGGTCTATACGGATTCTTTAAGTGTCTTGCAGTCCTTATCATCTGCGGATTGCCGTGACCATCCTTTTCTCTTGGATGTGAGACGGTTGCTTCGTCTTTTGCTTGAGGCCGGTTTTCAGGTTCAGTTTGCTGGATTCCTGGACATGTTGGAATCTCGGGTAACGAGTGTGCTGATGCTGCGGCTGCTAGACCTGCTTCCTCTTTGGTCGTCACACCCTTGCCACTGTTTCACCGGGATTTCCGCTTTATCGTTCACGACTATATCAAGCGAAAGTGGCAGGGTCTGTGGGACCAATAGGTGGAAAATAAGCTGCATCGTATTGAACCTAATCTGGAAGTCTGGAAACCTCATATCGTCGGAGCCGTAGGAAGGAAGTGGTGCTTGCGCGTCTCCGCATTGGGCATTGTCATTTCACTCACCACTTTTTGCTGTGTGGCGACACTACGCCGATGTGCGAGGCATGCAATTGCTGACTCACTGTCACTCATCTTCTGTGTACCTGTGTTCGTTTTCGTGATGTACGTTTTCATTTCTTTTTTTCTCGTAGCGGCTCCTCAATGACCACTGCGATACTGTCGCAGTCTTCTCATTTTTTAAACAAATTGACTTTTTTAAACATATCTAGATTTTAGCCCTATCATCATTCTCATTCCTCAGTTTTACTTAATCAGCTAGTTTTTAACCATTGTATAATGTTTTAATACTTTTTGTTTCATTGTCTTTTTAGCCCTTCCATCATTCTCATTCCTCAGTTTTATTTGATCAGCCAGATTTTAAGTTTTATACCACTGTTTTAATACTGTTTGTTTGTCTTGTGTCTGGTGCTCTTTGGCCAAACATGGCCCTTGCGCCATTAAAATTGAACAACCAACCAACCAATCTGCTTCCTATCTGTTTCCTTTCCTTGGCAAACTAGCTTAGCTGCTTCACGCTTCTTACAGCAATTTTTATCCACACAAACTCTACCTTGTAATATCCTGTTTGACATGCGATCAATCGTGAAGAACAAAAGGTATGCAGTATATTGATTATGAAATGCTTTGGGGTATATTTGAAGCCCCTAGCAAACTGTTTGCTTTGGGCTAGTCAGATTTGTGTTGACAGATAATATATCATCATCATCATTGTCAACCATTATCGAACCACTGCTGGACGAAGGTCTCCCCAAGTTTCCTCCACAACGGTCTGTCTTGTGCCAGTCTTCTCCGTGTCGCTCCTGCATACTTTCGAATTTCATCCATCCATCGCCCATGTGGTCTTCTTCTGGGTCATTTCCTGTCCCTTGGAATCCAATCTAAAATTTCGGCTGTCCATCGATGGTCTGTCCTTCTGGCAGTATGTCCAGCCCATTGCCATTTCAGGGATTTAACTCTGACCATGATGTCTTCCACTCTTGTCATTTTTCTGATCCACAAGTTCCTCTTCTTATCTCTCCTGGTTACACCAAGCATGCACCTCTCCATGCTGCTTTGAGTTGTCTGCAGCCTTTGTATGTCTCTTTTAGTTAAGGTCCACGTCTCTGAACCATACCTAAGCACTGGAAGGATGCATTGATCAAACACTTTTCTTTTAAGACATAATGGCATATTGCTCTTGGATATTATGCTGTTTCTTCCAAAAGCTCTCCAGGCAAGTTTTGTACGTCGATTAATTTCTTCATCAATGTGACCCTCACTTGATATCTGCTGTCCAAGATAAACGTATGTGTCTGTTATCTCCAGCTTTTCTCCATCAATCGATAAATCTCCATTTCTTGTAAAAGCATTGAACATCACTTTTGTCTTCTGAAAGTTCATTTTTAATCCCACTTCTTCACTCTTGTCAGCAAGTTCCTGGATCATACTCTGCAGCTCTGATGGGGTAGTTGCAAAAATGACTGCATCATCAGCAAAACGAAGGTGGGTTAGATAATCTCCATTAATTTTTATCCCTTTGTTTTCCCAGTTCAGTGATTGAAAGACATTTTCCAATGTGGCATTAAACAGCTTGGGAGATATGGTGTCACCTTGTCTCACTCCCTTTCCAATTTTTATGTGTGTTGTATTTTCAAACAGCCGAATCTTTGCACTTGCATTTTCATAGATGTTATTAATAATATTAATGTATGCATCTTCAATACTGCAGGATTTCAGAGCCATTGTAACTGCTGATGATTTCACCGAATCAAAGGCTTTTTCATAATCGATAAAAGCCATGCACAATGGAAGTTCATATTCCCTCGCTCTTTCAATTAGTTCTCTCAGTACGTGAATATGATCTATTGTGCTGTAGCCACTCCTAAATCCAGCTTGTTCTCTCGGTTGAGCCATGTCCAGTGTTACCTTCAAGCGGTGTGAAAGAACTTTAGTGAAGATTTTATAAACCACTGATAGGAGGCTGATAGGTCTGTAGTTCCTGAGATCCTCAATGTCACCTTTTTTATGTAGCAGGATCATTGTAGCGTTGTTCCAATCCTCAGAAATCTTCCCTTCATTAAGGCATCGAGTGAAAATTTGGGCGAGTACTGTTTCGATTTCTCCACTTGCTTCTTGTATGATGTCTACAGTAATTCCATCTTTTCCTGGAGCTTTTCCCCGTTTCATGTTCTTGGTTGCATGTGCAACTTCTGCTGGGAAGACTGGAAGAACTCTGGTACTGGTACCTTTCATGATGTCTGGAGTACATGTATCATCCCTTTCATATAATTTGGAATAGAAATCTTTCACTCTTGTCAAAATTTCGCCTCTATTTCTTGTTACAGAACCATCTTCTTTTCTCAGTGCCATAATTTGTTTCCTTCCCTTACTGAGATGTCCCTTTGCTATCTTTAGGCTTTGGTTGTTTTCGATTGCTTTCCTCACTAGTTCGCAGTTGAATTTCCTTACGTCTTCAGTGATACTTTTTCGTACTGTCTTGCATAGCTCTATATATTCCACTTTGGAAGTCACATGTTCTTTAGTTGTCCTCATCTCTCTTCTTTTTTGCATCAACATTTTGGTTTTTCCTGATAATTTATTCACATGCAACTTGTTCTGAGACCCAGCTAATTTTGTTGCTGTTTCCATTAGAGCTTTGGTTACTTTTCTGTTAACTTCAGAAATGTCCACTTCTTCCGTTGTTAGGCCTTCTAAAGCAGAGAATCTGTTCTTCAGTTCCAACTTGAAGGTATTATGGTGTTTTTTAAGGTTGGTTATGTCAATACATCTTGTTTGTCTTATGAGCTTGCCACGTTCGAGTTTAGTGTTCAGGTGCATCTTACATCTCACCAAGCTATGGTCACTACCTGTGTTGAACTTGTTTAGCACACTGCAGTCTTCTATGTTGAATTTTTTGTTACACATAATAAAATCAATTTCACTTGTCATCCCATTTGGATGTCCCCATGTCCATTTCCTGTGTGGCTTTTTCTTGAAAAAGGTGTTCAAGATGAAAAACCCTTCTGCCTCTGCAAAGTCAACGAGAGTAATTCCACGCTGGTTTCTGTTGCCATGACCGAATTTACCTACTGAAGTTTCATTCTGTTGCTGTTGCCCTATTTTTGCATTGAAATCTCCCATAATTATCTTCAAGTGCTGCTTACCATTATTATTTAGATGACGAATTTCCTCATAAAATTCTTCAATTTCTTCTTCAGGATGACTTGTGGTGGGTGCATAAGTTTGAATAATCTGAGCCTTGTATCTTCTCGAGAGTTGGATAACGAGTCGTGCATCTCTGTCAGAGGAACTTTCAACTTCTACTACTTTATCCTTCAGTTTCTTGTTTATTATAAATTCAACACCACTAGTTCTGCCAGTATCTGTCCCACGATAGTAGAAGAGATGTCCACTTTTCAGTTCAATGAGATCTTCACCCTTTCTCCTTACCTCACTTAGCCCGACGATGTCCCACTTGATCCTTTGTAGTTCTTCTTCCAATTCGAGAAGCCTTGAATCAGAAGATAGGGAGCGACCATTATACGTAGCCAAGGTCAGCATCAGATGGCAGCCTAGTATGGTCCGCCTAGTATGGTCCTCCGGGGATTCTTAGCACCCTCTGCCTTCATGTCGCACTGGCCGCTGCCTTGGCCAGGTACATTCCAGCTGCCGGAGACTGAGGGCCATGATTTAAGTTGTGGAGTCATTTTGGAGGGGTTTGGCCATAACTCACCACGCTGGCCAAGCGGGTTGGTGAGTGTGGGATAGCATTTCCTCTAATCCCGATGGTATAGTTACACCGCTATTGGCGGTCGTCAGAGCCCCTTTAGTGGGAACAATATGCACCACGAGAAGGCGGGGTTGACATTTGTCAAGGAGAGGCTGTGATGTTTCACATCACCTGACCTTACATCCCAGATAATATATATCCTGAGATAAATAGGGGATCACTATTGCCCATATTTATGTCACTGTTTTCCAATAAAGAATAACTGTACATATGCATCATTGTGCAATTAAATACATCATCAAAATTGTGCAAGTTTTTTAATAGAATATTTGCATGGAAGTACTTGTGAAGGGTCTTCAGCTTGTGTTCTAAACCATTCTACAACTTTAACCGTTTTGCTGAAATCGAGGAATTTTTTTTAATGAGTTTTCAAACTGGAATTATAGGGAAGGGAGGGGAGAACAAATTCCTCTTCTGCGTAGAGACCTCTGACTACATTTTGACAATTTTCAATTATTTCAAAGGAAAGTGTTGGGTCATGCTTCCCTACAACATTCTAAATTTTATTGGAATTCAACTATTTTTAGGCAGGTTGTGTAGAGAAAAGGCAGATCCAGAAGATGCTTCAACTTGTCATTGGAGAGCTTTAATTAAAACTAATTTAGCAACCTTCTGATTTTACGCGGCTGCTACGTTAACTGCGATTGAGGCCAGTGCTGCTTTCTTAAAGACAGAAGGAGGGTTTTCATTCCACTGACATCATTGTTTGTGGTTATGGGCGACTTAATATTGTTTCACTTAGTGAGTTCCGGCATATTACTTTAATTCATGATATAATGTGATTCACACTCTGTCTCTCTCACACACATACAAATATACACTGAGTGGCCACTTTGTTATGACCTCCTGACAGTTTTAAGCAAATGAGCTATGGCTGCATGCTGTTGCCGCCAGAGGGCGAGGCTAGTATAAAAAGGGAAAGCTTAGTGCTTGCGACAGTAGTAGAAATGATTTTTGGGTAATGAGATGGGTAAAAATGCGATTTGACTGACTTTCAACGTGGGATGATTGTAGGAGCTCAGAGCCATGGAGCGAGTATCACCAAAACCGCCGCATTCGTGAAATCTTCCAGAGCAGCTGTTGTTAAAGTGTTTAAAGACTGGACTGTCATCCAAAAAACTTGGTCTCTACGTGCAACGTGTGGTCGTCAGCGACTAGTAACTGCTCGGGCGGAACAGAGAGTGTCCATACTGGTAACAGACAAAAGAAGGTCAACACTGCAGCAAATTACAGACCATCTTAATCAAGGATCGCCTCAAATGATCTCTGCACGCACTGTTTGCCGTACACTGCATCGGATGGGATATGGTAGCCGAAGGCCTGTTCGAACACCTTTGCCGTCTGTAGTTAACAAGAGAAAATGTCTCCAGTTCGCACAGGAGCACAAGGATTGGACAGTCAATAATTGGAAACAAATTATGTGGTCCGATGAATCACGTTTTTAGTTGCATCACGCCGATGGCCGAGTGAGAATTTGGCGGAAACAGTACGAAAGCATGGACCTCAAATGCATTGCTACAACCCTTCAAGCTGGTGGAGGCAACGTTATGGTTTGGAGAATGTTTTCCTGGCATGCTTTGGGCCCTTTAATTCGTGTTGATCAACGTCTGACTAGCACATCATATCTAAACATCGTTGCGGACCAAGTGCATCCTGTCATGTGGATGGTTTATTCCAATGGCGATGGGTACTTTCAATAAGATAATGCATCCTGCCATAGTGCTTGCATTCTACAGGATTCGTTCCAGGAACATGCCGGTGAGTTTATTTGCTTAGGTGGCCCCCACAATCTCCAGATCTCAACCCCATTGAGAATTAGTGGGATGAAATGTAATGAGACATCAGACAGCTGGATCCACAACCCTGGAATCTCACACTCCTGGAAAGTGCTATTCATCAAGCATGGTATCAGATTCCACAAACCACCTGTTAACATCGCGTGGAGCTCATGCCGCGAAGAATCGAAGCAGTATGAAAAACAAAAGGTGGCCCAACGAAGTACTGAGGGGGTGGTCGTAATAAAGTGGCCACTCAGTGTATACTCAGTGGACAAACCATTAGACATGTTTACCTAATAGTGCGTGGGTACTCTTCCAGCACGAATAATAGCCTATACATTACAAAGCATCGAGTCCACCAAATGCATCGGGGGTTTTAGGAGGTAATGCCAACCATTCCTGGTGCAGCATTATGCATAACTCTGCCACAGATGTTGGTCCTGGATCCATGGGTATGATGTTCTGTTCCACGACACCCGAGAGAATTTCTAAAAGGGTTAAACTTGGGAATGTTGTGGGCCACTGGATGATTCCAAACTCAGATGACTGTTCCGCAAACCGTTACTTGGTTGTTGTGGCTCGGCGGGGTGGCACATCATCCTGCTGAAACAGATCATCAGTCTTAGTGTGCACAAAGGCCATGAAAGCATGGAAGTGCTCAGCCAGCACATGCTGCTAGTGCACAGTGGTCAAGGTTTCTCCAGACAACATTAATCCATTTTGTGATGGAGATTATGAGGAAGCAGGCAACCTCCAGATGAAAAATATTTGTAGTGTTGTGGAAAGGAGAAATTTGTGTTATAATAAATAGAGAATGTCTTGATGTATGTACTGCAAGCGTTGAACATTGGTGCTTAATGGATTCATGTTATATAATAGTGTGACAAATATTCACTACACACCTGTTTAAAAGATGATAATTTTGACTGGTTTTCCACGGTTTTCCATGCTATATACCTTTCAGAAATTTAATTAGCTCATGTGGTTGGGTTGTTGGAGTGGTTATAATAAATCTTTACCTGGTAATAAAACAAAACATGGTATCTCTTCTGTAGCGGAATATATATTTAATGCTTTTTATCGTATTGGCTTCAAAGATTGCCTTCGAAGTTTTATGATTGATGTTCTGAAGGCTTGCATGAAATTATTTCTGCTTTCTGTTTCCCATCTGGTGAATTGTAAACGTGAAAATTATGCTGTATATTGGTGATGAAACACTTTGGGATATATTTGAAGTATTGACAAAATGTTTTTATCTGGTGAGATCAGATTTGTGTAGGCAGACATATAGGATTTAGATAACTACATTTCTATAGTACATTCATTGAAGTGAAGCTAAACTAATCACACCACTCATGTGTAATAAACGTGCACAGATTTTTAGATAATGAGAACTATATTTAGAAATATACCTCATGTATGAGTTCTTCATCACTTTAATATAGACCATATTCATATGATTTTCTAGCAAAAGTATTAGTTAACAGATCTTTGACTTGTGCTTTATTTTAACCCATGTGGCAATTTCAAACATTTTCAACATGTCGAGGGTACTATCAGTCCTGAACAACAACAGACTAAAGTTTTGTTGGAATCGAACCATTTTTCAAAAATGGCAAAAGCAAAGTATAATGTACAAGAGAACATGCAAATTTAATATTTTCAGAAGAAAAGTAAAATAAGTAGTACCTGGACTTCTGCAGGGTTCCATTACATTCCTTTAAAGAGGGATGTATGTTTAGTAATATTTAAGCATGTGAATTGTTGTTAAGTGGTAAAAATGATGCTTTAGTATGTTAAGAGAGTAATTTATTGTTGAGTGGCTGCCTTGAAGATGCAGTAGTGTAAGCGCTGGCTTATGGCGATTCGTCGGGAAACGTTTGCGAGGCATGGTTGCAGTGTTTGTCTTTGAGCCCTTTATCTCATCCTTTCCCTGGAACTAACGGAAGTAAATTACGTCCGGGCGAGCTCTTATATTCTATCGAGTTGCTCACGGTGGTTGTTAAACCTTAAATAAAAAAAAACAAAAAAACAAGTGACACAGGAGCTTGTTTATTTGGGTTATGTTTAAAGAGGCTGAATGATTTGGGGAAATGAAATATCATAGCAGGTTCAATAATTTTTACGTATCATTATAGCATCCAATCAAAATAGTTTAGAGAGCTAAAGTGGCAGAGACTTTTGGGATTGGTGATTGTAATAAGTAGGAGTCACACTACCACCCAGTGACTTCACAACATTAATGTGCAAAACTCAGTAGAAGCTTGTATCTTGCACATAATTGAAAAATTGTTTTTCTCAATTACATTATTACATGATTTTTACAAAATGTAGTGAAATTTTTGGTCCGTGAATTTACAGGATGCCAATGAAGAGTTGTTGTCATCAATTTTTGACAAGAAATTAACTCTGGATGATGCTGAAAGCAAATCAAGTGATGAAGAAAAAGAGAGTGAAGAAATGTTGCTTTTTAACCGTCAGATGGAATTCCAAGAACAAAGTCCTTCTGTTACCCATGACAGTCTTAGTTTAGATTCTGGTTTGCCTAAAGAACTTTCTGCAGAAGTTGTGCCTCAAGTAAATGCAACAGATGAGCCTGCAACAGATGAGCCTGCAACAGATGAGCCTGCAACAGATGAGCCTGCAGAAGATGAACCTGCAAAAGAATCTGCACCTGATAGACAGGTTCAAACTCAGATGATAGAGGTAGATAACCAGGTAATCCATTTTATTGTTTTCTTTACTGTCATTATTCTACACATGTGTGAATGATAGCAAAATAGTTTGCTTATTCAGTGAGGTTACAATAATTTTTAAGCACTTGGCCATCAAAATCATATGGTAATCTAAACAAGTACAATAACAGCACATACCTACTAGGTATTTCCTAATCTCCACCTGTCTGGAGATCACTACAGCAGATGCCAGGTCATCATGTCTTGTTCAATTAGTGAGATTAGATCAACTTTTGCTTTGAAATACCTAAAATGGAAACATATTTATCTTATGAGCTTTTTATCACTGTTATTACACACACACACACACACACACACACACACACACACACACACACGCACACATACATATTACTAAGCTGTTCTCTGACATTCAGAGGTTAGCTCCACAAAGAAATACAAACTACCAGATAAATTTTTAACTGATTACTTACTGTTGCTGTATCAAACTTCTCCATTTACAGCTATGTTGACACACACACACCTTGGGTTTCAGTGACATCCAATATATGACGTACACAGGACCTTCTATACTTCATACTCATAATGACTCCTATGTTTCTCCTGTAGTACCCGGATATCACTGCCATACATCAGAGTAGGAACAATTACACTTTAATATACAGCCATGAGTGACTCCCTTGAGAACCCATCATTCCTGTGAAAACCTCTCAAATCATAAATAACTTTCAATGAAGAATTCATGCACCTACTAATTTCACCATCCAATTCGTTTTCTCTGTGAAAGATTCTTCCTAAATACACAAACTCATTCACCTGGTCAATCACTGTGCCATTTAAACTTATATTATTATTCAGTGCTAACAGTTTCTGGAGGCAATGTTATGGTTTGGGGAATGTTTTCCTGGCATGCTATGGGCCCTTTAATTTGTGTTGATCAACGTCTGACTGGCGCATCATATCTAAATATCGTTGCAGACCAAGTGCATCCTGTCATGTGGATGGTTTATCCCAATGGCGATGGCTACTTTCAGGAAGATAATGCGTCCTACCATAGTGCTCGTATTGTACAGGATTCGTTTCAGGAACATGCCGGTGAGTTTATTTGCTTAGGTGGCCCCCACAATCACCAGATCTCAACCCCATTGAGAATTTGTGGGATGAAGTTGAAAAAGCCATCAGACAGCTGGATCCACAACCCTGCAATCTCACACTCCTGGAAAGTGCTATTCATCAAGCATGGTCTCAGATTCCACAAAGCACTTAACATCTCGTGGAGTCTATGCCACGAAGAATCGAAGCAGTATTAAAGGCAAAAGGTGGCCCAACGAAGTACTGAGAGGGTGATCATTATAAAGTGGCCACTCAGTGTATACTCAGTGGACAAACCATTAGACATGTCTACCTAATGGTGCGTAGGTACTCCTCAAACACAAATAATAGCCTATACATTACAAAGCATGGAGTCCTCCTAATGCATCAGGGTTTTAGGAGGTAATGCCAACCATTCCTGGTGCAGCATTATGCATAACTCTGCCACAGATGTTGGTCCTGGATCCATGGGTACGATGTTCTGTTCCACGACACCCGAGAGAGTTTCTAAAAGGGTTAAACCTGGAAATGTTGTGGGCCACTCGATGATTCCAAACTCAGATGACTGTTCTGCAAACCGTGACTTGGTTGTTGTAGCCTGGCGGGGTGGCACATCATCCTGCTGAAACAGATCACCAAAACGTTGTCCTTCCGCCATTCTGCTAAAAAATCGCCATTCCGACGAAATCGGCGCCAATTTTGCGCCAAAAGTTAAAATTTACCGGTTATCTTACGACATTCGAAATAGATTCAGCGGTTAATTCGTACGTGAGATTCTTCCGCGGATTCGCGGAGTCCCCTCCGTTTTTTTTTTCTTTTGTCATTTTCGTCAAGATCGGTGCAAAAGTGAAGAAATCTTCTTGATATTTGTGGGGGGTCGTATTCCGTCTGGGGACGTGGTTTTTTCTTTTTAAACGTTCGGAAACGTTAAACGAAGTGCAGATTTCCCCCGTAATTTTTTTTTTTTTTTTCTCTCGCGATGTTGCTTCTGTTCAGTATTGTTAAATATAATTTCATTGCATAATTTCTGCTTGAAATTGTAAGCAACGATTTCCGAAAACGGAAGTTAGGCCGCCTGAAAATTTCTCCGTAATCTTCGGCGACGAGATTCTCACGCTGATTCGAGGAATTCTGTCTTTTTTTGTTATCATTTGGAGCATGTACGAATTCGATGCATAACTGAACAGAAATTTTGGGAGGATTGGTAGCGGGGGGTCGTTTTCTCCGTCGGAGGACGTAATTTTGGAATTTCAACCTTCGAAAACGGAAAGTAGACGGAGGTAAGATTTCTCTGGTAATCGTAATTTTTTTTGTTAGATATCATTTTATTCCATAAATATTTGTATTTCAGCTTGAAAATGTTGGATAAATTTCCGAAAAACTGAAGTCAATTCAGCTTGAAAATGTTGGATAAATTTCCGTAAACTGAAGGCTTGAAAAACCGTTATTTCAAGCCCTGTTTCCCGATTCAGTGATCGCAAAAAATATTCGTGTGGAAGAACCAAGGCTACTGCACTAATTCAGACATGGCCAGTGTTTCTACAAGTAACATCGTATCTGAAGTTTAAAAAAGCCTTTTTCTCTATCTACGGACGGAAGTAATGATGCTCAAGCAAATAAACTGTATCTCATTACAATAACATATTTTGAGGAAAAATAGAGAAAAATTCAACTGTTTTGTTATCATTGGTTGAATCAAGTAATAATACAGGTGAAAGAATATCAACGTTTTGAACAATGAGTTTGTTAAAAAAAATATCTCGTGGAGCAACTGTGTGTCATTTTCCTGTGACTGCTAACACTATGATACGTCAAGTAAAAAGTGTTGCTCACATAAAGAAGGTTCAGCCTGCAATCATAGTGTAGTGATGTTCATGCCATTTAGTAAATTTAGCTGCGCAGAAATCTGCTACTCAACTGAAAGGATTTAATGTTGAGCAGTTTCTGATACAGTTGTACTTTTTTTGGAGAAAAGTTCAAAGAGGAAACACAATCTAAAACTTAGTCAAGCTGTTTGTGGTACTAAACCAAACAAAATTCTAAAGCATGTACTCGTAAATACTCGTTGGTTATCACTTTTGAAATCCATTGACAGAATTTTAGAACAGTGGGAGGCTCTAGAACATTATTTCAGTGACAATGAAGAAGCTAATTCACAGTATAAGAACCTTGCAAGTATGATTGGAAATCCTTCATCTAAACTTTATTGTCTTTTTTTATCTGCTACTCTTCCTTTGTTTACATCTGTTAACGTGTTCTTGCAGCAGGAAGCTCCGCTTGTGCATGTATTAAAAAGAAAACTTCATAGTCTGTTATCTGAATTGCTTGTACGATTTATCAAGCCATCAGCATTTGATGTGACAGCAACATCTCTTGCAGATGGAAATTTTGAAAGAAGGAGAAATCAAAAAGAAAACTGTGATCTCGTAATTGGGTCAAAAGCGAAATCTTATATAGGCACAACTGCGGATCTGAGTGAAGACACAGTGGCTACTTTTTATTCTGAGGTAAGGGAATTTTACAAGGCAGGCTGCAATTACATTTTAAGGAAATTTCCACTTAATGATGAATTTCTGAGTCATGCTGAAATTGCAGATGTAGCATTAAGGCAAAGTGTTTTTTGTATCAGTCCAATATATGTGTTCCCTGTTTCCAGTTTTGAAACCAGAAGAATCTGACAAGGTGGAATCTGAATTTGCTCACTACCAGTTTGAAAATTTTAACTGTGCTGTTACTTCTGGGAGAATGGATGAAGTGTGGCACAGAATTTCTTTAATGAAAAATGAAAGTGGCCAGTTGAAGTATGAATCATTAAGCAAAAATATGAAAATGATTTTAATAGTCCCTCATAGCAATGCAAGTACAGAAAGAATTTTCAGTATTGTGAAAAAAACCATGAATGAATTCAGACCTAATTTAAGTACTCATGTGCTGTCTTCTTTATTAGTAGAAAAAATAAACAGCATTGCACACAGTGAACTATGCTATCAGAAGAAGTTTTCGCAAATTGAACTAAGGAAGGCCAAAATGGCAACTACAGCCAGTTTATCATAATAATTTGGCCAACATTCCAAGGAATAATTTTTCTTCATGTCTGGAGGTAATTTATTATATTTTTCTGGTAGACAATATTTTAAATTTTCCCACTAGCAAATTATTTTTTATTGTATTATTATTTTATTATTATTTTGTTAATAGTTCTGACAGATTAAAATTTGTTGCAGTGTTAAATACCCAAATTTGCCGCTGTAGATTGGATTACTGAAAATTACTGAAAAAAAAAAATTGTTACTGAAAATTACTGAAAAATGAACATGTTGGTTACTGAAAACTACTTTTAGAGGTTGGAATCTATGGTACTATATAAATGTAGTTATCTGAATCCTGTAGTAAAAATACCAAAATCAAAAGGTTCGTGGAATCACATTTTAACTCAAATGAACATAAACTTGTTATATAAAGGGCAAGTAGTAGGTAAAGAATTGGAGATAAAGATTAGAAGAGACGTTGCAAATTATCAGTTAGATGACATGTATCAATTACATAGATTGATGAATCCATAGCAAAGAAATGCTGTCACCTGCTCTCTTGTAAGTTTTAACCAAATACAGTAAAATCTCGATTATATGTTTTTCTAGGGATAAAAAAAAAAAAAAAAGGGGGTAAATTTTGTTGCAAAATTCATGCTCAAAATTGAGAGTATAAGATTTCCTCAATAATGATTTAATTAAGTTGAATTGGCAGAGAAAGAAAAAAGAAAGTATTCCAAATTATAATACATTTTATTGCACTGGAAAAATCATAAAGCCTACGAAAATCAAAGATTTCCTTTAATGACTGAATGTGTTTGTAAAAATCCTGATTCTAGATTATGTGAAATCCTCACAACTAAGAATCTGAGACCAGTGCTTAAGTATAAAACTTATGAATTAACAGCTTTTTCCTTTGAATAAAGCTCATGTTGAGAATTGGCTTCCTAGTAAGTTTCTTAATTTAATTACTAATCAAAAACTACTATTAGGGGAATTCTTACTTGGAAATGTTTTATTTTAATTGTAAATTTTTGGAGAAAACTCTTCTTCTTCAGGCTGTCTTTTGCTATCACTTATTCCCTTCACTATCTTAATTCAATTACTAATCAAAAACTATTATTATGGGAATTCTTTCTAGGACATTTTTTATTTTAATTGCAAATTTTCGGAGAAAACTCTTCTCCTTCTTTAGGCTGTCTTTTGTTGTCACTTATTCCCGTCACTATCTGGTGACAACAAAAGACAGCCTGAAGAAGGAGAAGAGTTTTCTCCAAAAATTTGCAATTAAAATAAAAAAATTCCTAGTAAGAATTCCCATAATAGAATTTTTTTATTAGCTTTTTCCTTCCTGCTTTCTGTGGATCCTGAGTGCACTCATTTGAAACCAGAATGTTGAATATTGAGGATACATTTATAATTTTATTCTAGTACGACACGAAATAGTGGAGCCACAAAGTTACGTCCCAGAGATTTATCAAGTTTTAAATAGCACATATGTGTGTAAGCCATGAAATGTGAAACTCATTTTTTATCCAAACCGAAAGTAAACAAGATACCTTTCTTCTCTGATGTGTTCAAGGCTCAACTCTATCTCACCAAGAAGGAACACAACAATGCCAATGTTAGAATAATAAAAACAACGTTTCGCACAATAAACAATTTATTGTGTAAAATGTTGTTTTTATTATTCTATCTTAACACTGCAAGCTTAGTAGTCATAAATTATATGTAATGCCAATGTTGTCTAAATTCTTTCAAATTTATATCATACCAGGTTATGTATAAAAGAATGGCTTGTGTTTAACTGGTTACCAAATTTAATCAAAATATGCATACAAAAAAGTACTTTCGTTTCCCAAAAACAGTGAATGTTTACCAAAATTTTAGACCATCACAGCCCCTCCTTGCCAAATGTCAACCCCGCCTTCTCGTGGTGCATCCTGTTCCTACTAAAGGGGCTCTGACGACCGCCAATAGCGGTGTAACTATACCATCGGGATTAGAGGAAATGCTATCCCACACTCACCAACCCGCTTGGCCAGCGTGGTGAGTTATGGCCAAACCCCTCCAAAATGACTCCACAACTTAAATCATGGCCCTCACTCTCCGGCAGCTGGAATGTACCTGGCCAAGGCAGCGGCCAGTGCGACATGAAGGCAGAGGGTGCTAAGAATCACCGGAGGGCCGGACTAGGCTGCCATTTGATGCTAACCTTGGCTACTTACAATGGACGCTCCCTATCTTCTGATTCAAGACTCTTTGAATTAGAAGAGGGAGGACTACAAAGGATAAGTGGGACATCGTCGGGCTTAGTGAGGTAAGGAGAAAAGGAGAAGATCTCATTAAACTGAAAAGTAGACATCTCTTCTACTATCGTGGGACAGATACTGGCAGAACTAATGGTGTTGGATTTATAATAAACAAGAAACTGAAGGATAAAGTTGTAGAAGTTGAAAGTTCCTCTGACAGAGCTGCACGACTCGTTATCCAACTCTCGAGAAGATACCAGGCTCAGATTATTCAAACTTATGCATCCAGCACAAGTCATCCTGAAGAAGAAATTGAAGAATTTTATGAGGAAATTCGTCATCTTAATAATAAAGGCAAAAGCAGCACTTGAAGATAATTATGGGAGATTTCAATGCAAAAATAGGGCAACAGCAATACAATGAAACTTCAGTAGGTAAATTCGGTCACAGCAATAGAAACCAGCGTGGAAATACTCTCGTAGAGTTTGCAGAGGCAGAAGGGTTTTTCATCATGAACTCCTTTTTCAAGAAAAAGCTGCAAAGGAAATGGACATGGAGGTATCCCAATGGATATACAAGTGAAATTGATTTTATTATGTGTAACAAGAAATTTTTCATGGAAGACTGCAGTGTGCTGAACAAGTTCAACACAGGTAGTGACCATAGAATAGTAAGATGTAAGATGCACCTCAATGTTAAACTCGAGCGTAGGAAGCTCATAAAACAAACAAAGTGTATTGATGTGACCAACCTTAAAAAGCATCATAATACCTTCAAATTGGAACTGAGGAACATATTCTCTGCTCTAGAAGGTCTAACATCAGAAGAAGTGGACATCTCTGAAGTTAACAGAAAAGTAACCAAAGCTCTTGTGGAAACAGCAACAAGATTAGCAGGTCTAAGAACAAGTTGCACGTGAACAAATTATCAGGAAAAACCAAAATGTAGATGCAAAAATGCAGAGTGATGAGGACAACTAAAGATGTGACTTCCAAAGTGGAATATATAGAGCTATGCAAGACAGTACGAAAAAGCATCACTGAAGACGTAAGGAAATTCAACTGTGAACTAGTGAGGAAAGCAATTGAAAACAACCAAAGACTAAAGATAGCAAAGGGACATCTCAGTAAGGGAAGAAAACAGATTATGGCCCTGAGAAAAGAAGATGGTTCTGTAACAAGAAATAGAGGCGAAATTTTGACAAGAGTGAAAGATTTCTACTCCAAATGATATGAAAGGGATGATACATGTATTCCAGACATCATGAAAGGTACCACTACCAGAGTTCTTCCAGTCCTCCCAGCAGAAGTTGCACATGCAATCAAGAACATGAAACAGGGAAAAGCTCCAGGAGAAGATGGAATTACTGTAGACATCATACAAGAAACAAGTGGAGAAATTGAAACAGTACTCGCCCAAGTTTTCACTCAATGCCTTAATGAAAGGAAGATTCCTGAGGATTGGAACAACACTATGATGGTCCTGCTACATAAAAAAGGTGACATTGAGGACCTCAGGAACTACAGACCTATCAGGATCCTATCAGTGGTTTATAAAATCTTAACTAAAGTTCTTTCACACCGCTTGAAGGTAACACTGGACATGGCTCAACCGAGAGAACAAGCTGGATTCAGGAGTGGCTACAGCACTATAGATCATATCCACATACTGAGAGAACTAATTGAAAGAGTGAGGGAATATGAACTTCCATTGTGCATGGCTTTTATCGATTATGAAAAGGCCTTTGACTCAGTGAAACCATCAGCAGTTACAATGGCTTTGTAATCCTGTGGTGTTGAACATGCATACATTAATATTATTAATAACATCTATGAAAATGCAAGTGCAAAGATTCGGCTGTTTGAAAATACAACACACATAAAAATTGGAAAGGGAGTGAGACAAGGTGACACCATATCTCCGAAGCTGTTTAATGCCACATTGGAAAATGTCTTTCAATCACTGAACTGGGAAAACAAAGGGATAAAGATTAATGGAGATTATCTATCTCACCTTCGTTTTGCTGATGACATAGTCATTTTTGCAACTATCCTATCAGAGCTGCAGAGTATGATCCAGGAACTTGCTGACAAGAGTAAAGAAGTGGGATTAAAAATGAACTTTCAGAAGACAAAAGTGATGTACAATGCTTTTACAAGAAATGAAGATTTATCGATTGATGGAGAAAAGCTGGAGATAACAGATACGTACGTTTATCTTGGACAGCAGATATCAAGTGAGGGTCACATTGATGAAGAAATTAATCGGCGTATAAAACTTGCCTGGGGAGCTTTTGGAAGAAACAGCATAATTTTCAAGAGCAATATGCCATTATGTCTTAAAATAAAAGTGTTTGATCAATGCATCCTTCCAGTGCTTACGTATGGTGCAGAGACGTGGACCTTAACTAAAAGAGACATACAAAGGCTGCAGACAACTCAAAGAAGCATGGAGAGGTGCATGCTTGGTGTAACCAGGAGAGATAAGAAGAGGAACTTGTGGATCAGAAAAATGACAAGAGTGGAAGACATCATGATCAGAGTAAAATCCCTGAAATGGCAATGGGCTGGACATACTGCCAGAAGGACAGACCATCGATGGACAGTCGAAATTTTAGATTGGATTCCAAGGGACAGGAAAAGACCCAGAAGAAGACCACATGGAAGAGGGATGGATGAAATTCGTCGGGAGTAACATGGAGGAGACTGGCACAAGACAGACCATTGTGGAAGAGGCTTGGAGAGACCTTCGTCCAGCAGTGGATTGATAATGGTTGACAATGATGATGATGATTTAATCTTAAAGTGTTGACTAGATATTTACTTCTTATTACTGTATTATATTATTTGTCACTAAAAATACTTTTTGTTTCCCAAAAATAGTAAATGTTCACCAAATTTTAGACCACATAGTAATGATAAAGTGATAACCAGATATTAACTTCACATCATTTTCTTAAATTATTTGACAGTAAAAAAATGTTTTTGTCTCCCAAAAATACTAAATGTTCACCAAATTTTAAATGATACCTAATTTTAAATCAATAACCAGATATTGACTTCTTGTTAGTCTCTTTTATCATTTGTAAGCAAAATAATATTTACCAAATGTAAGACTACATATTTTTAAAAAGGGGAAAATGTAATCATAATTATGTTATTTCTTATGATATTGAAACTGAAATTAAAATTAATAATTCATGACTAAATCTAAAGTTCTTTTTCTGACCAAAAAATAACAGTAGTAATACCCATATATCTGCCTGCAGTTACCTGTAAATATTTGTAGTTATAGGTGTTAAGCTGAAACATGATCTGTTGACGTTTTTCCAATCTCTAAATTAATGGGCCAATATTTTTGGATTGGAAAACCGATCACCAGATCCAGGCACTCTCAGTGAGAGTGGGATTTTTTTTTTTCATGAGATGATCTCAAATCCCTTGGGCAAGGAGGGAGCTAGAGAAAAAAAGTTATATATTTAAGAGTCAAGTAAATTTTTTTCTTTCCTTTCTGATTATTTCTGTGAAGTGTTGATCTGTGTGTGTGTAGTTAAATGACGATGATGGGTAAAACACGTAACAATAATAACAAATAAAGGTAACTTGATCGCGCTAGTTACGTTACATAAAAAAAACTTTTACAAGAAAGTTCGTAAGTTGGGAGCTTTCGACCTTATCTTAGGTCTTCATCACGCCAATGGAGGACTAAGATTGTTGCCAGATTCTACATTTGATTTTTTCCTATTTTTGTTGCCAAAACTTAGAATTGATCTCCAGATCATCGGAATGTAGAGAGGAGATTTGGAATTGAAGTCATTGAGTTGAAAATAATTTCCAAGCTTTCACGGTAACAGAGAGCAAAACGATTGTCAAAAGAAGCAATCGTTTTGCTTCGTTCCAGTGGGGAACTGCAGATGTGTCTTCCATTGTCAAAATAGACAAGGCTGTATTAGGATTGGCTTTCAAAACATCTTTTTTATGTTCTAAAATTATGTGGTTAATGCTCCTGTATGTGCTTCCAATGTATAAGTTATCACCTGTTGAAGAAGAGATAGGAATACAGTAAACTCCTGGGAGGTCCAGATTTTCAACTTTGTCTTTATTCCTTTGTAGAAGTTTCAAGATGTTTTGTGTGTATTTAATGGCAAGATGGTAACCAAAACTTCGAAAAAGAATCTGTAACTTATAAGCATAGGAAGGATGGTAAGGAACAGAACCAGAGAATTTCAGGTTTTCTTTCTTTTGAGGAAGGAGGCATTATATTTTCGAATTGTTTTCATATTTCTGTAAGAAGGAGTTGACTGTAAGAGCAGGGAAACCATGAGAGAGGGCTATTGTAAAATTTTTGAGGAATTCTTCTGGAAGAGAAAGTTTGTTGTTGCAAATGATATGAGCCCTGTGGATGTAAGACTCCGCGACTGCTTATAGCCCATTGAGTTGCTCACGGTGGTCGTTAAACCTCCAATCAAAAAAAATAAAAATAAAATGTAAGACTCCAATGTTGCAAGCCTGTAGAGATGCAGAGTGAAAGATTTGTAGGGAATGATCTTAGTGGCCGCAGAAGGTTTACGATGGACAGAACGAGTGATGGAGAGATCAGCGTTTCTGCAGATGGATATATCCAGGAAATCAATTTTGTTGTTTGCTTTCTTAGATATAGTGCGATTAATGGAAGGAAATTTTTCCGTAATGGAGTTGATCAATGTCTGTAGTTCAGACTCTGTATGTGGCCAGCTAATAAAAATGTCATCTACATATCTTAACCACAGGGAAGGTTGAAAAGGGTGGTGAGGAATGATGGAAATTTCAATATGTTGCATGTAGATTTCTGCAAGAAGAGGGGAAAGAGGTGAGCCAGATTGTTGCTTGTACGCAATTTTGTTGAAAACAGAACAACTGTGTTGATGAATAGTGTGGAAACAATCATAAAGATCTTTGATAAGGGTACTGGGTGGTTCAAAATGAAAAATCAATTTCTTCATGAGGAGCAAATGAAAAATCAATTTCTTCATGCTCCTCATGAAGAAATTGATTTTTCGTTTTGAACCACCCAGTACTCTTATCAAGGATCTTTATGATTGTTTCCACACTATTCATCAACACAGTTTTGTGTTCAACAAAATTGTGTACAAGTAATAATCTGGTCTCCCCATGGGCTCACCTCTTTCCCCTCTTCTTGCAGAAATCTACATGCAACATATTGAAATTTCCATCATTCCTCACCACCCTTTTCAACCTTCCCTGTGGTTAAGATATGTAGATGACATTTTCATTAGCTGGCCACATACCGAGTCTGAACTACAGACTCTGATCAACTCCATTACGGAAAAATTTCCTTCCATTAATCTCACTATATCTAAGGAAGTAAACAACACAATTGATTTCCTGGATGTATGCATCTGCAGAAACACTGATCTCTCCATCACTCGTTCCGTCTATCGTAAACCTTCTGCGGCCACTAACATCATTCCCTACAAATCTTTCACTCTGCATCTCTACAAGCTTGCAGCATTGGAGTCTTACATCCACAGGGCTCATATCATTTGCAACAACCAACTTTCTCTTCAAGAAGAATTCTCCAAAATTTTTACAATAGCCCTCTCTCATGGTTTCCCTGCTCTTACAGTCAACTCCCTCTTACAGAAATATGAAAACAATTCGAAAATTGAATGCCTCCTTCCTCAAAAGAAAGGAAACTTGGAATTCTCTGGTTCTGTTCCTTACCATCCTTCGTATGCTTGTAAGTTACAGATTCTTTTTCAAAGTTTTGGTTACCATCTTGCCATTGAATCCACCCCAAACATCTTGAAACTTCTACAAAGGGATAGACAAAGTTGAAAATGTTGACCTCCCAGGAGTTTACTGCATTCCTATCTCTTCTTCAACAGGTGATAACTTTTACATTGGAAGCACATACAGGAGCATTAACCACATAATTTTAGAACATAAAAAAGATGTTTTGAAAGCCAATCCTAATACAGCCTTGTCTATTTTGACAATGGAAGACACATCTGCAGTTCCCCGCTGGAACGAAGCAAAACGAATTGCTTCTTTTGACAATCATTTTGCCCTCCGTTACCCTGAAAGATTGGGAATTATTTTCAACTCAATGACTTGCAATTCCGAATCTCCTCTCTACATTCCGATGATCTGGAGATCAATTCTAAGTTTTGGCAACAAAAATAGGAAAAATTCAAATGTAGAATCTGGCAACAATCTTAGTCCTCCATTGGCGTGATGAAGACCTAAGATAAGGTCGAGAGCTTCCAACTTACAAACTTCCTTGTAAAATGTACAGAAAACTAGCGGATAATGCTTACCTTGGCATTCCTTTCTAGCGACGGGGACATTTCACGCACGTGTTTTCCGGTCTTTGTTGAGGTTATTGTCCTAAAGTCCGTTGTATGCGATGACTGGCTTTACTTCTCACACTTTTCGCTGGGTATACTCATTGGATCTTTGCTTTAGGATTCAAACATCAATTTTTACCGTTCTTTATACTCGAAATTTTCGCCCATACTCTGGGCATCTTCAGGAGCGTGGCGACTTTACCACCGATGTTCGTGGTTAACTTCGCGCTAATGGAGTCCGATACTCCTTGTTGCCATTCGTCGGAAAACTTTCCTGGATATATTTCGTTATCAAGCCCGGCTGGCGCCATCTATGTTTCGTTAAGAACACTTTTTTTTTCCCGTATTTTTATTTTTTTTTATTTTTTTTTTTTCTTCTCCTATCCTGGTTTTCTTGTCTTTTTTTTGCCTGTTTTTCTTTTGTTGTTGTTTTTCTTGTCTTATTAGTTCTTTCCACAGGCCCGATAATGTGCTAGGGTCGTTCTGGTTACATACCCTTGCTTTATTTTTGTAGATTAATATTGCTTCTTCCCTCCTCATTTGCCTTTCCGATTTTTTATTCTTTTTTAGCATTTTAATTTCATCGAACTTTGGGAATGTACGGTTTTCCAAGCAGAATTGCACTAAAGCCGTTTTGGCTTCTTTTTTGCCAGTTAGATATGTGTTGTTTAAGTCTTTTTTTTAATCTGTTTTTCGTACTTCCAATGTACGATATTGGGGGTATGTGTGCTATTGGAATTTTGTAGGTTCCTGATTCTTCTAGCATTTTTTCCTCTGTTTTTTTGTTGACAGTCATACTTTTCACGGTGTGCACTGAGCTTCCTAGTTGTAAGTCATATTTAGCACAGTGCCTATTGATTTTTTTACTCACTCCTTCCAGGTATGGGAAAGCTCCAATGTATTTCAATTTGTTACTCATCTTCCTTTGGTTGTGCACTTCTTGGCCTTCTTTACTCTGAGTCATATGCTTTTTACTCTCATGTATCCATTTCTTAATTAGCTTGCTCGGTACCCATACTCTTGTGATATTTTCGAGATAAACTCTAGCTCTTGATTTTTTAGCCTGTTGTTAGATGTGTGTGTGTACGCTCGCCGTATCAAGTTTACTATGCTGTTTTTTTTTATGTATCACTGGATGGTGCGACGAGTATGGTATCAGTACAGGTATGTAAGTTGCTTTTC
Organism: Macrothele yani; assembly: GCA_039090855.1. NCBI lineage: Eukaryota > Metazoa > Arthropoda > Arachnida > Araneae > Macrothelidae > Macrothele > Macrothele yani. The sequence goes on from CM077018.1 coordinate 68,860,844, forward strand.
TGAACACAGAGTATTCAAAACTATTTTTGTTTTTCTTTAGTTGAATGTCCAGGAAGGATAGGCAATTATCCTCTTCAAACTCAATAGTTAGCTCTATGGTGTTACAGATTTTGCTAAACTGCTGTGCTAGATCTTGTAGCTCGGCTTTGTTAAGTTTAGACATTATAATAATGTCGTCTACATATCGAGCATAAAGTATTGGTTTTTCAGGTAAATTTTGAATAATTTCTTTTTCGAGGTATGCCATAATCACTTCTGCGTATAATGCCGATAATGGGGATCCCATAGGGCCACCTTGTGTTTGTTTATATATATTTCCTTCAAAATGGAAGATGTTGTTTTCCTTGATGAAATATAAGGTATTCTTTAGCTCTTTCAATCGTGACAAGTTTAGTTTTTTTGTTGATGCTTAGTTGTTGCATAATCAATTCGATGGCTAGCTCGACAGGAGTGTTTGGGTATAACGCCTTAACATCCATGGAGGCCATAGTTATTTGCTCTAGGTCTTGATTAATTAATTTGATTTTTTCTATAAACTCATAGCTATTCTTTAATGTATATTGATTCCTCATGAATATTGGGGATAGATAGTTGTATATCTTTTTTTCTAGGTTGATGAGTGGTGAGATTTTTTTCGATAGAATCAGTCTTAAAGGTGTGTTTTCTTTATGAGTTTTAATTTTCGAGAATATTTTTGGCATCCCTGCTCCCATTGGAGGGTTTGCATTTTTTATTTCTGTTGGTAACGTACTGTGGTTCCTTATATTAGCCAGGAAGGTAAGTTGTTTGTCGGTGGGATCTTTGTTGATGCTATCGCACTGTAGCTCTGAGATGGCCGTCCGCATTTTATCATTATATTCCAAAGTGTCCATAATAACAATGTGCCCTGTTTTGTCCGCTTCGCAGAATTTGATCGTGGGGTCTTTGCAAAGATTTACTAGTTGTTTTCTGTCATACTTTAATTTATTAATCTTACAGTTTTTTTTGTGCTTAGCATTATACTCTTTAAGCATGATTCTGAATAGCTTAAACCTTAGATCGGTAGCATGTTCTGGATGCACTCTCTGCACAATATCTAAGGATGCAACATATTATCATTCCTAGCCCTCTCTCTCACTGAGAAATGTAGCTGGGCTTGTTATCTTCCACCCATGATGCTCCGAAGTCCAACCCAGACGCCGGAGAAATTCGGAGCAGCGCAAGCATGAGCAGTTAAGTTTGCACCCTCGTCCAACTAAGTGGCAGAATTCCTTTCTTATTGTCCACTTGAAGGGCAGAGAAAGACATGACCACACAGTTCGGCAGCGAAGAAGGAAACTTGCCTAAATTCGCGGCGACGGACAGCCTCCGTGATGCCGAACCTCAGCAGTTAAAAAAAAAAACGTAATTCCTCCACTCAACTCAAACATCTAAATTGTAAACATTTCAGTGCTGTTTAACTGACAAAGCTTCCTTGGGAAGAGAAGACAAAGAGAGAAGAAAACAAATAAGAAAGGGAAAAAAAAACCAACATCAACAGCAAACTTTCAAACTTTCGGTGACCACCAAATTGTTTTTGTTTAATGTGATTCAAAAAAAAAAAAAAAAAAAAAATTGATATGATGTTATTTCATTAAAAATATATATAAGGGGAAGGTACATTTTGTAGAAAGGTATTCATTGTTTTGAAAGGGAAAAGAAAGTGTTCAGTTAAAAGGAAAATTATTAAACAAAGAGAAGTAAAGAATCATGAAAGAAATACGGGATTACGTCATATAATGCAAATTTTGAAGATGACAATCCGATTTTTGGCGTAAATGTGACAAGGATGTAAGTCAGATAATATCCGAAAACTTGAAAATTTTCATCGTCCTGGAGCGGGACTCGAACTCACGTCTCCCAGAAAACGCCCGGGTATGCTAACCACTACACCACCCAGAATGACCAAGTTTCAAGTTTCCGATCAATTTGAATATAACCATCACAGGATTCGCTAGTAGAAGCAACCGGCATTCATGTTTAGCAAATCTGGAGGTTAAGAATCTTATCTTGTGTTTGCCCGGAGAAGCAGATAAATCATGAAAGAAATACGGGATTACGCCATATATTTTCAAGTTTTTGGATATTATCTGACTTACCATCCTTGACACATTTACGCCAAAAATTGGAATGTCATCTTCAAAATTTGTATTATATAGCATAATCCCGTATTTCTTTCATGATTTATCTGCTTCTCCGGGCAGACACGGGATAGGATTCTTAACCTCCAGATTCGCTAAACATGAATGCCGGTTGCTTCTACTAGCGAATCCTTTGATGGTTATATTCAAATTGATCGGAAACTTGAAATTTCGTCGTTCTGGGTGGTGTAGTGGTTAGCATACCCGGGCGTTTTCTGGGAGACGCGGGTTCGAGTCCCGCTCCAAGACGATGAAAATTTTCAAGTTTTCGGATATTATCTGACTTACCATCCTTGTCACATTTATTTGTAGAAGTAAAGAAATTGTAAATTTTTTTGAGTGTGTGTGAGGTCTGGCGAGAACCAACAAATGTTGTACAATGTCACAGTGTTTTATTGTTTGTAGAGTTGTCCTAGTTCTGTCAGAGATTGCCTAACAGGTAGTGGGGAGTAAAGTTTTTATTTTGGGGAACAACTTAATTTTTTTGCTGTGTGAGGAACTGGAAGTAGTCTAAAATTTAAGCTAGTTGGTTATTGTAATGGCATGCCTTCCTTAGGGTAAAGGTTCTTAGAGAATTAATATTTTTTTTTTTTTTTTTTTTTTTTGGCTCAGTGAGGGGAGTTTCTTTGCAGATGACCTCGTCGTCTTAACTTTAATCTTTACCAGTAAGGGACATAAATTAAAAATACATATACTTTTTTTGGCAAACGCAGTAGGAGTCCTGGCAGAAACTATGGACAGTTGTTAGAGTTGTAACGAAAATCAGAAAACACTTTTTCCAGGTTGTGCAAACATTTTATTGTTGTCAAAGAAATAACTACTTACCTCTGTGTTATAACTTCATGCTGAAAAATGTCAACATACTTATTCTAAACACATATGCTAGACAAGCTTTAAGCTGGTGGTACTTTGAATCTGTAACAAAAAACAAACCTAAAGTTGTAAAGAAGGCCATTTTTTTAAAATTAAACTACCATCTGCATTCCTCACTTTAAAAAAAATCATACAGGTGAAAAAAGAAAGCTTGGTTTGCAGACCAAACATTTTGTGAGGAAAGATTTAGGACTTTTTTTCAATATTAAGACTGTGCATTACTGAACTGTCGACCAAATTGTTTTTATATTTTTTTATTACCTTAACTTGGTTTTTGGCCTAGCTGCAAAAAAATAAATAAATAAATATATATATGTAAACAAAAATATAATAGCACTCACTGTAAACTTTCTCATTCACTTGCCTGAGGGCAAGAAATAAAAGCTGTTCAACCTAGATTACCTGTTTCGAGCAAATCATTCAACAGTTGTTTATGTTTTTCTCTTGTCGGTGTTGGTGGTGGAATCGCCTTCCATTTACTGGGAGTTTTTAGGATTGAGCCATGGGGTGTTTTTTGTTAATTAAAATTTCTAAATTGGGGTTTCTAGATAGATCATTGGTCTTTTCCCCTTTTTTTTAAAAATAAAGTTGTTGTAATGTTTGCATTTTAAGAAGTAAGTTCATCATAATAGTAATTTTCTTAACCCCAATTTCCCCATATATCAAACAATGAAAATGAAACTTTTAATATGTTAAAGTTTTATTACAATAATCATGATATAGAAATCAGTCTCACTAATTATTAAAAATAAAATCACATCATCATCATCATCATTGTCAACCATTATCAATCCACTGCTGGACGAAGGTCTCCCAAGTTTCCTCCACAACGGTCTGTCTTGTGCCAGTCTCCTCCATGTCACTCCCGCATATTTACGAATTTAAAATCACATAATAAATGTGAAATAAGAAATTATTGAATTAGTAAGGCCTTTTTTGATTTTGCTGGCCGTCCTCTTTTACGTTTTCCCCCGATTAGTACATTCCTTGCTTCAGCAGGTGGTTTAACATATTTCAGGCGAATTGCTAACTCAACTAAATGTTTACAAAAGTAATCTCAGATACTTTGGGCAATTGCATGTGCCATTCAGCCAATCTGGCTTGTCCTGTGGTAATTCTACTTCCCACTCGCTAAAATGTTGTTCCTTGTACTCATTGAACGTTTCCCAGGGATTGTCGTAAGTTTCACATTCCGATGCGTCACCACCTGGAATCTGTTTGGGGGCGGGACTTATAATTATGTTTGCTGAATAATAATTTGACATAATGATAGTTTTTTTTTGATAAAGTGTTTACAATAATTGCAACAGAAAAAAATTATTTTGGCAGTATTGTTGCATAAATTTAGTGTTGTACATTTGGTAAACATTTACTAAATTCGGTATAACCATAGTATTTAAAATACAGGCATTACTAAAACAATAGGAACCGTTATTATTTTAGTGATGCAAATTTCTGTTTTTCGATCTATCATCATTTGGTATCTCAGAAGTATTTTTGATATTCATTATTTTTTATTTTTTTGGAGTACAGTGCTAAGGGTTCAGAGTTTAATTTGATCCCTAAAAGAATCAAAGAACTGTGTAGTTTTGATAATCTGAATTTAAAATTTTAATGTAAATTGCAAAATACATTTAAATGAATTATATATAACTGATTTAAAAGTAAAATATCAGGACTAACACAGAATTACATATAAAAGTGAAAAATGTACAACTGAGAAATGTTTAACCGATATTTCATTGTAAATGTTATGATATAAATTTTCACACCAAGTATCAAGAAAGAACTCATGATTTGAGTGAGCTAGTCTCTTTTGTGAACAAATAATGGGTTGTGTCATATTGGATTATTAAATATAAGAACTACTGTGGTACCAGCCCGCTGAGTTTTTCAGGGACAGTGTTTGGAAATTTCATTGTTGATAAGGTGTGGTTCCTTGATCACAGGAGGTGTCAGATGTGCAGAGTGGTTTTTTATGCCTGCTTGGAGCTGGACAAACCAAACATTTGCTTTATGTGTATGATGATTAAAAAGTATCTGTCTGTTGGTAAAAAAATGTTCTGCTTTTGTACATTTTGAGAAAATTTAATTGAGTAAGCAGGGCACTTCTATGGAAGTTCTTCAGTAATTATGGCTTAACTGGGAATCTGCTTGAATGTGTGAAAGCTGTGCATGCTGGCAATAGAGGGTGCATTTTATCAGAATAGTGTTTCATCCACACTGTTTCGTGTTAGCACAAGAGTCAAAGAAGAATGTGTAAGGTCATCCTAACTTTTCATTGTATTTGTAGATGAATGCATGTGTGATGCCAAAATGAGCAGTATTGGCTTTCGTCTTGGAGATTTGCATGTATGCTGAAGACACAGTCTTGCTGATGAACTAAAGTGAGTTGTAATGTGTATTGTTCCAGAGCTACAGCAATTGTATGGAATTCAAACAGTATATATGTAAGGGGAAAACAAAACTCTCACAAAGTTTTTGAGAGTTAGAAACCATTATATAAGTTCTAAATGAAAACAAAAAAGAGACAGTGTTATAGAGTTACAATAGGTGAGTCAACTTCTGCATCTAAGAGGCTTTTTGGCAGAAGCAGCATATTAGAAGGTGAAATCAGTAGGGAAGTAAATTTAGCTTTGAAAGCTTCAGCTTCTTTAGGAGAATTTCACAAAATTAATGAAATGTAATCTGGAAGAAATGACTGAGCTCTACTTACAAGTAGTAGACTAAGGTCAGTTTGAAACAGTTGCAATAAAAACGTAACTTCAAAATGAAGAAAATTAATCACTTTCAGTTTTTAACAAGTTTGTTAAATAACATAAAGAACAGATTCTTGATTAACAATTCCAAGGATGCAGAAGAACATTCATCTTTGATTTCCAATTTTCACTGCTTCTATCCAAGCACATGACCTGATGAAATTGACGTGGATTTCCCTAAAATGCAAATTCAAAAGCTCTGTGCTAAATTTCAAATAATCAAGTGATTACTGTGTTCACGAATTATGTGGATGACAAAGGTCACAAGGTAAAGTTTTTGCCAAAAAACCAAAAAAACAACAACATAGTAGTAGCCGTGATGATTGTGAAATGGAGTTCAGTGCCATGACTTAATCAGTATCCAAAACTTTGTAATAGTCTACTGACTAAAAATGTTGTAAATTTAATTTTCATAAAGTTAAATGGACCATCTCTAAAAGAACCTTTCTCTGTGGTGAGTTGGTCTTTGTATCAGAAATCTGTTCTTGATACATTATGTTGTCTAGTGAATCACTCTGCTGTTGTGGAGAAAAAGGAATTGTACGACTTATTTTAAAAGAAAAATCAGGTTTCATACTGTGATTTTCTTTTCTGCTTAAAGAAGTATTTTATGATTAACACGTGCAAGCAAACAAATTTTAATAATATTTGCATGTATTGTACATAAATGAGATTCATTCGCGGAATTCCACTTTTTTTGTTGCCATTTGGAAAACCTTGAGATCGATGCAAAAATGAAGATAAATTTTTTTTTGAGGATTAATGGGAGTGGGTGGTGGTGGTGGTGGTGGAGGGGGGGGGTTCCATCTGGAAACGATATTCAGTTTCCTAAAACTTTTGAAAACGGGAGTGAAGATTTTTTTCCGTTTTTTTCGTAAACATAATTTTTGTTTTTTTTGTTTTTTGCTGCGTTGGCTTTGACCAGTATTGTTGTTAAATATCTTTTTATTGTATAAATGTTTGTATTTCAGCATAAAACTGTGGGCAAAGACTTCCGAAAACTGAAGTTAAGACGGTGTGAAGATTTCTTTGTATACAGTCTTCAGACTAAATTCTTCCATAGCTTCGAGGAATTCCGCCATTTTCGTTATCATTTGGGGAATTTTTTGAGATCGGTTCACAACTGAACAGAATTTGGTGGTGGTGAGGGTGGTGGTGGTGGTGATGCGGTTGTTTTGTTTGAGGATGGAATTTCGTCTTTTGAAACTTTCGAAAATGGTAGTAAGACAAAGTAAGGATTTCTCCTGTAATCGTAATTTTTTCTCGCGATGTTCATTCGGCACGTTATTGTTTTTAAATATCCTTTTATTCCATAAATACTTGCATTTCAGTTTAAAAAGGAAGTAAAAAGTTTCTAAAAACAGAAGTTGGTCGAAGCGAAATTTCTCCCGTAATCGTAATTTTTTTCTTCCCGCGATGTACTTACTAATTTCAAAGTATTCATGTTATCAATGTTATCTAAAGTATAGTGAAAGGATGAAGGTATGAAGGATATCAACAGAAGGATGAAAGTTCTTTCAGCATGATAAGTAAAATTATTGTCATCTGAGGGAATAAAAGAAGAAAAGTGACAATGAAGATATGGGAAGGGAATGCTATTAACAGAAAGAAAAATTAAGCAGTGAATGAAGAGGTACTTCCTGAGAAGAAAGCAGCACATTGCTGATGTTCTAGCAAGTATAACAACAAAACAATCTCCCCCGAAAAAAAAACTGTGTTTGAAAAAATGTTTTTTTAAACCATTTTTAATTTGTTTTCAATTCAGTAATTTTATATTTTGAATACAGTGTGATATGCTCCAGTTTAATATTTGCATAAACTACAGTGAAAAATTCCATCTTGCTTGTGCTGCATTATATTCACATTTTCTCATCGCTCGTTCTGATTTTTCACCCAGTTTAAAAGTTCAGCTTTTTTGTTCCTTTGCTGGTCTCATGTATGATTGTAACAACTTCTAATTTTGTAATGTAATACATTTTTATGACTAATTCCCTCTCTCTCTCAAGATAAATAAGTGTATTTTCAGATATGTGTAATTAACTGTGTCAGTGTTTTTCCTTGTTTACAACTGTATATACTGAAAATTATGCTTTGAAAATTTACATAAATTATAAGAACTCATAATAGTAATGTATAAAAAATTCCAACAGGCTGTCCTACAGTTTTAATGAAGGAAACAAACGCCAATTTCAACTGAAATTACCTTAGTTTCGGCTAGCGATCACATTGGTGGTTTTTATCATAACAAACTACGAAGTATAGTAATTAAAAAAATTATGTGCAAAAAAGCATAAAATCTTAAATTGACAACTGAAAAAGGGTGTCTACCAGGTCATGAAATGAGAAAACGGTCAGAGAAGTTAAGGAAAGGTCACAGACTTAAGGTCGTAGGTCATGGTAAATTTTTTAATTTTTAAATTTTTTTCCCTTTGTGCCTTACTTTGCAAAAAGCTAAAAAGGAGAAGTCTTTGCCAATGATGATGACATCATTTCCTTCCTTCACTCAAGTTCTGAAGGGACACACTACCAGGTCATGAAATGAGAAAATGGTCACACAAGTCAAGGAAAGGTCATGGACTTAAGGTCGTAGGTCATGGTCAATTTTTTAATTTTTTAATTTTTTTCCCTTTGTGCCTTACTTTGCAAAAAGCTAAAAAGGAGAAGTCTTTGCCAATGACGATGACGTCATTTCCTTCCTTCACTCAAGTTCTGAAGGGACACACTGTGATACCGTTCTTCTCTTCAGCGTTCATTGACTCCACTTGTCACTTTGCTAACCGTGGTTCTCTCAACTGTGGGTCCACAGTAAGGTTTTTTTGTGAAAGTAACCAATAACCTGCTAGTTTGTTTGCAGAAAAATTCGTTGCAGGTCATTCGGGCTGGGTGATGTACCGGTATATCATGAAAAACCGGTTTGAGTTTCACATCGAGGCCCAATTTTTTAGCTAACGGTACTACGATGTGTCATCCTTCACGATATTGTGATGCAATGTATCTTGAAGTACGATGTTGATGAAACCACACACGATGGTGTCGCAGACATCGGAGCTGCTTCACGAATGTTGGAAATCCATCACGAAGCAAGCACAGTGTTTGTTTAAACCAGTTCTTATTATCAGGACGCCGCATGTTGATGATGCCATAAATTGCGAGCAGAAGTGATGTTCGAACAGGTTTTGATTAGTATGATTCCAAAACTGTAAATTGTTCCAAGGCATAATAAACGCTGCTGCATGTTTGTATATCGTGAGTGCAATTTCCGGGATCTCGGGAATTTACCACAGTCTAGGAAGTAGTTGGTGGGTAATTAGCACGTCTTTTGTGAAAAAGATCGTGCATACGAATCGGTTTGTCTGTCCGTCCGTGGACACCATATTTCTGCAACTGTTAGTCTGATTTGAAAAATTCTTTTTGCACTGGGAAGCTTAAAATGTAAGAATGACGATCTTTCCCATTCCGAGTTTTTCGGATTCGCAACTTCACCGTTAGAGGGCATAAATTACTGGCACACCCAGGGGGGTTTAAGGCCCCCTCCCCCTAAGCCCCATACAGCAACTCTTTTATCTGTCTGTCTGATGCACTATATACGTATATACATAGATATGTATATACGTATATTGTAAGGTCAGGTGATGCGCAACATCACCACAGCCTCTCCTTCACAAATGTCGACACCGCCTTCTCGTGGTGCATCCTGTTCCCACTAAAGGGGCTCTGACGACCGCCAATAGCGGTATAACTATACCATCGGGATTAGAGGAAATGCTATCCCACACTCACCAGCCCGTTTGGCCAGCGTGGTGAGTTATGGCCAAATCCCTCCAAAATGACTCCACAACTTAAATCTTGGCCCTCAGTCTCCGGCAGCTGGAATGTCCTGGCCAAGGCAACGTTCAGTGCGACATGAAGGCAGAGGGTGCTAAGAATCCCCGGATGACCGGACTAGGCTGCCATCTGATGCTGACCTTGGCTACATATATCGAACGCTCCTTATCTTCTGATTCAAGGCTCCTTGAATTGGAAGAACTACTACAAAGGATCAAGTGGGACATCGTCGGGCTAAGTGAGGTAAGGAGAAAAGAAGAAGATCTCATTGAACTGAAAAGTGGACATCTCTTCTATTATCGTGGGACAGATACTGGCAGAACTAGTGATATTGGATTTATAATAAACAAGAAACTGAAGGATAAAGTTGTAGAAGTTGAAAGTTCCTCTGACAGAGATGCACGACTCGTTATCCAACTCTCCAGAAAATACCAGGCTCAGATTATTCAAACTTATGCACCCACCACAAGTCATCCTGAAGAAGAAATTGAAGAATATTATGAGGAAATTCGTCATCTAAATAATAAAGGCAAGCAGCACTTGAAGATAATTATGGGAGATTTCAATGCAAAAATAGGGCAACAGCAATAGAATGAAACTTCAGTAGGTAAATCGGTCACAGCAATAGAAACCAGCGTGGAAATACTCTCATAGAGTTTGCACAGGCAGAAGCGTTTTTCATCATGAACTCCTTTTTCAAGAAACAGCTGCAAAGGAAATGGACATGGAGGCATCCCAATGGATTGACAAGTGAAATTGATTTTATTATGTCTAACAAGAAATTTTTCATGGAAGACTGCAGTGTGCTGAACAAGTTCAACACAGGTAGTAACCATAGAATGCTAATCATAGAATGGTAAGATGCACCTCAATGCTAAAATCGAGCGTGGCAAGCTCATAAAATAAACAAAGTGTATTGACGTGACCAACCTTAAAAAGCAGCATAATACCTTCAAATTAGAACTGAGTAACAGATTCTCTATTCTAGAAGGTCTAACATCAGAAAAAGTTTACATCTCTGAAGTTAAAAGAAAAGTAACCAAAGCTCTTATGGAAACAGCAACAAAATTAGCTGGGTCTAAGAACAAGATGCATGTGAACAAATGATCAGGATAAACCAAAATGTTGATGCAAAAAAGAAGAGAGATGAGGACAACTAAAGAAGATATGACTTTCAAAGTGGAATATATAGAGCTATGCAAAACAGTACGAAAATGTATCACTGAAGACGTAAGGAAATTCAACTGTGAACTAGTGAAGAAAGCAGTTGAAAACAACCAAAGCCTAAAGATAGCAAAGGGACATCTCAATAAGGGAAGCAAACAGATTATGGCACTGAGAAAAGATGGTTCTGTAACAAGAAATAGAGGCGAAATTTTGACAAGAGTGAAAGATTTCTACTCCAAATGATATGAAAGAGATGATACATGTACTCCAGACATCATGAAAGGTACCAGAGTTCTTCCAGTCATCCCAGCAGAAGTTGCACATGCAATCAAGAACATGAAACGGGGAAAAGCTCCAGGAGAAGATGGAATTACTGTAGACATCATGTAAGAATCAAGTGGAGAAATCAAAACAGTACTCGCCCAAATTTTCACTCGATGCCTTAATGAAGGGAAGATTTCTGAGGATTGGAACAATGCTACAATGATCCTGCTACATAAAAAAGGTGACATTGAGGATCTCAGGAACTACAGACCTATCAGCCTCCTATCAGTGGTTTATAAAATCTGCACTAAAGTTCTTTCACACTGCTTGAAGGTAACACTGGACATGGCTCAACCAAGAGAACAAGCTGGATTCAGGAGTGGCTACAGCACTATAGATCATATCCACGTACTGAGAGAACTAATTGAAAGAGCGAGGGAATATGAACTTCCATTGTGCATGGCTTTTTTCGAATATGAAAAGGCCTTTGACTCAGTGAAACCATCAGCAGTTACAATGGCTTTGAAATTCTGTGGTATTGATGATGCATACATTAATATTATTAATAACATCTATGAAAATGCAAGTGCAAAGATTCGGCTGTTTGAGAATACAGCACACATAAAAGTTGGAAAGGGAGTGAGATAAAGTGACACCATATCTCACAAGCTCTTTAATGCCACATTGGAAAATGTCTTTCAATCACTGAACTAGGAAAACAAAGGGATAAAGATTAATGGAGATTATCTAACCCACCTTCGTTTTGCTGATGACGTAGTCATTTTTGCAACTACCCCTTCAGAACTGCAGAGTATGATCCAGGAACTTGCTGGCAAGAGTAAAGAAGTGGGATTAAAAATGAACTTTCAGAAGACAAAAATGATGTACAATGCTTTTTCAAGAACTGAAGATTTATCGATTGATGGAGAAAAGCTGTAGATAACAGATGCGTATGTTTATCTTCGACAGCAGATATCAAGTGAGGGTCACATTTATGAAGAAATTAATCGGCATATAAAACTTGCCTGGAGAGCTTTTGGAAGAAACAGCATAATTTTCAACAGCAGTATGCCATTATGTCTTAAAAGAAAAGTGTTTGATCAATGCATCCTTCCAGTGCTTATGTATGGGACAGAGATGTGGATCTTAACTAAAAGAGACGTACAAAGGCTGCAGACAACTCAAAGAAGCATGGAGAGGTGCATGCTTGGTGTAACCAGGAGAGATAAGAAGAGGAACTCGTGGATCCGAAAGATGACAAGAGTGGAAGACATCATAATCAGAGTAAAATCCCTGAAATGGCAATGGGCTGGACATACTGCCAGAAGGACAGACCACCGATGGACAGCTGAAATTTTAGATTGGATTCCAAGGGACAGGAAAAGACCCAGAAGAAGACCACATGGGAGATGTGTGGACGAAATTCGAAAGTATGCGGGTGTAACATGGAGGAGATTGGCACAAGACAGACCGTTGTGGAATAGGCTTGGAGAGACCTTCGTCCAGCAGTGGATTGATAATGGTTGACAATGATGATGATGATATCTATATACACTGAGTGGCCACTTTATTAGGACCACTTTACAGTTTTAAGAAAATGAGCTATGGCTGCACGCTGTTGCCGCCAGAGGGCAAGGCTAGTATAAAAAGGGAAAGCTTAGTGCTTGCGACAGTAGTAGAAGGGATTTTTGGGTGACGAAATGGGTAAGAAAATACGATTTGACTGACTTTCAACGTGGGATGATTGTAGGAGCTTGGAGCGAGTATCACCGAAACTGCCACATTCATGAAATGTTCCAGAGCAGCTGTTAAAGCGTTTAAAGACTCGACTGTCAGCTAAAAACTGGGTCTCTACGTGCAACATGTCGTCGTCATCGACTAGTGACTGCTTGGGCGGAACGGAGAGTGTCCAGACTAGTAACAGACAACAGAAGGGCAACAGTACAGCAAATTACAGACCATCTTAATGAAGGATCCCTTCAAATGATCTCTGCACGTACAGTTTGCCGTATACATCCTGGATCGGATGGAATATGGCAGCTGAAGGCCTGTTCAAACACCTTTGCTGTCTGCAGTTAACAAGAGAAAATGTCTCCAGTTTGCACAGGAGCACAAGGATTGGACAGTCGATAATTGGAAACAAATTATGCGGTCCGATGAATCACGTTTTCAGTTGAACCATGCCGATGGCAGAGTGAGAATTTGGCGGAAACAGCACGAAAGCATGGACCCCAAATGCATTGCTACAACCCTTTAAGCTGTTGGAGGCAACGTTATGGTTTGGGGAATGCTTTCCTGGCATGCTTTGGGCCTTTTAATTTGTGTTGATCAACGTCTGACTGGCACATCATATCTAAACATCGTTGCGGACCAAGTGCATCCTGTCATGTGGATGGTTTATCCCAATGGCAATGACTACTTTCAACAAGATAATGCGTCCTGCCATAGTGCTTGTATTGTACAGGATTCATTTCAGGAACATGCCGGTGAGTTTACTTTGCTTAGGTGGCCCCCACAATCTCCAGATCTCAAACCCATTGAGAATTTGTGGGATGAAGTTGAACGAGCCATCAGTCAGCTGGATCCACAAGCCTGCATGCAATCTTAAACTCCTGGAAAGTGCTATTCATCAAGCATGGTCTCAGGTTCCACAAACCACCTATCAACATCTCGTGGAGTCCATGCCATGAATAATCGACGCAGTTTTAAAGCCAAAAGGTGGCCCAACGAAGTACTGAGGGTGTGGTCATAATAAAGTGGCCAACAAGATAATGCCCAATTTCACCGCTAGGGGCGCCAGTGTTTAATCTGTTTTTCTTATCTCTGCTTCTAAATGTGTGATTTAAGAAATTCTTTCGGCACCGGATGCCATTTACCTTGTGGAACATTTTAGGTTAGTATTTGAGGAGTTTTATAGTTCACAGTTCTACCACTAGTATGGTGTTTGTGTACTTCTGCTTGCAGCTGTATCTCTACTTCTAAAAATCCTATTGAGAAATTTCTTATTTTTACTGTATGCCATTCTCCACCAATGGAGATGTGTTGCATTATCCTCTTTAAACAATGCCCATAAGTACCGCTAGGTTGCATAAAGGTCAGTACTTTTTCTGACTGCCTCTTCTTCCGGGAGACATATTTGAAAAGTTGTTTTTCATTAGCATATTTTTTTCCATGAATATTTTTTTTACTTTCCCATTAGGCGAAGATTTATATAATGTTTCTTTCTTTATTTCTGTCTTTTAACTGTTCAATTTGAAAATCTATCTCTGATACCTACGTTCTGCTGTGAGAAATTTTTTTTGCACAGTTTGTTAATTTTCTTTACATACTTTTTAGCTGCTGGTGGAAGTAAGTAGCTGTTTCTATTTCTGGATGTTTTATCAGTTGAAGATATCTGATTTATATTTTTCTAACAGGTTGCATTGGCTTTGAATAACTTTGATAAATTTGATTCGCATCAGAAAAGATTCATGATGTGCTCATTACAACCAAAAATTCGGTGTCATCATTCTTGTTTTCTTTTTTGTTAACGTTTTAGCAAAGCAGTATAAAGAGATGTATAGGCATTTAAAATTACATCTGTATAATTTTCTGAATGTCAGTCAGTGCACTTCCACTCTTTTGGAGATTTTTTAATTTTTTTCAACATTTTCAAAACATTTAATCAGGCTTAGGCCAATTAAAAGAAAACCTAACTACAGATTTCGGTACTTCCTGATGGAATTGCACCATCCATAAAAATTGCTATAAGTGCACTGCACATTGAGTAGACAGACACAAAGATATTACATTTTCAAAATTTTTAGTCAGGCTTAGGCTAGGCACAAAAAAAAAAAAAAAAAAGACCTGACTGCAGATTTGGATACTTTCCGACTGAATTTCACCATGAAAATAGTTATAAATGCACTGCATGTTGAGTAGACAATCACAAAAATATCACACTTTCAAAATTTTTAATAGGCCTAGGCTAAGCACACACACACAAAAAAGTATAAAAGCTTAACCATAGGTTTGGGTACTTCCTGATGGAACTTCACCCAAAAAATCTGTACAAATGTACTAAAGCGTAAAGTAGATGGACAGAATAACTTATATTAAAAAAATTAATAATCAGGCGTCATATTCAACATATATTCAAAATAATAAAATTAAATGCTGCATCAAAATGTAAAGAAGCACTAAGAAAACAGAAAAGTCAGCAAGCAGAGAAAGAAAAGGAAATCAGATGTGCTGTGGGAAGAATTAAAAACTGAAAGAAAGAAAAAGTTATTGGAACAGGCTGAAGAAGCTAATGCAATAGAAACAGAAATTAAAGCAGCATGCACATGCAAACAAACTGCAGAGTTAAAGCTCTTCATTAGTGCTCTGGGGCTAAATGTTATCCAATGAGGAAGTGTTTGATTTAGATAACTTTTTTAGTTTTATGTATGCACAGTAATACAGACCCTTACATGTCTACTTAATGCATGTTCACTATAACGTATGTACAACATTTTTACCCATTCCTGACATAACTTATTAACATCACGCTGAAAATTTCTACCAATTGGAAGCTGAATACTTTGAAGTCTAGAAATCTTTGTTTACGGTACATTTGTTTCTGGCTTCTCTGATCGGAGGAGGAGGAATTCGCATTGGTATTGCTTTTTTATTGATTTACTAAGGACATTCTTGTAAAAATGTCTTCCAATAAAAGAAAAAGTGGTGCTGAAAGTGAAATATTGGTAAAATGCCACAGAAATCCTTAAAATTACAAGAAAAAGTGGACGTAATAAATATGAGGCTGGTGAGTTAATAACTAAACTTTCAAACTCTATGAAATGGTCCTAGCCACTCCATATATTCAGCAGACCATAATCTTATGTAATTTTTTTTTCTTTTGCTGCGTAACAAACACACCTTAAGTTCAACCTATGGAACAAGGAGCCATTGCCACTTTTAATTCGTATTATTTATCACATTGTGATCTGAAGACAGTTTATTTTAGTAACAGTTAGTAAAGACAAGGCAACTGTTAAACAGTTTAGTCATGATTGTTAATATTTTGTATGCAGTATCACAAGAACTTCAATAATGCATGGAAAATGATGACACAGTAATGCATGGTTGGACTTTGACATAAACTTTTTGTCCACAATTTGTGACTGATTTGGAAGGATTTGAAGCAACTGTTAGATTAATAATATTGTTCAAGAAATTCTCTCTCTAGCTACCTGAAAAGCTAGATTTGGAAAAATGATGTGAAAGAAATTGTTAGCCTTGCACGGTAAAAGACTTAGCACTGCGGGCTTAATTGAACTGGAAACATGGTCAGGGAAAGTGGCTCATAAGACTCAGTTGAATAAATTACTAAAGAAAACGCACACTAACAAACATTCTTGACAAAATTTCAAATTCATAGAACAGCTTGTAAATAAAATTGATAAGTGTGGCCCTGGTATTGATTGCAGTTCTTCAGTTGTGCATGTTATACACTGGCATGCAAAAATTTAAGGACAAGACGGTTTTTCGAATGTAGCGTCATGCAGAAGTGCTCCACATCGACTCAAATCATACCATAAGATCCCCAAGATGTAAGAATATGGGACAAGTGAGCAAAACCGTCCAAACAAGGAATCCAAAGGATACAAAGACACTTTATTGAAAAGGTAGCTTCGAGCACAACTGGACAGAAGACAGAAACATCCATGTGACAGGCGGCTGCCAAGAAAAATCCAGTCTTTAGTAGGGGATATGAATCACCCCTGACTGCGTTGCAGGATTTACAACGTCTCTCCATGCTGAGGACGAGGTTGTCAAGGAGCTGTTGAGGCATCGCGGCCCATTCCTCTTGTAGCGCCAATAGCAGCTGCAGAATCGTTGCTGGCGGCTGGCGACGTGCTGCCAAGTGTCTCCCGAGAAGGTCCCACACGTGTTTGATTGGATTTAGGTCCGGGGACCTTGCGGGCCAATCCATCCATGCGTTTAATATCTTCACTCTCCAACAGCTCTGTGACAGCCACTGTATGATGAGGTGTAGGGTTGTCGTCCATGAAGAGGAACTCAGGACCCACAGCACCTCTAAACAGACGCATGTGAGGCAGGATAACCTCGGTACAATAGCGGACACCAGTGACTAAACCTCCTTGGAAGATGTGTAGGTCAGTACGGTTACCAAGCATGATACCACCCCAAATGAAAACTCCGCCACCTCCAAACCGGTCCCTTTCGATGATGTTGGAGGTGTGATTGCGTGTTCCATGCTCTCTCCAGATGTGTATACGTCCAGAATCGCTCGTCAGACTAAATCGGCTCTCATCCGTAAAGAGAACTCGACCCCATTGCTGATGTGTCCATTGTGTTCCTGGCACCACAGAAACCGCCATCCCCGATGAGCAGGCGTTAATGGCACACACCGTACTGGTCGTCGTGCAAATAGACCACCTTTGTGCAGCCTCCTGGCCACGGTAAAATGCGACAATGGGCGTCCAGTTGTCTGTTGCATGTGCCTTGCGATTTCTCCCGCTGTCTGCCGTCTGTCTCTTCTCGCCTGTAGGACAATATACTGGTCGTCCGCCGCCATGGTTGCTCGTGGACGACCACTGCTAAACTCTCGGGCAGCTGTTCCTGTCGTTTGAAATGCTCTCCAAGCTCGTGAAACGATGCTGTGAGCGATCCCGAACTCCTCAGCCACACTAGTCACACTTCGACCTTCTTCCAACTTCCCAATGACGCGACCTCGGGTAAAGTCATCCAGATGTCGTCTACTGGATTGCTTGTTGGCCATATCACATGGTGGCAGCAACTCAACGTCGTTCAAACCGATGTACACCGTGCAATAGCTTTCACCGAATTGCTGAGCGTACACCGCCCACGTGCTTTATACCCTTCCGATACCCTCCCCTCCCCCATGTCATGCTGCATATATGTGCATGCCCTACCGTACCAGACCCTAGTCTATCTCCTGAGTGGCTTTTCAGTCCGTTCTGCCTGCTCGTTCCGCTGTTAATGCTAATTTCTCTTCTTCGTCCTTAATTTTTGCCCACCAGTGTACATAAATGTCAACTATTCAGATGTTGCATTATTTACTGTTTCTCACGTTGTTGTTGAATTGCTTTCGGGATGTAAAACAATTTAAAAAAACGTAAACAATTCAACACCTTGAGATGTTTGAAGAATTGATAGTTGTGCATATGTTCGTTTGGATACTTTGTGCAAGAGTGTGAAACTTGTTTTGAATAGCATTTATTTGCTGAGTAAATAATGTTATTAAAAATTGAAATAAATTGCTATTAATTTTAATTGTTGATAACAGTCTAAACCTTTATAACGTACTTCCTATACTCGCTTAACGTATTTTTGTGTAACATGCAGGTTTCCCGGTTACAAGTAATTCTTTATAGTGCGATATTTTGAGTTTTTCACTAAATGCAAGTTTATTGGTAAAAAAAGTGCTATTTATTTTAACTTTTTAGAAATCATTTTATATATTCAATTTACCCTTTGCATTTCTTAATTGCATAATCAGATTTTATATTTAATTCATTAAAATGGCCAAACTCCTACACTGTTGACAGGAAGAATAGTTGAGAAAACTTAGCTTTAGGGTCAAGAAATGTCCCGTAGGTCAAGAAATTGAGTCTCCTGAAAATGGTAGACACCCTGTAAAAGCAAATCGAATCATACAAAGTAATCCAATCAAACACACGGTGGGAAAACGTCAAACATTACAGTTTACTTTGTAAGTCTGTGTATGGAAGTCCAGCTACCTTACTTTTATTTTTGATTTAAGATTTAAATCTAGATTCTCTTTATTTTGCCAACATTAATGAATTGCCATTACCTATTTCTTCGATGATAAAGTTCATTGGGTGAGGTTGGCTTGGTGATTCCAATTTTATACAGTTATCAGTCTCAGTTCTCAAAAAACTGCTTCCTCTCCCCACTCACAGATATCAGGTTTTTACATTGTGGTAGCTAATATTATTCTGGAAAGGGAATAAACAGCTGATAGGGACCTGAAGGGGCTTCACTCCTTTATATATACACATTGAGTTACTAGTTTCTTAGGCATGTCTGTCCTGAGTACATAAATGGGCCCCCACTTAAGAATGCACATGAGCATGGTATCTGATATAAATCAGGCAGATCAGCTATTCAAGATTTAGTTTAGGTTTTATTTGAGGATCAGAATGGGCAAAACAAGTAATATGAACAACTTTGAGGCAGACATGATTATTGGTGCCTGGCAAGCTGGTTCAAGTATATCCCGAACAGTCATCCTTCTGGACTTTTTCACTAATAATCATACCAAGGGTGTACCATGAATGGTGCAACAGGTCAAAAATATCTAGCATTCAACAGTCCAGCCAACGAAATCAGCTGATGAATCAGAGAGATCAAAGCAGTTTGGTTACATGGTTGTCCACTGTTGTATCCTATTCACAACACGGTTCGATACAGCGAGCAGCGTCCACAGATGACTCTCGGCACAACAGTGTTGAATTCCACAGCAATTTGCTGAGTTCTGGCTTATTTGTTTTCCTGCATAATTCTCATCAGTCTCTTTTGGCGCCATTGATCCATCTGGTGTTGCCATCTGTCTGCTGCCATCTATCATGCAACACTCAAATTTGTTCAGGTAACTTGTTTTGCTCTTTCTGACCCTCATTCCAATGCTAATTGATGCTGAATGAGTTGGTCTGCCTCATTTATACCACAATAATATGTCATCTAATGTACTGGTATGACTTAAGCATGTGACAAGAGAAAGTGTACCTAATAAATTCATATCTAGATGTACATATAACATTAAAGGATTATTAAGTGTGCAAAAATTGGTAAATCCAATATCATGTCTGCCCTCCTTCATGGGGGGTCCTTTCCACTGCAATTGCTCTCATTCACCAGCCTACTTCTCTTTCAGGTTAGAAGAGCAGCACTCGCCATTTCATGAAGACGATTTTTCACTTCCATCTGAACTTAATCGTATTTCTGTGCATAACTCTTGGATATGTAAGGATTGTGGTAACAATAACTTTACTTCAGGTGTAAAGGTATGTCATTACTTCTTATTGGTAGTTTCAGATATAGTACTTTTTTTTTTTTTATAATATTTTGGGTGTTTATTTGTCATTCTTTGTATGTGCTTTTTTAGTCTCATAGCTTTCTCCTAAATTTTTGCATTGGTACAAACTTGAGTCTGATCAACTGAGAAGCATAATTATTACTTATTAAATGCAAATTGGTGCTTGGACATTGTACTGGTTTATCTTGCGAATTTCTATGCGTGCAGGTTTCTGCATACTAATGTCACTTTCCTGTGCTTTAAAACCAAAAGTATGGGGCAAAATATGTCCAACATGAGCAACTAAGGCTAAATTCACGCGATGCAAGATTATAACTGATATTCACGCATCGCGTGAATTTAGCCTTAGTTGCTCATGTTGGACATATTTTTTTAGCCTTAGTTGCTCATGTTAGACGCGATGCGTGAATATAACTTATATTCATGCGATGCATGAATATAACTGTGGGTTAAATTCACGCGATGCGTGAATATAACCCACAGACTAGATTCACGCTCTTTCTGTGATTGGTCGGAATGATTCGAAGGGAGTGGTTTTCTTCGAGGAATAATTAGATGATTGATGTCTTTCTGTCTAGCTGCCAGGAAAATTCAGTTGCTTTTTCCATTCATTAGTGTCATTAGATAGCATCATGTTTTATTCTATATGTAGCTTTTTTTGGTTTTGCTTGCCTGTAATAAATATTTATAACTTGTGGCAGGCCAGGGATCCAGCAGCTCCTACCAGTTGGCGTGGTTGTCTCAAATACATGCCGAATGTGCAGTGAAACAGCAGCAAGCTCAGATGCGAAACAACATGGCTGTTTCTTTCATTGATAGCTCATGGAACATAAAATTTAGATGCAAAATGAAGGTTTTTACTGAATTATGCCAGAAATTAGTCTGTTTCTTTTCGCTTTCTGCAAATTTTAGCAACTTTCTAAATAAATTTCAAGTAGAACTTCAATAAGAATGTTTTAAAATGCTTGGCATTTCCTGGTATAAACGTGTAATGGAGATTAAAGAAGTAACAATTCTGTGAGAAAAAAAAAAAGTCTACTTTATTTCAATGGCAAAAAAAAAAAAAAAAAAAAAAAAAAAGATTAATTTCTGGTAAAATTTAGTACGAACCTTTATTTTTTATCTAAATTTTATGTTCTGTGAGCTATCTATGAAAGAGATAGTCATGTTACTCTGCATCTTAAATCTCTGTTGTTTCACACAGCACATTCGACAGGTATGCGAGACGACAATGCCAATTGGTGAGAACTGCTGGATCTTTAGCCTGCCGCAAGACGCTAGTTGTAACTTGTAAACATTCATTACAGGAGAGCAGAACCAATAAAAATGACATATAAAATAGAACACCCCACTAATGACAAATTGAAAGTGCAACAGCATTTTCTGGTCAGCTAGGCAGAAAGACATCAATCATCTAATCCTTCTCCTAAGAAGACCACTCCCTTTCAATCATTTGGACCAATCACAGAACAAGCATGAATCTAGTCTGTGGGCTATTTTCACACATAGCATGAATTTAGCCTCAGCCAACATGAGCAAAGTATGCATGAAGTTTAAACTTAATAAAAATCAGGGAAAAACTGAAGCCATGGCTTCTGAGCAATGGACTTTTGTACCCAGTGCAAAATGAGTCTTCATGCCCAGATTTATGCCATATGGATGAGTCATGTATTTTGGAAACAGAGTTTACAGAGAAGACGATTGGATGTTGAAATTCGTATGTAAGTGAATTTGGCTTTGAATGTCTTCTGCTTCAAGAAGGATTTCACGAACAATGGGTTTTCAAAAAGGTCCCAAATGGTTGTAGATAAAAGTGTGATTAGTGAAACCTGGACACCGGAGTAGAGGCCCAGAAAATACTTGGGTACTGGAGAATTGCACTTCTTCTAGGGGTTTTGTGTCAAGACTCATTCTGATCTCTTGTTGAAAGATGATGTTGCATTATGTAATGTGTAGCAAATGTTAGCAGGGTGCACACAAATATTGGAAGGTGGTATGGCCATGTTGAAAGAGTAGGTGGTAATGTGATATATAACAGTAAATTTTTTGAGCCCACGTGACAGGAAAGAAAGGTAAATGATGGCTGAGGAAATCAGTGGAGGACCAGATTCACAAAAGCATGGAAGGGGAAAATATGTGTATGAGGAAGAGGTCTTACATGAATGACACAGGTGTTGGATGTCAGTAAAGCTTAAGTTGTGTGCCAAGATGGCTGTAAATGAAGGCAAATCATCCTTCAGAGTAGGTCAAATCTAATACCAATTTCGGGCAGTATGGTTTTTTATACTAGCCCTGGATCACTTTGTGATGTATTTCTGTCAAAGTCAAGTTGTACTTTTGGAATTCAGGGGTAATGTCAAAAAAGTCAATGCGAGTATCGAAATGCTGCCATATGTATGAAAATTTTGGTCTGGTAGCACTTGTCATGTTTGCCTTCACTTTCATCTCATCTTTCTCTCTTGTTGACCTTCCACTTGATCAGCAATCTCTCCCTCAGTCAAGGTGTGGTATCTTGCTTTTCATCTAAATCCAACCAGTTTCTTACGTCTTCCTTACTAGAAGCTCCAAATGCTTTGATTTAATCTTCAACCTTTATTCCCCCAAATCAAAAACTGGTTGTGGATCATAAAGAATCATTTCCCCTGTATTGCTGAGAGCCAACTTTTTGATTTCATCAAACTGGTTAACAGTGGCTGGGACAAACCTCAATGGACATTTCTTAAATTTTTGTTTCAGCACAGTACAAGAATAATTAAAAAAAAGCAAGTCTGAATTACTGCAAATTCTAAATTTGTGAGGTTGCTGTGTAACAGAAATTTCATTGTTCGAAACATTTTATTTTTGGGAGGATGTAAGTACTTACACAGTATCGTGGAATAAATTTTAGAAAAGTAGCATTAAGTCCAGATTGAGGGAGGTGATAATTGAAAGCACTTTACCTTCAAATTATTTTAGTTTTTCAGCCACTTCACTTCTGTCAAAGTTCACTGAAGGCACTGGAGGACAGCAAGTGCAATCTTTCCACTCTCACTTAAATAGATGTAATAACTGGTGACGATATTTACACAATATATAAAAGATGTTTTTCAGGACTAACCTCTGAATCTCGGACATCTTAGTGGTTCCTATTACAGGGTGTCAACAGTGTATGTGGATATGTGTCCTCTTTCAGGCATTATACTGCTGCAACTTCTTGAACTTTGAAATCTATCTGTAGCTATTGTGCTGAAAGCTATGGATGAATTTCAGCCCCTGGGACATGAACAGAATACTGCTCACTATTCTCTTTTGGTGCATGTAGAAAGAGAAGTTGCCATGTTAAGTGCTGGCTATTGCTATGAGTTCCTTTTTGACTGATTCTTATAGTGTTTCTCTGAGGATTAGGGTAGCAGTTGAAATTCCAGAAATTTGCATAGCGGGTTGTAACTCTGGAGATCCAATCATGCCTATAATTCAAGTGTACCTTTGAAATAGCTGATAACTTGCTGACTATGAGAAATGTGTTGCTTATTCTTTAAATTGGAGTATATTATAATTTCTCTTTCCATTTTGCTTTCAAGAATATCCCTTATGAAAATATTATTCACTTTTTATGTAAGTCTTTAAAGTGTGGATAACAGATTCAGTATTTCCTATTATGTGTTTAACCCAGTCACACATTAGATAATTAGAACATTTTCTGTGTATAATGTTAACCACACTATGGTTCTAAAATTTAAATGAAATCCACAATATTTAGAGCACAAAGTTTATAGTGCATTTGAAGTTTTGTCTTCTGAATATCATGTGCTTTATGCTAAACTTCGTATACGTGGTTCTATTTGTTCTGTTGGCATATAGATTTATTTGAGCACTTCTTAACTTACCACTGGGTAGCTTGATTTTGGAATCTAGTTGCAACTGCCAAAAAAAAAAAAAAAAAAAAGCATTAATACTTTTTTTTTTTTTGACTACTGAAATATTTAGTGGTATATGAATTTAACACACCAGTTATTTCAAATTTCTTCTTGAGTTCAACTTGACTTTATTAGATACTGTATAAGTCACTGAATCAATTTTAAGAACTGACACTCAACCACATTTCAAGCTTTTAATGTCCTGATGTCTTTTTTTATCAGTTTTTTTTTTTTGTGTGTTTTTTTTCGACTACGTGGCCATAGTTGGATATAGTCAAAATCTCTCATGAGCTTTGCTTTTGAAATCTTGAAATATTAAAAAACTTATATAAAACTCTACTTGAGTTGGTGAAACATGTCTGCTGACCAGTCTTGTGCAGTGCCATCGATGCTTGTTAAGTCTGTTTCATAACTTCACTTGATTTCCTATTTTCTCAAAAATGTTTGAAATTCTTTTATGTCAAAAGGAATGGCCCCATGTTTTTTTTTCAGAATTCTTTGATTTTAGGCAGAAATGTTCACTCAGGCTTTAAAGTTTGTTGAGGTTTATGACCTATTTAAATGTTTATTTTAGCTTAGGTTTAGAAATTCTGTGATTTTTTGCTGCAGGGGTAATGTCATTGGCATGTTTGATTTCCTCATTAAGCATATCAGTTAATATTCTAAGGTTTTGTGGAATAGATATTTTGGTTGGCATGTGTCATTTCATGACTGTGAGTGGAGTAGAATTCATTCATTCTGGTTTGTAAATCTAATTTTCAAGTATTAATGAATACATTTTCAGAAAGCAAATATTTTCACAAACCTGTACCCCTGTAACTGCATTGTTGATTCCTGGTGTGTAGTTGATCTGCTGTGCGAGTTCCTCCTACCCTCTGAAATTAAATGCAGCATAAATATATCTTTTCTTGTATGTTAACTTATACAGTTCTCTCATGTCCAGTTTTTATATTGTTTGTTACTCAGGTGTTCAAACTTTTGTATTTTTTAATATACATCTACAGTGACATTAATATTAAGATCCTTACTTTAAGATTTTGGAGAAGGGGTGTTTGTACAGAGTTGAAAGCCTTTTTATTTTAATAAAAGAAGTACACAGTGGGAGTACTGTTAATTTGTTCTTCCAACAAATTCACCTTACTACACATGGTTCACATTTATGCTTTCATTCTGTGATGTTAATGTTAATCACTGGTGTTTATGAAGGTGTATCAGTGATTGAGCAGATGAGTATCAATTCAATGATGCCCTGGAGCAGAATGCAGTTATTCCCCCTACATTTTTATAAAAATTAGATAAAATATTGAGTAAATGGACATTTAATCAATCTGTGTGCTAACTTTATTTATTTTTTGAAGCACTTAAATTTTGATTTTACTTTTCACCCTCTTTTCATTTCTAGTGTACCTCATGTGGTCTTAATATGCCACAAATGAAACAGGAAGATGACATGTCTGGACCAAAAGAGGCTCACTGTAAAGCAGACAGAAGTCACAGAAAATGTGGCTGAATGTGAAACGAATCAGTCTTCTTCTGGAACACAAAATGTGAATCCCAGCAGTGACAGATGCCTAACTGACGAGGTATTTTCCCATTATTTGATTTACTAGTTTTGTTTGAAATCATATTATTTAAGAGAATTGTGTAGTTTCCAATGTTGTTAATTGTTTTATACTAACATTGGAGCTATAAGCAGTTGCTAAAGTACTTGAATGGTTTGTTTGTAGTTAGCATCTAAAAGGTTTAAGGAATTTCTTTAGTGTCATGATTAAATGTAGATCTCAATTGTACCGAAATGGAAATTTAACACACAAAATACATTCAAAGTTTCATATTATTTTACAGGCACTAACTGAATACAAAAATTAGAATTCAAAAAATTATTTCTAGGTACAGGTTTTCCCCGCTATCGGAAAGTAGAGTGGTCCTATGAAACCTTTCGTAAGCCGAAATGGCTTCAAGAGGAGAAACAATTACCATTAATTTATATGGGGAAAATGTTTCAATGTTCGCAAACCCAAAAAATAATCTACCAAATCATAACAAGTAATGCATAAAACCTAAAATAACACAAAACATAGTAAAAGCAGGAATAATATGATAAATATACAGCCTATATAAAGTATAGATAATATATGGACAGTGTAGTTTCACTTACCAAATTGAGGCAGACAGCAAGCACCATGGAAGGCCAAGAAGTGATGAGGTGGTACTAATGGTTTCTGAAGTTACTATTGGTCCTGCTTACTAGCAAAACCGATAGTAACTTTGGCAGCTTTTAAGATTCTTCTTGTCTGCATATAAATAGTAAGAATGATGGATGTAGGCAAGTTTAACGCATGCGCAATGCCTTTATTTCTTTCACCACCATCGAAACACTTAATTATGTCCAGTTTTACACTAAGCGTAACACCCTCTTTCAAGCTCGTTTAGGCTTTTCTGATACCTTAGGACATCCTGCTAACGGATGTACAAAATAAATTGAGATAAAGCACAGATGCTCACACAGTTCAAAGCTTTTTAGTGGCTTGATACTGAATGTAGAATCCGGAGGAAAGTGCTTGGCATAGTTACTCTCGCCTCTCAGGGTGCACGCTGCCTCTCTAATGGCTCCTTGCACAATAGACGTTGAATGGTATTTTCACTTTTTGCCTTTTTTTGTAAAAGCAAAAATTCTCTTTGGATTTCTTTTGGTTAGCGAGAACAGGTACAAATGTAGACCTTTCGTAAAAGCGAAGTGGCATAAGTGAACTTTTGAAAAGCAAGCAGGGTATACCTTTACTGACCAACTCTTTGCAATGTTTTTTTCAAACCCTTAGTGAATTCTTTCAGCTACATCATTCTATTTTCTCTCTGAGCACTTTCAGTGCCAATAAAGAATATTCTGCATTTCCATATTATGCATGTATAAAAATATTCTTTATTTTTTCCAATTAAAAGTATTTTTGAAGTTATAACAAAGCATTTCAACTTTAAAAATGGTTCAAATTGCCCACCCCCAAGTTTTCCCTAAAAATCACGACCTTGCCGAACTTACTCCAGCACATGGCAAATTATCCTCATTGTTTATAGTAATAAGTCGTATAATGATGATGTTCATTGATAAATTTCCCTGTCTTTAAACTTTTACCTGCAAATGTTCCCATTTGGGAACATGCACTTTTCAATTAAAATAAAAAAAATTGGATGGAAGCATTCAGCAATGAAAATTTTCTTTAAATTGCTGAATATCCTTTATATTTTTTAGCTATTTTTATTTTGCCCTCCATTCAAAAAATAAAAATCTGAAAATTTCCCAAAACTGCGGTTAATTTCAATCCGGGTCATTCCACACCAAATTGTCAGATGCTATCCATCACACCATTTCCGATTCTTACACATTTTTTTTTTCATGAATAGATCACCCCAACGTATGAAAATCCCAAAAGTTTCATTTTTATTTCCCATAGATTAGAAGATATTAATTTTCGAATTCTGGTGCATGGCGGCCCTTAATTGCATAAAAATTCAAATATCTCCGTTGCTTGGATCAAAAGTAGTACCGAAATCACCACTCCTTCATAATTTCCCCCAAGGAATCGATTGGTGCAATGAACGAATTTCTATCTCCTTTAGTTTTTGAGTTACGTGCAACAGGGAGAGCCTTTTTTCAAAACGTAAAAAAGCAATGTAGTACAGCACTTAGAAGATCGCAATTGTTTTTCATTTTTAAAAGAAAGTTTAGTCTAACAAATGAAGAATAAAAACCTTGGGCTTTCGCGTGCGGTTTTTTAAGGTAAAAGAAACAGAAATTCATTTTTTAACATGTGACAAATTAGGGGCGGAAAAAATTTACTGGACAATTCGAGCCAGTAAAATCAGTAGTTCTGTGGTCCGATGGAAGTTTTACTGGCCAATCGCCAGCGGACCACTGGGTAATTCGAACGCTGATGCATATGTCTATCCTTCTTTTAGTTAGTTGCAGAAAGTGGTGGCATGTGAGGTATATTTATATTTCACACAGACGTGCCAACTCGCCGGATTTAGGCGGAAGACTCCTGATTTTCAGACCTTCCTCTCGCTCTCTGGATGAATGTCACATTCTTTCGATTTTCACTGAGAAATGGTCGTTAGGATGGTCGTTGAAATTCCATCAACCACCATGATTTCAAACCGCCTGTGAAGTCTTTTTCTTTCTATGTCGATGCAAGGCGGCATTACAGTAATCAGTTTCACACTTTTCCTCTCCTATCCGAAAAAAACAAAAAAAAAAAAAAAAAAAAAAAAAAACCCACCCCGGTGGCACAGTGGTCTAAGCGCTGGCTTCAGATCAGTCGTCCGAGATGGGCAAAAGAAAATTTGCTTTAAAATTTTTTCTCCCAGTCCGATTGTCATACGAAGCCTTCAGCAAAGAGCTCAGCCGCTGTGGCACTAGAATGCCGTGGAAGGTCATTAATTGATTGACAGATGGGAGCTGCTCTGCCTTCTTGCAGTTCAGTCTTTCAACCCCTCACCTCAACAGAGCCGCGTATATTCTAAGTGCCCTTCTGTTGTCTGTTACCAGTCTGGACACTTTCCGTTCCGCCCAAACAGTCACTAGTCGATGACGATATTCTAAGTGATGAAAAACCGTTGAGTTGCGGCAAATTCACTTAACGACAAAAGGGAGTAAGTTACAGTTCACCTCGTCCTGTAATTAAAGGGGATGTTGGTACAATGCTTTTCGTTGTCTTTGCCTTCGCACACGAGCTAAAGAAGAAACTAAAAACAATTGGCTGCCATTTTAATCATAAAAAATAACAACATGTGGGCCATTTTAGGTTTTAATTGTCTTGCAGAATCAACGTACCTAAAAACTAATTTCAGTAGGGGGGCAGGGGTTGATTTTTGCAGGGTTTTTTTTTTTCTCTAGAACTTTTAGTGGACCAGTAATACTACATCTAGAAAATTGTTCGTACGTCTGAAAAATGTCAATAAAAAATAGCGCTCATGTGATTTTATGAACTGTAAAAATCTCCCCATTTTCAGATTTTGAAGGTTGGCATGTCTGCTCACATATATAAAACTTTGTTCGTGGGTAAAAGGTTTCTGGTGAGGCAGCTCCTCATCTGTCAAGCTGCCCATCTTTGCAGCCTATGAATTTCTTAGTCCATGTCTTTGATCCTTAAGTAAGAGCTGGAACCATACATTAAGCATTTTTCACTAATATAATGAGCAATATAAAAATAAAACCGAAATTCATGTACAATTTGTTATATATTATATCATCTGCAGTTATCAGTCCACTGATGGATGAAGGCCTCCTTCCAGTCTCTTCCAAGCAGGCTTTTTGGATTTCATCCACCCATCTGTCTCATTCTTGGTATCCATTCTGGTATTTCAGTTTTCCAACAATGGTCAGTTCTAGCAATATTAAAATAAGTCTTGAAATCGTGCTGATGAAGGTAGAAATCACTACCAAAACGTCCCGCTCTCAATTTTTCAACATAACTTACACGTGTGATCACGATTTCAAGAATTATTTTAATGTTTTGTGTGTTACATGTTTTCCTGCCAATTCTTCTCACTAGCAATATGTTCAGCCCTTTGACACTAGAGCATCTTACTTTGATTATAATATCAACTTCTACCCATTTTCTTAACCTACGTGTTTCTCTTTTTATCTTTCATGGTTGCACCAAGCATGTCTCTCCACACTTCTTATATAATGTATACAGTATATAGTAATACGGTACATATAATTTCAGAAACATTAGATCCATGCACATTTTTAATTTGTTTTAATTTGTTTTTTACATTCAGTTCATTTAAAAGTAATTTAAAAATCTGTCATGTTTGCCTTTGTAGTTAAAATCTAATTTTATTTTTATATTTTTAATAAAAAAAAAAAAATTCACCTCCACTATATACACCTAGGACGAACTTAAAATCTGCTAGCCTTGCATTTGTGGCTGGTTATTTAGTGAAAATAGTGGAATTAAATATTGATTGTACTTCATGTATAGAGAATCTAGCAAACCGTGACTGTAGAGCACCCATTCTTAGCTTAATTTCAAGTCAAGATTGTGGTGGACTTAAATATCCAACACCAGCTTTTGTTATGATATTTATCAGTTATACAAGATTTTGTTGAAAAGTCATTGCCCCATTTGCCACAGAACCTACTGCTACAGAACTTGTCCATATATTCTTCCAAAATTGAAAAAAAATGTCCATTGTTAAAATGTGAAGGAAATCAACACAGTGAGAAGATCAGCATTTTAATTTGTGAAAAATTTCATCCCATACTGCTCAAGAACATAGCAAAACAAGTGACTGATAAAACTACTATAAAATTTTTTACAATTAATTATGGCATAGGAAAATATTGAAATTAACATAAGTATTCAAATCACTGTTTAACGACTGTGCATGTAAGACTTAAAATGTTCTGCCTGTTTGTGTTTTATCCCCAATTCTGGCAGTCTGAATATTCAGTTATGTTATATTTTGTGAAGCTACCAGAAGTGAACTGATGAACATTGATGAAACATTTGTGGAACAACCTTCCTGAAAAAAGTGAATTCAAAAAATTGAAAGTAATATTTTAATTCATGGCTGACGTTGTTAAAAAGTTTTAAAATTCACTGAAAATTATTTTTGATTTTATTGAATGCCAAATTTATTTCAGTGAAACTCATTTAGGAAAATACTTGCTTTTATGAATTCTGTATTTCTATTGCCATGGCTACTTTTATTGATGGTTAATTAATTGCCATGGCTACATAGGTTTTTATTCCGTAACTCATTCGGATTAGTTCACCAGCTATAACATTATTCCAATCCTTACCATCTTTTTTGTTTGTTGGGTTTTAGTACAAAAACAAATCATGACAGAATAGCCTGGGATTTAATTTGACTCTGTAATTATACAGATTGTTATGCGTTATTCTAACTTTGTTTCAGTTCTTTGATTGTTCAGTATAATGTTCCAGCCAAATGTCCCCGAAAACATCTGGCTCCAGAAAAATAAAATAAGAATTACTACTATTAATTATTATATCTTTTAGCTTGCAACTGATATAGTATTCGTACTGTGGGCAATCAGCGCCCTCTGGTGTTGGCGGAAATACAGTAAAACCTTGAAAATCTCGCATCGAAGGGACCGGACGAGTGCCGGATTTCTGAAGCTATCCAAATATTGCATAACAGGTGTTACATACAGCACGTACTTACAGGTAACTTTAACGAAAATTTGCGCGTGTACGCCTAGTAAATATGCAGGGTTCGCACTGCATATTTACAAGGCGTACGCGCGCATTCTTCTCAATTTATGAAAAAAGTCATTTTGGCGAAAATATTGGCAGTTGATTACCTTTTTGTACTGTTAATTATAAAACTGTCGAAAAAAATTATTTTGGCAAATGGTTAGGCAAAAACTCGAAAAAAAGTGCCAGAGTAACCTCTAGGGCTGGACAATGTATCGATACATCGTGAAAACTCGATGTGAATTTTACACCAATGTTATGGTTTTTCTACTGACAAAACTACGATACATCGCAATGCATCAGGAAGGCCGATGCAGATGTCATTAGTAGTGCTGTTCACGGATTTCGGATTTTTGGATATCGGGATATTTTAATATCCGAAAACCGGATTTTTAGCATTTGAATAGTTTGAATTCCAGATATCTGGATTATGAACTGCGGATATCCGGATTTCGAACTTCAGATATTCTGATATACAGACTTTGAATACCGAATATTCAGACATCTCAACATCATAGATCTGTTTGGCCATGATAGACCGCATGCCTCAGGTTGTTGAAACCTTAACACAGCAGTTTGTGAACTTGCATTTTTTTGCTACAAGATGTCCGTTTGATTAGGCAAAGTAATCTTTCATGGCATTGATATTGTACTAAGTGAAGGAATAATAAATAAAATTGCAGTGTTTTATCCTGTAACAAACTCGTGCGGCAATCTGTGTTTCAGATTTATGATATTTTGGATATTTTGACAGCACTAGCCGGATATCCGAATATCCCGATTTTGAAATTTGGATTTCGGATTTATGATATTTCGGATATTTTGAAATCCGAAATCCGGATTTCAAAATATCTGGTTTTTGAAAAACAGCATTAGTCATTACATGATTGAATCCACATACTGCCACCACCAATCACAGATCATCATCACACATTCAACACGCATTTAAAACGTACACGCCAATTTGTCGCCTCATTGGTCCGCGTCACTTCAGCGCGGCTCAATGAGATGGCGAATTTGAGAAACTTCCCGATGTTACATGTAGGTGGCCATCGGCAATTCGCACACTTAGATTGGATGATCTCGAGATGTGTTGTTGAGACGGTACACCGGGAGATTTCCATGGTTATTGGTAAAACATGGGATGTTCTGACAGAAACGAAATCAGAAAAGTGCAGGATTTCTGAAATTGCCGGTTTTCTGGATGCCGGATTTTCGAGGTTTTACTGTATTTAGAACTACGATGATTACTGCTTTCAGCGGTCACCACACAGGCTGTAGAGAGCGTCCCTTCACGCTCTATCGAGTCGAGTCGGGCCGTGCGTCAACCTACTAGTGGAGTTCATCACACACTTCTCTTTTATCGACACCTTTCAGTTTCTTTATCTGACGACAACTTCGTGTCCCCGGCATTCTCCCTCTCAGTTTTCAACTAAAGCAGCTAGACTGGATGACGTCTGCTCCCTGTGCCATGATGTATTGGCTACATGTGAAAACCCAGCTCCTTCTTCACCTGAAGCGTCATTCGTTCACTTCTTGCCGGCATAGGTGGCAACGGACGGGGGGGGGGCTTAATTAAATAATCACTTAAGCCTCATAAGGTGGACCTTTTGATGATTTCAAAAAATTAATAAATAACAGACTAAGTAAACTTTTCCCCCACATACAGCATTTATCATTTGATAAGAAATGGATTGCTAGCCCCGTATTGTGTTTGACAAGTTCTCGTATGTGGTGAATATTTAAAACAATTATCAAAAATAAAACAAATAGAAATACACAAGCGTATAAATTCAAGCGTCTTCATTTATCTATTTATTTTTATGACTTGTTTTTTGTTTAAGCAACCCAGCTAATTTCTCATATTTTTTTTTTTTTTATAAACTTTTGGTAATAAAATTTTTCTGGATATTTTTATAAAATCACAGGTTGAGTTTTATTTTTAAAAATATTAATATTCAGCAGAAGAATATTTCTGTTGCCTTCATTTGCTGATGCACATTTACAATTGCATTTTAAAATATACGTTGAATCTCGTAGTTTATCTTTTTTTTTTTTTTTTTATTTTCCTCCGCCAACAATGGAAGAGACATACCCCTCCCATGTCTGATCTCTTCACACTTCCCTCCAATAATTTGGTGAAGTCGGCATCCCTGCTCGCAGTCAGCACTCTGTGAAGATAGTTAATGTACAACACATGCTTGTTCTCCTAGATCTCACAAGCCCTCATTATCTAGCCTATCAGGTAGAACTCTTGTCTTTACAGGAAGCACTCGCACAATTAGCGCTTCATCACCTTCGCCTCATCGATCTCTCCTACATCGACCATTCCTATGAATACCTCAGCAGATTGGAGTCTTCTCGTAAAACCTCATCATCGCTACATCATCTCCAGCTCCCCAGCGGTACGATTTCCTCAGATCTTTCAGTGCTTTGCTCACCAGTCCTCTCATTCGTTGCTTCTAAATTCAGTGCAACTCATCCCCAGTTGTCTTCCTCTGATCTCCTGTCCTCTCTTTCTCAGATTCCTTTTCATCTCCGTTCTTCTGTGCTTGCTCCTATTTTTTCTGGTAGGGGAATAAGCAGCTGATAGGGACCTGAAGGGGCTTCACTCCTTTGGATATACACATTGAGTTACTAGTTTCTTAGGCACATCTGTCTTGAGTACATAAATGGCCCTTCACTTAAGAATGCACATGACCATGGTATCCGATCTAAATTAGGCAGATCAGCTTTTCAAGATTCAGTTTAGGTTCATTTGAGGATCAGAATGGGCAAAACAAGTAATATGAACGGCTTTGAGGCAGGCATGACTATTGCTGCCTGGCAAGCTGGTTCAAGTATGTCCGGAACGGTCATCTTTCTGGACTTTTTCACTAATAATCTTAGCAAGGGTGTACCATAAATGGTGCAACAGGTCAAAAATATCTAGCATTCAACAGTCCTGCCAATGAAATCAGCTGATGAATCAGAGAGATCAAAGCAGTTAGGTTACATGGTTGTCCACTATGGTATCCTATTCACAACACGGTTCGGTACAGCAAGCAGCATCTGCAGATCACTC
The DNA here is from genome assembly GCA_039090855.1 of Macrothele yani. Lineage (NCBI taxonomy): Eukaryota > Metazoa > Arthropoda > Arachnida > Araneae > Macrothelidae > Macrothele > Macrothele yani. Next base: position 68,895,144 of record CM077018.1, read on the forward strand.
TCGGCACAACAATGTTGAATTCCACAGCGATTTGCTGAGTTCTGACTTATTTGTTTTCCTGCATAATTCTCATCAGTATCAGTTGGTGCCATTGATCCATCTGGTATTTCCATCCACAAGATTGCCGTCTGTCTGCTGCCATCTATCATGCAACACTTAAATTTGCTCAGGTCACTTATTTTGCATTTTCTGACCCTCATTCCAATGGTAATTGATGCTCAATGAGTTGGTCTGCCTCATTTATTCCACAGTCACGTGTCATCTAATGTACTGGTATGACTTGAGCATGTGACAAGGGAAAGTAAACCTAATAAATTCATATCTAAATGTACATATAACATTAAAGAATTATTAAGTGTGTAAACATTGGTAAATCCAATATCATGTCTGCCCTCCTTTGTAGGGGGGTCCTTTCCATTGCAATTGCCCTCATTCACCAGCCTACTTCTCTTTCAGCTAGAAGCATATTTCTTGCTATTTGACGAAGACTATTTTCCTTCTGAGCCCGAAGATGATCTTCCTTCTGAGCCCGAAGATGATCTTTTTCCCGTGCATAAGTTTTGGAAATGCGAGGATTGTGGTTGCAGTAACTTTATTTCAGATACAAAGGTATGTCATTACTTCTTATTGGTATTTTCAGATATAGTACTTTTTTTTTCATAATATTTTGGGTGTTTATTTGTCATTCTTTGTATATGCTTTTTTAGTCTCATAGCTTTCTCCTAAATTTTTGCGTTGGTACAAACTTGAGTCTGATAAACTGAGAAGCATAATTATTACTTATTAAATGCAAATTGGTGCTTGGACATTGTATTGGTTTATCTTGCGAATTTCTATGCGTGCAGGTTTCTGCATACTAATGTCAGAGTTCTGTGGTTTAAAACCAGAAGTATGTGGCAGAATATGTCCAACATGAGCAACTAAGGCTAAATTCATGCTGTGCGTGAATATAGCCCACAGACTAGATTCACGCTCGGTCTGTGATTAGTCCGAATGATTTGAATTGAGTGGTTTTATTCGAGGAAGGAATAGATGATTGATGTCTTTCTGTCTAGCTGCCAGGAAAATTCTGTTGCGTTTTCCATTCATTAGTGTCATTAGATAGCATCGTGTTTTATTCTATATGTAGCTTTTTTTTTTTTTTTTTTTTTTTGCTTGCCTGTAATAAATATTTATAACTTGTGGCAGGCTAGGGATCCAGCAGCTCCTACCAGTTGGTGTGGTTGTCTCAAATACGTGCTAAATGTGCGGTGAAACAGCAGCAAGCTCAGATGCAAAACAACATGGCTATTTCTTTCCTCGATAGCTCATGGAACATAAAATTTTGATGCAAAATGAAGGTTTTTACTTCTCCAAAGAAGACCAGTTTTTCAAAAGTTCAGGTAGTCCCCTGCACGACTACCTGAACTTTTGAAAAACTTGCCAATAAAATATTTTGCTAACCTTGTTGAACAGGTTCTCAAAAATATCATCCAAAGCAGATTTAAAGACATGTATTGACTTAAGAAGCTGAATTTAACTGCTGCTGGGCAGACTGGGGATAAGCAAGAGTGCACTTCATGAATATCATATTTCGATGTGGACAGTACTACATTCTCGAAAATTGGAGTTTTGCTGGGGTCAGGAGCAATTTTTCTGCAAGCAATGCAAATTTATCCTAGAAATGTTCTCCTGTCTCTGAAAATCATGTTTAGAAGGCTGAACAATATTCTATTAAACACATTGATTTATGAAGATCCATAAACAGTTTTAAAAGGCATTTCTCAGAATCTTAAGAGACAAACATGAATTTTCACACTGCACATCACAGAAGCTTGCCAAGAAATCATATAATCTTCTGACTAGAATTTTATGAAATGAACGTGTTTAGAAGAAAAACTCAAAATGTACAGGTTGCATCCTGCAAATTTTAGTAACTTTCTAAATAAATTTTAAGTAGAACTTCAATAAGAATTTTTCAAAATGCTTGGCATTTCCTGGTGTAAATGTGAAACGGAGATTAAAGAAGTAATAATTCTGTGTGTAAAAAAAAAAAAAAAAAAAAAGTCTACTATATTTTGGTAGCAAAAACAAAACAAATTAATTTCTGGTAAAATTTAGTAAGAACCTTTATTTTGTATCTAAATTTTATGTTTCATGAGCTATCTATGAAAGAGATAGTCATGTTACTCTGCATCTTGAATCTCTGCTGTTTCACCGCACATTCGACAATTATGTGAGACGACAATGCCAATTGGTGAGAACTGCTGGATCCTTAGACTGCCGCCAGATGCTAGTTGTAACTTGTAAACATTCATTACAGGAGAGCAGAACCAATAAAAACAACATACGAAATAGAACACAACACTAATGACAATAATAAATTGAAAGAAAAATGCAACAGAATTTTCTGGGCAGCTAGGCAGGAAGACACAGATAATCTAATCCTTCTCCAAAGAAGACCACACTCCCTTTCAATCATTCGGACCAATTACAGAAGGAGCATGAATCTAGTCTGTGGGCTATTTTCACACATAGCACGGATTTAGCCTCAGTCAACGTGAGCAAAGTATGCATGAAGTTTAAACTTAATAAAAATAAGGGAAAAACTGAAGCCATGGCTTCTGAGCAATGAACTTTTGTACCCAGTGCAAAATGACTCTGAATGCCCAGAGTTATGTCATATGGATGAGTCGTGTATTTTGGAAACAGAGTTTACAGAGAACAAATTGGATGTTGAAATTCTTAGGTAAGTGAATTTGGCTTTGAATGTCTGCTGCTTTAGAAGGATTTCACGATCAATGGGTTTTCAAAAAGGTCCCAAATGGTTGTAGATAAAAGTGTGATTAGTGAAACCTGGACACTGGAGAAGAGGCCCAGAAAATACTTGGGTACTGGAGAAATGCACTTTTTCTAGAGGTTTTGTGTCAAGACTCATTCTGATCTCTTGTTGAAAGAAGATGTTGCATTATGTAAAGTGTAGCAAATGTTAGCAGGGTGGAGACAAATACTGGAAGATGGTATGACAATGTTGAAAGAATAGGTGGTAATGTGATAACTAAGAGAATTTTTTGAGCCGAAGTGACGGGAAAGAAAGGTAAATGATGGCTGAGGAAATCACTGGAGGGCCAGATTCACAAATGCATGAGAGGGGAAAATATGAGTATGAGGAAGAGGTCTTACTTGACACAGGTGTTAGATGTCAGTAAAGCTTAAGTTGTGTGCCATGATGGCTGTAAATGAAGGCAAATGATCCATCAGTGTAGGTCAAATCTGATACCATTTTAGAGCTGTATGGGTTTTTGATACTGTCTCTAGATCACTTTGTGATGTATTTCTATCAAAGTCACGTTGCACTTTTGGAATTCAGGGATAGTGTCAAAAAATTCAATGAGAATATCAAAATGCTGTCATATGTATGAAAATTTCGGTCTGGTAGCACTTCTTTTGTCATGTTCACCTTCGCTTTCATCTCATCTTTCCCTCTTGTTGATCTCCCACTTGTTCAACAATCTCTCCCTCAGTCAAGGTGTGGTATCTTGCTTTTCATCTAAATCCAACCAGTTTTTTACATCTTCCTTACTGGAAGCTCCAAATGCTTTGATTTAATCTTCAACCTTTATTCCCTCCAAGTCAAAAACTGGTTGTGCATCATAAAGAATCATTTCCCTGTATTGCTGAGAGAACTTTTTGATTTCATCAAACTGGTTAATAGTGGCTGAGACAAACCATGTTAGCCTCAATGGACATTTCTTGAAATTTTTGTTTCAGCACAGTACAAGACTAATTTTTAAAAAAATGCAGATCTGAATTACTTCAAATTCTAAATTTGTGAGATTGCTGTGTAACAGAAATTTGATTGTTTGAAACTTTATTTTGGGGAGGATATAAGTACTTACATAATATGGAATAATTTTTAGAAAAGTAGGATTAAGTCCAGATTGAGGGAGGTGATAGCTGAAAGCACTTTACTTTCAGATTTTTTTAGTTTTTTCAGCCACTTCACTGAGGGCACTGGTGGGTAGCAAGTGCAATGTAATGTCCCTCCACTCTCACTTAAATAGGTGTAATCACTGGTGATGACATTTACACAATATATAAAAGATGTTTTTCAGGACTAACCTCTGAATCTCGGACAACATCTTAGTGGTTCTTACTACAGGGTGTCAACAGTGTATGTGGATATGTGTCCTCTTTCAGGCATTATACTGCTGCAACTTCTTGAACTTGGAAATCTATTTGTAGCTATTGTGCTGAAAGCTATGGATGAATTTCAGCCCCTGGGACATGAACAGAATACTGCTCACTATTCTTCTTTGGTGCATGTAGAAAGAGAAGTGGCCATGTTAAGTGCTGGCTATTGCTACGAGTTTCTTTTTGACTGATCCTTAAAGTTTTTCTCTGAGGATTAGGGTAGCAGTTGAAATTCCAGAAATTTGCATATCAGTTGTAACTCTGGAGATTCATACTTACTTATAATTCAAGTGCACCTTTAAAATAGATTATAACTTGCTGACTGTGAGAAATATGTAGCTTATTCTTCAAATTGAAGTATATTATAATTTCTCTTTCCATTTTGCTTTCAAGAATATCCCTTATGTGAAAATATTATTCACTTTTTATGTAAGTCTTTAAAGTGTGGATAACAGATTCAGTATTTCCTATTATATGTTTAGCCCAGTCACACATTAAATAATTAGAACATTTTCTGTGTATAATGTTAACCACACTATGGTTCTAAAATTTAATTGAAATTCACAATGTTTATAGTGCATTTGAAGTTTTGTGTCCTGAATATCATGTGCTTTATTCTAAACTCTGTATATATGGTTTTATTTGTTCTGTTGTGATGTAGCTTTATTTGAGCACTTCTTAACTCACCACTAGGTAGCTTGATTTTGAAATCTGGTTGCAATTGCCAAAAAAAAAAAAAAAAAAAAAAAAAAAAAAATAGCGTTAATAGTTTTTTTCTTTTTTACCACTGAAATATTTATTGGTATATGAATTTAACACACCAGCTATTTCAAATATCTTCTTTAGTTCAACTTGACTTTATTAGATATAAGTCACTGAATCAATTTTAAGAACTAACACTCAACCACATTTCAAGCTTTTAATGTCCTGATGTCTTTTTTATCAATCTTTTTTTTTTTTCGACCACATGGCCATAGTTGGATATAGTCAAAATATCTCATGAGCTTTGCTTTGAAATTTTGAAATGTTAAAAAACTTATATAAAACTCTACCTGAGTTGTTGAAACATGTCTACTTACCAGTCTTGTACAGTGTCATCGATGCATGTTAAGTCTGTTTCATATGTTAACATGTGTTTATAAAGGTGTATCAGTGATTGAGCAGATGAGTATCAATTCAATTATGCACTGGAGTAGAATGCAGTTATTCCCACCTGCATTTTTATAAAAATTAGATAAAATATTGAGTAAATGGACATTTAATCAATCTGTGTGCTAACTTTATTTTTTTTTGAAGCACTTAAATTTTGATTTTACTGTTTGCTCTCTTTTCATTTCTAGTGTGCTGTATGTAATGCTTTTTTGCCACAAATGAAACAGGAAGATGACGTGTCTGGACCAAAAGAGGCCACTGTAAAGCAGACAGAAGTCACAGAAAATGTGGCTGAATGTAAAACGAATGTCTTCTTCTGGAACACAAAATGTGAATCCCAGCAGTGACAGATGCCCAAGTGACGAGGTATTTTCCCATTATTTGATTTACTAGTTTTGTTTGAAATCATATTATTTAAGAGAATTGCGTAGTTTCCAATGTTAATTGTTTTATACTAACATTGGAGCTATAAGCAGTTGCTAAAGTACTTGAATGGTTTGTTTGTAGTTAGCATCTAAAAGGTTTAAGGAATATCTTTAGGGTCATGATTAAATGTAGATCTCAATTGTACCGAAACGGAAATTTAACACACAAAATACATTCAAAGTTTCATATTATTTTACAGGCACTAACTGAATACAAAAATTAGAATTAAAAAATTATTTCTAGGTACAGGTTTTCCCCGCTATCGGAAAGTAGAGTGGTCCTATGAAACCTTTCGTAAGCCGAAATGGCTTCAAGAAGAGAAACAATTACCATTAATTTATATGGGGAAAATGTTTCAATGTTCGCAAACCCAAAAAATAATCTACCAAATCATAACAAGTAATGCATAAAACCTAAAATAACACAAAACATGGTAAAAGCAGGAATAATATGATAAATATACAGCCTATATAAAGTATAGATAATATATGGACAGTGTAGTTTCACTTACCAAATTGAGGCAGACAGCAAGCACCATGGAAGGCCAAGAAGTGATGAGGTGGTACTAATGGTTTCTGAAGTTACTATTGGTCCTGCTTACTAGCAAAACCGATAGTAACTTTGGCAGCTTTTAAGATTCTTCTTGTCTGCATATAAATAGTAAGAATGATGGATGTAGGCAAGTTTAACGCATGCGCAATGCCTTTATTTCTTTCACCACCATCGAAACACTTAATTATGTCCAGTTTTACACTAAGCATAACACCCCTTTCAAGCTCGTTTAGGCTTTTCTGATACCTTAGGACATCCTGCTAATGGTTGTACAAAATAAATTGAGATAAAGCACAGATGCTCACACAGTTCAAAGCTTTTTAGTGGCTTGATACTGAATGTAAATCCCGAGGAAAGTGCTTGGCATCGTTACTTTTGCCTCTCAGGGTGCACACTATCTCTATACCGGCTCCTTGCACAGCAAACGTTAAGAAGGTAGTGTAGAACACGCTAAGTTATGTATAAAAGTTTAATGCAAATATATTTCAGCCATTACTATGGCCTTCATCAGTGCGACTACGATTGGTTTACGTTGCCAGATTGGAATGTGTAAGTTTTGTAATGGTAACTCCGGGTGATGTAATGCAATGAGGTATTTCCAGATGTAAGGGACAAAAATGGGGAGCTCAGAGTTGCAATTTTTGGAAAATTAAATTTCCAAACTTTCTCTAAACCTTAGAGCATATTGATTTTGGAAGGGAGCTAACTTTTTAGTATCGGACCAAAGTGGAATAGCAGAAGTGTCAGCCATGGTAAGAAGAGATAAGGCAGATGAAGGTTTACCAAATTTCACATCAGATTTGTGTTCTTGAAGTCTTGAGAGAATTTTCTGGAATGAACTTCCTATGTACAGGGTTAATCCAACGTTAGTCTTGATCGAAATTTTATACACTCCAGGCGAAGAAAGCGGAGGTCTTGGGTCTTTGTCATTACGGAGTATAACCGAAATTGAAGGGGAAGAACGAATGGCAAGTCTATATCCTTCTCTTTTGAAGATACTGATGAGTTTGTAGGCAGAAGGTTCGTGGAAAGGGATTGAGCCAGCAAATGTTAGTTCCTTTTTTGGTGAAACAGGTTGAAGAGCAACAACTGGTTTTTTCTTAGTATTTTGAATTAATTTAGAAACCAGGAGAGAGGGAATGCCATGTTGAGTAGCGATCAACATGACTTTAATGACCCCCCCTAGGTTTTCCTTAAAAATTGCGACCTTGCCGAATTTACTCCAGCGCATGCCAAATTATCCTCCTTGTTTATAGTAATAAGTCGTATAATCATGATGTTAATTCATAAATTTCCCTATGTCTTTAACCTTTTACCTACCAATGTTCCTATTTGTGAACATGAACTTTTCAATTAAAATAAAAAAAATCGGAAGGAAGCATGCAGTAATGAAATTTTTCTTTAAATTGCTGAATATCCTTTATATTTTTTAGCTATTTTTATTTTGCCCTCCACTCAAAAACTAAAAATTCTGAAAATTTCTCAAAACTGCTGTTTTTCTTATTTTTATGCCTGTTATGAACATTTTATAATTTCTATCCATAAAAAAACATTGAATTTCTTTTATATTCACTGGTGACATGTGTTGTAATCAGTTGAGTTTGAATCATTTGAGATGTGTTGTAATCATT